>JAGSMU010000009.1:1620000-2840182 GCA_029286865.1 Teinopalpus imperialis
AAAAAAAAATGTGTTATGTACCTGCTCGTGCTGGCTGTAGAAGAGGACCGTCGGGCCGTTCGTAGTCGTTCGCCAGCCGTGTGCGCAGCTCGCCGTCTGATCTCCTCCTGCTCAGCTGCTAGCCGGGCTATACGGTCTCTTATTTCACCTTCCTCGCATATATCTGGTAACAGAATGAGCACATTTTATTTAATTATTAATAGATAATTTTGAGTTGTTTTTTTTTTATATTAATAATATATTTTCTTGTAACAAACGACACAGTTCACCTGATGGTAATGCTATCCATTAGATCTAGATCCGTGTATAACAGTGGTAGAGCTACGCTGCGGTTTGTATTAAGCTGCAGAATGAATGGGTCAGCTCGACCGGGGAAGGAACACGCCCTCACACAGAATATCAGCGTAAAATAGCAGCATAAGGCTGCTGTGTTTCGTCTGGTGAGTGCAGGGATCAGGAGGCCTTTATTACTGGCGACGGGGCATTCATCTCAGTCCTCAAGGGTGACAACGCAACTGCATTCATTGCATGATTAATTGTCAAGGATGAATGTAGATGTCATGGTCCACAGGAATCACTTGCCATCAGATGAACTGTATGCTCTTTTATTACTCTAAATGTCGGCTTAAAGTCGGGATTATCTATGGCCAATTGTCGTGATTAAAATTGTTGCACATTATGCAGGAACTTCACCATTGTTTAGTGGAAATAATTGAAATAGATAAAACGGTTGCATGATATTTGCTTTTATTAAAAAAAAAAAAAAAATGATACTATCGACTTTCCAGTTCGTAAATCTGGCTACACATGCGCGGCAACGCCCGCGATGCCCGATAATGTATGGCCGGTGAATTATTACTTAAACATTTTTTGTAGAATACTTATTGGTATTTTTGCGTTATATTTGTTTATTCTCAATAAATGAGTAACAAAGCCTTAACAAAGCTTGAATTAAACAAATACATTAAACGTGTAAATGTTTAATGTATTTGTTTAATTTTTTAACCTTTTTCTGTGTGAGGACAATATATACAAATGCTACGTTTTAAAGAATACCAGTGTAAAATATATCGCAGCACAGATGTTTTGTGTGCAAAGTACCGTTCTGATGCTATCTACAAACACAATTACAGCTAGAGAGACATTTCATCTTAGTCTTTAGGGATGTCGATGCACCTTAATATTAAAAATGTAATAGATATCTATAGGCCGTAGAGATTCAGGTGAATTGAGAGCTCGTTTGTCAAGTTAAAAAAGAAATGCTTACCGGCCGGCGTTTCGTCGTGTTTGTTCCTCACGTTGAGATCGGCTCCATACTGCACCAGTAGCTCTAATACTTCTAACTGCAATAAGGTGTAAGCCTTACTCAAAACAGACAGACGGAAGACGTTCAGTGAGTTCGTTGTA
Organism: Teinopalpus imperialis; assembly: GCA_029286865.1. Lineage (NCBI taxonomy): Eukaryota > Metazoa > Arthropoda > Insecta > Lepidoptera > Papilionidae > Teinopalpus > Teinopalpus imperialis. The sequence continues at coordinate 1,621,408 of JAGSMU010000009.1, forward strand.
TTCACATTTAGTCAATTCGTGGATAAGAAATTAAAAGAAATAGCTCGAAATAGAAATTAGATGATCTTGTTCTTTTTTTATTGTATTAAAGGTGACAAACGAGCACACAGTCCACTTGAAGGTAAGTGATTCCTGCGGTCAATGACACCCACATTTATTCTCAGCAGAAGACGGCAGATGCGTTGTCATCCATGGAATAAGATGGAATGCATTCTCACCCGTAATTAGGGTATCTGGATCCCTACGCTTGCCAGGCGAAACACAGCAGAGCTGATATCCTTGCTCCTTAGGTGCAGTGAGCTGAACTTAAAATTTTGTCTTCTTATCCATGATGGTGGCTTCGAGTAGCTTTGATAAGTTCTAACATAGTGACCATAATATGCTGAGCTTTAACAGCGTAGGTGACACAAGTAGTTGCATTCTAGGAAATGTGCCGGTAGAATTATTTCATACTTTTATAACATTAAAAAAGCCATCCACAACAAATGTTAGTACTTAAGTTTATTAATACGAATGAAGCTTTAACAGCTTAATGGTTTAGGGGACAGTCGACGAAACTTAACGTCGTAGGTTCAAATAAGCAATCCCAATATTGTCTTGAACCATCTCCTATCACAAGCGTTCAATAATAAATTTAACTTTAATTAACGGGAATTTCAGTTATGTTAATGGAATTGTTTTTTTACTTGTATTAGGTGCAAGTCTTCCAAAAATAGTTAGTAGAAAAGTACTCTCTTTAAAAAACATCGTTTTTTGCTTTAGTCTTAACGAGTTTGTTGTTAAATATGGAATAATTAAGAAATATACGCACATGTCCCCAGCAGGCAGCTGCATGCACGGGCTGCCACATGTCGTGGTCCACGACATCGGTGGACGCTCTGTGCTCCAGAAGATACTCTACCACCTTTATATAGCCGTTCGCTGACGCTATGTGCAACTGAAACAAATATATATCTATTAGTTTAGGTTTAGCATTTTTCATAAAAAAAGATAATAGACAACAGCGATAGTATCAGCAAATTTTGGTATTTCTTGATAGCATCCATTGTTCATAACCCGATCGAGTCTACCTGGTCGTAATTTAGTTAGTTTATAGCTGAAGCCTGGATCTATCACGTAAAATATATACATCAGCTGTTACAGATGATTGCAACTGACTATATACGTACGTAATAAGAAGGCGGACGATTTTTCGATACCATCTGATGTTATTCCAATCAATTAACGCTAAGCCGCGAATCCAAAATGTAGGCGACCAAACTATCGTATTTTATAGTAGTCATGATGAGTCTTATAAAATAATGAAGAAAAACTATATAATTTAAAAGTTATCCTTGTACCCAATATCAACCGTGGCGTTTATAGCAGATCTTGACAATATTTCTGTTGATTATTTAATATTCGTTATATCACCATTTGGCTCATTTCATTTGGAGGGCTTAAAAAACCTCAATATAAGATATATGATTTGACGGCCGCCTTAGATTTCCAGCCGAGGAACAATATTTGATCACAAACTGTAGGTAGGTCTAGGTGACGTGATTTGTCTTTGACAATACATCTAAACCTTCCTCCTACTGTCTTATTGCATATGCATTGCATTGGATTATAGAAGGGAAACAAACGCCTTCAATGTTGTCAGTCACGACATCCTGTTAGCCATACTCTCTCACTTAATGGTCTCTGATGAAGCACTCTTCGTATCTTCGAGGGCGCCAGCAGTCAGTTCGGTTCGATGAATCTTTTTCATGTTGGCTTGATCTTGCGTGTGGCGTCCCTCAAGGCGGTATTCTCTCTCCTATTTTATTTTTTGTCTTTATAAATTTCATTACTCATGATCTTCGATTTTCGTACCATCTTTACGCCAATTATACATTCAGGCAACCAAAGATAAACTACCAGAAATTATTTATACTATAAACAAAGATTTAGATGCCATCAGAAATTGGGCAGACAAGTTTGGATTAACAGTTAACCCTTTGAAGTGTCAGGCCATTATCATAGGGAACTCCCGCATTATAAGTACGTTGGACTTATGCAAACTTCCACCGATAATTTTTAACAGCTCTCCTATACCATTCAGCCCACATGTTAAGAATTTAGGCTTGATTATTGACACAACACTAAGTTGGAATCACCAATTAGCTAGTGTTCGTCAGAAAGTCACTAATGTCCTAAGGTCCCTTTACTGATATAAAATTTTTTTCCTGCTTAAACTAAAATAACGCTCGTGCAGACCTTAATTTTCTCAATAATCGACTTTGGTGACGTGTGCTACTTTGACCTGAATGCAGATCACCTCAATAAGCTTGAACGACTTCTGAATAACTGCATTCGATTTGTATTCAATTTCCGTAAATACGACCACGTATCGCTATATCGATCACAACTTCAGTGGTTACCTATCCGTCAGCGTCGATCGCTAAGAGCTCTAACCACACTTTTTTCTCTTATGGATTCTTCATATACGCCTTAGCTCATTTAAAATAATAACTAGAAATAATTTATTTATAAATGTAAATATGTTTTATTTATAAATAGTCGAATTATAAATAGTCTGTGGTTAAATACTTCCATGTTATCGAAGGTTATCTTTATTAGACTTTATTGTAGTAATAATGACATAAGGCATCGTGTTTCCCATCCACGTGATTGAAATGGTTGATGTGTTTTAATTGTGTGGAATGATTTATTAAGAAATCAAATACTTTTCTCCGTTGTTAATATAACGCTTACTTTATCTGGTTTATTCTTATTTAAAAGGTTTTTTTGGTAAATGTTTATTTTGATTTTTGATTACATTGAGAGTAACAAACGAGCACACAGTTCACCTGATGGCAAGTGTTTCCTGCGGCCCATGACATCTACATTCGTCCTTGACAAGTAATGATAATGTAGATACGTTGTCACCCTTGAGGACTGACATGGAATGTCACCAGTAATGAAGGTCTCCGGATCCCTCGGAACCAGACGAAACACAACAGCGTTATGCTTCTCTTTTATGCTGGTATTCTGTGAGGGCGTGGTCCTTCCCCGGTCAAGCTGTTCCATTCATTTTGGAGCTAGAAACAAACTGCAGTATAGCTCTACCACTGTTGATTTTTTTTCAAAAGAAGAGTATTCCCAACGAAAGCTCGTGCTACGTTTAAATCTATAAATATAAGAAAAGGCGTCACACCGGTAAGGTTTGATCATACACGTGTATATGGGGTAAATTCTTACCGGTTTTATAACATCTTAGGGGCGTTACGGCAATACATTTATTCTGATAGCGGTGCTAAGTATAATTGTAGCGCCAACAGTGTGACGAAAATAATTGATTACGATTTAATCACATTGCAATACATCTGATAAGGATACAACAATTACATTTAACAAAATACTAAGTAAGTCTATCACGTCAAGCAATTAGGAGAATTCAGAAATAAGTAAAAATATTTCGGATATTTTAATATGTTATATTGAAGTGTGTTAATTGTTATACTCTGATAAGTATTTCATTAATATATATTGGTTTTTAAAGTGAATACCGATTAGTAGAATTAACACAATAGCACTTTGAATAGATAACATCCGTTCAAATAAAAATTATCTTTTGACATGAAAATATACGGTTCATTATATATAAAGATTGTGAATGATTTTATTTTCCACTAAGTTCTTAGTATGGGCAGAACTAACTACCCCTACTAGAAGGCACATATTGGTCAGATAGGTAGTAAACATCCGGAAACTATAGTGGTGAGTGTAAGGGATCCAGAAAACTAATTACCAGGAACGAGGCATTCCATTTCAGTCCTTGGGTGTGTCATGAACGTCCTGATTTTTTAATTGTCAGTTGTCATTTACCACCAGGTGAACTGTACCGATTGTCATACCAATTATAAAAAAAAACCCTATCACTGATAAAGAGGCACTCCATATTTGTCCTTTGTGTGACAACAAATCATACTTCACCAGAATGTATGATGATGTAATCGGCTTTATGTGAATGGGATTATTAACTGACAGGTGAATTGTAATTTCGTTGGTGATGATACCATTACGTAAATAATTTTGCCAAAAATCCCGGAGCCAATTTTTTACTGCATTATGAATGGGTCTGAAGACCGGGCAATGTTCTTCAGACCCATTCATAATGCAGGAAAACATTCACTCTCAGAGAATACCCAGAGTCAGATTATTAAAGTTAATAATACCAACCAAAAAGTAAAGCTTGTATCTATATAAATAAAGAGGTTTTTAATATGTTAAATACATGTCTTGTGCGAAATTTGTATTAGCAATATAATATCAGGAGATTTTAGTCCTTAGAAGTAATAACGCATCACCATTATGTTCCCTATCTAGGATGGATGTGAGAGGATCGTAGGCCGCAGGAATCACTTTGCATCATGAACTGTGTGCTCGTATGACACCCTCAATTCAATAACAAAAATATAAATTTTAATTTATAATGAAAAAATATTTTACCTACTTCAATATGAAAGAGGTGTGTATAATATTATAAGGGTGAGTGACAGGAACTGTGTGTGTTACGCATGTGTATTTTTTTGTAGTAAATTAGGAATTGACACAACTTTGTATGGTGAGTGTGGGCGATCGAAAGCTCAGTGGTAGCGATGGTGATTTGCGTCAGGGATAACAACACGTGGTGCGTTGTTATCCCTGACGACTGAGGCATTTCAAACTTTATGGAGTATAGATACAATTGTTTATGGGCCACAGTGAACCTGACGGTAAGTGACGTAGCATAAGACGAATTGGGTGCTTGGTTATGTGGAATGCATGAATAAAATAAATAAATTAAGTAAATAGTAGTTAAGAAACTATAATAAACGTATCTATCAATATTTTTATTGATATTCTCCTGGTAAAATTCGATCATAGCGATTCTTTTCTGGGTAATTTGTATATGTCCCGAAAACTAACAATGAAATCCGCAACGCAGTGTCCAGGTTTTCTGACCGCTACCCAATGCGACTGTAATAATAAATTATTTTTACGCTAATCATGAAAACTGTTTTCCTTATCTGTAAAATCGCATGTATTATACCTTTTTTATACACCTATATTACTAAAAAAATAAGACTAATTCAATTTAAGGTACACGTTTTTGTTACGCTTTCAACCAAACATTTTAAAATAATATTTTCCTTGTTGTACTTAAGCCTGTGTACTTTCAGTGCAAGTTAAGATTTTGATGAAAGTATCGTAACGTAAAAGGAATAAAAGAAGTAGAAAATAAACACTCGCGCCTCTTTGCTCAAAGCTTTGTTGACTCGCACCAGATGAAACAAGAAATTTATTTCAAGTAAAGTAGTTCTAATAAAATCTTGCAATCTACCCGAGAACACTAAAACAAGTAAATATGTGAAATCCGCGAAATACCAACACATAGAAGAAATTTCATTATTTTGTAATAGCAAACTTACCAAAGTAGCACCTTGATTATCCCTAGGCTCATCCAAATCCATTCCCTCCTTAACCAGCTCCGCTACATCCATCAACATCTTCATTTCAGTAGCAGCTCGCGTCTCATCAATTAATCTTTGCGTTACCCCCCTAGCTGCCATTTCGCTTTCTATTGCATCTAGTGTTCTCTCTTCTTCGCATATATCATATGGCATATTACCGTCCCCATTAACAGCTAATAAGTTCGCACCCCTTTGTATAAGTATTCTGACTAAGTTAAGATTTCCACACGTGGCAGCCGCGTGAAGCGGTGTCCATTTCTCACTATCCTCAGCGTTGACATTCGCGCCATGGTCTAAAAGCAGGCGCATCATTGCTTCATTGTTGTCTATGCAGCATTGATGCAAGGCAGTGAGTCCATCCTCGTTGGTCGCATCTGGAGTCACTCCTCTCGCGAGCATTCTTCTCACTGTAACGAATCCAATCGACAAATTACCATAAAGTTTTACCATTACGCATTACGGTCAGTTTTAAGTTGCGTCGAGAAATTTGTAACATTTTAAGAAAGATTTGATTGATAAATTTCGAAACTGCTATTTGTGGCGGTAGAGAAATTGCTGTGTATAGAAAGCATAAAATTGGGGAAATCGCAATCATTTTGACGTTTCTTTGGAAATTTTCATGGGTCGAAATATAAAAAAACATATTCACTGTTATATTAATTACTTCCAAATAATTTCAAGTCGGTACCAAAGACTATTGACTAATGTAAAACTAAGAAATAGTAGGCCTATATACATCTTTCTTGGGATTTCTCTCGATAAACAAAATCCGATTGGAAGTGGATTGGCGAACTTCACTTATCATGGCGATATTTTATTTATTTTATCTTAAGACATACGGGCTTTCTCACTTCTTTTTCGTTCACTTTAATCAGTAGTTTAAATTTCCATTTATAATTTTATTGGTGTAGATGCCGGAAGTCCAGTCCTACTAACATTAATCAAAAAGCCCAGCTAAAATTAATTTGATACTGAGCTAACAAGGCTGTTTTATAATTCTCATACATAAATCCATTGAAACATACAAGTACAAATCCTTATCTAATTTTTTTTGTTCGTCTGGACCCTAGTGTTTGTGGAGACCATTAAATAGAAAAAAAAATCAATTCAATATTGAAAGCCGAATGAAACTCAACGCCTGAATGTAGAGCGTGCCGTACGGGACTTAAATCAAGTACTTGTAATTTTATTTACATATGTACATCGATAAAGAAAAAATCTATTTAAAAAAGAATATTAGCATAGTATGCGTAATTTGCTCTAGAATCAATCAAGATTGATACACTGCAATAACAACTACAAATGAATTGGATAACTTTTATTTTTTTACAATATACACCGAATGTGTGACACGACCTCGGCGCATAAGGACATCGCACTCCCAACTGAATTATCTCGCGTCGAAATAACAGTAAAACACTTTTGCTTTTATTACCAGACGTCTCAAGAACGATTATATTGAGGCCTGTTGCATGTTTATGACTCAAAAGTATCATTTAGAATATGCACTACTTGAAACCTTATTAGATCATCGATATAAATGCATTTAATATGCGATCGGCATGTACAGATGCATGGTGGAATGCTTATAACAGAATAACATCATTTCCGTAAATACGACTATCTGTATGATTTGAACGAACGCAATTAGTTAATTTGAAGAAACTAATGTTTTATTAATCTTTATTTATAAAATAAGCAATAAGTAGTAGTACTTAGGTACTTATGTATTTCTTTATTATTTGTCCTCTAAAGCAGAAATTACCAAAGTACCAAGATTACTACGTTAGTCTTTCTTTTTAGTATACTTTTAATAATTCGCCACAATCTTAAATATATAGCGATGCTATCGTATTCAATTACTCTATATCATTATTCAATTACATTGCTACTACATTTTATCAAGATTGGTAATCAGTATAAGCTAAAACGATTCTAATAATCGTGTATTCTAATGTTATCTATTTAATGTAAGAAAAAAAAATTACTAAAGAGCAACATACATCGTTGCAAGCTCAGACTTATACAAGGTAAAGACAGTCTGGAGTATTCCTACAAGCTGTACTGACCAACAAGAAACCTTTTACATGGGCTTATTTATTATAAATTGAACCAAGTATCCACGATTCAAGAGACATTTTGTACAATTTCTACAATAAAATCAAGATTGATACACTGCAATAACAACTACAAATGAATTGGATAACTTTTATTTTTTTACAATATACACCGAATGTGTGACACGACCTCGGCGCATAAGGACATCGCACTCCCAACTGAATTATCTCGCGTCGAAATAACAGTAAAACACTTTTGCTTTTATTACCAGACGTCTCAAGAACGATTATATTGAGGCCTGTTGCATGTTTATGACTCAAAAGTATCATTTAGAATATGCACTACTTGAAACCTTATTAGATCATCGATATAAATGCATTTAATATGCGATCGGCATGTACAGATGCATGGTGGAATGCTCAGAACAGAATAACATCATTTCCGTAAATACGACTATCTGTATGATTTGAACGAACGCAATTAGTTAATTGGAAGAAACCAATGTTTTATTAATCTTTATTTATAAAATAAGCAATAAGTAGTAGTATTTAAGTACTTATGTATTTCTTTATTATTTGTCCTCTAAAGCAGAAATTACCAAAGTACCAAGATTACTACGTTAGTCTTTCTTTTTAGTATACTTTTAATAATTCGCCACAATCTTAAATATATAGCGATGCTATCGTATTCAATTACTCTATATCATTATTCAATTACATTGCTACTACATTTTATCAAGATTGGTAATCAGTATAAGCTAAAACGATTCTAATAATCGTGTATTCTAATGTTATCTATTTAATGTAAGAAAAAAAATTTACTAAAGATACATCATTGCAAGCTCAGACTTATACAAGGTAAAGACAGTCTGGAGTATTCCTACAAGCTGTACTGACCAACAAGAAACCTTTTACATGGGCTTATTTATTATAAATTGAACCAAGTATCCACGATTCAAGAGACATTTTGTACAATTTCTACAATAAATCAAATCACGGACACTAAAACCGGAAACATTTGATCAATCGAGAACAAACGTACAAAAAATCGATTTAGCGAATCAACTTATTACCTACTTTTTGTCGACGCAACGGAAAAACAATTATCGATCTAAGTCAGATAATCCATTACGAACAAATGATATTTCCGCTTACGTCAACGTATAAGAACCATTTTCAAATTCACAGACAAAGAATTCGGTAAAATTTCAGTATAATAATTTTACAAAAGTTTTACAGCAATTTCCTATCAAAAATCTAAGTAAAAAAAAAATAATAACTGACTAATCCGATTTAAATGAAAAATAACTTAATTTTTTTCAATTTTAATCTAAGCTATCACCGAAACCTCACAATTAAAATCAAAAAAAATATTTAAAATCCCCTATGAACTAAAATAAATAAACGTGCAAAAGAAAAAAAGTTACCTTCCTCGATGTCATTCCTGGTGGCTGCTTCCAGAAGCATCACACTGTCGTCGAAGAAAATATTCCGTTTGTTGCTCTTGTCTCGCTTCGGCCGCGATCGTGCCCACTCCTTCTCCCGTTGCTGCCATAGCTTTAATTGTTGCATACGTCGTCTGCAATCAAAAATGCACATTTTTGCAATCACGGAACTGGCATACATTGGCCCCCTCTACTCCAAATTTGTTACTTTATCGTAATTTGGCGGTAAGTGAGCCATTTTAGAAGTAATCTCTAAATATGTTCTCAAAGTAGTTCATAAATAATTGACTCGATTATCGAAGAATGACATACATATAATACACAACAATAAAACAACTTTAGCAGTAGCATCAAGCTACAGTTAGATTCGAGCTATAATATGAATGGGTCGGTTCGACAAGGGAGTGACCACGCCGTCACAGAATACCAGCGTGAAATAACCGAATCAACTACAGGTAACGGAAGCATTCCATCTCTGTCCTCAGCATTGACAACGCATCAATATCTGGAATCTTTATAAATGGATGTATACAGGCAGTAGTCACTGCTAACCAACATTTGAAATGTTTGGAAGACAATAATAGCGTTAATAAGAATAACAATGTTGTAATTTGTATAGTGTAACGAGAACCGAGATACATTGAGATAATCCAATTTAATCTTCTGTAGAGTGAAAACGCAAATATTTATATATTAGTAGTAGGATCAAGTTTTACAATAGAGCACACAAATCATCTGACTGAACCTTACAGACATCTGTATCCACGCATAATAATAACACATAATGCGGACGCGTTGTCACCCTCGTCGACTAAGAAGAGGGTAACAATGCAAGGTAATGGGTGTCCGATATGATTCGAATCAGCGTAGAAAACACCGCAGCTCTAATTTGGTGTTTTAAACTGAGCATCTGTTACTAAAAAGAAGCTATAGTAAATAAAAAATGATTAGTCCCTTCCAAATCTGTCTCGAGCGTAGTACGTAAATAGAATAGAAAAATAAAACGTTTAACGTATTCATACAAAAAACATCAGACAGAAAATATTTATAGAATCTATCTACACAGAGTATAGATAGATTATTTCTGTCTGCCAGTATTATGATATAATAGGCGAGGGCTTGTTCATGACCATTATTTTTTTCTTTGATAGTGGATTTTAGATTCAGAATTTGACTGACAGATATCAATCATTAAATCGCTACAACGAACTAGGTCAATAGAGCATTTTAAATCAATCGAATGCAACATAATCTTAAACAGACACGACATCTATATAATGACTATGACGTTGAAATTCCGATTGTACAAAAGGGTGCTGAATAAAATTTATTTCCAAAACGCTTTGATTTTAGTTTTTAGGATGTAGCCTTTAAGTTAGGTTATCTAGTGCCAGATTATTTATAACGTTGTTGTTTTTTGTTTTAGTTTTTATAACGGTTAACATTTGTCTTTCCTGGTTAACGGCCTTAAATACCGTTGCTTAAATTGTTAATCCGCTTGAAAACGATTGAAATTTATCAGTTTATTGGTTTTATTGTATACGACATACGAATGATCCACTTACTTGATACCCAGTTTGAATCCATATTATTTTGATACAAAACGGTTCATAGTCAATGAGGATTAGAATAGGAAGGTTATAGATTACAACAATAAAACAACTTTAGCAGTAGCATCAAGCTACAGTTAGATTCGAGCTATAATATGAATGGGTCGGTTCGACAAGGGAGTGACCACGCCGTCACAGAATACCAGCGTGAAATAACCGAATCAACTACAGGTAACGGAAGCATTCCATCTCTGTCCTCAGCATTGACAACGCATCAATATCTGGAATCTTTATAAATGGATGTATACAGGCAGTAGTCACTGCTAACCAACAGTTGAAATGTTTGGAAGACAATTGTAACGAGAACCGAGGTACATTGAGATAATCCAATTTAATCTTCTGTAGAGTGAAAACGCAAATATTTATATATTAGTAGTAGGATCAAGTTGACAATAGAGCACACAAATCATCTGACTGAACCTTACAGACATCTGTATCCACGCATAATAATAACACATAATGCGGACGCGTTGTCACCCTCGTCGACTAAGAAGAGGGGAACAATTCAAGGTAATGGGTGTCCGATCTGATTCGAATCAGCGTAGAAAACACCGCAGCTCTAATTTGGTGTTTTAAACTGAGCATCTGTTACTAAAAAGCTATAGTAAATAAAAAATGATTAGTCCCTTCCAAATCTGTCTCGAGCGTAGTACGTAAATAGAATAGAAAAATAAAACGTTTAACGTATTCATACAAAAAACATCAGACAGAAAATATTTATAGAATCTATCTACACAGAGTATAGATAGATTATTTCTGTCTGCCAGTATTATGATATAATAGGCGAGGGCTTGTTCATGACCATTATTTTTCTTTGATAGTGGATTTTAGATTCAGAATTTGACTGACAGATATCAATCATTAAATCGCTACAACGAACTAGGTCAATAGAGCATTTTAAATCAATCGAATGCAACATAATCTTAAACAGACACGACATCTATATAATGACTATGACGTTGAAATTCCGATTGTACAAAGGGTGCTGAATAAAATTTATTTCCAAAACGCTTTGATTTTAGTTTTTAGGATGTAGCCTTTAAGTTAGGTTATCTAGTGCCAGATTATTTATAACGTTGTTGTTTTTTGTTTTAGTTTTTATAACGGTTAACATTTGTCTTTCCTGGTTAACGGCCTTAAATACCGTTGCTTAAATTGTTAATCCGCTTGAAAACGATTGAAATTTATCAGTTTATTGGTTTTATTGTATACGACATACGAATGATCCACTTACTTGATACCCAGTTTGAATCCATATTATTTTGATACAAAACGGTTCATAGTCAATGAGGGATTAGAATAGGAAGGTTATAGATTACAACAAATAAAAAATACATCGAAAAGTCAAATCGATTGAACCCTGCGAACGTTCTGAGTAAAATAAAAAAACTACACTTCTTCTTCTGACGTTCGAAACTTGTTTGCGATTACAAAGTCGCGCATGTGTGAAATATATAACTAGAAGATAGTACGTAGAATAAAGAGTCTGTGATAATTACTATAACGAAAACTTGTAATTATTAATTATTTACATATATAAAATATGTAAGTAGACACATATATATTTTTTATACACTGCCTATATTGTAATCGTTTTCCTATGATTCCTCCAAGCGATATTGACAATTTCCGTTTCTTATCCATATGTACCTAATTGAGATCAGCGGTAAGCAATACGCCGGTAAGTTTAAGTGCGCCAGTGGAGCATTACAACGTAAACAAGCGACGGTCGAAGGAAACCGGTTGGCGACACGGTACACATGCGCCTGCGCAGCTTTGGTCTCGGGATATACGTGCCATTCAGTAACGCATACGCGACAGGGTTGAAAGTATTTTAATTTGCTAAGTTTCATTATTGAAATGTAGATTATGCGAAATACCAGCAAAGTAGATTAGGCAACATTGACAGATTTGATTCCTTTAATATAATGAAACCCTCGCTTCGTAAAATTTTTCAGTATGGCATGCTAGTAGTTTATCAAATACTAATACTAATCAATTATTTAAAATAACAAACGCAACGCATATTGAGGTATTTGAAAATTAAAATGTTATTTTTATTCAATACTTTACAGATGACAGATGATGAGACTTGATAAGTGGCTACGCTTCATGCTTAATTTTTTTTGTTTTTCATTGAAAGTAACAAACGAGCACACAGTCCACCTGATTGTAAGTGATTCCTGCACCCATGCTACATTCATCCTTTACAAGGAATCATAATGTTGATCCGTTGTCACTCTTAAAGATTGAGATGGACTGCCTCGTAATAAAGGTCTCCGGTCTCCAGTCTCCGTTGCCTAAACTCAGCAGTATTATGCTGCTATTTCACGCCAGTATTCTGTGATGGCGTGGTCCTATCTCCATTCTCCTATATCCATTCATTCTTCAGCTAGAAAAAAACTGCAGCTCGACCACTGTTTTGTCATGTTGAATGGAGATCTAGAAATCTTATGGAACATCTATTGACTAACGCACAATGCTAATTATTATAATACATATTATGTAGTTCATAAAAAAAAATGTTCATGCGACATGTAACTGGCAACCGTCTATGAACAAAACAGGAACACCGTCGAGATTTATGGTGTACTGGTGTCGGTACGGTCAATGCGACCACATCTCCACGCCGTATGCAAGCCGTGTTTCAGAAATTATGGCGATTGTACGACGTGCTAATAGAATGACATTATTGAGTTTTCCACTCGACATGTCTGTTTTCAATATCGAACTGGCGATGAATATGTAATTTCGTAAATTGTGACGTTTTACGAAAACAAATAGCACGGAAAATGATTGTAACAATTTGGCTGCGTTAGTCTTATCGTGTGAATGTATATGGGATACCCACATATAACAGACCAGATACAGACCACCAATGGAATGCTAAAGGCTATTTTTGTTTATGATGATTAATTTATATATACATATATTTATAGATATATATTTACATATAAGTAAAATTTTATAAACGATCGTAATTTTTTTCAATAATGGAATGCCGTTTCCTGTATTGGGTCCCTGAATCCCTACATACACCACAAGGAACACACCAGTGTTAAGATGCCATTTTACGATGTTCCTACACCAGCCGACCGTTAATTATACAGCTAGTTACTAATTGCCACCACGTGGCTCTACCACGTAAGCGACGTTGACAGAAGACATTAAAATACTTTTATTTACCGCCATTAAAAATGATATACGAGCAAATGATCGGTTAGCGTGATTGTAGATAAAGGCTAAATTTATTCACAAATTCAGAAATCGTTTTATTATACAACCGGCAATCAAGAGACAATTGCCTCTGCAGTATGCTGCAATACAAGTCTTACAAAACAGGAAATAACTGACATCATTTATCCATTTACATATGTGTCGTAATTAGAGCAATAGACATTTATGCGCATTTTTTTCTTTTCATTCACAATGAATTTCTTTATAACTCAACACGTATTAAATTTATAATACAATGTAAAACTCTAATATATAATGTATTACAAAAAATTATATTATTACTGACTTAGCCTAATGGCAATTGTTGGTGTCAAAATATAATGTCAAAATAACATGCAGATTACCGCACAAACAGCATTAAAACTAGGGATCGAACTTAGGTTGTTCACGCAGGGTGCGGACAGTGTGCCACCACAATTTTTTTTAAATAGTTAGAAATTAAATGTATTTTCTTGGCAGAAATAATAGTCCGTTTTATTTAAAATAAAAATTGTGGTGGCACACTGTCCGCACCCTACGTGGAACCTAAGTTCGATCCCTAATTTTAATGCTGTTTGTGAGGTAATCTGCACGTTAAATACGACGAATAAAAAAAGTCGCAGGAATCCGCAATTGAGTCGCTAGGCTAACGGGAAATTCGAATACCTGTTACTTTTTTGTATTTTTAACAGCCTATTGAACGAAGCAATAATTTATGTCAACATACATAGTAAAAAAAAAGCTTTAGTTTTTGAGTTATTACCATGAATTCCTTGATTTTTACAAATCGCGCGCTTTTGCGCAAGGTCTAAAGCAATTAACAACGGTACAATTTTCGTAACAGTTCTTTATTTTACGCTTAATCCCACACGAGGCTTTTTAATACAAACTTGTCATGCGATCATAAAAAGTGAAAACAGGGTTTCACTTTACGCGTATCGTACAACATGTTATTGAAATAATAAAAACAGGAGTACATGCGAGGAGGAAGCTACATCGATCGTGAGGAATGCTTTAAGCGAACAAATGCTAGAGAATCAATATGTGTACGAACTAAATTGCTTTAACACGTGATACAAATAACGTATTATGATAGAACAGCTGTTACACTAAAACTAAACGTGCGTTCCAGTTTTTTTTTTATACTTTCAGAGCAAGTGCTTGACCACGATCCCACCTGATGTTAAGCGGAAATGCAGTCCTGGATGGTAAGGCGCACTAGCTCAGTAAACGCCTATTCACACTACTCTTGAAAACACCTACATTGTAATCGGAGGGAAAGGCAGACGCGGGCAAACTGTTCCAGTCCTTTGCTGTACGAATAATGAAAGACAAAGCAGAAACCTTCGTTCGGGTTTGAGGGATGTTCACAACAAAAGGATGAAATCCAGCAGTGCGTCGTGAGGTCCGATGGTGGAACTTATATAGTGACTTGGCTTAAATTTAAATCATATAAAGAAACATATAGTAAATCAATTTTATATCTGATCTAATAGCCGCTTGATGCTGATGTGCTATGCAGGATAAAGACGTAATCATTAGCGCAAACACGAAACGCTCCCTCGTCCACCCCTTTCCTATTTTGATGCCATGCATATATAATATGAACGAAGGAAGCTTCAGTGAGTGATGACTGACAAACTCGGGACGACATACACACAACAAACCAGAGCACAAAAACCAACAATTTGTTATGTACAAATATAGTTGCCTGGGAATTGAAAACCCATCCATCGGTGACCCAATTATTAAGAATCTACTTAGTCTTCAAAGGTAACATAGCAACTGAATGGTGATAATTAACAATATTAAATCCATATTCCATTGCGTGAACTGTGTGCTCAATATTTGTTACACTAGCTTTCATAAAAATAACGTCAATATCATTGAATAAACAAGGCACACATTCAACATGTGATCGTTTTAGCGTCTGAAAAGTTGAATAATCATGAAAGTAACATGACAACGCGTTAGTTAGGGTTCGGCTTAGGATAGCGGATGGAGCTACGACCTACCTACCTCAAGAAAAAAAGTTTTTTTAGTTAATTCACTAAACGACCATGATCGAATGATCGCGTAACGAGATTTATGAATATCAAACTTGTAATTCTTAACTTTGGAGTATTAAGGACATAATTAACCCTAGTTAATATAACATCTTTTTTGTTTTGTTTATCGTTTTCAACGAAAAGTAAAACAAGATTTATTTATTTTAGCTTATTAAATTGATAAAATAATAAAAAATCTAAAGATTAAATGCAAATTGGGTGTAAATTAAATGTTCATTTAATGATGATAAACATTTTCTTCTTTACCCATGGGAAAAAAAATAACAGGCATATGTAAACAGTTACACGAAATTAATTAATAATACACAATTATTACAACTTTATATTATTAAGTCTAAAGTCTATCGAAAGTAAAAATTGCTAAATAAAATTGGACCATTATTCTAAAAGAATGAATTATACGGTAAATTAAATACATCGTCTAGTTTCTTGAACATATTGACCGCAAAAAGGCGCTTTCGATCCGCTTTTGCCCAGGCCCGCTTTTTATGTAGCCCCTTTCCTTCAGCTTTAATCTGTCTCAGCATATCGGAGAATTTGTTACTCGAAAAATTGTATGAGACTATCAATGCCTGCAAAAACTTTCTATATAACATATTGTTAGAGAAACTTGCATTAAAGCAAGAATCATATTCTAGTAAGTAAAAAAAAACAATTGTATGAAAAATAAGACGTTTGTCAGTTTTTTAAGTTTCCAGCAGTTACCTTGCTAGCAGGGAATTATGATTAAAATTGCGTATCATTTTACATAATTACTCAACTCATGCGTCCAGCCCCTTTAATTATACACTGATACTAATAAATGACTTGCTGAAAAGATGTAAATGCCCGATACCGTAGCAGAAGTGTTTATGTAAAACTATTTCTATTTTTTTGCTATGATATCATAGTGTAAATATATGATGACATATTATAAAGCTGCGGTTCTCCGTTTCTATGCAATAATTTAGTAAATTACTAAGCATCGTTTTAAGATTTTCTTCAATGTAAAGTAAATTCCTCAAAATGATATAGGTACATACGTCTTGAGGAATTTATTTTATTTTGTATTATATATTATATTGTTGTGTGTGTATGTTGTTAAAAGACGCGCACGTGGTAATTCAGCCCTTAAAACTTGTAATTAACAATTTCATTGATGCCGCCGGCACTGCGGGTGAACTCCGTTTGTTCGCGTACCGTGAAATTAAAAACGAGTGCTTCGACAATGAGCTCTTTGTGTACATATGTATAGATGTTAATATAAATTGAAAACTCGAGGCGAAGCCGCGTTACGTCTGTATATGTAATACATTTTTAATAAATTCCAATTTGTTTTTAATTACAAATTTCTTCTTTTAAATAAACGATTTCATCAAAATGATTTTTGCACAAGTGAGATCATGACCGATATAAACCAAAACAATACTTCATAGCTCTCAACACAGAACGGCTAAACAAGATAAAAATATATTATTATTACATGTATAAAGTTTAACCAGTAATTGAATATGACTTGCAACCAAAAGTAAAATCGAGTACAGTCTTCTAGTTGGTAGCATGTCCGTGTCTATCCTTTGATTGTGCGTAGACAGCGACCGACCTGCATGCGTCTGTGCGTGCCTTCATAGACACGGTAATACCATTAATACTCATAGCGGTAATACCAACACTGACCGAATCATCGGCCAAATGGCTATAGACTCTTGCAGAGATCGTGATTTTCGGTGAATGTAACAAACACTCACCGCGCCGAATGGCTTGGATCGCGTACAACCGGTCATGCGGGTAGATGTGTTCATGACTCTTCTTAAGGATATGAATTGACGCAACTGGTCACTTCATCTACGCGGGTTCCACATGTGGAGGATCATACACCTTCCCTCTTAGACCTCCTACGGACCTTTCATCCGGGCATCTGTCTATTACGTCGATGCCTTTCTTGGCTCATAAGACCATTGATTGATCGGGAGTACTTCTCACGTGCCAGTTGTTACTATTTGTAGATTATCGCCTTGTGTGGGCGCTACAGAGCAGCGGATAAGGACGGAATGCGGTCTTTTTCTGCACCCTATCCATGGAGGTGGATGCGCTTCTTACTGGATGACCCCAATGCTATTGCCGATTCTATCCATGCTATGTGGTATTCAGGAGATGAAACACTTCATTCCATCCATTGGGGGTTGATCCCAATCTTGGTTTGGTCGCTCCTGCAATATAGCGTCACATAAGTTGGAGTGTTGCCGACCCTGGGTCGATACACGGCGTCTCGGGATTCAAGATCCGTCTTTTTTTAAAAAAAGTAAGTTTGCCTCCGGGTTCTACAAAAGAGTTATTGCAGAGACAATGTAGGCGCACATTGGGAGAATTGGCGAGAAACTAGTTTGCCTCTCTTCAGGTACCAACGCATTACGGTCTCTAGCCAAAGCTATGGAAGAGATTTTCTGATTTCTACGGAGGCCAGTGTGCAAAGCACTTTTCCCACTGGACATCCACAAGTCCAGTGGGTCTGATTGAATCTCTCCAATTTTGCTGATGACATGTGCATCAGAGTGGGCGCCGGTTCTTACTCGTCTTTTACCGTACTCCTACTCTTCCGGCGTCTTCCTAAACTGCTGGAAGATAGCTTTCGTTCATCCAATCCCTAAAAAAAGGTGATTACTCAGATCCGTCCAACTATCGACCTATTACCATTGACCTATTGTTCTCGAAAATAATGAAATACACTGTGAGCTGCCAACTAATGAGGTACCTAGAAGAGCACCAACTGATTAGTTACCGCGTGGCCGGCTTCCGTGGGACTAACTCAGCGAATGACTTTCTGCTCTAATTGACTCACCAATGGGCGCAGGTAGTGTCCACGAAAGAGTTAGTTTGGACGTGGGCCTGCGATCGGGTTTAGCACAAATTGTTTTTTTTTTCGAAGCTTCTTTTCTACGAGGCTCCACGAGATATTATAGAAGAGGGTCACCAATTTTCTCATGAACCGTAGCATCAAGGTCGTCGTCGACGGTGCACGCTCCGGCTCCAAACCAGTTAATGCCAAATAGCTGTGTGCTAGTTTCTTCAACATATCAATGACATGTTGCAAATTAATAACATTCATTGTTATGCAGACGACAGCACAGTGGATGCGTTGTACACCAGCCGCGCCAATATTTCTTGGGAACACGTCAACGAGTGCCGGAACAAACTTGTGTCTGAGGTCGAGATGTTGTTAAACAAAGTCTCACATTGGGGCCCGACTAAATCTAAGTCTACACCAAGAAACACAAGTTTGTTGGTTTACTCCCTAAAGAGAACCCTTTCGTCGCATGTCCTAATTTTGATAACACTCCACTTGTTACTTCATCTATTATCGGTTATCCGTTGACATATCGAGCGACGTTAAGTTTCACGGAAGGTAAGCTCAAATTGACCTCTAAAATCTTTGTATCTCTACGCATTTTCAACCGAATTACCATGGGTGATCGATTTTTTCAAACTTTCTATGCAAGTGCTTGACCACGATCCCACCTGATGTTAAGTGGAAATGCAGTCCTGGATGGTAAGGCGCACTAGCTCAGTAAATGCCTATTTACTCTACACTTGAAAACACCCATACACCTGTAATCGGAGGGAAAGACAGACGCCGGCAAATTATTCCAGTCCTTTGCTGTACGAATAATGAAAGACGAAGCAAAGCGCTTCGTTCGGGTTTGAAGGATGTTCACAACAAAAGGATGAAATCCAGCATTGCGTCGTGACGTCCGTTGGTGGAACGGGGATGGGGAAGTAGATAGTTCTCGCGAGCCTCGCCAAAGAGATGAGTGGCGTGCACTAGAAGACCGGTTTCGACGAAACCCGTACTGTCGATCGCTACGGATGTCATTATTTTCTAGGTATGCCACAAGGCGTGAATTCAATATACGCTCCATAAACTTAAAAATAATGGAGGTAATCGAAATTGGACGATAGGTGACAGGATCGGCGTGGCTACCTTTCTTGGGCATGGGTTGAACATTCGCAAGCTTCCAGGACGGTACAGGCGTGTACAGACAAAACAGGAGACAACTCGGGAGCACAAGACTTGAAAACTATTGCTGGAATACCGTCAAGCCCATTGGTTTTGCTCACGTCTAGACAGCGCAGCCTCTTGAGTACCTCTTAGTAATGTGTACCTCTGGCATAGAAGTATTACTGTGTGGTAAGGTAGGTGGAATACTATCGCCGGGGCCCAGACGAGAGCTTTGGGCAAAGAGATTTGCAAAGAGGTCTGCTTTCTCTTTTGCCTTGTGGGCCAGAGAGCT
Organism: Teinopalpus imperialis; assembly: GCA_029286865.1. NCBI lineage: Eukaryota > Metazoa > Arthropoda > Insecta > Lepidoptera > Papilionidae > Teinopalpus > Teinopalpus imperialis. The sequence continues at coordinate 1,641,550 of JAGSMU010000009.1, forward strand.
TAACCAGCGGGGGCAGTGAGGACCGACAGAAGTTTGTCTCAATCGCTTTGGCAAGAGACCAAAACACACTAATACCAGTTGGCTGGGCAGAAAGTTTTGTACCAATGTTTGATGCCATCAAGGCGAGCTTTCTGTAATTCCTTTTTAAAGGACTTAGCATCTCGGTTAAAGGCTTTCTTCTTCGTTTTGACATCCGGAGATTTGCGGTTTCCAGCATCACCCCAGGATAAATATGCCGAATGCTTAAGCTTTTCAGCTTGGACGCACTCAGCGTTAAAACAAGGGTCAGCTTTGCCAGCAATGGGTACGTCAGCGTGAGGAATAAAATATTCCATGGCCGGACTCACCACATTAGTTATAGCTTCTGCACATTTCGACGGGTCTTTGAAAGAAAAGCATACCTGGCGCCATGGATAAGATGCAAAGAAGTGCCGCATCTCGTCTCAATCTGCTAACTTATAACGCCACATTCGCCGGACACCATGATCATCGAAATCCGGGGAGTTGGATTAATTCCAGTCGCGGATTTTAAACATCGTACATTAAGACAGAGTTCAGAATTTCGTCCTCATCATCTCGACGCTTTTAAATCCAGCACTATGTGCATTATACTAAGTTTTCTGCCACACACCATTACCCTGTGGAATCGGTAATCGTCAACGGTATTTCCTGAGCGATACGACTTGAGACCTTCAAGAAAAGAACCGACACCTTTCTTAAAGGCATCGCATCTGGTATTGCGGATGTTCAATGTTCAAGCGATGATCACGTACTATCAGGTGAGTTGCTTGCTCGTTTGCCACCTATTCTTTAAAAAAAAGTATACTTTTGAAAATCTATGTCTATTGATTAGATACATGGCAATATATTCTGGTTATTACCAGATGTTATTAAATACGCAGGTTATATAATAGTACCGTAGTACCGAACACAGTAGCACTCAGTCGACAGTAATTCATGTGTAAAGAGAGAAAAGAAAAGAAGAAGTTGGGTAAGGTTCATGGGCACGGTAAACATACACAAATTACACCTAGACTCGAAAACCAATTTCTTGATCCACAGATATTGTTCCTTGAGATTCTAACCGAGGAAGCATAACGTAGCAATCAAGCAAATAGGTCAAGGCATAGTCACGCTACTTTGTCAAGTTGTCGGAATGAAATGAAGCCAAACAAACGGATAGCACTCTAGTTGTTAAAAGATTCTATCCATTTCAGTTTCGTATCGTTTACTTACTTAGTTATATATATATACTTAGACTGACATATAAAAATTATTACGTCTTAATTGTAATAGGCTCTTAACCTTCAACGAGTACAAATATCAGCAAGTATTTTTAAAACTAATGGACATCGAACTTACTGTAGCCAGATCGCGAGTCCAACGTGTCAGCTAATGATACTATCACCGATGCAATATATATATATATATATATATATATATATATATATATATATATATATATATATATATATTTATATTTAATATCTTTTAACCAAAATCCTAAATAACCACTTATGAATGATTCGGTCGAAGTTGCGTAAACCTATGTCAAGCCGTATTGGGTAATAATTACTGAAAATAAGGAAAAATGCGTTCGGAGCCACTGTTGGTAATACGTGGAGGGTCATACGATCGCACTAACTATATCGTCTTATAGCGATATGTCAGCATACTCAATGTTTTTCTTATCGTAGTCTCGAATAAAATAGCTTTAAGCCCATATTAATAATTTAAACTATTATACTATAATAATAACGATATATAGTTATACGCGACGATCACAGGTAGGAAGGAAAAGTCTTTGAAATATCAGATATTAGTAACTTGGTAGAAGCAAGTATGTATTACACAAACGCCAAAGTATAATTATCGAGCTAACACTAACAGTAAGTATAATAATGTTGTAAACTCCGTATGCAGTATAATTGCTTATAAAATATATGACGATAGCAATATAACCACAGGCCTCGATTTTGTAATACCCCAGTAAGCCCTAACGTAATGGGAACACAGAGGAAACTAAACCATATATTACACGTTCATAATATTGCGAGCCGTAGGGTACGTTGAAAAGTGTTTCCGTAACTTCTTTAACCCGTCTCCCTAACAATACTGTATGATGGAAATATAGTTACACAAATCGCTAACAAATCGTGTGCGTATATATACATATTGTACGTAGAATTAAAACAATGTAAAAGTTTATTGGCATATAAGATACAATACATTAAGAAATGTCAATGAAAGTTAATTACGAAAAGTAGCAAAGTGTTTCCGTAACTTCTTTAACCCGTCTCCCTAACAATACTGTATGATGGAAATATATGTAAAATATAGTTAAATACATCGCAAACAAATCGTGTGCGTATATATACATATTGTACGTAAAATTAAAACAATGTAAAAGTTTATTAGCACATAAGATACAATACATTAAGAAATGTCAATGAAAGTTAATTACGAAAAGTAGCAAATTGTGTCCGTAACTTCTTTAACCCGTCTCCCTAACAATACTGTATGATGGAAATATATGTAAAATATAGTTAAATAAATCGCAAACAAATCGTGTGCGTATATATACATATTGTATGTAAAATTAAAACAATGTAAAAGTTTATTAGCATATAAGATACAATACATTAAGAAATGTCAATGAAAGTTAATTACGAAAAGTAGCTAAGTGTTTCCGTAACTTCTTTAACGCATCTCCGTAACAATATTGTATAATTGAAATCAGAGTGATAATTTAATGTAAAATAGAATTAAACAAATTGCAAACAAACTTAATTATTTCATTCACTACAAACGCGAATACTTCACGATTAGTGAAACTACGGATTTTATGGCATTTTGTTTAATTACCGACATTTCGATTGCTTAACACGGGTGCCCCGTAATCCCAGCTACCATATTATTTATATAGTAGCATCAATAGACTAATGATATTTTTTTTCGGGCTGATGGCCGCTGTTATCCCGAGGGCTTTTACAGTTTCACCGGGTTGGACCGGTGAAACTGTAAAAGGTTGGTCAGACCTCTATGGTCTCGACCGAGTGCCATAAGCGCTCTCATATATCTCTCTCTCTCTAGCACGAGCATTTTCATTGCTTACATTGCTAGTAGATGGTTCACTTTAAGATTAATTGGAGTGGTTAACCGCAATATTAGTAATGTTAATTAGCATTGCTATTATTCTTTAAAAAAAAAATTAAAAGTTGCCTGTAGCCCAGATTATTTATGACATCGAGATATCCATCAGGTCACGGTCCAACCGTGACTATGAATGGTGTAAAGCAAAAGTAACGTTAGAAATTAAAAAAAACAAAAATTTCTGTAAAATTAATTTTATTTCAATGAAATAATTTATAATTTTGAAAATTAACTGTAAAGTATATATATATTTTTGTATAACTTAGTTTGTTTTATTTAAACTGAATATATATATATATATAAATATATTTATGTGTATATATATATATTTATATATATATTAGTCAGTCGCAAAAACTAAAAAAAAATCTATTCAAAATGGCCACCTTTACGCATTGTTTACCCAAGGGGAATTTCGCCACTGCTTGCTCCAAAGATTTTTTAAGAGACTCAATGTCGCCGTGTCGTTTACAGCAGGACATGTCCTCTAAAACTGACCATAATTTGAAGTCTAAAGTGTAGAGGTCTGGGCTACACGAGAGCCAGTATTCAGCTCTTATAAAGTCCGGAACGTTGGTTTCAAACCAGGCTTGGGTAGTTCGTGCCTTGTGACCAGATGCAGAGTCCTACTAGAAAGTCCACGGTATATTTTTAAGGAGTTTTTCAAGGAGTCACAAAAATGTAGTTTTGTGACTCCTTGATAAGACACGCCCCACCAAACCATCACTGACGCAGGATGATGACTACGTTGTACCTTTCCGACCACTTGAGCAGCTTTTTTAGAACTGTGAGCTTACGCTTTATCATTTTTCTTATTGTAGTGTTTTTCAATCGTGAATTTTTTTATCGGTTAAGAGGATATTTCTGTGCCTTTCACCTGCGTATCACGATAGAAGGCGTTATGATCGATCCCCTCTTTATTTGTAAATATTGATTTAGGGCATGTCCTGTATATCGACGATAAGCACCGAGCTTCAGATCTTGTTTTATAATACGCGACTCTCCAAGCGGGAATCTTCATTTCTCGCGAAAAGATTTTTTGCTTCCTAATGGGGTTTCGATGAATTCTGGCTTTAACAGCCTTTGTAGTTCTAACAGCACGCGGACGCCCCGATCTTTTCTGGCCTTCGACAGAGGAAGTGTTGTTGTATCTGTTATAACAAGCTTTTAAGTGTCTGGAATATGACCGACGGCTCCATACCCACTTTGTGCAAGGCGATCACTGCAATCCTATTTCCTTTAACACCCCACTCCATATTGTAATTTCATAATGAACACGAAAAAATATGTGAAATGGCGCAAAATCGAAAGAACTTTTTAAAGTAATATACGTGTTCCAAATTCAAAATAATTAAAAAGTTGAAGAAAAGAAAAGTTTTTATGTAACAGTATTTATGGCCAGACTAGTTATATATATTAGGTCTTTACCTATGAAATTGCCGTTCTTCAGAATTTCAAACCAAAAAAAGTTTTGATTGACTGTGAATTCTAAATTCAAATAAGTTTTGTTTTAAAAACAAGACACTCTTTTTACAATGTCAGCCTGCTTTGTATTTTAATTACGTTTGAAATTTTTTCGTTATAATGGATACTTTAAAAATTCGTGTAATTATGGAATACGAGTCCCGTCGTGGCATCAACGCGGCACAAACGGCACGTAATATCAACAACGTTTACGAACTTTACAAACGAATGCACAACCCGTTATTGGTTTGCCCGGTTCCGATCTGGAAATTTTGATTTGAAAAATGAAACTCGTGGTCGTCCGGACACTTTGGTCAACAATGATGAATTAGAGGCGATTGTGGAAGCTCAATTGATAATACTCAATCTACAGCCGAGCTAGCAGCAGCTTATGATGTTAACATCAAACCAATATTGGTAAATTTGCTACAAATTGGCAAGGTAAAAAAGCTTGATAGATGGGTGCCCCACGAACTTAACGATCAGCCAGCGCAACGTACGCGTTGAGACCTGCCTCGCGCTGCTCAACACGTGCCAAAATTCTGCACAGAAATGAAAGAATTTTGAACCGAATTGTTACGTGCGACGAAAGGTGGATTCTGTTCGATAATCGAAAGCGCTCAGCAAGTTGGTTAAATCCTGGTTCAGCACCAAAGCAATGCCCTAAACAAAAAATTACCTCTAGAAAGTTGATGGTCACTGTTTTGTGGTCTAATGCCGGGGTGATTCATCAGAGTTTTTTACCAAACGGCATGAGCATTACTGCAGATGTGTACTGTGAAGAACTGAAGACAATGATGGAGAAGCTCGCACATCTGCAACCAGCTTTGGTCAATCGGTCGTCGCCGCTGCTCCTGCACGACAACGCGCGACCCCATACTGCACAACAGGCTTTGGAGACTCCAAGCTGCAAGAGTTGGGGTTGGTAGCCCTCCCTCATCCACCATACTCACCAGACCTTGCACCCACCGACTATTTTCTTTACTTTTTCTAAAATTTGGACAACTTTTTAACGGGAAAAAATTCAATTCCCGAGAGGCAGTTCAAAATGCCTTTGAATGGGTTTGCATGGGTGATTACTTTGAATAACAGAAATAAAAAAGTTTGAAAACAAATACTTTAACTTATTTCATACAAAACGGTAATTACATAGGTAAAGACCTATAATATATATATATATATATATATATATATATATATATATATATATATAGCACATAAGACACATTAGATTATCAATGTTATTTAATTATGAAAAGGAGCGACACGTCTACAAACTACGTATCAATACTTAGGCGACGAAAAATGCTTGAAAAACATTTTGAGCATTTTTGCATTAAAATAAGGTTATAAATTAGGGAAAAAATAAAACACTTTCGCTTACTTCTCAGCCATTCAAGGTCACGACATGTTAGCGTGATGCTACTGTCAGTTACGAAAATACATTAGTCCAAACATTCAGCCGTTTTAGTTTATCGTGAGTGGAGTGATAAACAGACAGGCAGATTTTGAAGTGTGTCATTATCACTAGACACAGACTATTTCTTCATAATTTTGTTTTATTTATTTATTTATTGTAGGCATGTTATGTTAATCTATAATTAGAACAACTTAATTTAAAATTGTATTTGTGCAATCAATATTGTTACTTCGTTCTATTGGTTTTCCTGATTTAAAATAAAAAAATAATAAAAAAAGTAAAATTAAAAATACCTTTCCAATTTACAAACTCGTACACGAATTTTTTTTTTCGAAAAATAAGACCTTTTTTCTTCTAACGAGTGGAATGTGTACTATATATGTGCTATATATATTATTTATAAATTAGCAGTAACAAAATACTATTCTAAACAATACATAAAGTTCGACACGCGTTTGGTATACCAAGAAAATATCTTATCACTATTCTGTCACATTTGAGGCTCAACCTTAAAGTGAAATACAGTCAGCACTTGCTGTCTCTGTCTATCCCAATTGAGAGCAGAAACGCGAGAGCTCGTTTTTCTTAGAGTAGATTGTGTTCATATATTCTGACGCACGAAGTCGTTTACAAACAGTATCTTTATCCAGATATTACAATTAAGCAATCAGCAGAAGGCACGGTGTTACGACATAAGTATATCAATATCTCCCCATTGTTATCGCAGCGCTTTATGCGCGGTAATCCGCCGACGATCTGTACAAAGGATTAGCTATATTTATAATTAAAACATACGATGTATACGTACGCTAAATTATTTTGTTGACCGTGACACCGCTGTGACTCCTCAACAAACACATACTCCTCACGTAATGCCAGCATGAAAAGCAGTATAAAATGTACTAAGCAACGTAGCTAAGCGGTGAGGAAGCGTAAACAGCTACGAAATCGTGTAACCATTTCCACCAAAGCTAACCGGTGTAGCGAAGCGCGGAAAATATGCGAAAATAGGTTTCGCGCGAGGTTTCTATCCCAGGTCTGCTTCGTAGTACCCATCAGTCGCATGACTCGGTCTCGCTTTCTTGCGTGCTTCGCTTTAGCGAAAATTTAAAAGAAACTTAGCTTTATTGGACGCCTTTCCACCATAGCTTACTTGAGCTAAGTCCATGATAATTAAACGATCCTATGGGTGGATATCAAACGCAACTCCCGCTGCGCATTCTTGTATCTCTCCCTGGTGTAAAAGCCGCCTAAAACTGCTAATTTACGTGCCTTGAAATATAAATGTTTCGTATGGTACGCGTATGGATTCGGAGACACCGTTAATGGTGGCTCGGCATTCCATCCTTTGGGGTAACAATGCATCTTGAATATTTGCTGAAAACAGTTGTGTTTATGGACTGAAATCACAACTTACCATCAAGTGAATTGTATGCTCGATTTTTGAATAAAACTTTGTGGTGTTTGCACAAAACTTCCGAATAGTATGCTCTTTTTTTCGGTAAAATAACACCAGGACACTGCTGCTATTATGTTTTTCCATTATCAGCATTTCATCTTAGTGTTAATGTGTACCAGTGTGCTCATTCTAACGCTATTGGAATTCGCAAGATGAAGCAATTCATTACACATCCGTAAGATCACGCGTGATCGGATTAAGACGAATTTACACAAGCAACAAAAGCTGTGTAAATTCTATTATATATTTATTGTATATGTTTACAATATTAGTTATTAGTTTATTTGTAAGAGCCGCGTGTTATTATTATTAAATAATAATAGTTATTAAATAATAGCTAATATCTATAATAAACTTTAACACACAAACGTTCCTTGACAATATTTTACAACTTGCAACTGATAATTTTTGAACGTTCTAGGATCTTGTGGAATCGTACACATTGGCTCATAAAGGGTTTAATTGTTCTAATCAAGTTACAGGTAGAATTAATTTATGTTTGTGCCTATCGTTAATAACGTCATGCATATTACAATCGATTTAAAAAATAGTATTATTTATGTGACATATTTTCATGACAGTATATATTGAGAAACACCGAATAATTGTAGTTTTGGACAAAGTTCCTAAAAATTACTTGGGTCCAGGTAATAAACTGCTAGAATAGCTTTCTTTTGAAGCTATTATTTTACGCTGGTCGTCTTTCTTCCCTGATCAAGTCAACCTATGGACAATCTCACTACGGCGAGGTTCTACCCACGTAATTTAAACTTACATGTAAGTAAAAAATTATACGTAATTCACGAATGTGCTACATACATGCATCACTATTAATGTCAAGCAAGCAAAAACAAATCGACCACTTGAAAAGATAAAACTAAATATATAGATTGGTCGTTAAAAATATGAACACTGATAATTGCAACAGGATCTAATTTTTAATATAAATATGTAATTTATAAACGACGTAACAAAAGCGCCAAAATGAGGCATTTAAAAATAATTACCTTATTTGGATAATAGAATCCAGAATAGAGTTCATCGTAATTGGAATCAAAATGTTCATTAAGCACGTCAGTGCCGTAAAGCATTAATGCACTATCAAACTACTAACTACCCCCGCTACTGTTAACTACGCGGATTAAGTTGTAAAATATTTAAATAAATACATTTTATTCTAAGATCTCTCTTCAGCATTGTAGGCGACCACCAAAGTATTTTGATAAGTACGAGTCCGACGCATCCTGATTATTCCCCCCGGGGCGGCGGAATGAATATTTCCTTCCACGTTAAAAATGATGACCAAACCAGCACAGCTTGTGTGTGGGTTCTTTCATATTTTAGTTAGTATTTTTGCGACATCGTTTTCGGTGTCACTAACCATACGAAATACAGGTAGAGATATGTTTGTATATAACGAGCGCAAGCTGTTTTTTTTTCAATCTGTTGGTTGAAAGAGTGATCATTTTACAGTACAGTCCTTTTACAGCTGCAGAAACGCCAGTCTTGCGGGCAGCATTTATGAGGGCAGGAACCCAATTGAAAACAAATAAATCAAAATGTAAATTTTTCATTTTTTTAAAAATCAACCGTTACAATCAGCTGCACTGTGCGTTCCCTTGTCGCGCCTAAAAAAATAATATATGAAAATATACGTATGTATTTAAATGTTATAAACTAATCCGTAGGTAACGGCAATAGTCCGATAATACGATTAGGCTGTAACAACACTGCCCTGACATTGAACGTATGCGGTTAAAAAGCAGCTTCAAATTACGGTTAATTTTAATCTGGATTTTCCTTTTCAAATCACGGATAATGTCTTGCAATGACCGGTTCTCTGTTTACAGCCTTAGATGTACAGTAAACCATAATGCCATTGTTGATTTTTACAAAACCTGCATCAGAGAACGTATATTTTTTTGATAATCTTTATATAACTTTTATAAAGTTAAATAAACTGTTATATAATTATATAACTGTAGATAGCTTGAAGTTTAAGGCCACATTTAATTAACGATGTTTTGTATGCAAGTAATTTTTATTAGCAAACACGTAGGTACATACATAATATGCATGCATTAGACGTGAGTTCCTTCGTATACACGTTTTAGTTTACAAGGAGTTACAACATAAAAGATTCCTTGCTAACTATTCATACGGTTGTTTGTATTTTTGTGTCAATTTATGGTGATCATGTCCTGTGCCGATGGTCGATTTCGACCACGGCGATATTTTCTGGTTATTACCAAATGACATCATCCGCACGCCGGATGTATTAAAATGCCGTAAGTACATATATCCGCAAACACACGAGGCACGCGCACATACGTCGTCCCTTCCCGAGTCTGACGTAATGCATGTGCATTAAGATCGAAGGTAGGTTCATATGCAGTGTCATAGACATGGGACGCACATACAAGACGATCGGACTCGAAAACTAACAATTTATATTACACACATCATCTTGTTCGTCGGTTGGGGACCGTAACCAGGACTCGCGACCTAGCAGCCAGTCACTCTAACCACAACGCCATGTGGCAGTAAATTATAATATAGGAATAGAGCAATTTTAAGCTATAGGCAAGGATAGTACGGTTTGTCGGGTAAAATTATCGGTAAAGATCGGGTAGTAAAGAGACACCAGGGTTGTATACATCCTAATTCTTCATTAGTATAGTATATCCTATACCCAGGCACTATTATTCACCCCCTCTTGATATGCTTTTTATATAAAACCCTATGGTTAAAGTATAAAAGCTTTTACCAGAGGCAAGGAAATGATATGTTCTTAAAAAAACCAAGGATATGGGTTTAATAACCTTAAAATATAAAATATATCAAACAGTTCGTTACGACCGACAAATCAATGACATGATACAGACGTGGCTTAGTTATAAAATATTAAAGCCAGCATTTAATTTACGTTAGTTAAAGTTATTATAATAATCCTAAGCCTATCTATATAGCCTTTCTGACCTGCCCTTGGTTTGCTTTTATATTTCAGTAAACACTACATCCGAATTGACTCACTGTTTTTTTCATTATGTGTTCAAATAAACAGACCAATTTTTTTTTAATGTACAGACTACAATTTTACTAATATTTTACTTGTAGTGTGTGGTAGTGTATTTTAATTGTAGTATAATCAATCAATTTTTTACCAGTCGGGATTCTATTAGCTCGACTTCAATAAAACGTCAACCTTTACAGTCACAACGTACGCTTTATAAGAATAGATATCGCACGATAACTTAATAATCTTAAATGAAATACATTTCAGCTACATGGTCGATACATCAAACTAATCTCTGAATGACATAGATATCATCAGATATCTAGATATCGTCTTAATAGACAAATTGAGTGACTGTAGTAAAAATAACACACCCATAAAAGCATAAAAAGTCGGCCGGCTCCGTTCGCATTTTCTCTTGTTAGTCAAGAACTTTCAAGACAACCAGCGATGTCACTAGTGATACTTTTAACTGCGACAATATTGCAGTTGGCAAATTACATTGCATCTTACTAAGATAAGACACGTAAAAAGAGACTACAAAAGTCGTAACCAATGGGTGGTTCTTTAATTATTTACATTTTAGAGACCGTGACCAATTAGTTGTTTTGAAATGAAACAATACCTGTTAAAGACAGAGAAATTAATGACTGTGACTGATCTTGGTAAATTGGATACTTAAGAAACAAAAAGTGTTTAGGAAATGAAGCTGTTTTTACGTCAGCTACATATTACAGTCCCAACTATTTCTTCGTATGTGATATCTAGAGGGGAAGGAATGGGAGGGAATCCTGTAAACTTAATCGTTCCGTACAGGTTGTACAAGATCATGGGAAGTTAGAAAACAGTAGACTAATAATGGAACGAGACGGTGATGACATTATATTTCGTGACGCCAATGAAATATTAAATAAATTAACTCGTACATATATAGCGTCAAATGTTTCACCGAATTCAATATTTTCGGCGAATCTCATCATACAAAATTTTCAAACTATGAAGTAGGTTTCCGTTATTTGCCAATTTTATAATATTTGCAAATTTCCCAATTGCCTCTGAAGAAGGGAAATAAAAATAAAATTAAAAAAAAAAAATTAAAAATAATTAATATTAATTAATTAATTAATATTAATTAATTAATTATTATTATTAATTAATTTTCTGAATAATTAAAATATTAATTTTACGAGAGTACGTATGTATCTACTCGTAAATATGTCTGGTTCTTTGATAGGCCCTGCAACCTAAACGGCTTAATGGATTTTGACATATGAGGTGTGGTTAGATTCATACTAATTGTGGGAGTGACGTATAGTACATATGTATTTTAAAACTATTTAGATATTATAACAACATGAATATCAAATAAAAACTGGTAAATAGCTTATTCCTAATATATATAAACTATTCTTTGGTAGCACCATTTTGACATAACATCTACAAGGCACTACACCGGATAGGTCTATTATAAATGTTGGACAACTTATTTGTAAATAAAACTAAAGTTTAAAATAAACCTAAATATTAAAAGAAACCAATAAGGCTTCTTAACTTTACTGAAAAGAAATACTTTAAAAATAATTAATTGAGAAAATAAGCTCTATAATCTATGGAATTTTGTTAGAGCTATCTAAAGAGCTCCATGCAATTTTTTTTATTTTATACCGACATAAGCAAATAATAAAGTTCACTATAATATGAACATTGAATGAAGCATGAACCAATAATCAAAATATAATATGTTTAATGATGTTTTTATTGAGGGTGACAAACTGTGAGCTCTACCTAGATTGGACCGATTTTATATTTAAAATTTGAAGGCAGCCCGTGTTAACCCAAAAATTCGGAAAAATCCGACACATGCCGCGAAAAAAATTTATGACGTGGACTTAACGCAGTGTTTGTAAGTGTAACACAAAATTGGTTCAAGCGCTTTCAGTCCGGGAATGTTGATGTCAAAGATGAAGCTAGCACAGGTCCACCAGTTATAGATAAAGTCGATGCCATTTTTGAAAAAGTGGAGCAAGATACACATGCTAGTGGTTACGACGTAGCTAAAGAGCTGTTGACAAACCGGAGAGGGTTTGACCACAAAATAGTTTTGCCCTATTTGAAAAAGTATGGACATACAAAAAAGCTCTATATTTGGGTGCCACACGAGCTCACTGAAAGAAACCTGATGAATAGTCCCTCTCTCTCTAGTAACGAACCGAACCGTTTTTGAAAAGATTGATCACTGGTGATGAAAAGTGGGTAAATAGGTCAGGTAGATCGGGGTAGAAACACGCCCCCACAGAATACCGGCGTCAAATAGCATCATAATGTTGCTGTGTTTCGTCTGCTGAGTGTACGGATTCGGAGACCTTTACTACGTGTGACAAGGCATCTGCATTATGATTCCTTGTCAAAAATGAATATAGATATCATGGGTCGCAGGAATCACTTACCATCAGGTGCACTGTGTGCTCGTACTCGCCAATATTACCGAATCATTCTTTGTGTAAGAATCCTGGAAAGACAGCTGAAATTCAAATCCACGATCAGAGGATTGTCTCTCCAGATCCTAGCCACTAAACTATTATCACTTTAAATATATTTTGTGATAGAAATATACTAACGGAATACGAGTCATATTAAACAACTTGCTTAGGCGTTATTGACAAAGTGACTTCCAAAAACACAAATCAAGTTCTCCTTCACAAAATCCTTTTACAACGAAGAGTGTAATTAATTACACTGGCGTTTCGAAACCATTGCGATTTTACTGCGATAAATGTGTTGTACCAAAACAGTGATATTAACGCATTAATTGCTATTTACCATCGTGTTAGTAACTACTAATACTATAGTATGCATTATTATTTAGTAGTTACAAATATTAGTGTTATAAAGTCGCCATTCAATCCCTCATTTCATATAGGAAATGTTGTTCCAAATATTTCATTTTTTTTTGATATACCAAGGCGTTCTGGCAGCAGAGGCAACATACATTACACCCTCTCAGACGATTCACATTTTTCTTTGATAATCAAAATGCTTTTCGTAATTCGTAATACGAAGTATTTATTTGGTTTGGAGCTACGCTGCTGTGTTTCTAGCTGCAGAATTAATGGGTCAGCTGGACCGGGGTCCGGACCACGTCGAAAAATAACTATATAACGCTGCTGTGAGTCGTCTGGGTAGTGTAGAGAACCGGAGATCTTTATTAATGGTGACGAGACATTCAATCTCAGTACTCAAGGTTGACAACGCATCTGCATTATAATCCCTTGTCTAGAATGAATGTAGATGTCAGGGATGAATGCAGATGTAAAGGGCCGCAGGAATCACTTACCATCACCTGATGATAAGTGATTCCTGTAGTAATGAACAGTTCACCTGAACTGTGTGATCGTTAGTTACTCTAAATGTAATAAAAAAGATAACACCATAAATACATTTTTTTTTTCATGTGAAATGTTTCAATAAAAATTAAGAATGGAAAAATAATAACAAGAATGATTTGTTATTATTTTTCCATTCTTCTAACACGTGCAAAGATAACATTTACAATACTAGAACTCTAATGACTGTCGTATTTGCACGTTATTGATTTTTAAATTTATAAAGTGAAATATATCCATAGATAATTTAACAGTATTATAAAAAAATCTTTAATTCTTTCTTCTATTTTTTAATTTTTTTATAGAATAGGTGGCAAACGAGTTAGCAGGCCACCTGATTGTAAATGATTACTGCCGCCCATGAACATCTGCAACACCAGAGGAATCGCAGATGCGCCGCCGGCCTTTAACAAAGGTGTTGGTTTCTACGTGAAGGCCCCTAAGTTATATCGGTTGGTAAAATACCGCTGGCGATAACTGATACCACAGAGCAATTGTGCGTAGAAGAACAATGGCATAAAGAACACAGTGGTGGATTTTGCTAGATTGCCAACCATCGAGATGATGAGGATAAAATTTTGTTGTTCGGATCAAAAAAGTTATTCGGATTAATTTCAGCGGCTGGAATTAATCCGAACAACTCCTCAGAACATTCTCAATGGTCGGATACGGTAAAAAGTGCATAGAGGTGAAACATCTCATCACAATGCTAGTGAATCAAGCCAATCGGAAAGCACCTGATCATCTACGATTCGAGCCACTGTTCCTTGAAAGCCGACATATGGAAGGAAGTACTGAGGTGCTCCGGCCAAGAGATAAGAACAGTATTCCATGTGAGACCGAACTTGCGAGTTGTGAAGTTGCACACAGAGGGCTGACACGAAATACAGTCTCGCTATATTAAGCACGCCCAGTTTTTTAGAGGCCTTACCCTCCAAGTGACCGCGGAATCGAACGTCGTTCGATATGTCAACGCCAAGGATTAGCTGAAGTAGAAAGGGGAGCGTTTTCAAAATTAATAGATTATAACGTTTTACATGTAGATTATATCAATTAGGAATTAATTTTAATTAAAATGAATTTATTTTAGTAGAGTTACTTAAAATTACTGTTGACAAGTCAAGTAGTTTTTTTTTATAAATAGAATATTAGCAATGCTATAAACATTACTAATATTCCGGTTAACCACTACAACTAAGATGAAAATGCTTGTGCTAGGTGATGGTTCACGGCTATAGTCGAATAGCGGATTCGAACCTACGAACTTAAGTTTCGCATACCGTACCCTAAACCATTAGGCTATTGACGCCTCAACTACTGCAGAGCTCAGAATACAGATGTCTTAAAACTTAAAGATATTTAAAAGAGCGGGCGAGAGACAAGACAGAGTTACCAATAGAGTGCCGGTCACTATTCTCATGAAATAAGTAAGATGACTAAACCGTAAGAAACAAAGTTCGTCTGCGATACGCTCTTGGAAAGGACTGAACGAGTAGTTCAGATTTTTGCCAATGGGTTGGTTAATTGTCGTAAGGAAATTGAAATATGTAATTAATATTTTGATTTGGCCCGCTACTAAACAATTATTTTTACTTTTGTTTTTTTTGTGATCATTGCTGTTGGTCCAGAGACCTCTCTACAGCTTTATCTATTAAGACTCACGAGCGGGATTTTTTTTCGGGTTGATGGCCACTGTTAGGCTGGGGGCTTTTACAGTTTAACCGGGTTGAGCGAGTGGGAGGTCTGCTGTGTAGGGTTTACTTTTGTAGGGTAGAATGTTTTCATTTTTACATTTTGATTCACTAGCCAAATTTCGAAGCTCCGACGCAAAACCAAGGAACTTAAGCGAGACAGTAGGTTTTCGGTTTAGAAACGGTAAATAGTTATACCTTGTTCTTAATCATACGAGATCGATATTCGTCCATATCCATAAGAGTTATTATTAACACTTGCTAATCATACAGCCAATGTGAAAATACATTTATTATAATATATGGGGATATGCTAAAAACTCCAAAAATTACAATCATGTCATTATTGTTATGACAGCTTGACAAGCTAAAAGGTACACACTCATTGTACATATCATTGTGTTAATGCGCATTGTAATGCCATTTATTGTGAAAAATCACTTAACATCAAGTGCTATTCTGTCCATAAAAAGTGATTGTATAATTTATAACATTCTTGTTTTCTAAAAAAAAAATAATGATGTAATATATATGATACATAGGTGATGTCTTTAATCTGTTTTTGGAGATGTTTTACACCGCAAACCTTATTTTCGTTCTGAAACCTACTTATTTTTTTATCATGACCACCATATTTATCGTCAATCTAATCACTAAACCCTAATAGATGACAGTACATACATTGTACATACTTGAGTATGAAGTTAACATAGATTTTTTGGCAAAATCACCTGCCTATATACAGCCACGTATATGTGCGAAGTCTTAAAAATATGGTGCTGTAATATATGATGTAATCTTAAAAATACTGTATGAAGGGATGATAAAGAAATTTATCTGATGTTAGTGATTCCTGCGGCCCATGACACCTACATTTATTATTTATAGAATCATTTTCACCATTAAAGATTAAGATGATTTGTCACTAATATAAATACAGTGATGCTTAGTTACTATTTAAGCATTCTGTAAAAGTGTGAACTTTCCCGTCTAACTGACCTATTCGTTCTACAGCTAGTTTATTAGTTAAAGTGTTAATCCAGCAAAAGATGTAAGCTAGTATTTACCACGTCAAAAATCTAGTGTTTTGACAGCTGTGTCACAATTTGTGATGTGTAATTTTCTCGCACATAAACTACAATTGTAAATTTTGAGGACTATATCAAAAGGGTAAGCAAACTATGGGCTAAGAGCACCAATGAACTTGTTTAAAACAAAATGACAAATGTTTAAAATTAATTCAGACAAAAATAATGTTTATATTATTAATGCTATATATCGGATATAATTCAATGTTATAAATATTGCTGTTTTTTGTTTGGGAAGTTATGATATGAATTGCTAGTAAGACCATTCCATGTTATTGCTCAGGCGTTAAAATGCTTTTATATCTTATTCCTTTGTTGATTAATAAATTAGAGTCCATTGACCACAAATACCACCTATCATAATGGACTCTGAATAGTTGTGAAAACTTTTTGGAGTTTAACCTGCCCTTTTTTAATCAAAATAAAATAATGAAACCAAATCATCCCAAATAAATAAAATACACTATTGCATTATATTAATTATTTTTTTAAATATTTGTTACAGGTCACTACAATACACCACTAAACCTATTCTCAAAATTAAATTAATAAAAGTAATTACCATTATTGCTTAATCAGGCCAGTTAATTGGTAAATGCAATAAATTGGGATAACATTTTTTTCTTTTTTTTTCTTCTTTGTTAATTAGTTATTTTTAAATAGTATTTATTGCTACACCTATCATACACATATCTCACCACACTTTCGGTTGACTGGTAGAAAATGCCTTTGGCATTAAGTCTGCCCTTTGTGAACTTTTAACTTTGTTAAGATTACTGCAATAAAGAGTAAATAAATAAAAATAAATAAATAATTTTTTCATAATTTATAATTTTTAAGTTAATTTATGGTACAATCAACAGGACAATGTGATGAATTTGGTTGCAATATTAACACAAAATATTACACTAACTTAGCATCATATTACGAGATTGAAATAAAAATTATATATATATATATATATATATATATATATATGTATATAAATGGATATATACTTTATTCTCTATTTGACCATACAAAGATTAAGGTTCTAAATATCATACATTTACCTTAGCTTGCTTAATTGCTACATCATTGCCTACAGAAGTGGAGTAGCATCAGTACATGATGATATATATGACAGTGTACTGGCATTGTATTTACCAACCCATTTACCCAGTGTAGTGGGAATGGCCGACTCTTCTGTAAATTGCTGCTTTCTTAAAAATGTATTTTCTGGAGAAAACTGAGTATACTTTTTTAAGAGAAGATTTAAAAACTGTTAATAGACTAGTGAATACAAATTTATTAAAACCAACACATCCCTTTATTGACTTTAAAAAGTCATATAACAACCCAAACTTTGCTTTTCCATTCTGCAGCAGGGTAACAGCTAATTTAAAAGTTGTAAAACCATTTTACCTTCGAGCCAGATGAAGCCTTTCTTGAGTGGTGAGGTGCTCCACCTGCACCATTTCTGCCACCAAATCTGAGTGTTCCATTTTCTACAAAACAAAATTATTATAGTTATTTGTGTTATTATTCACTTAATATTTTAATGACTATCATTCATTCGCATTATGGTACATCAATAAAAATATTACTACTATTACTTAATTCACAACAAAATTTAATAATAATAGGTTTCAATTAATCTCATCTAATATCAATGAAGTTAGTTATAAGAGTAACTACCTGCAATATTAAAAACCAATTATAAACCAATAAGAGTACTTGGTTTGAAACAGAAAATATCACCGAATCAGAAAATGTTATTAGATCTTACCTTTTTGTTTTGTAAACAATGTATTTTTAAAATGTTTGCAATGTTTACAGTTTTGGCAACTCATAAAATTGTTTATTTAATTTAAGGGTTATTTGATGTAACAGTTTAAACTACATTTTTAAGTTGTGAATAAAGAAAAGGTTTGAGTATGTACACTTATTGATAAAAGACCAAAGATAAGATAAAAATAAAGTAGCCTTGATAACTAATTGACGCCAAAGTTATCTTAAGACTTACTTTCAAATACAACAACTGAGTTTATTAGTTATTTTGTAAACAAAGTGGAAATTAAAATTAAACGATCAACGATTTATGCCAAGCTCAACCGATTTAGAAAGGCACCTTCACTAATTTTGCTTTAACTTTGAACAAGCTTCAAATGTCGAATAACTTGTCTTGCTTTATAAGTACAACATTATGTTTATATTTTATACTTTTACACTTTACTTACCGCAATAGTTTATAATTACAAAGCACAAGTATGTTTCATTCTGATCTTGTAGCCTTTACCACACATATTATTCACTAGCACATTGTACACATATCTTATAGAATTCAACGAATTAAGACGTGTTCAAGATAAAGTTTTACAGTTAATCGACATTTTCCGTTATTTTTCATGAAAATTATAAACAGAAAGAAAATCACAAGATACAACATGCATACAGGCGAATGAGCCAACGACAGATTATGCACAGCTTGATGTTATAGCCGTCACCTGTCACGTGACATTATATTTCACTGACAACATTCTTATTGTGATACCATCCACTTTTAATATAAAGTTGAATGTATATTTATACGTTTATTAAAATAACACTTGATAGATGGGAATTATTTTCATGGGGCTCATGTTTCAATCCTCGGGCTATATCAAAATATATAATTATTTGACAGTTTCTTTTTCCAATATCTGTCAAAAAGTCAACATTATCGTTCGTTCAAATTTATGTTGAAGGTAGGCCACAGATTAATTTTAATAATAAATTGTATATAACTATGAAAATATTATGTGTTGAATTCATTGCATCGAAATATCTTTCAATAATTATCATAATAATATTAAATTGTTTTTTTATAAAATAAACATTATAATGTTCGCATTTATGTGTTTTCATTTCGTGTCCTGGATCTAAAGCTCGACTATTTCCAAAAGGCCATAAAGCAAAGTCATATTTAGTCATACTGAGAGAGTGATAGATGCGCTGTATTTGCACAGGTGAATTATTGTTAATATGATTCTGCAAACTTTAGCAAACGGCATTGGAATATTTAACGACAATTTGTCTTGGAGCATGAAGTTATAAAAACCTCTTTAAACAATAATTATAAACACATGTGATGTAATAATGACTTGGTCAGAATTGTGGGACGACACTGGATACCGATGTCTAGTCTTATTCATACCTTATTTATAAGGGTATCTATGTTCAACAATATTAACAATAAACTAATGATATTCTAATATGATAGCAATGATGCGGCTTGTATGACTTATTGGTTGATAAAAGATAATTTAACTTCGTTGCTTATAGGTGATATCATTTAAACTTCAATATTATTGATATGGTAGGGAAAAAATAGCGAGTTTTAAGGGTTATGACTTTATAAAGCATCAACGGGGTCTTTTAGTCTTGTCTAAATCTCTTAAGTGAATATCAATTTTTACTTTCAGCGAAACCGGACTGAATTTGTATTTTTGTTGTAATTGTGTAATTGGACAATGAAATTTAACAGTGATAGTCGTGATATATGAGTGATGCATGATCTACGTTAATTGTAGGTATTTTGTAATGGTAATGGTATTTCTCAGATAGGTCTGTGTGAATAAAAAAAAAACTGAAAAGAGCATTAAGTATATTTCAGTACAAATATAAGTCAACCCACTAAACCCCTAAAAAATCCATAACCCATTTAAAATCCAACTGCGGCAAGAATGTGACAAGGACAGCGCTGTCAGTAATACTAGCATAAATATAAATATTCATAATATGTTTCGCATGGTTAATAAGAAAAACGGATACCCAATTACTAAAAAGAAAACTAGTAATGGGACTACGAAATCCTTAAAGCTGGTGTGTTACCTGCGCTTTAAATGATATACTCATTAATTGCACAATTATGCATTTTGTTAATTGCGTCTTTTCATCCATGCACGGTTTCGTCTTCCTTATTTCCATTGAAAAATAAGGATGTTAAAAGACACACAGGCACACTTACAGTCAATGAATCTTCATTCCAAGTGTTGATTGGTAAAGAATGCCAAAATGCATTCAGTCCGCCCATTGAACCTTTTTTTAAATAATGTGTTTACAGTTGAAGAGTAATGAAATAAATGTCGCTGTGGGCGAAGTCGACATGCAAGTGATTCTAGTTTACAAACTATATTGGCAGGTTACATTTTAGTCTGACAGAGATGTGACGACCAATGGATTGGGCACACGTCAGAGAAGAGCCGTCTGTGGACACTCTTTCTCCTCTTACTAATAATTAAATTATAATTACTAATAACCGAATAATAATTTGCGCAAAATGGCTTCTAGCAAGTTTGGGTGAAACCTAAATTTGGATTAAGTAGCACCGTTAGAAGGCTACCTTTGTCTGGTATACCTCTAATTTACTACTTTATTTTAATTAACAGAATAAGGAATATCTATTATTCACTTGAAGCAAATGAACTTCGTATATTTTACTAATATTTTTAAAATAAAAACACTCACGTTCGCATATAATTATGTTTATTTCCAAGGAGTTACACGATCTATTAACCAACTATATTAAAATTTAAAGAACATGGGATATATAACAATAAATTAAACAATGAGCTGTAGTATTAGTTATAGGCACTATTAGTTTCAATTGACACACTATAGTTCATAGTACGTTTTTAGATTACTTGCAATAAAAAAAACATAAAAGAAAGTATAATTAACTAAATGTTAATTGTACTTTTTTATTATCCGAGGTCCTTCGTTTTTGTATAAATATCAGAGAACTCACTGAATGTTATCAATTATAATTTTAAAAGAATAGCTTTAAAAGAAATTATTTAAACATTCTCTCAAAAACTTTGGAACACTTATTTTTGCGCAAAAGGTGTACAACATAAATCCTATACTAGTTATGATTTTATTGAACTTAAAAAAATATCATGTATAAAAATCGTAATTTGCACCTCTATAGTAATGTTTATTAATATAAATTTATTTTGACTTTACATAAAAACTCGTTCGATTAATATAAGACTTATTCATTCTCAAAGGTGATGTTGTCCATTTAATCTTAATAAAGCTGTGATAATTACAATTAAAACATTTTAGGATCATTTATCTTTCTATATCTTCTGCAATTTTATTTCTTTATTGTAAATATGTGCTACAGCATTTTCATAGGCGTTTATATTTAGAAATATTAAGATGTCTCACATAATACACGAAATAGTAATAGAAAAGCCTCTTTGCTCTCAATGACATTTAAACATTGTTTACAGTAAATTTCTCTGACAACTTCAAATTCTTAAATATGTGTTCCGTGTGTGTATTACGAATTACAAAACGTTTTGCAAAACTTCAAAACAATGTCCGTCCAGTTCACTACTCGAACGTATAAATATTTATTAAAATAAAAATACTACACTATTGTCAATCTGCGTCTACATTTAGCAATTATTAATTATCTACCTCGTAACAATTAGTTTTCTACATCAAGCATATTATTACCTAATAGGGAAAATTATGCACAAAATATCACAATTACCGTGATTTTAATAGATAAAATAATAATATTATTATTTTTCATTTGTTAGTTACCTTAAAGGAGGATGGAAATATTATTATTTTGAGGCAGTTCAAAATTATATCTTTCACAATAAAAAATCAAATCTTTAAAAGAAAGATCGGTTCCTTTACATCATTCTATTACGACACCCAAAGAGTTAACTTTAAATAATAATACTGTTACTGTAATACAAAAACGAAACTCAATGTAAAGAAGATTCATAAAGGCCTTTATGAATCTTCTATATCTATATGTCTAAAAAAACATTACTTAGGCCTTTTAAAAAAATAAGTTTTTGGTTAATCTGGTAATACGAAAACAAGTTTGTTTAAAATAAAATATAGACCTTTCTAAAACATTGTTAGTGTAAATAATTGATTTCTTATACCAATAAAATTATGATAAATGACATCTAATATTATTTTTTCGATTTCGCTTTTTAACGCGTTCGTGTCGCATACATCGAGACTTAGCTCATTGAGTGATTTCAATGCACTTATCGTTCTGAGATTATTTGTTTCCATGTAAATTCTACGAATATCATAAATGTTTAAATAAAAACTTTTCCTGCTTTGTCTCACTTTTCTGCAAAGTAGCTATTGATTCTATAATTTACATTCGTAGGTTTCTTGTACAATCAAGTTTAAGATACAATTTCTTAGGTGGGTAGTCCGTAATGATTCTATAATTTACGTTCGTAGGTTTCTTGTACAAACAAGTTTAAGATACAATTTCCTAGGTGGGTAGTCCGTATTGATTCTATCATTTCAGTTCGTAGGTTTCTTATACAATCAATCGAGTTTAAAATACAATTTGTTAGGTGGGTAGTCCGTATCCAGGATTAAATTATACTTAGACTATTAAACATTTTCGAGATCATTCCTATTCAAAAATCGAATATTTGCGTACGTAGTTGTTATTTCATTACATTGTTTTCTTTAGTATTATTTCAACTCAATCATTAACAGAGTAATAAATAGTTCTATATATATCTCTTTCATACGGTACCAGGAAGATATGACAGCTCAATTTAATTTTAAAAAAAGAATACCTTCGCTGTACAACTTGTCAAACATAAAGCTATTAACATTTATCGCTAACATCGTACTACTTATCTCTATTATTGTACTATTGTAATTTCATCGCTTTTTTGCAGCTACAGTTAAAACTTCAAACAGTGCTGCTAAATGACAAGTTTAAATTTTTTAACACTTCCACTAAAGCATTAATTTATTGAACATAGCAATAATTTATACTTATATATTCTTACATTAAGTGACTTCAAATTGCTAACGACATGACTCTGGTATATATTAATATTATAAAAAAAAAACTTAAGAGTACCGTTATAACTGTTTTGTACCTCTATAATGTTACATAAACCTTTGTCATATATTCTTTATTAATTTAATTATTTCAAATATATTAAATACTTAGTTATTGTTACATCGAGTAATACTATGACAGATGATTATAATGAATTAAAATATTTATCATTTAGCGACACGTCAATTTTCAACATGAAATCAAATTTGATCTTAAGTTATTTAGAGACGCTTTAAATAAAATATTGTTATTAGATATATTTTGAACATTATTGAAAAGTTATGTATATTTTTAATATATTGTGTTACCACTGGCAATCAATGCAGTGTCATCTTTTATAAAAAAATATAATTATATGCAATATAATTTTTTAATTATATGCCTTACAATAATCTATTTTAGCTTAATTTAATAGTAAAAATACAAACACCATACAAAAATACTGCTGATGGTACTTGGTACAATGAGCATAAAAAACAGTTTTTGCTCATTGTACCTAAGTAATTATTAATTTTCGTAAATAACAATCCTATTGACAATAACAATATCTATAGGGAGTGAGTAAAAATAATATTACGGCTACTTGAAATATGAAATAATTAATCAATATAACAATAGAACAGTAACGAGGTACTATAAGTTTTTAATAGTATTTTTTAATGCTTATAACATATAACATTATACATTAGATTTGTTTATGGGAATTGACGCAGTTTAATCTAAATATGTACGTTTATATGTTTAGAGTAATAATCATTGTTTATTATCAAATACTATCTGCCAATTCCCTACATATGCTGGCAATTTAATAAACCAGCGAATCGTTACGAAAACCTTAAGTTTATCGTGTTACTTCATTTTACAGTACTACATTCAATTTCTATTAATCTAAGATTTATTGTTATTTCCTTCTAACACTATTTGTACCAGATCACGAAGGATTTCTAAAGAAAAATATTTGAAATAAATAAACAAATAAAGTCGTGAATTTTGTTCAAAGAACACTTTTATCCTCAATGTGCGTGTGTGTGCAACATACAAGGCAAGTCAAGACGTTGCTAAACTTACAAGACTTAGGTATAAACTTGCAAGATTCGAGACTCCTTTTTCATTTTTTTAAAAGAAAACAGTACCATAACGTTCTTCAGTAATTGCTTAAATAAATCAATATCAATTTTAGTAGCTAGTCATTCAAAGTAAGATCCAAATTCAATTAGGTACGTTAAACTTCTTGTACAAAATCTTTAATAACTTTCCGGCCGCAGTGTCCAGCAGTCATATAATAACTACCTTGATTAATAACTTATTCTACACACAAGAAATATTTAATCTAATCTTCCCATATTATCTATAGTCAGCTTCGTTAGCTTCTTTTTAATCAGATCATCTTGATTCATCTTGTTCTTAATAAGTTATTATTAGACTTCAAAATTTATTTTTAATTTCAAAGAAAGCTCTACGTTTGGCTACAAAGACAGCATTTTATAAAGATAGATAATTATTATCAATTAAATTACCGGACAAAATACGATTTAGTTTTCTCGTGGCTGAATAAAACTGCAGAAACAAAACGGCTGTTCCTCAAAGAATATTAACGTAAAATAACACCATAACATCGCTGGTGAAGTATTAACTGGAGACTACATTGATGGTAAAAAAAAAACTATGTATTTGTAATTCTTATATGTAGAGACCAGCGCATTACCATAACAAAAAAAAGTTCATGAAAACTAAGAAAGTTAAATATATACTAACTAAACTAAGAGAATTTAGTAATACCTCCCTATTGGGATATTCTTCATTTTTCTTTAATTAATTTATAGTTTTAATGTAATAGTAATTCTAAGTTTTATTATAAATTATACTTCTTCCGGAGGAGGGGCTTAGCAGCTGTAATACAGGACTAGGACCTAGCACGGTTGCTAAAGAGAAGAAATAAATGGTTGAAATTGTAATTGTAAATCAAATAAATAAAGCAGAGTTTTAGGACAGTAAGAAAGTAATTTAGGAGACGAATATTCCGTAAATTATATAAACATTTTTTTAATAATATTAAGAGTTAAAAACTGGCATACAGTTTAGTTAGTAGTAATTGATTCCTACAGTCCATAATTTTCACATTCATGTTCGATAACATAACCATAATACAATGAATGGGTTATCATCCCTGAAGACTAAAATAAAAACCCACTATCCAGAAACCGGCCATCAAAAATAAAATCCCGATTTTCTTTCGAATTAATAATAGTAGTTTTAAGCCACTACACAACGCGGGTATTATATAAAAGCGTTATCCTTTCCTAGTTCATATTACAGTGCTATATTACAGGTAGCGCGATAGCAGGTGCTATATGGCTCAACCACGTATCAATATCTGAATATTAATCATTAGAAAAACCACAAAATTTCAATGAATACTACCATCATTATTAAAATGCTTTTTTACTAAAGCCTTCATTGCTTAGTAATTACTCTCGGTATAATATATAAAACTAATTAGATTTAAGGTTAATTAGAACAATGTTAAAAGCCTGTTAATATTTATTTAAAAACCCAATGCTTATATATTACATAATCTTAAGGTTAATAGTTTCTAAAGGACTATTATGTTTCTGCTTGTATATATGTATCTCAGTTAAACAAAACTTTCACACGACATCAAACAACCTCAAACATACTAAAATTCGACTAAACTATTATTTGCGTAACTACTGTTTCAAACAATTTAACTATAAATACACCACAGATTCACAGCACGGATTAGACAGTATCGTTTTTGAAATTAACATAGTTTATATATGCGATGCGCAAATTACTCTAATGTCCTATACCTAAGCAGTGGCAACCGGTCCTGGTCACCACGTCGCGGTACTCAGGTGTTCTCGTCAGAGGAATCGTCGGATGACGAGCTGGTGAGGAGATTGGGTGTCATGGTCATTTGACGGGTAAAGGGTTCCCGTGGGAGACTCTGTTGTCCTAACGCAAGCCGTCTAACTCCCATCCTCTCGCTCTCCGGCAGTGATTTGCTGCATTTCTCTTCGGTGATAGCGTCCCGCGATAAAGACCTTAAATATGTAAACGTAAAATGCTATGTATGTATGTGCTGCTTTTATATAATAGTTTCACATTTTATTCGCAAAAATGAAATGGCTACAGAGCGAAAATTTTCGTTTATTTTTTTATTATTAAACGAAAAACCAACCAATTGCGTCTCTAGATTTGTTTTTTCATCCATGAAGAGTACCAGCATAAATCTGCTGTTCTCGCTTCTTTTATGAGACTCTATCTTACCAAAAGTATGTCGTGCTGTCTCCGTGTGCCGTGCTGATAAAATAAAACATTTTTTATGTGCTTATCGGTGTCACACAACGCATTTATAATTTTGGTCTATTCTGATCTGTTTCGTACTAACAGGTTAGATAACTTTTTAGTATTTAAAGGGGATAGCTGGTGCATGCTGGTGCAGTCGTTGAGATCGCTTAAAATCGCTTACGCCTCGTTTTGTGGCCAAAAAGGTGTTGCGTTTATATATTAAAATAATAAAAACAATTTTTTTAATTACATTGTGCAACAAATGAGCACACGGTTCACCTGATGCTAAGTGATTCCTGCGGCCCATTAGATCTACATTCATCATGATATGGAATCATAATGCAGATGCGTTGTCCCCCTTGAGGACTGAGATGGAATACCTCGTTACCAGTAATAAAGGTCTTCGGAACCCTACACCCACCAGACGAAACACAGCAGCATTATGCTGGTATTTTGTGAGGGCATGGTCCTATCCGGGTTGAGCTGACCCATTCATTCTGTAACTAGAAACAACATACTGCGTTGCTCTACCACTGTTAAATACATGTTGAATAAACTTAATGGGACGGCCTAATGAAAAAAAGAATTAAAATATTTTAAATTACTTACCCAGTTAACTCCAGCATAGAACCTCTTCTACATTGACCTCTGTGTGGACCTTGCATAATACTCGCTGGTCTACTTGAGGCACCAAGTGGATCGGAGTGCGCCACGTCTTCCATTAGCAGAACTGACGGACCACCCAGGCTTGTGCTTCTTTTTGATAATAAATTTGACCCTGGCTTCGACGAAACTATTGGCTCTCCCTTGATAGAAGAACTCTCGCCTTTACCCCCATCAGTTCTATTGCCTTCCGTCTCAGACCCTGATAGTAACTCCGGTGCGCCTTGCGTGGAACTTGAGCTCTCTCTTCGAAATAAACCTATGATAGATTTCGGATGTTTTGGCTTCTCTATACCACCTGGTCGTGGAAAGGCGAAGATGGGCATTTTATAATGGATAGGGTAAAAAAATAGTGAAAAAATATAACATAGTCTTAATACATAGTATATAACTCAAATTAATTGTAAATATATAAGAAGTAATAGTTTATGCATTTGCATATTTCTGAACGGATAAAACTGAAACCGAAAAAAATATTTTTACATCATGTTTAATAAATTAAATAACGATTAATGATTCACAAATATTACTAAGATATAATGCTTAGGTAACAAAAGAGGAGGTTTTGTAATTACTATGTGTAAATAATGAAAGGTATTTAACATAAAATAATGCTACAAAAAAGAATACGACTAAAAGAACAAAAATGAGTCAGTGAATATCTTTATTACAGTTGTTCATTTTCTACTTCTAAAATTTACTATCTATTTTTTATAATAGCAAATTATAACAAGAGGATAGTTTTCGTTCTCCATATAAATACACACTATTCAAGACGATGTTTTCAAATTCACAAGCCATTCATTGATAGTTCACGAAGGCGGGCCTGCTCTCCGTCCACTCTGTCTTAATTGCTACAGTGCAAGTGTTCATTATAAATTTATAAAAACAAACTCACACTTACATCAGTTACCGAGTCATCGCAGAATATACTCTACTTGAATATTAATTCTTTATTATTTATCATATTTTCAATTTTAAATCTTATATATCAACGATGGAAAATATTCTATCAGGTGCCAGAATAGGTTTAATAAAGGTTTTTACCTAAGAAAGTAGCTGAAGGAGAGCTATAAGCTAGGTATTCCTTGTTGGAGGCCCAAGATGGGAACTCTGATTGTTTCAGAGCGCCAGATCCCTCCGTCTCCTCTCGTTTCCATGGCAACATAGTTTCTGTAGCTGTTGGGGTCGCTACTCGAGCCTGCTCCGCCGCCATCATGTACGTATCTGGTGAAGAAACGCCAAATATTTAGATTATAATTAAGTAAAATAGTTGACATTGTACTAAAAGTTAAAAAAAATTACAAAAATCCTTTTTTTTTCGAGATTTCCCTTTTTCTTATGACAAATGACGAAATAATAATTCAAATTATATTACTTGATGACCATCGGTTTAAATTTTTAATTATTGAAAAGGTAAAATAAAAATAAATAAATTAGTAGGATATGCAATCCACTGCTAGTCTCTACTTTTGATGATTACCTATAATTTAAAAAAGAGTATAATGCCTATATTGCTCGACGACGCTACAAAACAAAATTTGTTTCTGACTAGATAAGCAGGTAATATAAAAATGTTGAAAGGCACGATGTGTCTTATGCAAATTACCAACTGAAACACTAAAAGACAAGAATCGTGTAGCTATTCTTTTTTTGTAATCGAAAAATTGCAGTATTATTTCAATTTATACTTAATATTAAAGCGATCTTTTTAACATATAAATCTTACCGTTTTCGTTAGAAATTCTCCTTTCGTCCTCTTCAAGGATGTCCTCGTTCGGTACTAAAAATAAAATGCAAACTTATTTCAACGGTTTTCGAACTAAAACCACAGTTGTGAACTATTAAAAACCTTGCTTATTCTTACAATTTTGGTAAGAAATTTCTTATAAAGCTTCATGAAATATCTTAAATATATTATCTTATCTCATATTATCATATTATCTTTTCTCCAATTGTTAATAGTTCAACATCTTTCATTATCCATTAAACAATAAATATTTATATATACTCCATAACACATATCATATATAATAATATTTAGTCCCCCAACAATGTGCTAAAATACTCCTAATTCCAAATTTTATAATTAATATTTTATATTTTACATGCATGATAAAACTACTTGACTAATATTTAACATCGAATAAGGTCTTGCAATACAATACACACAGATAACCATTATTACTGAAGTGCTAAAAGTACTATTTTAATATCGTGTAGAACATTAATATGCTTACGTAGGAATACTCTGATTTTCATGGAATTCATATGTTTATTAAATGTCATAATGTATGGTTACCTTTGTTTTCGTCTATAATCTACTTAGCTTAGTAGTAATGCTTACCACGTTAACGACGACAATTAGGTTCCATAACGTGCAATGTAGTGAACCGGATAACCAAAACCGTATGCTCAAAAAGCTCCATAAAATTTATAAAACAGTCAAAAGCCAAAAGCGCTCCAAACTAAAACTTTGGTCGTCAGAAGCAAGTGCGGTTGTGATTAAACGTTCAGCTTTTAGTTAACACATACCAAAGTTGTACGTGGATCTGTCCCTTCTCCACGGTAATGATTTCTCAACAGCTGTCGGCAGTATTTCCTCGGGCGTTTTAGCATACTGCTTAACGATCCTCGCTTTCAAAGGATTGAATCCGGGTAGATTAGCCAACTGGTTTAGTAGCGAACTACTGTTCTCTTTATGCGAGGACGTCGGACTGACTTCTTTATATCCAGCTGAATTTAACATCGCCAGTTGTCGAGATTATCGGTTAGTTTGCGATGCCACATGAAGTTTGCCGGAAGGAAAGAAAACGACAATCAAACAAACATATTAAACAAGCAAAAATGAAGACCAAGATGATAGATAAATAGGATAATAATGAAATTGATTAAAATAAAAGTAAAATAGACTTTTAGCAACCTATTCACATTTTGTAGCACGAGACATAGGAAAAAGTTATTCACAACAGAAGAAAAAATAATTTAATATAATTAAAAATTTTAAGAACCTACAGCAAATAAAGAAAAAAGGGGAAATGAATAAGTGTTCTAATACATAAATCATTTCGGACCGTTCCAAACGGACATATAATTAATTTAATTAAAAGTGACTCATATTTGTTACGATAAATAAACCCATGCTACAAAAAATGCATTTTAAGAAATTACAAATGAAGTAGCCACATCTAGAACTGAAAGGCATTCAGGCCCAGCCAACGAAATTACCTCAATACATACCGACGACGTGTAAGCTCCCGTTACATTCTTGTATAATCAATATAAGTGATAAAAGATAATTTATAAAACACACAACATAAAAAAGTGTTTGCACTTCAATACATAACGATTATATTCATTACAACAATTGTTTCCAAAAACAAAATTGTTCAATTAACGAATTATTCAATTAATAATTTTTTTGCCAAAGGTCAAGGGAAATAGATATTCATTAATGAACAACTTTAATTAAGAAATTAATTTTTGTAACAAAATTTAAATAATGGAATATATAAACGGACATTGTATTTATACTTTTATCTGCTTTTAATTCACATCCCGAATAAATCTAAAGTGTAATTAAATTATATGTATATATAGAAAAAAGCATAGTTAATTACATTCACCTCTTTGTGAATTTCAGATTTTTAAACCAAATAACTTACAAACGCATTAATATGTAAATATAAATGGTTAAATTGTTTTCTTAGTAATAATATAACTTGATAAATGAGAACCTATATATTAGTGGTATTGAGGTACAAACACAGGTTGGCACATGACGTGGTTCATGCAGAATACCTACGCGGGGATTTGGCAGTGAAAGTAATACCGCCGTCATTTTCTTCACGTCGTGGCTCACGATCTTCGTCCTCCTGCAGAACCTCGTCAATGTAGTCTACAAAAAAAAAATAAGTATATACATGTGCAAATATTCAATTTCTTTTATATGTAATTTTATCAATATGTGAAATTCTCTGTCAAAATAATTATGCAAGAAACTTTTCATCGGAGTTTAAACAAATCGGTGTATTTAATATAAAGATAAACCAGCGACCAAAATCGTTTCTCTATTCGACTTTCGGAATGAATATAGTAAGTCAAACTTGGACCAATGGGATTGAATTTCGGATCTTAAATTAATATTATGTATTTTGTGGATGATCAAGCAAAACAACAAATGCTAAATAAAAATCTAATGCTTTTGATTTATTTTATTATTTGATTGCTCAGATAATAAAATAAATAAAATAAAATATAAAGTAAATTCAATCTACAAATATTTTTTAAACGAAGCTGTGGACGGTTTTGCAAAATAAACGTAATATTTAACAAAATATTAAAAATAAAAAACAAATACTTAAACCCACACGTGCATGCGAGTGACACTCGTGATATTAAAATAGAAATAAATTAAGTACCTAATCTATAATACTTTTTTTTACCGTGCGTGAACTGTTTGGCTGAACCATTTTGCTGGAATTCCGGAAAAGTGACATGGTTTTTGCCATCCTGAAACACATAACTCCCTATTAATTAAATATTCTATAAATTAAAATATTAATATAAAATTAATCTAGAAAAGTAATGTTGATTTTATTAGTAAATATATTTTAACTCTTATAGTTCAAGAGTTTACAGTTGTTCTTTTTATGTGGACAATATCTGTAAAATAAGAATTTTATACTTAATAAATCAGTAACAATGAATTATATAAATTAATATATTAAGATGATGACGATATTCTCCTCAAATCTCAAATTCAAATCTCAATCTCAAAGTCAAATTTGACTATATTCGTGGTTACCAGATACTACTAATATTATATATACTATAATTTATTATATTTTAAGCATTAGTGCAAACACAATCACTCATTTGAAAGATGAAGTATTATATACAGTGTCAAAAATACGGGATCTACAGAAATACACCAACACCGGAACACCGATAATTTGAGTGAAATTAAATACTTCTTACTTATTTATTAACTTGAATGATTGATGTAATGGTTTTTACTTATTTCCAAAAAAATAAAGAATAATTAAAGGGCTTAAAGGGTTTAAAAGCAAAAGAGATGCCCTGGTTGCTTATAGCTTTGAGAAGATTTCTGAGTTGTCCAAGAAGATTTAGTATTTTATAAATGGTGGCGACGAATGTAGGATAAATGTGTCTAAGGTATATAATACATTGAAAATATCGATTCCTATAAAAAAGAATATTTAAAAAATAATAATTATGTGTAAATTTCTTTTGACGTGACATACGTACGTATTCTTTTGACGTGACACACGTACGCATGGTCCTTTGATCTGTTTTTTTATATCAGACTGTTTACATTACCTGTTTTCCTCGTTTGCTACGTTTGTGATGGTGCTTTCGATCGCCGACCAGCCGTCTTATATTCATGTGTGTCTTATAATTCACTTGTGTGCCCAGGTCCCGATCGTTCACCGCGTGTCTACTGTAACTTAGCCGGCGGTGCTATAAAATGAAAAAGCTGCAATGAATATAATTTACTCTATATACGTGTATGAGCTGATGCTTGACTTCCCACTAATGGTTTAGTCAGATATATAACACCTATTTTGATTTACCACGTAAAGTTATTAGTATCGATATAATAACTATATACTTTTATAATACATATGACAATCATATATATAACTATATTTATAGGTTATAATAATATAACGTATAAATGATAATTTGACACTTAAATTATCTACATCCTCGCAATTGAATCAATATTCTCAAAGAACTTTATTTCTTTTGTGAGTTAATATATAAAGACATGCAATACATGTACATATAGGCGGGTGACGCTATTTTTATTATTAGATGAATTCTGATAACTTATGTAATTAAACAACGAAAATAATCGAATTCCTATTTTTCTATTAACACTATTTGAATCCAATAAAGACCATAATCGTCATATTTACACACTTTGTTAGTGTGTATGACGATATATGACGATTCCAAATGTTAGTGCAATGGATGGATTAGACACAATATTTTTTATCTGTCTCCATATAAACAAATTTTATCAGAAATATAAGCACTCACTCTTCTGTAAGGTTTGCAGAGTTCTTCAGCAAGCAAGTGGTGAATTCTTGCATCTGTCAAATCTTTCTTGGACGGATTATATTCCAACTCCTGCATATCTATATTCCATGTAGATGAGTCTAACTGACTGAAGCTAGGACTGTAAGAGTACAATGTAATAATCAAAATATGTATTATTTGCGAGTAGCGTTCATGTACTTATTTTTAATAAAAATTGCAACATTGCAAAATTACGTTCCAACACAAAGTTTCTTAAATCTTTAAAATAGGTCTTTCTATAGATAGGTCTAATCTTTTAAATCAGTTGACAGATCGAATCAGCTCTACCGGGGAAAAAGACTACGCCCTCACAAACTACCAGAGTATAATGCAGCTGTGTTTCATTTGGTGAGTGTAGGAATCCAAAAAGTTATATTATTGGTGACGAAATATCATCTTGGTCCACAGAATATTATTACTGGTGATTGGGTATTTCATCTTGGTCCTCAGAACTTTATGAGTCCTTAATAAAAATGAGATATTTATTACTTACCATTAGATGAACTGTTTTTTATCACACCCTATACAATGAAAACAAAAAAAGATCATGACTATAATACATTCAATCTTGCGGACATTGTTCATATTATCTCATGTGCCTTAAGGGGATACACTCATAATTTCCTTTTGTGCACATCTATGGCACAGTAACTTTCAAACCATATAAGTATTATTCCCTCCTTTAATGTTCACCTATTAATGCACATATATATATATATATATATACGTATATATATATATATATATATATATATATATATATATATATATATATACCTTTAACAAGGAAACTAAGATAAGAAAAGTATGAACAAAATAAAAATGTCTTCCAGCAGGCATGGTGTCTGGCATATTATCGGAAAAATGAAACACAAAAATATAGAGAAAAAAATTATATGATAATATATAGTATGGCTATTCAATATTTAGCAGAAGACTTATGTGTTGAAGTAGCTGATGATAAACCGACTGTTTGCTACGATAAACGACGTCTATTAAAACAAGATTGAAGAAGAAAGATGGTTAGTGATTTATGACGCTCGTGGCACTCATCCTGAATGAGGAATTATTATACAAATTCATTATCACCCCTGATCTTAGTCAGATGGAATGCCTCGTAGCCAATAGCGTAGTAAACGTGTCACGTTTCTTTCACTCACTAGACGAAGCAGAGCAGCGGTAAACTACAATTACAGCTGGGATTTTCACGCGTTACTTTATCCGCCGACATCACTTAATCATGCTACAGCTAGTTTATAACAACGACTTTATTCTTCCATACGTACAAATAAAAGTAAACAAACATACGCTTTTAGTGTATGGATATATACTCAAGTATTTACTCACCTTCCATTGAAATTGGCATTCGTGTAATTTTTAAATATAGCCGACATCGACTCTGCCCCAGATATATTTCCAATGGTCGAGGCATTTCTCTGCATATATTCTATTGCATCCCTCATTGCTAGTTTTGAATATGTTTCTAAAATTTTAGGCTCCGCTCCCTAAACAATAAGAAATATTATTTTTTAAAGTTTATAAAATACTTTTATAAATATATAATATTACAATATCTATTTCTATGATAATATTTCGTGAGGCTAAATATGGTTAAAGTCTCTAATAGATCTGTTCCAATAGATACTTTTATTATTGCCAGTTACTACCATTGAAGTACTGCAACAAGATCGTTAGTAATAAAAACAAAACCTTGTTACAATACCCTGGCTCCCGGTGAGAAATTCGTAAAGAATTTCACAAAAAGTATTATAAATATTAATTAAATACAGAAGAAAAGAATGGAATTAATGAAAATATAGCAACCAATAAATAAAAGAATAAAAGTAGAAGAAAGTATACAAAACAAATAGGGATATAGATTTAATGTTTGTTAAAAATAAAGGAATAGATAATGGGTCAGAGTAATTAACGCGATCAATTCAATAAATATATTGCTGTTCCAGGTCAAACGTTTATGCCTAGCCTAGGTATAGGGAACTAAAAGAAAGAGAAATAATACAATAAAAGTATAATAATAAAATAGATAGCAGGCGTAGCTGTTAAATGAATCCTTAGATATTTTTTTTTCCATCTAAATAACCGACATTGACTTGAAAAACGACATCTTATTGCATCAGATAAGTGTCGTCGTAAGTTCAAGTTATCACCAGATGACGTACTTGAACTACAATTTTTAATCCCTTAATATATTTTTGGTTTATCTTTATCGGTATCTTGATTAAAAATATATTATCTATGATTTTCAGTAGAATCTGTCCAAAGGTCAAAGTTATGTAATCGTTGGTTAAGTTTCTTATCAGATGATTTAAGAAACAGCGTTAAGCGAAATGTTGCGCGGATATTAGGGCGAAAATTCGCATAAATACTCGCTGGAGTAGCTAAACTCCAGTCACGAATAAACGTGAATATACTTTTGATCTTTTTTTTTCTTTTGCTCAAAAACGGGAGAGAAAGCACGTATATTAGTAACTCATCATCGTTGTCTAGTGTACAATCGTCCAAAAAGTTTATGTAAAAAATAAAAATAAGCAATAATGGAATTAACATATTACTAACCTGATAATTTCTTAACAGAAAAGGCCGGATGAAACGGTTATCAAATCTCTTAAACTTATCTCTGATATGATGGTTGCCATGTTTGCCTAAAATATCTTCAATCCCTGCCATTAAATGGTCCATAAACTGAAAAAAGAGACAAAAATTAAAAACAAACAATTTACTCCAGTAATATAAATTTAAATTAAATCTGTAGGACATTACCCTTTCGTGTATTCTTTCGTTCATTGTAGGTTTTCTTTTTTCTACTGTCTTCACATTGAGAATCTTCACTAGAGGCTTTATTGTTATGCCTTGAATAAACACGGTAAAGTAAATTACCGCAATGGTAGTTGTAACAAACATTGGTTGTAGCTTTACTACTTCAGGGTCAATTAAAAGCACCAAAGCAAACGCAACGGCACCTCGAAGACCTAAAATTAAAAAAAATCCTTTAAATTTGCCGTATTACCTTAAGTTTAGGAATATTCTGTATGACTTACGGTTCATGTATGTATATACGAAGAAATTACAAAGATTATATATATAGTTATGAACTTTTAATAGCTTTAAGAATACTTGTAAAATTTTAAATAAAAAACTGGAGGCATAAAAATGCTATTTGCTCTGCGCTGAAGAATAACAAACAATCTACTTGTCTTAAAAAATAAATAAAAAGATGTGTGAAATTCTTGTTACTAACTTTATTTTACTACTTGTTATATTTTCCGCCTTTTAGTTTTGTTCTGAGCTATGTTCAACGTTTCAAGTGTCTAAATCATAGGGATAACAGTTTAAAATTTTGCAATACTTTTACAGAACAGACATATAGTCACACAAGATAGCATCCATTAAAACGTGGGAAAGTGGTAAAACAAAATTTACAGTAAATAATTCATACGTCAAAATTACTAACCTCCATAAGACATAACAAATTTTTCAACAGTATTTAACTTGTGCAATCGGAACTTATTGGCTACGGCACTAAATATGTATACACCTGTAAGAAAAGTTAAAAATTAATATTCTCTTTAGAGACAATTTTTCAATCGTCGGATAACATTTAAACCATAAATATTTTTTGGATTTACTTAAGAAAAAACCATCAAGCATAAAAACTCTTACAATAAAATCGCGCGTCACATAGACAGCGCAAGCATCCTGGAAGTGTTATTTGTTTTGATTTTGTATCTTATCTATTCCGTAAATTATTTGTGACGTCTGTGTGACACGCACTCTAAAGTTATCTAAAGATTGAAAAATCGGTCCTTCAGTATTGAAATGTCTATCAAATAATTCCTGAACATACCTATAATGCGAAAGACTGAGCAAAATACAATGGTCAATAGGACGAACCAAGTGTTCCAATCGTGGTTGTTATTTACCGTCGCTACGCCGAGGAACATAAATATAATGGTCTCTGAAGACGACGATAGCATCTTCATAGTATACTTAATAGTCGTGTGCGATTTATGCGAAATGTTTGCTTCTACGTAATTCTTCATAGTTATACCACAGAATGTTATCCTGGAAAATAATAAAAAAAAAATATACTCACTTTTTTTTTCACAATTGATGTAACAGTTTGGGTACAACAGCAATCCTTGACAAGAAATCAATATCTCAAACTCTCGACCTCTAAGAACCAATACGAACCTTTTGATTGTAGTGATCGGGCAGTTTTCTTTAATTATTATGCGAAACTCTACAATGATAAACTGCTTTTACACGATTACGTTTAGAGAGTATTCCCGATTTTCGGTAGGGATGTCTTAAGGATGTCTACTTATAGTCATATTTACAGATTTTTCAAACCATATATTTTTTTATCTACGGAATCAATTGTTTTGAACTTGGCTTCCTATCTCTGTCTATTTAAGTTCTGATTATGACGGTATATATACGGTAATGATTGGTTCTGAATCTACCAAGGTTAGGTTACTTTTGTTTACTTACGCTAAAATTCCGCTCATATGAAACATTTCAGCATTCAAATAAGCCAAGTATGCCATTACGAAGATAAAAATAGGTTCGATAACTCTAACTTCATGTGTGAAACGAGTAACCAGTCCAGTGGCGAAGCCCCACACAACTCCTATACAAGTCCCTCCAACAGCTACCACAAGGAATGAAGCGAATCCTGCCAGAAAGTCTGTGTACATCAGTCTGGAAGGGCCCATCTCCCTGAAAATTAATACAAAAATAAATATTTAGTTTCGTATAATAAATTATTTTTTTCTTAAGCATCAAATAATAATATTACTTTTATAATAAAAAAAAATATCCCCTAACTTTAATAATCATATCCGGTCCTGGCACACGCGGTGACCGTCATATGGGGATGTACGCCGAAATTATTGATATAGTCGTATCTTTTTTTTTTTTTTTATTTTTTTTATCTGCAAATCGGTTAATCCTATCCAGCCTCTGGAATCACCTCAGACGGTTGGGACACCGGGATGGGCAGCTCTGTATAGTCCGCAAGTTTCATTCCCTTAAGCCGTAACCCTCGACCATTTGGTCTCCCCTGTCGAGGGATTACCGTCTGGTTGGTCTTTATATATGTATTATATTGTATATATTTGTTTTAATAAATGTTTATAGCATTTTATTTATTACATTGATTTGATTGATCTACCACGCGGAGATAGAAATTTTATTTTTCCCAAATAATACTTTATATCCATGCACTATGGTGCATATAAACAATAACAAAAGACAAGAAGTGTATTATTTATTAGCTATACAAAGCGTTATCCTGCTTTCTACCAATATTTTCTACCGATAAGCTTTGACGGTATCATAAGAATTCTACTTTATGGAAAAAAAGAGAATGTTTCCGAGAAATTCCTTATATTTATACTACATACAGTGTAATAATTATTTATTTTTCAAACAGACCGTTTCATTGAATATTAAAACGTACGAATTTGTACGTATAAACCTCGAAGTTTTTGATAAAATCTAAAATATAATTTTAGTACAATTACAATTCAACTGTTAAATTACGCGATACCATAACTTGACTTATACTTACGTGTAGGCTTCAAACATATGATACAGGACGACGGTAACCGCATCATTCAGCAGGGATTCACCAAACACAACAATATACAATACTTCATCCACATGAATTTCTTCAAACACCGCTAGAACAGCTACAGGATCCACCGCCGAGATGAGTGCCCCAAACAAAAGCATATCCAGGAGAGGCGTTGAGCAACCAAACATACCTGTCTGACCACAAGCCCACAGCGATGCACCTACAACGAGAAATGTTTCTATTGATTGTTTTTTCT
The DNA here is from genome assembly GCA_029286865.1 of Teinopalpus imperialis. NCBI lineage: Eukaryota > Metazoa > Arthropoda > Insecta > Lepidoptera > Papilionidae > Teinopalpus > Teinopalpus imperialis. The sequence goes on from JAGSMU010000009.1 coordinate 1,681,033, forward strand.
CTACACCATTATCTGATTACCAGAAGCCCGAACGGGTAAGAGCTATTTATGGTCACTGCAGCCCCTAGGTCAGAATGTTTATCTATGATAATAGTTGTGTTTATCTGAGATAATTGGCATTGAAGTTCCTGGCGCTCATTCACAATAATTAGTCCACTAATTATTGTCTCACAACACCGAAAACAGCAGACGAATGCAACTATTTGGTTGCGCAGGTGTTCTACGACAGCATGATCTTGAGTTGAGCTGAGACATTCCATGATTGTCAGGGGATTAAAAACCAGCACGTAATTCAGGTAATGGTTAGACCATGGCACTAACGACACTGACATTCATCCTTCATACAAATCATAATGCTTACCACAAGCACCCCTCCCCCTATAAAATCACCATAGTCTACACATCAATCACCCCTGAGGACGGAGATGGAACACATCGTAATCAGTTCACAGGTTTCATTCACTAATCTGACTGTCGTTGCCTGGTCGAGTCGTCGTCCTCGGCAATAGTACCATAGCTGCTAAGTGACCTCACAACATATTCCATGATAGATGTAGCTATTAGCTTTGGAACTTACCGTGTTTAAGGCCGCTTTAAAAGGCTCAAGACGGGTCTCCATAAGCATACCTAATAGAGTGCTAACACGTTTGACCATGAATCGAATTGTATTTTGAAATAGTGATAAATAATATTTTATTATTATTTAAATCTGTTCTTGTCATAAAAAATTGTACCATACCTGGAAAACTATAACGGCCCGTTTATACAACTGCATCATTCATGGATCTTAATCAAATTAACCTACCTATTGTAAGTGTGTTGAACACCGTTCCCACAACTGCAAACAGTAATATTGTTCCAAGATGATCGAAGAAAAGCCTATTAGGCATGAAATAACCAGCATCCAAAATAATTGGCGGCAACATGTACAGGAAAAATGTGTCCGGTGTCAGGGGTTGCACGTGAACACTGTGGGTACTCAGAAGTAGAGCTCCGATTAGAACTCCCACAAAAATCAGAAGACAGGATTCAGGAAACATCTTCGACAACTTCGGAGCCATGTGGAATCCTGTAACAGTAAGCCACCATTAAGGCCACTAATAAATTAAACAATATTGATAAAAAAAGGTTTGACATTATGATTACACATGTCAAAATGACATAAATATATCTATGTTATGATAAATAATAAAAATTATAAAATTAGTAAAAATGAAGATAAAATTTTCTAACTGCATTTGCTACTGATAACCATTTGTATGTCGATATTTTGAGTAACATCTACGAGACTTTTTTAATTTTTAATAATTTTATAGCAAATTGAAGGTCCGTGAACATGAAGGAGCGCGATATGAAAAAAGAAAAGAAGATAACACGAACAAAATCGTATGTCAGTGTTTACGACGCGTACAATTCTCCAACTCGTTATTCTGAAAAACATAAATCAGTTGAAAATTATCTATTCCAATTAAGCAATATTCCATTTCCCTCATATGAAAAATATCAAACGCCACATAAAGATAAACGTGATAAAAATAGAGCTCATTCAACTAGTACTTTATTTTATGACTTGGATACGATTGCAAAAAGAAAGTCGTTTATTTGTATGTCAGAACTCACTTTTTCCAAAAAAGAAGCATTCAATTTTAAAAATAAAAGACATGGAGTGAACGCCAAGTTAAAAAGTAATGTTAAAGAATATCCAATACAGAAACATTCAAACGAATCGATATCTGATAAAAATGAACTTTATTCAACTGATCTTATAAAGGTTTATCCTCATGATTCCGAAATATATTCCAATTTTAACCTAGGATATACAAAGGACTCTGACGCATGTTTACAAAAATATAAGTATAAAAAGGAAAAAAATATTCAAGATCTAAAATTATGGAAATGCACAAAATACCATGTAGGGAGTTGTAGTCCTTTGATAGAAAATAGGAAAAAAAAGTGTAAAGATAACACTCACACAAAGAAATACATCCGCCTATTACCTGAGTGTTCTTATTACAATAAAAGGTCTACGACAAAGCTCAACGAAAACATTAAGCCACCAAAGACGAAAAAACAATTGAGTAGTATTTCACTATTACCTCAAACAAATAAGAAAAACACTAATGTGGAAATAATTAATCGTGCAAATGGTGAGAATCATATACATCCAGATAAATCTGATACTCCTACAGATTTCGACAAATATGTTACAGATACCTCCATTGAACCAAAATACTTCTATAAAAATAAAACGAGACGTATAAAGAAAAGTTGTCAAATTACATGTCCTAATTGTAATGAAATAGTTTTTGTTACCACCAAAGAAGATGGGAAAGACTCTGAATGTAAAAATACTCGCACTCGATACAATAACAGTATTGAGTTAAGTAAGACTCTTAATTATAAATATTTACATAACAATGAACAGAATGTAAACACAAATAGAGCAGGTTGCAACCATAAACCACAGTGTGATGTAATTCCCTTGTGTCAAATGATGCCTTATGGTCAACCTTTCGAAAAATTGAAGTCCACTAAGAATCAAGATCTACGAAGTCCACGTATTTTACGCGTAACGAAAGCCTGTCGACATCATCCACCTTGTACTATGGTACCATCTTGTCAAAGGATTAAAGTTTTAAAGAATAATTGTCAATATCTCTCCGAGTGTCCACATAGACCTAGGTGTGTAAATTTACCTTTATGTGCTCCGTTTTCAAAGGCAGACAACTTTAAACAATACTCTTCAAATAACATGAATGATATAGATAACACTGAATGTCAAATTACTAATTTTGAATACGTACCTGCCCATGAACAAGAAATGAATATTAATATGTTTTATCAAAATCAATTAAGCAAAGAAAAAAGATTTGAATATCTCAATCCACGTGCGCCGTTATTGATGCATTCAAAGATGACTTCTAAATCATTATCTCCGTACCAATTATCAGTACCAACCAATAATAGTTGCAAACTAAACCAGTCCTGTCAGTACGATTGTTTAGTAAACAAAAGTAATACACAGTACCATTCTGGAAACATAAGCGAGGGTGTTATATTCATCAGAGACGTTGGTTGTCAGTTTGGTAACAAATATCATCAATGCACAAAAGTATCTAAAGACTCAAGAGAATCGAAAACATCGTCAGGAGGAACCGATCGTGAAGCAAGCAGTCAATTATTAAATGAATACTTTAAGAGCGAAGATAAGGAAACAAACCAAAATATAAGCCCAGAGGCAGAAGTTGAATCCACGGATCTAAGTTCAATTGAAGAAAGTTCTCACAGCACATCTTGCGGACATCTAAATGATTCTAATAAAAGAAGGGATTGCCCTAGTGGCTTTGTACCAAAAACGAACACATCCCAATTTGTTGGGTACAGCACGAATGCAGTACCCATCTTAAATTCTTATATATCAGAACAAATAAGAAATCGAGATAATCCATGCAGTGCCACTCACAGTAATGGTTCTCCTACGCATGTAAGGTCTCGTAGAAGCTTTTTAAAACAAAAGTATAAAAAAATGTTTTGTGTAAAACGACGTCGAAAGTCGAGAATAAACAATCAAAACGGTTGCTTAAGAAAAGTGTAAAATTAAAAATTTGTATCCTTTGTTTGTCTTCTTTGTAATCAATAAATTACAAAGGTTAACTTGTTAATGATTTTTACTTTACTATCACGTGCTCTGCTAAGTAAATAATGGGGAGCGAAACTAGACGTAATAAATAAGCAATATTTGCACAACAAAGAATACGTTTAGTTAACTTGGGTATAAAAATATCTGAAACTGAAAATGTCATAGTTTACCACAAAATTATAGTTTGGTTTGTTGGTTTTATGAATTCAAAATTCTAAGATTTACAAACCACAAAGTAAGTTTTCCATGGGAATACAAGTACGAACAAGTTAATTCTAAATGATCGTTATCTGGTGTTGACGACTTGTGCACATAAGGAACTAATGAGATAGGTTCAGATGTAGCATCTGAACCTATCTCATTCCATGAAATGAAATGATTATTTCTTATTTTTCTACATAAAAATATCATGGGTATAAATTATCATATTTGACTATTTTCCTCTTATTAACAAAAATAGCCTTGGTAGTTCAGTTTCTAACCGTTCGTTGTTAATTTAGAATCTATCTATGTAGAACCATAAATACTCGAATAGCATGTAACAGATATTGTGAAACAGATAAGTAAATTATTATTATTATTAATAATAAAATACAGCACGCATAAAAATAGAGTTTGATCCTCGATACCGGTCCATAGAAATTGATAATCACAATTAAAAGTGTCCGGCAAAGAAAAACATCGCTGCACAATACGCATGTTTAAAAAATAATAATAAAACCTATTTCGAAGACGTGAAGTACGCCAATCCGCAGTGACGCCGAGGAGGCACACAGCAATGGGATTTATATCTCTGTCGGCCAAAAATTTAAGACACAAACAACATAATTATCCATCAATTGTAATAAAATCTCATAGGATAAATAAAAGAAATGCACATCTGCATATTCTATTGTTAGTATCGAATATTTAAAGAAGTCATTATTTTGTTTACTTTTAAGTTATTGGACAATAAACATCTATTGTTTTCAAACACCGACAAACGCTGAGCTAGGGCCAGGTGATAGAGTCGTAATAATATTTTTATAATGTCCTCATTACTAATTACTTTGCTTTTGTTACGTATTGGTCAATAATTAGGATTATTTAGCTCCTGAAAACACGTCTTTCTGACTTATTATTACCCGAATTTTGTTCGCAAACAATCTCAATTAGACTAAACTTGTGGTTTCTACAATAAAGACGTCATAAAATGGGAAAAGCTCGAGATATTAGCAGAGAATTGCGTTCTACCATCGTTTTTTTTACATAATGAAGGCAAATCCGAACGTGAGATTGCATTACAACTGAAGTTGTCGAAGACTTGTGTTCCTGGCACAATAACTCGATACAGGGACACAGGCAGTTTTCAAGTTCGTCCACGCTCGGAAAGGCCGAGAAGAGAAAGAGGCACAAGGGGTGTTAAAAAATATGGTTTGGCCTCCTCAGAGCCCGGATCTCAATCCCATTGAACTTTTGTGAGACAAACTTGATAGTAACGTCCGTGATCGTGGCCCATCCTTGCGAGAAGAAATGTGGAATGCTTTATGCGAAATTTGGAACAATATATCACAAAACACCATTAACTATTTGATTGCCCGTATACCGACACTAGTGAAAAAAGTCATCAAATTTAAAGGAGGATTTTTTGATGAAAAATCAGTTTAGCTAACTATAGACTTTTTTGCATCTACTGTTAATATTTCTTTACGCTTTTAAGTATATTGTTTGTCAATCAATGCTCTATTAGATGATTAAACAGGTTAATTAAACATTTGATATTTTATTGGAGTTTTAATTTATTTTCATACTTTAATTAAGGTGGTCTTAAACTTTTAGCCTGCAGTGTAGATATATAGACGGTTACTTTTACTTTTATTCAACAATAAGGTTAAATTACGTTAATTTATGCCATATTTTGTTTAATGTACAATCATTGTGTTTAGCAAATGCCTAATGATGTAAGCTTATTATTTCAAATATTACGCCTTTAAGTACAGTACAGCAGCCTAATGACTAGAACTTAAGACAAGATTTGATCACACGTGTGATCTTTAATTTTTCGTATTTATGATGGTTGATCCATTATAACATTGGAACTTCTAACCTGATTGGTTAAAAAATTATAAATATTTTTCTAGCAACAGAACATTTATTGTTTATGACTAGATAATGTATCCCAGGGTGAGTAAAGGAGCGCGAGTATTTATCTAGCTTATAGACCTTTTCCTATACCTTTTTATAATATCACTACCTGAGGCAGCTAATGGATTCTAAATGGAACACCGACTGGACGGAACCAGTCAGCCGAGGAAGGATCGCCTTCACTATTATCATACCATATATATCAACGCTGAATTTATTAAAGAATAGAATTATGTGAACCAGGTATATACTTACTGATAATAATGAGCTAACCCTTAATTCTCGATGTTGATAGTCTTCAAAAAAGTATTAAATTTATGTTTGTAAGTATGTATAGTCAGCACTTGCTCTGCTGAATTGTGTATCAGCTCTTTTGTCTCCGCTTAATAAAATCACTGTGTTTTTATTACACTTACAAACAGATCACAATCCGTCAGAAGCAACTGATCGAACCTCGGTTCGGCCTTCTCGGGCACCCTTGAGTCAGTTGCTCTCGCGCAACATGGTAACAGTCCAAGCCGAGGCTCTCCCTCAGGAACCGTTGTGCTGGTTACCCACTAGTCTCGACTGAGCGCCCTAACCGTTCGGTCACCTTTCAATCCGGTTAAGCTGAAAAACCCTCGGGCTAACAGGGGCTATCAGCACGAAATAAAAAAATACGGACAAAACGAACTTTAGCTACAAATATGAGCTTCTTTCAATTTGTCTATTTATACATACTATGCTTGGTTGAAAAACCATTGGATGAGAAAAACCGTTTACGGGACTCCCCAATGACAAGAAACTAGTACAAGGGTGGCGTTGAAAATTGTATTAGGCCTGAATAAATTTGATAAGCTACTCGGTATCCCATTATACATACAATTTGAATGGAATTTGATATTAAAATAATTTACGTTCCTTTTTAACAAAAGTAGAAACAATTTATTTATTTAAAAAATAATGTATTTTGTGATGTTTTTTTATAAACCAAACAATATTATATTATGCTAGCCCTATATTTTATTTCAATTTATATAAGGCTTTTAATATTACTTAATTTGAAATCATATATTAACATCAGTATATATATACAATATATATATATATATATATATATTTATATATATATATATATATTTTATTACCTTACAACCGCTACGAGTATATACACAACCAACAATCTTAACAGCTTTATATCCCAAATAATAAACGCTTTTAAATATCTGAAAGTTTTAAGAACAACAATACGATTATGTAATACAATCCGTTTGTACTAAAATATTGTAGAATTGTACAACCTTTACAAGAGTGATTCATGTAACTAAATAATTTATACTTTAAACAATTAATTACGTGGAGTTTACGCTTTATTCGTTATATAACTGTCCCTATCCTTTTCCCCCCGTTTTATGAAGCGTTATTTGTGGCACGAAACATGGCCCATTATATATGTAATTGTAATGTTTAAGACCTACATCTAACTCATATTTTATCGTACAGGCGAGTATTGTAGGACGTTTAAACGTTGCTAAGGATATTATTTATAGATTAATATATTTACAAGACTCTTAAGTTTTTTTATATAATATCAACAGATCCATTCGCTTTCGAGACATCAATATTCGAGACATACCATAACTTGAACATCAAAGTATGAAAATCGAATCTTAACTAGACTAAAGTTTTATAGAAAGACAATAATGTTTCATAAATGACTACTGTAAATTGTAACAGTATAAAATAAGATTTTAAAAAGCCATAATGAAGTTTTAATCGATAAAAAAAGTACTTACCAATTTTAGCAATACTGGCAAAAAATATCCATAGACCGATCAGAAAAGGTGTTTCGACGCGGTGGAATTCCACTGCTGCTATTACAAAGGTTCTTTCCTTCTTTGGTTTGGCCGTGGTTGGCAATTCAGTGGTGGTTTCCTGCTTCTGACGAAGCTGCGTGCCTGGAGGGTCTCCAGGGAGTGGTGCCACTGGACCCATTGGACCGAATCCGAGACCCGGATACGTGGAAATGCCATCAACTGTTATGGACGGAGTTTGTTTCGTCGTGCTCTGAAAACAAAATAAGATTATGTTAGAGAAAAACCTTGAACGAATAACACGTCATGTGTTATAATTTAAACTTTGACTTCAAGTAAAACTTTCGATGCCCTGGCATTATACAAAATAAAGCAACATCATTTAACAAGTTGTCTAATTTTAAATTTCTTTTAATTTTTACTTTGTATGAAAAATTCACGACATGCAATTCAATGACATGCACGTTCATTTGTCACATTCTTATTTGATGCAAAATCCAAAAAAAGGTCAAAGACGACGTATTTGGTTCACCGCTTTCCTGACATTCTATATTAAGGTGTTATTATTATTCCGGTATTCTTTTAGACGATGGTACTTCCCGAGCCGTCCCTTAAAGCTTCTTGTCAAAGAGTGGTTCAACCATAGCGAAAGGTTTTTACTAAGACTTGTTTCGTTAATAAATTTTGTATTAATAAAAAAAATTATTTAATCATTTTGAAGTAACTTTTTTTAAGTAGTTATACTTAAAAAGTTCTAGAAACCGATGGGATTGCACAATTCGGAAACCGGAATATCTTTGCCACGACATGAATAAAGAATTTTACGCTATCTATTAATTCCGACGACTAAGATTTTTATGCTATCGAAGTTCTAAAAAGCGCAAAACAAATAACCTACTTGTTTGACCTAAATCGATAGACGCCGCTCAACCTTCACAAGTTCTGCTTAGGAAGCTCAAAATGTAAAACAACTTCTCCTTTACTTTTTTTACTTGGTAATAAAAGTCGAAATGTTATTTATATAAATATTGATTAAACAATAATTATCATATCGATTGTCGCGCGTATTAGTGGTTAGAATAACTGACTGCTGCGTCGCGGGTCTTGGGTTCGAATCGCAACCGAGAATTGATATTTGTCCATCACAAATTGTAGGTTTCAAGTCTGTACGTATGTCCCGTTTTCCCTGACACTACATCAGCACCTTCCTCCGATCTTATTGCACACCCTTACTCTTACTCTATTTACTTACTTACTCTCAATACTGACGGGACTATAAAATACCTATGCTGCACAGTTGATGCCATCTGGTAATAACCTAAAGATATCCTCGTTGTGGAAATCTACTAGGAAGATATCATGATAATCTTATCAAAATTATCTTAATATATTATTTTTTTATTGGAGAACATTACTTCCTCATGGACAAGGTAATTCAATAAAGGCATAATTTCATATTGCTATTTGCGTTTATAACTTATTTTACTTCTCAATGTGTTCTCGTAAAAGATGGGTGGATGGACTAAACTATGTTAAGGAACAGGCAACTGCTTATAGAAGGATGGATGTAAAGTTTTATCCACATGATCGAGCTTCAAACTCAGATAATTATATTGAATTGACCAATATGATACACATTATTTTACAAATTGTTTTATTTATGATATTGGAGTGCGAATCCAGACCACGGGTCACTTGCCAGTGATTCCAGCAGCCTGTTATACCAACATCTCAACATCAACATAATGTATAGTACATCTTTAATAAGGAATAATTATACAGGTGCTTTGTCCGAACTGAGAAATTAGATAGAATGCCTCGTTACTAGTCTACAATCACAAAACCTATTTTATGAGTTCGATGTCCTTCCACGTTCGAGCCAGCATATTCGTGCTCTTGTTAGTTTATAAATGCGACGTAACTCTACTGGATATAAATATTACATGAAGGTGTTTTAAATTATAATAGTTTAAAATGTATCAGATGTCACTGTATTCTTTGGTGTCAACTTATTTACTACATTCAAAGATCACTAGCGGGGGATATAAAAATGTAAATCATAGTAATTTACATGAAAAAGTTATAACATCGTATAATCTAAGTAATTGGTTGTATGTTTATTTATTGTATACATATTTACTGTTTTCTGTGTAATAATAACCATGGAATAGCGTTATACGTAATAATTGAACTTTATCATAATATTACAATCATAAAGTTTCTAATAGAGTGTAGCTTAACTACGGTGTAGCATCGCACTGCAGTATAGTCTCGTAACCAATCCGTTTAGACCTTGTTCACGCATACGCTTTTGTGTTATGACTAATGACCTTCGAAACTATGTATGTATGTTTTAAATATTTTTTCTGGTGTATTTTATTTTTTAAGTGAATTAACAACCATATTAACGTTATTAACTTCCGCAAACCAATCTAATAGAGCTTAAATGCTCATGTTCGAAAATTGTCACGGCAATACTCGAAAAAGAGATTATAGCCTACGCCGGTAACTTTCGTAGACCATACCAGGAACAATAAGGCTAATGACGCTTAAATATATACTTACTTAATCAATTATGACTGACTTATATAATTGTTTAAATAAGGAAGTCAATGCAAAACGTAGGCATTTAGTATTCAAAAACAAATAATGGAAAAAGAACCCACATAATATTCGCTAAAATATGTAACTTAGCATCAACTTCGGTCGCATAAAGTAAAATTAATGATATTTTAGATCACAAGTAAATTTTACTGTACTTGTACTTTTCTATTATATATATGTATGTACGTACATCAACGAAATTTGGTTAAATGCTCACAGAGACTAGTCCATATGAATAAAACATTTGTATAATATAACATAGATACGGGTAACCTCAAAACTTCCTTTTAAAAATTTGGTTAAAAGAACGTCCGTCGAAGTTGCAATTAATCAATAATACGCCAATTAATATCTGTCATATTACGAAATGAACATTATATTACTTTAATTTTTGGTTTTCTTAAATGGTGTAACCTTTTGAAGTAAACATTATGATAGATTTTGGAAGTACAAAAAAGTAACAAAACACTATAAGTTTTTATATCTTAAATAGATACCAGTGAAAAATAAATATGTAATGGTTGTCTATGTATGCCGTACCGCATGCCTTTGGCTATTATTTTGCTTGTTTCCGTGTCTTGTACGTAGATCGGCATTGTTAAATAGAATATCTGAAGAATTTCAGTATCGATAAGAGTATAAACAATAGAATGAGAATTGCTGACATCACTGAAAGATGCAAGATCCACTTACTTAGCGAAGAGTGCATCAGTTGCTATTGTTTGAGAAAAAGGAACAACAAAGACATATAATGGTCTAATAAGGGATAAATCTTAATACTCAGTTCTGGTAGAAATAACTTCATGAAATTAGATATAATCGGAATTATGCAATATCATTCTTATATCGATACCTTTCATTAAGCTACTAAATGTTAATAGCCACAGTACATGGAGAACGTGGATAATTTAGGAATATAATATCAAAGCAAACCTGGGCCATTAAATGTCCAAATTGTAAATTGCAATATCAAGTTAAGCTAGTTTCAACAGATTGTACTCCACAAAGTCAATAATCAATATTATCAATAGTCATGGAATCGATATCCCATTTTTTATACACAAATATTGTTCCTCGCCTAGCAATCGAATCCAAGTACTACGACGTAGCCGCCAGATATTCTAACCACTACAACAAGCAGCCGTTCACTAATAATAATGTATCATATAATGTATAGGCGTTATGTTATTTTTTTCGAAAATCTGTCTAATTACTTATCGAAAAGGAACTACATCAATTCCTTGCATTCAAGTCGCCAGTATATTCATCATCATCCTGAACTACGTTTGTTAGTACTAGAGGAAATACTTCTTTTGATCAGAATATCACTTTAGCAATAATTCATTGCCTTGTTTGCGAAAGAATCATTAGCTTAATATCACTTACGTAACTCCTTCATTAATTACGGGAATAAACGAATCAGTGTAACAATGGACTTGCATTCGCAATGCTTCGGTAGGCCTGCAACTGTTTTGTTTCAAAGTCATGTGATCATTACGTTTTTCCAAGATAAATATATGCAATAAATACTATATATGCAGCAAAAATAATTCCAAGTGGCGTGGTCTACCAGCCCACATTTGACTTGAACAATTAGATCCATAATAAATTAAAAGTAACTAAATGTCTTGATAACGGCGGGAATTTTAAACTTAACACTTGTCGTTGTTAAGCTTATTATTTTCACGAATATCTACTCGTATAAATACTTAATATTTTTCATAACCCCTCATAAACAATAGTTCATTATCGGTTTCAAACTTGTTAGGTTTTACATTGTTTACAATAAAATTAAATGCTATGAGTCCTATGCTATGAGAAGTTTATTTTAAGTTTTTAATAAAAAAATTAACTTTAGCAGGATTACTATAAATTGTCGAAAGTAGTCCAGTTAAAGAAATTAGAGCAAAATATTCACTTTCACACACATGCTTTCCGGCTGAGATTCGTTGTTTGACTTATTGATATCATTAAACTGCCTACATATGTGCTAAAGTGGCACATATGTAGGCAGTTTAGTGATAAATCTAATATAATATATTTAAACATGTATATACAAAGTATTTTCAAAATATATCGATACGCAGTGTACACTAAATTTAAATTCACTGACCAAGAAGTAAACCCTATATGTCAGATTTATACACCGTGAGAAATTGATCAATCGCAATGCTGATAAGGTTAACTTCGGACCGGAAGGAATTCCCGTTTATCCGGTTGAGCAATCTATCGTCAATTTTGTGTAATGTATGTACTCGAGTGTATTGGCTAATAATTTTGTTTTTTTATATTTCACGTCACCTTAAAGTAAAGTAAATACTTTTTATGAAAGTAAGGTGAGAAAGGGGCCATATATATATATATATATATTACATCAACAAATTCGTAAACAAAGTTGTGAAGGGTACATGGGTAACACATACATGTTGTATAGTTAAACCTTTGGCACTCATCAAAAAGAACAGGGCATGTAGGTTTTAAAAATTCAATATTTTTCTCGTGCATAAAGTTTTGCGAATTCAATGCTGTGATTTCTTAAAATATTTGCTTTCGCAATTAGTGGAAGTATACTCAAGCGATACGAATCCGACGTGAAATTATAAATGGAGTAAAAAAGTTTATGCGGTGGCATAAAAAGTTCATGGCTAGCTCTTTATTTCTACGTTTCATTTTAATTTTATTGTTATAATATTAGTTCCTTAACATATGAATTAGTGTGTTATATAGAAAAAGCAAAAAAATATTATATATGTACCATTATTATTTATCTACTTGCGCTATGTAGGTAGTTTATTGATTCCATTGCTGAACATTTCTGGGCCAGAATCAATAAAATCTTTGGAAGCGGTTTGGACTGCTTCATTGGAATTGAATTTTATTCCTTCCAAGAAATTATCGAAATTCCGAAGAAAGCGGTAATCTGTTGGAGCAAGGTCCGGGGAGTAGGTTGGGCGTCGGAGACATTCCAATCGCAGTTCCTCTAATTTAGCGACCGTCTGTCGCGAAGTATGGTGTCTAGTGTTGCCATGAAGCAGCAGTGGGTAAGACTGGTTAGTAGACAATTGACCAATCACGACAGAAGGCGTTTTGATCGATCCACTCTCTTTAATTGTAAAGATTGATTTAGGACATGTCCTGTATATTGACGATAAGCACCGAACTTCAGGTCTTGTTTTATAATACGCGACAGAGTCCTAGCCGGAATCTTCATTTCTCGCTATAAGATTTTATGCTTCCTAATGAGGTTTTGTGGAATTGGCTTTAACAGCATTAACAGCCTTTGTAGTTCTAAGAGCACGCGGCCGCCCCGATCTTTTCTGGTCTTCGACAAAGAAAGTATTGTTGTATCTGTTGATAGTACGATATACGAACATACGGTTGATACCAAGCATTTGAAGTGTCTGAAATACCGATGGCTCCATACCCACTTTGTGCAAGGCGATCATTGCAATCCTATTTTCTTTAACACCCCATTCCATATTGTAATTTGATAATGAACACGAAAAAATATCTGAAATGGCGCAAAATCGAAAGAAGTTTTTAAAATAATATACGTGCTCCAAATTCAAAATAATTAAAAAGTTAAAAAGAAGGAATAATTTTATGTAACAGTATTTATGGCCAGACTAGTTATATATAAATATATATATATATATAGATACATATATATATTTATATATCTATCTATATATATATATATATATATATATATATATATATATTTATATATATATATATAAATATATATATATATATATATATATATATATATGTATATATATATAGAGAGAGACATTTATATTCATAATTTCATCAAATTCTTCTTAGTTAACAAAGTTGTGAAGGGCAAAGGTAAGATGTAGCTACATGTTTGACATCGATTGATCGATGACGTGCGAGCTTTGTGAAATCTGTTCGAAAGACGAGCAGTCTGGCAAATTAAAGCTCTACGTCTTCTTCACTAGAAATTTAAATATTGTATTTTATTACTTATATGCAAATTGGAAATCGTATAGAAAATTAGTTAGATGCTACCAATCTAGACATAGAATAGTCTAGATTGGTAGCATCTAACTAATTCAATATACATATAATAAATTAAAAACAGTGTATCACGTTCCCTATTGGGCCCAAAAAGCCATCAAACGTCCGAGTGCAAATTAACTTACTTTACCTGTATAAAAACGTTTACTAAATTATGAATCGTGTAGATTTTCTCTCAATATTTACTCTAAGTGCGAATAAATTAACAGTGGTAGAGTTATGCTCCAGTTTAATTCTATCTGCAGAATGAATGGTTCGACTCTACTGTGGTCGAACCACACCCTCACATAATACCAGTATGAAATAGCAGCACAACACTTCTGTGTGTCAATTGGTGAGTGGTAGAGATCCGGAAACTTAGTTACTGGTACAGAGGCATTCCATCTCCGTTGTGCATCTTGAATGTTTGTTGAGTATCGATGTAGAGACATCAGGTAACTTGTGTACTCCACTGTCATTCTTACTATCATAAAAAATCAATAATGTATTAGTTAGTATTAGTAATGGTACATGCATTACTAAATTTTCGACCAGTTTATCAACAATTATAAGCTTTATTTAAAAAATTATTTATGAATCGTTAATTTTAGGTTATTATTTTAACAATCAAATCAAATCGAAACATAGAAATATAGATTCAGCACACGATAGTAAAAAAAAATTGTCGGAACACGAAATTGCATTATAGATGTTTTACACATCACGTTCACAATCGTTTTACAGTTTTTTTATGCCATCACATAACATTTCTTACTCCCTTTATAATTTCACGTCGAATTCATATCGTCTGAGTATACTTCCACTAATTGAGTTATTGAAATATTAAACAAATATTTTAAGAAACCACAGCATTGAAAAATATTTGAATTTTAAAATGTGCATGCGCTTTTTTTGTTAGTGGCTGCCAAACGTAACCAATTTTAACTGTACATTGCCAAATTACTTAAGAATTAATAACAAATATGAAGTTATGTAAAATTGGTATTTTCTTTATTCAGTAATCCAACAGCACAAAACAAATCATAATATAACTGATTATTATAGATAGAACCAAATTCAGATTTAAACAACTGGTTAATAGTTATTTATGAAGAGTATTTTATTTAACAAGCAATTTTGGAAGTTTTGTGAATACATGGATGAGTGAACGAACAAGAGTGTGTTTTTGTGTGTATATAACACATTTTAATAAAATAAATATATTTTATTAGTATGTATGTATTCCTTCTGTTTGAATACCATTGATAAATATCTGCATCTAAGGAATTATGAGAGCAATAAATAAATAATAAATATATTTCCACGAACAATTGTTACATCATACAGTAAATTTTTTAATTTCATATTATACAGTTTTTTTAGATGGTATATGAAAGATGTCTAAGCTGGAAAAAAAATTATGTATATACGGGCAGCGCGAGACAGGATTAAATTCTGTGCAGCTCCGAGCTGAGCGAGTAACGCGTAATAGACGCGTGTATCGAGTCCTGTAAGACGGTACCTGAAACGCGATGCTAGATGGAAGTTCACTACAGGCCATTTGCCAACGTAAGATATAGTAATACGAGTACCATGTCATATATCCATCGTTATAGCCAACCTAACAAAAAGCACCAACGAAACCGTAACGTGAAAGTTTTCTTATTAAGCTCTTAAATTGATTTGGACATAAGAGATACGTGCTGCGGCCCTAGAAAACAAACACTTAATAACGGCTAAAACAAACTACTTCAGTTAGGTAACTACATAGTCCCATAATGTGTGGGAATTAAATATTAATATTTTTTGCCATAACAGAGTTCTTCTCATGAAATACTTTTAAATTGTTTAAGTGTTTTAACATGTGGTTTCAACGCACTTAAAAATGGTCAATTTATATTGTACTTCTAAACTTATAACTCATATTCACATGTTGATCGAAGTACTCACAAGAATGTGATAACCTTTGTAAACTGGCCTTCCTACTCTAACTGTGTTTAAACTATAATTAAAATATATATATGTAAAAATGTTACAATAATTGAATAGTAAGCTACCAGTTGATCGCGCGTGCGCCTACTTATATTTATCCGAAACATGTACTCTCTCCGTATCATTCGTATTGAACTTTTTCTACTGTCCATCCTTCTATTTCATAGTGAGGGTACGTCTATAATACTTCCTTGCCTGTTCTTCTTATAGTGTTTGTACCGAACTTATTGTAAAGCATAAATAAACTTGAAACTGTTCAATGCTACTATTTTTTCTATAGCGACGGCTACATCTCACTAAAGATATTGTAAAGGCTTACTTTTATATCATTATAAATAAATACTTTGGTAAGCCAAGTAACCGTATATGAATATACGAATAGTTCCTCTGCTAAGCAAGGACATCTTCTGGGGATGGACTTAAAGCATAGGCCATCGCACACGATGATATTTTTAATCACTTCTTGAAATTAACCGTGATCGTGTGGAAACCTGAATGGATTCCTCATGAGGTTTTTCTTAGCGGGTAATCACTTAGTAATCAGCACATACATGTAATTACACTTAACAATTTAATTACTGTGGACACCGTGGATTGAACTGAGGTTGCACCCATTCCATAAAATTAAGAGTAGGTGCCATTAACACTGAGTTAGAGCAAAGGAAGTATGTACTATGTACAACATAAAGTCGAATAATCGTTTTAACACTAATCATAAATTGACGGGGAAAGCTATCCGAGCAAGATTCACTTGTACGTACTTGTTCTCTTTTCTGTACAACCTAGGTATTCCATGATTAAGATAATTGAAAAAGTAACCTATTTGTATACTACAGTGCTACATTCAGAGTGTATATACGATATTAGCTCGAAGTAGTATATATACTATACTATATATTTGTAGTATATATACTATTCTGCTATGGGGTAATGCAATTGATGTTAAAATTACATATTTTACAGAAATACTATTATATTATTTTACAGAAGCACTATTTATAATATAAATTCTAAAGTTTCCCTAAGAGAGAAATTTAAATAAAAAGGCATTTTATTAATTATATATACCTATGTTAATTATATATAAAATTAATTATATAAATGCTTATTTATTTAAATAGTTCGTATGATGGATTGTATATCAACTTCATTTTGATCATCAATGTAAGAGAGTCATAGTGTTTATTGTTGTAGCGAAAATATTGACACATTTAAAATATTTCTTATTTTTCTTTTATTTTGAATACCTTGTTGAATTTATTCCCCTAATAAACATTTTATAAAAATTACTCTTATAATTAACAAGATAAGTACTTTAGAACCATTAAAAACATTATTTAAAGTTATGTATAAATAATAAAAATCTTACTATTATATGACATATCGTCACGAAAACAATCTTAAAACTACGGCGAGTACCTAATAATTTTAAGCATGTGTAAAGAGCGAACATATGTTAAAAAAATTAAAATGCACATTAAGTGTGTGTGACAAGTAATAAATCAAATAACAGTATTACTACTATATGTTAACATTTATTTATTTTACTTAGTCATCAGAAAATCATAGTAAAATGTTAATCTCTAAAAGGGTCTACACCGTAGCGAGCCACCACATTGCGACCTTCGAACTTAAAGCTTTCATAAAGTACCACGCTTTCCCGATTATTCACAAACTTGCTTTGTCTTTTCGCTAACTTGGTCTTGGTTGGATCTTGGTGGCGTTATATGATTATACTCTCGTGTATTTAATGCAATGACGTAACGCTTATAAAGCTCCAATTATTTTTACAATAGCCTACGCCGAAGCGTCGCGCCGCAGTGTAGTCTTCGGGTACTAAGCTGGCGTAAAGCTAGTTTGACCTTGTTCACGGACGCCCTCCGTCTCTACAGCATCGACCTTCGTCAGTCCATTTAGTCTAAATAGTAAATATTTATCGCTATTCGCATATGTATGGTACTGGTATGTATACGTAACCGTGAACTATTTTCATAAATGTTAGAATACGAGATCTTTATCTTAAATATTTTATGGTCAAGATTGTACGATAGATAGAGTCACTGGCATTTGTTTACAATTCACCTGATGATAAAAATACAAAACTCTTTAAAATTAAATGAAAATGAATAAAAAATATTATCATATTTATAAAGAAACACTGTGTATTTGTTTGTCACTAAAATGGAAAAATGCGCCAATATTATTAGGTAAAGAATTCCATAAACCTATATTTATACACAATACAATACAATTATATAATAAATCTTTATCTTAGATTTATAATTGTGTTTCCTCTTGGTGAAACTCCATTCTTACATATATAGAAGTAAGAGTAAGAGTGTAGTGTAGTGTATATAATAGTATCTATCTGCAATAATACTCCTATACATCTTTCCCTGTACTTTATTTTAATGTTATACAATTCTCAACCCTTTTATCCCCAAGGTTTTTTGTTGCTTTTGTTGTCGTTCTATTATGATGGCATTAGTATGAATACGGAAATTTATAATTTTAAAATCAAATAAAGTTAATCGTTTACAGAACTGTTATGTAAAGTCGAATGATTGGTAGTTTTTTCCCGTTTAATCTATAAACGTTTAATTATAAGTTTAATCACAAAATTTCACAGGGCAAATGTGACGTGTGCCCTACTTATTCAACATAAATTTATCGACGTGCTAGGAGCGCTATATGTCAATTTAAACGATACTTTTCTGATAAAAAACCTAGAACGCACAACAATTATTCATGAATGATAATTTCAAATGATTCGTTACAGGCTTTAATGATTTAATGAACGCATTTTTTAAATTCATAAAGTAATGGGATTATAAGGATTGAAATATTATGCAGACAATTAGATTAGCATCCTGTTCATGGAATACTTCAGTAGAATACATGAAACGAAACGATTTTCATCAATAATCAGTGTATCAACACACAAGACGATATTTCGATAGTCATTAGATTAGTAGAATTTTGAGAATTTATACGGATTGGTGACGCGAAAATTGTTCATTAAATAAATGTCATATACACACCACCTTTGAAATATCAGCAATGTGAATAATTTCATTAAGCACTAAGAGATTTGGATGAATTAAAGCGATGAAAATGTGAGGAGTATAAGCGAGCACACAGATCACTACCTAATTATATCGATCACTGCCTCTAACATCCAATTTGTAGGCCATTGGTTACCTAGCTCCATACTTGGCTGCAAATTATTCTACACAAAATTCTTGGTGGTAAAAAGTTTATCTTACATCGATCACTGCTGCCCTCTAACATCCAATTTGTAGGCCATTGGTTACCTAGTTCCATATTTGTCTACAAATCATTCTACTCAAAATTCTTGGTGGTAAAAAGTTTATCCAAATAAACTCCGACTCTTTGATCTCACGAAATCTTACAAGATAGTGTTGGAGAACAGCAATAGCGTGGGGTGTATGGTATGGTGATCCATCATCATACAGCCTGTTCTCAGTTATAAGACCAGTCCACCGCAAAATATTTATGTATCCTCCTAATAAATAACTGTTTTTTACCAATAGCATAAGAATACTGGAATTATGCTCACAAATTTCTGTTAGCGTGGGTAGTATGGGAAAATATTCCGTTCCCATTTTACCTTCCTAGTTTTTTTACAGAAAAATAGTTTTCATTTTTTATTGTTTATATCTGGCATTTCTATGCCAGTTATCCACGCTGGTTATAAACGAAAAAAAGTTTTATAATGAGATAATTCTGGAATTAAAATCTTAATAAAAATAATACTCAGTCTGCAATTTATATTTTACTTTACTTGAATTATTGATGAATAAAATCTACGTTAGGATGATGATAGTAATAATTTCTACGTGATAGAGTTACGATGGAGGTAAAAAAAATTTCAAAGCGCAATAAAAGAAGTTCATATACATTACATGTACTTAGTTTATTACAATGAATAAGAATTTCATAATTACACGCTTAATTCGTATCGGGAAAAATATTACTTTCACTAATTGCGAATGCCAATGTTTATAAAAACAAGGACGGAGCATTCGCAATGCTCGATGCAAATGTGAACTTGAGAATTATTAAACCACTGCTCTCTTTGTTTAATAAAAACAAAGACACATGATTTCTATATCTAGCCATGTTACAATAGTAACTCTTATTACAACAGTAGAGAAATTATTGATTAAATTTTATACGTAAATATTCTTTATGAGTTTAAATTGTTATACAAGAAATATCTTTATCCTTTATATTTATTTCTTGTTTATTAACTAAAAATTGATATGATATTATTTTAAAATGAAAAATTGTAGTATTTTCATTCCCTGTGATTTACTTAACTAGAATTAGCATTTTCATTGCTTTCTTGCAAGGGGTTATAAATACTATAGGTTTATTATATTACGCAGTATAGAATGGTTCGTTTGTTTATCAAGATGATAGCAGCGTAGCGTAGTAGTTAGAGTACCTGACCGCTGCATGGTAGATACAACGCTCGATTCCCAGACGAGTGGGAATCGAACCCTGGGTGTATTGTATGTATTAGGGATGTTACGGAGGTTCGATTCCGATTACAAAAGGTCGGAACTTCCTATTGATATTACACCTCCGATTTCGACTTCGGATCCGGTAATATTGCACCGGAGGTTGTAATCGGAGGTCGAAACATACATAAGGGGCGGCGGAAGCAGACTGTCGGTGCGTTCAAACAGGTTTATAGTATTAACCGAGATTCCCCGTACGACATGTATAAACTTTTTTGACAACGGGGAATCCCGGTTGCGGGGAAGATAGTCGTATTATTTTATTTTGAACTGCTCCTAATACATTTCCTTTTTACCTCCGTCTTCGTTTCCGATTTTGGTTCTGATTCCGGTTCTGGTTCCGATTCCGAATCCGATAAAACGTATTTAAAAACTCCGATTCCGAATTTGATTCCGATAAAACCACCTCCGTTACATCCCTAGTATGTATGCACCGTGTCTTTGAAACTGTGCCTATAACACCCTCCGATCTTATTGCACATGTATTACATTACTATTATATAAGTATTGGGACAAATACATATAGCACTACAATATATCCTGCACAGTTGACGTCACATATCCAAAAGATATCACCGTGGTCGAAATCGGACATACCCAACACAGCCAACTTTATTTTGTATACTTATTTATTATATACTTACTCTTATCAAAAAATATTGTATATACTTACCGGCCTTGATGAACAATGTAGCGCTTTAAGGAACAATGGCATTAATTATTCAACATGAATATGTGTTGTGAAAATGTTACTACAATAATTAATTAAACTACAACTACAAAACTAAATAATTAAACACATAGAATACATACACTCATAACGACTGATGTCCGTCCAATTAAATACAACGAGTCTTCAAGAGACTCCACTCTGGACAGGTATTTTATAAACAGTGTAATATAACAGTGGTAGAGGCCCAGTCATGCACCTTAGCTAGGTGCATGACTGGGGAAAGTCTGCACTTTCATGGCAGTGTGCAGAGTATCGTATAATGACTGTAAATCCGGGAATTATATGTAACAGGGCATTCATTTATTTCATTATTAAAAGTCGTCATTGAAAAAGTAATCAAACAGAACATTTTATAACCAATGTATATCAAAATTATGTAAAATCTGGTTTAACTCATACAGCGCCTCCTCCTCGGATCCGAGTGTGAATGGTTCTATTGTAGTAGTGCTGTTTACGCGGATCCGAACTATTTTCTACGATAATATTCTTGGATGAAACCTTGCCATCCTTAGTTCTAATATTACTACTCGCATCCGAATGCTTAGCCGAGCAAAAAAAATCTCTTTTATATTATTTAATTACTAGTGCAAATATCTATTTATGACATATTTTCATACATTTATTTGTGCATAATCAAAATAAACGTAAAATAACGAAACGGTTCCATGGGGGATATTCCTTAATGCATAACGGCATTGAATGTGAAAAGACATAATAAGAATTGTTTTTTATTTTTAAACAGACCGCATAGACCAGTAGCAATGCCATAGGTCACTACCGACAAATACGTTCATTGCTCAGCTTCTTTGATGTTAAGCTTTATATTATATATTTGCTTATATCGTTGAAATCCCAAGTGAAGTGTAAAGCTCATAAATAATCGCCCATTGATCTGTTATTTATTTTAAATTTCTCCCCACGCGGTTTAAGCGTACTAGTTTTCTTAAATTGACTTTTAAACGTGAGTAATTTATTTTTAAAATATACATGTTTAGATTCACCGAACATACTTTCCGTAGGGTGGTGTGGAAGAAGTTCTAATGATAACCTATTTTTATACTCGTTTTTCAAATAATACGAAAACCGTCGTCGGACAGTCGACAGTTGATTAGAAAAAACGGACAAACCAAAGGTCATCCGTAATCGATATTCCTGCAAAATAATTTATCAATTTAGACTTACTTCAATAGGATTGCAGAAGGTGCTTGCTAGGAGCGCAGCTGCAGATAACATCGTCAGCGCTCGCCTGCACGCTCTCCTGCTGAGGTTGACTCCATGCTTGAGCGACGTCATGACTTCTCACCTCATAAGAACGTAATCACCGTATGCGCATTCAATAACACCAAATTAAATCACATGCATATTCTTTAGTCATAAACACTTGAAGTATCACCGAAAGATTTTTCAAATGCACTGGTGAAGAAATCAAAGAATGTTTCATTAAAAGCAAACTCAGACCCATGAACCGTTTCTAATGTATCATTCGTGATGCTGATAACTCATGTGTGCCTAACCTTATCATACTTGCATCTATGAACTATGCTTTAATAATAGTAAGGCTAGTTATTTTATCGTATTTTGAAACTTATTAATTTCCTTACAACATTTTTTTCTTTTATTTCTAGTACTAGATTGCTTGCTCTGATAAATCCCCATTCCTGAATTCTTGCTATCTACCTCCGGTTCCTGTGCAAAGAAGAAACTGATTCGATGTTCTCCGTATCGATTAAAACCTCAACGATTTTTTCAGTTCATAACTATATATTACAGTGTCGAAATTATTTGCATAATCCCAAAGGCACGCGCCCGAACCCAAAAGAGGAACTATTTAAATTGCAAAAATAACGTTTCTCGGCTAGGAATCGAGCCCAAGACTGGTTACGCAGAAGCCTGGTATTGAAAACACGACACGTAACCCCCATTATGGCATTAAAAATTAAACTTATGCATTTAGTTTAATTTAGTTGAAATTATGTTTTTTTTTTTATGAAAAGCACTTGTACTTTTTTATCAATACTATCGACTCTTTTAATGTTATTGGTATAAACGAATGGAAATAAATAATTATAACGTACCATCAGAGAATACGCATGCTTATTAAAAAAAAGGAAATAAGTTACGATTCCAAATATATATGAAACACATTCACGTATTTACACTTATATTTTTTCTAGATGATATGGTGAAAATTAATTACTTCGTAATTACATGATCTTCTCAGACTCAAAGAAAGTAAAATAAAATAATCTATTTATATCATAACCTTTTTCCTCCTTTACATCTCTCATATTTCCATTCTCATATTTAATCTCATATAATCTGGTATATGGATAATATAGAAAACATTTACGAAAATATAAAATGACCGTCTAGTGAATTATTTGGAAATGAGCCGAACTATTTAATCATTAACCCTGCTAGAGGCAACATGGCGACAAGCCGGCGCCCCACTTCGTCGCGTCAAGAATGTTAATTCCTCAATATATCCGGAGAATCCTATCCTCTGAGTGTTTATCTGCTTAAGGAAGACTAACTTAGCTATTAAGAGATTTACTAACAAAAAACACTGCATAGTATTAAAAACATTTGCATCAGCAAAGCATTGCTGCACGTTACTGTGGTAATCTCTAAATCAATTAATGAATATTTGTAAAAAGAATATATTTGCAAGTAATCATTTTTATGTTTTTCACAAGGCATAGATTAATTCTCAAGGACGGTTTATAGTATAATAGAAGGTTAACGCTGTTGTGTTTGATCTGCTGAGTTAACCGGGGAGGTCGTATTACAGTTGTCGAAATATTCAATTCTAGCCCTCTAAACTGACAGAGTAACAGCATTATAATTCCTTCTCGGGGAGAATTGTGGGTGTCATTCGATTGTCATGAGATGAACTGTATACACATTTATGTACTAGTGGCCTTTATCTTTAAATGTCACTGCTGGGTATAAGACTATACGCTGTAGTGAGAATATATTCACATATATTTATTTTAATTTTTACCAAGACATGTAGGTTTTAACACGATGTTTAGCTTTACCGCCGGGCACGTGGTATATCAGCATTTAAAATTTCAGTTAAATAATATGTTGGAACCAGTATTCGAACTCAATTTTGTTGAGTACCGTGAATTTAAAAGGGAATACGTACACCCTTAATAGTGGTAGAGCTACACTGCAGTTTGTTTCTAACTGCAGAATGAATGGGTCTGCTCGACCGGGGTAGGACCACGCCCTCACAGAATAACAGGGTGAAATATCAGCATAATGCTGCTGTGTTTTGACTGGTGAGTGTAGGGATCCTGTATACGAGGCATTCCACATCAGTCATCAAGGGTGACAAGGCGTCTGCATTATGATTCCCTGTCAAGGATAAATGTAGATGTCATGGGCCGCAGGATCACTTATCATCAGGTGAACTGTGTGCTCGTTTGTAACACACAATTTTATAAAAAAAAAGGTAAATACTAATCTACAGATCCAATAAAAAAGATCTGAACCTGCATGTACCTTCACATAAAAAGTATATCATTTTAT
Organism: Teinopalpus imperialis; assembly: GCA_029286865.1. Taxonomy (NCBI): domain Eukaryota; kingdom Metazoa; phylum Arthropoda; class Insecta; order Lepidoptera; family Papilionidae; genus Teinopalpus; species Teinopalpus imperialis. The sequence goes on from JAGSMU010000009.1 coordinate 1,706,026, forward strand.
TGAATGCGGTTATGTACATATTATATAAACCCGTGGCCGAGTCGCCGCGCCTCGCCCGTAGGTTCACTGTCTCGAGCAATCGGTACAAATTTATCGCATCGCTACTTCCACAGGTTCCCCACTGACGCCTATTCTGTTCCACCCCGACGTCAAAACATATTTGTGCCAATGTTTCCTGTCTCTGTCTACAAACTAAAACAAATAAAACTCTCGAATTACGTTTTCGTGGCTGAATTAAATAAATTCAGGACATTGGTATCTTTTCATAATATGGTACAAGGGCTAGTCATCAATCTATTAATCTTTCTTTTTTTTTTAATGTTAGGTGTGACAGGCGACCGTTTTTTTTGATGTCGGCGGGGAAATCTTCAAAGGATACCTTGCCTCCTGTGGGGAAGAGACAGGGTTATATGAGATTTGTACCCACTAAAACACCTCGATGACCAACTTCAGTGCATTAGGAGGGGCGATGGGATTAATGGCTGCGGCCTATTTGATTGTCATACATCCTCAAAATAAATTCAAGATGCGTTGTCACTACTGAGTGGAAAACCGATATGGAATGCCTCGTAAACCATTATTGGGTCACCGGATCCCTGCACTCACCATACGAAAGGCAGCATCATTATACTGTTCATCATTATACGTTGGTGTTCTGTGAAAACATGGTCCGCGTTCGGTCCGTTAATGTTGCAGTTAGAAGCTAGCTGTATCATGGCTCAACCATTATTAAAATCACGTGCCAGCGTGTTAGTTTAGATCTAAAGGATTAAGAAAATTAACATTTTCAATATGTAGAAAGATCGTTTATTTAAACATTATTTTTTATACAAGGAAGCTCAATAAGAGTAACGAGACATTCCATCTCAATCTTCAAGGGTGACGGCATGTGCAGCATTAAGTTTACACAAGCAGAGAAAAAACAATGTAGTTATTTTACTATTATTAAATATATCTGCCATGTAATGTAATGCTATAAGGCGTACGTCAGTGATAAGTAATTCAGAGCGTCGTTTAAGCTTAACCTTACGTGACGCGCGAATAATTTATTTTATTTGCATTAAGTGACTTGGATATACAGCGTGAAGGTCAGTACTGCTGCTACATAAAATGGAAAAGAGTTTTAATAAAAATATGATATTAAAACTCAACAAAACATTTTACACAGCAATAGAGTCGCGCTTCCGCTAGATTTTAGTTGTAACGTGAATAGATCGTCTCGACCGGGTATGGATCACGCCCTCACAGAATAGCCACGTAAAATAGTATCATATCTTTCGTATGGCGATTGTGGAGATGAGGGCACACAGTTTTAGGTAACGAGGCATTCATCGCAGTCATTATGGATGACAACGCATCTGCATCTTGGCATTTGATGAGAATGTATGTAGATACCACAGACCGCAGTCACCGCTTACCGTCACGTGGGTTGCATGCTCGTTTGTTATCTCTAATATTATAACATGTGTCATATACCTGCGCGTGTCGCACTATAAAATTGTATATATTTTTCATTAATCAACCGATCAATCGAAGTAGTGATAAATATAATGGTAGATGAAATTTTGTAGAGTTTAGAATGCACAGATACACAAAAAAACAGCCCGCAGTTTTATATTTCTCTCGATATTAGCTCTCGAAGAATCCCGTATTAATAAAATACCCATACTAAATAACCGTGTATTTAATATGACTCTATCAATTGTAGAAGCTTCGCTTTTGTAGCATTTATAAGAAGAGTGAAAACTACATTTTACCCTGGGGAAGTCAAATCGATCCATGACTAATTAGTAGTTAGATATTTTTAGTATCAAGAATTCTATTTTTACCCAGTGAGGAAAGGTCTCGGTCCCGGTATCTAAAATACAGTAAATTAAGGAAAGAGAAAGATTTAATTTCAAGCTAAAAATAGCACCACGTGACAAGTGGGGTGTACTGTGTCAGTTAGTCATACTTGTTGTGAATATATCGTCATAGTGAATTTTCCTTTGTTACTTTTATATTTATAAATCATATATATTACATACAGCCTCGCTTAAATCTATATATATATCATCCAGATATCATCATCGTCCTAATCCAAAAAGCGGCTTAAACAATCCATCATATTTCGTCCCATGACACATATTTGTAGACTGAATGAATGAATAATTCAAAAATGTAATACATCCATATCGAATAAAATCACTACGTTATCTGTTGGTCCAGACGAGGTTAACTATGTAGTATTTAGTGCCCCAAGCGCAAACATAGAGGCACTCACTGGCTGTCTCCCCTCTCACCTAGAAAGATTTGCGTGTTATGGAAATAAGAATGTGAAAAACCAGATAGATTGCCTCGCCAATAGTTACTCGATATCTGGGTCTATACACACACCGAACGAAACACAGCAGCGTGTTGCTGTTGTTTCACGTACATATTCTGAGTGCGTGTTCCTTCCCGCGTCAAGCCGACTCAGAACTGAAGCTAAAAACATGCTACAATGTTACTCTACTATAGACTCATGAGCCGCTGTTATCACCCACCGACAGGTGAACTATTTTCTTTATTATCATACCGTATAAAACATAGTGTTACTGATTTACTTATAAGGTAAGTTTCACTTGTCATGAAAACCTTCCAACAACTACGTACACATCTACACTGTGTCATGTAATATAATTTTTCTTAACGGTACTGTTATAATAGTTTCAATTTGTTAAATTGAAGGAAAGACTTATTCTCTAACGACCCTGGAAATCCCGCAGTTTAAGTGTTGAATTACGTAGTTCGGGTCGCCTTGTGAAAAATCTTGGTCGTTTGTTTAATGCTCCTTTTCAAACTCGTCTTTTATTTATAGCATAAGTTAAATAATGTTGAAATAAAAGAACTAACCTGTAAATTATAGTAGAGATGGAAAATTGCATAGTTGCCTAGCAGTAAAATCATTTACGATCATATTTGAAATTCCGTGGCGACTAAGTGGCGGCAAGGAACTAAGATTTTTTATATCAAAATCAAATAACAACTTTTTGAGTTTACTTTATACACTTTGTTAGTCTTTAATTGTTGTCTTATGGCTGGAGTTGTCGAATTGTTTATGTAAATTACGCACATACATCGACAGGCTAAACTTAATAGCTCAATGCGGCAATCGCTGAGTTGCGCAACGTATAGGGCACCGTGAACTTCAACCTAAATTTCAATATTCCTTTATCACAGCTCGATTTTGCAATCAAGTAATATCCTGGAGTAAGTAGTCTAGTAATATCCTATATATATATATATATATATATATATATATATATATATATATATATATATATATATATATATATATTTATATATATATATATATACGAAGATATAATTCTATATATAATTTAGTATTTTCCTCTATGTACCAAATCCTAAACGACTTATCTCTTTTATTTTTAGTTCATGAGATCTGGCATAAGGTACTAGTTTGTTTACGCAATACCGTCAAAACGATATAAATATGTAAGTACGTTGCAACAGCGGTATACTTTATTATGGTTTATTAATAGAAACCTTTAATCTCCAAACACAGACGGTTTCATAGTTTGACAGACATTGTTATCTGCTGTAAGAGATATACTGTTATACACATTCTATTGATCATGTATAATTAAGAATTTTTTCGGCTATCATGTCAATTACGTTCATATTATCAGTTCTACGATCAGTTGTAATCAACCGAGACTAATCTAGAACCCACGACAGAACAGTCGGTACAAAGCGGTTTATTTGAATAGTTATATACCGACCTAAGTTTACTTTTTTTTATATTAAACATTGATTAAACAAATATATTATTAGAACTACATTATAAGTACATGATACAAGAATGAAATATAAGAAATCTTTGGTCGAATCTTCACGGAAGTTTAATCAACGTAGGTAATAGCTCCTACGTTGATTCAGATTCTAGGAGAATTGTTATATCTTTTTCAATTGATGAAATGAAACTTTTTACATCCCTTTTTTATAAACAAGGCCGAACTATTTGTTGGATTCAGAGAAATACGAAACTTTTGCTTCGCACTTGACAGCTGGACTGTTTATATGAAATGACATGACCCATTTTCCTTCAAGTACACCGAACAAAATATATACAATCCGTCGGAATGGTTTCATATTTTCGTCGCTACCTAACAGGATATAAATTATTATATTAAAGCAATTTGTATCAATATATAGTTTATCATTAATAATAGTGTAATTATCAAACTTAATATATGAAACTAAACTGAATAAGGTCGATTCAATAACAGTTGATAATCCTCCGTGTCGATTTCAAATAGGCCGACGTTTCAGATGGCACCCGTAACCTATCTTGGCAGATATTGTTCGACAGCACTCCTAATTATAGTGGATGACGTATTTTTTTTAAACTTATTGCGTTTCACTAAAGAAAGTTTCGGATACACTGTCACACTATAAGTTAATCTGAATAATAATTAAAGAATTTAACACACCATTGATTTTGGTATACAGAGGGCATGATATGAGGGTATCTGATGTATCTTAATTCCTGACTACAATTTCCAGTGGAAGATAATATATGTACAATATATAGAATTAGTTTTCATACCATAGTGCCCATATTTATCGTCAAATGAAAACATCGTTATTTAGTTAATCAAACTATTCTGTTATATGAAAGAGACAAATGCTTGTAATTAGAAAACGTTAATTCTCATGTAGGATGACTAATTTTATGTGAAATATAACCATTTACCCAATTATTGAACAAAGCTGAGTTTCTCGGCCGCTCTGCTTCTCTCCCGAGCTCTCTTCCGAGCTGGGCGATAGCTAGTAATGATTTGACGTGCCAATAATGCCTTTAACGTTTATTTATTTCACTTTATACAAGGTATAAATTATGATGGGATAATTTTCATATATTCAGTCGTTTTCTTTGTATAGCCTCAAGTGAATACATAACACGCTAATTAAATAACAATGCATTATTTTACATACATACAACATATAGAATTACCAAATTTATATCATTCATCAATCAACAAAATCATTGAAAAAATTCACATTATTCCATAATTAAATTCACAAAGTCAAAGATAATACTATTTTAACAATGACAATTGTTCTCCTTATTTCGTTAATATTCAAAATATGTCAAACGAAATGTAAAGATTTTATTTATACATACACTAGGCACCGATTGTCTCGCTTCTTGATTACGGTATTCTGAGGTCATACTCATATTTATAATTATTTTGAAGATACAAATGTGTCAAATTACCATTATGTGTCGTAAAGTAAAATACTGCTGTGCGACAGCTGTCATTGATTTCATGCCTAACAAGTTCCGTATTTTGTGTCAGTAGAATGTACTCGAACCAATGTCGTACTTTATGCGTTGTATTGCAATATAGTTATTTTGTAACAAACCAACATCTGATGCTCCAGTGCGTCAGATTTTCGTTTATCAAAATAGATTAAAATATACCTAGGCAAATTTGGTTACTTCTAACACGTAAAGGCGAGGTAGCGGTAGGGTTTTAGTGATCAAATGTAAAGGGGTCCTACACATACCTGTTAGTTGCAAATAACGAATACGGTACAGTAACACAGAAGTAGTAAGCAGTTGGCATTTTTGAAAGCTAAAATCCCTAATCAACGGATGAATGCGATGCAAGATCATAGAAATATTTACAACGAGTATAATATTCTATAAAGAGTGCACTTTTACCTGATGGTCACAGTTAACTTTCGGTAAGGAATATAAAGAAGGTAAAAGCCAACACCAGGACTAAATGGAGTACCTCGTAACCAGTAATGAGATCAACGTTATCTTTTCCGATAGGTATCAAATGAAACAAAGTTGCTCTACTATTTTACGATAGTATTCTAGAACTACTTATCTATCTTTAAAATATAATGTATTTTTTAAATATTTTGAAAATTAAGACCCGGTGCTATTCCTCAAAGGTATGTAAACTTGAGTGCATTTTGTATTATAACATATAACTCAATTTATTAATTACGGCGTAAATGTCGAAACAGCTATGCTATTACTGAATTTAGTTCATGTGTTAATATTAGTAAGTGAAATGAGGTTTAGTTAAAGAGGTACATTGGAATGATTCTATGCACCGTTTCTGTTTGTGTTTAGTAACGTGTGAAATAATTATTATGTCACACGTTACTAAACACAAATCGAAACTAATAGGAAAGAAAACAGTAGGAATGAAGCTATTGCTTTATAGTCGCTTTTATTATACATGTGTGTACAAATATAAGGGCGGACATAGACGGAATTAATGTCATGATTAAAGGAATTTATTACAAGATTAAAGTGAAATATTTTATTTTTTTGAAACAAAGTGTGACAAAGAGCACACATCAGGAGAACTGCGTTTTACCATCCATTTACCATCCAACGTCCGTATAAAACAACATAAGAAAGTTATACAACATAAGGCTCAACTAGAGAAATATACAGTTACAGTACCCTAGTTTCGTTTGAAGGGTGCAGTGAACCAGAGAATAAGCTCTGGTAGCGAAGTATTCCATCTTTGTATTGACGGGTAAAATTACTACTATTTTGAATCTTAGTCGAGAACGGATGAAGGTGTTTATGTTGGTGTTTAGTTATCGATTGAACTGTAGCTATATTCTTAGTTGACACCCTTTGTAATATAAGCAAAATAGTTTAACTATGAAGCAGTTATTTATTTAAATTGTCGGGTAGCGTGAGCCAATCATTATTCCGACGTTTATTGAATTGAAGGTTGTGTAGTGCGTGCGTAATTAAATTAAAATCTAAGTCACGTCTCGTATATCAAATAGTAAACATAATTAGAAAACAGTAATGTAACTGCATATATATATATATATATATATATATATATACCTAGTCCGGCCATAAGTTCTGTTACAAATGAAAATGCATTTATTTTAATGCAGTAATGAAATATTATAAAAAAATATACATATTTATTATATATATCCAAGGGAAATTTCGCCACTGCTTGCTCCAAAGATTTTTTAAGAGACTCAATGTCGCCGTGTCGTTTAGAGCAAGCCATGTCCTCTAAAACTGACGATAATTTTAAGTCTAAAGGTTTGAGGTCTGGGCTAGATGAGGGCCAGTCTTCAGCTCTTATAAAGCCCGGAACGTTGGTTTCAAACCAGGCTTGGGTAGTTCGTGCCTTATGACCAGGTGCAGACTCCTGCTGGAAAGTTCACGGTACATTTTTAAAAAGTGTATTGCTGAGAGGATTCACAACATGATCCAAGCCACAGCATGCCTCTACCGTTGTCAATTAATTTGTAGAATATTTATACACAACTTATTTATTTTAAGACCAATAAGCATACATTGATGCAATCTTAAAACAATGTACTACATATTTTAGATATATATATATATATATATATATATATATATATATATATATATATACATATAAAACATTACATTGAGAGTAACAAACGAGCACACAGTTCACCTGATGGCAAGTGATTCCTGCGATCCATGACATCTACATTCATCCTTGACAAGGAATCATAATGCTGTTACCCTTGAGAACTGAGATGAAATGTCTCGTCACCAGTAATAAAGGTGTCCGGGTAACTACACTCACCAGACGAAACACAGCAGCATTATGCTGCAATTTTACGCTAGTATTCTGCGAGAACGTGGTCCTACCCTGGTCGAGCCATTCATACGTAGTTTATGAGCGCTTTGTAAGAGTAAGTAAGAGAACCACAAATAGGGAACACTAATAACCAGCTCACCGCCGCATAGGGTAACAGCATCAACATCAACAGAATCTGGATTACGTAGTTAGTAGCTCTACCACTTTCAAAATTAGTTGCATATAATTTTAATTCAAAACCGTGGTTGGAAGCGGGCCGAAATGCCGACCCTAAATAAAAATTAGGACGAACATACATTTCATTTCTTGCTAATAGCCAGCTCACCGCCGCATAGGGTAACAGCATCAACATCAACAGAATCTGGATTACGTAGTTAGTAGCTCTACCACTTTCAAAATTAGTTGCATATAATTTTAATTCAAAACCGTGGTTGGAAGCGGGCCGAAATGCCGACCCTAAATAAAAATTAGGACGAACATACATTTCATTTCTTGCTAATAATAGCTTTATTTGCTTACTCAATGCATCGGTGCACGTGGGAACTCGTACTTTTCAATCGACTGAGTAGCAATCGCAGTCCTTTCATAATATCGATACAGTTTGTTTCCACTTTCTGATATCAAGACGAGAGAAGAGAAAATAAAATTTAATTTTTAATTTTGTCGATGTTCACAATCTATTTAATTTTGTCGATGTTCACTATCTATTAAATTTTGTCGATATTATTACATTTGTTAAAAAAACAAAGTGGGAATGTATGTATAGAGCTCACTGAATCCGGTGATCCACGGTTTTAATCGTTTTTATTTGTTTGTCTGTCTGTTACGACTCGAAAACTAATATTGTTTTACATACCGTTCAATCGAAATTCCATTGCTTTAATTATAATGGTATAGTTTTATACACAATTAAGGATTTACAAAATTGAAAATGCCAACTCACTTTAAAGCCAGCCTTAATTACCACAAGGTGTGCTTATACATACTTTAGGAGACCGTGCATTTTTTAAAGGAAAATTATATAAATCAAAAGCAATGCTAAGGAATACTTGGAGCAATATGTTTTTATTATTATATTACTATGTATTATGAAAATAGTTATGAAACCGAGGAATATCTTGGACAAAATTTAAAAATAGATACTTAATATTTTAAAACGTGTATTATAATCTTCTATTAACGTTGAATATGAGAAATTTGGGAGTCGCAATCTCTATTATTCCAATAAATATAATATTCGTTTCCAAAGAATGATAGCAATGCTGTAAATATTTCTTATATTCTATTAAAACACACTCTAAACAAAAATATTTGTGCTAGGAAATGCTTCACGACAAATACTAAATGGTTGATACGACGTTTAGTTTCGCAGACCGTACCCTAAGCCATTAGGCTTTTGTCTATTATATATATTTTATTTTTATTTTATTGTATGTTATTTATTATTTTATTTTACAAAACCGTCCTTTTCTTTTACATGCGTTCGTATGCTTGCTAACGAGATGTTCTGATAACAAAAAACAACAAAGAAACAAATTGAAAAAAAAAACAAATTACCTAAAAAAACTACAGACATAATACACCAAATGGTAATTCAATTCACATTTCAAAAACAAATCATTCGATTATCAACCGAGCATAAAAAAGATACGAGTACATAAATTCGCCGATTTCACACGACGTCTTTGACCAGATCAAAGCTTTGATCGACAATAAAACTCAAAGTCATTATATGCGAATTTCTTTTCTTATATCGAAATAATAATTAACAGTAGGTAGGAAAGTAAATGTAAGTTACGCTGTCCTCATTTATAGGTCTTCTTTTATATAAGGCAATAAAGTATTGAAGCTACCAGCGGCTTCAAATCGGATTAAGGATACAAGTTTGACAAGTCTTGAATTTTTGAATATTTCTGAACCATGCTGGATTCTTTGTTATATTATACTTTACTATTATGCTACTGTAGCATGTCATTAGCAAATAAATTTGTAAATATCTAATTAACTCAAGCTGCCATGATCAGGTGTCGATTGCTAGTATACTATAAAATTAAAGCCAGTCTCCAATCCAAGTGTCCAATTGTATTATAGTAAAATAATTTTTAATAACAAGGATATTTCATTGACCACAAATTAAATTCAAGGTATAAAATAATTCTTAGGAACGTTCCTATTTAACTTAACCAAAAAAAATTATATGCCCATAATTTTCAATATAAAAGTTATTACATATACATATATTACTTTGTCTTGGTATAACCACTCTGAGACTAATTAGCTAAATATTTTATTTTCACCTATTCAAAGCAATATTTCAAAAACAAATTTAACTATAAAATAATTGACTAATAATCGAAGTTTCTATTACTCTTTCAAAATTTATATTTAAATATATATTTCTTAGACTAGAGAACAAAAAATAAATTTTAATATTAAAAGTAAAGATTTTTTCTTTTGGCTAACTATTCTTAGATACAAAATTTCATTATTAACTTCATATCGTCAAGACATCCTACAAGATTATCGTAGGGATCATTGATCTCGTATGTCTGATACGCAATAAGGTTCAACAGAATTTAAGTGCATGGATAAAATGGTGGTGCGTTGACCCAGCGGTCGCCAGACAATGTTTACCCATGAGGTTCGCATTACAACAGCTATCCACGAAACGTTAAAATTTATAATTTGCAAGGCTAAATTATACGCTTAGATAACAAAAATGTTATATACGTTTTCGTTCTTTCTATTAGGATAATGACAACAAAAAGAATATATATATACATATATATACAGTGGTGGTCGTATAATTAGAAACACTACCAACGGTCCTTGACATAATGTAAGATTCACCGCGATCGTTTTTATTGAAATTAAACAATAAATAGGACGACAATATGTTCAACGGTTTATCATTTATTAGAAAACAATATAAATCCCATTACACAAGTGCAGTTCAATATTACATTACGGACAAACATTTAAATCAGTTTCAAGGTGATGAACAATAATCATGATCAACTAATTAGAAACAACAACAAAAAAGTATAAAAAACAATATTTTTGTAAGTAATAGCTACTATCCGCAGCCTACCTATAGTTATAATTAATATTTAGTGGAGTATCTCTTATTTTCAATAACAACACTGCAATGACGTGGCATTGATTCAATCAATTTCATACATTTTTCTAGGGGGATTGAATTCCATGCTTCAACAAATGCTTCATATAGTTCGTTTTGACTGGTGTTACGTTTGTTCGAGACTTTATTTTTAACAATATACCAGAGATTTTCTATGGGGTTTAAATCCAGACTGATTGCTGGCGAGTTTAAAACGGATATACGCTGTTCGCTAAGGAAACATTTAACGCTGTTGGCCATGTATTTAGGGTCATTGTCATGCTGAAAGATCCAGGTTACAGGCAAATTATTGTCCGAGTAGGGAATCATTGTATGCTCTAAGATATATTTGTATTGCAATTAATCCATTGTACCTTCAATCTTCCGAACGGGTCCAACTCCACATCCGGAAAAACACCCCCAAACTCCTTGTGTTTTTATAATTAAAAGCATTGTTCACAGGACGTCTAATATAGCGCTTTCCATCGGAATTTACCATATTTATTTTTGTTTAATCTGAAAATAACACTTTTTTCCATTCTCGTACCGTCCAATTAACATATTTTTTAGCGAATAATAATCGCTTCTCTCGGTGTTGCTAGGTAAGAAGCGGTACCTTTCGAGAGATTCTTCCAAACAATTTAGCTTCCACTAATCTTCGGTGTATCACTCTTGACGAGATGTTTCTCAGGTCATCAGGCGAAAAAATTTCATGTTTCATCTGGTTGGAGCCTTTACTTGGGTTTTTTAGCAACACTAACGATTAGAGTATCTTCTCTGGCAGATGGTATTCTCCAATTTCAAAGAAAGAACGAGCTGTAAAATATTTCTAATTAGGCGTCCAAGCGAGTAGCAAGTAATAGAAAATAAACTCGTACATTTTGTAATTAACATGGTACAAAGAGAAATTCGAAGCTAGAAAGGGACGGAATATATTTATTATTAGTAGGAATCACTAACACAATGCATCAGTTGACGAGTTTAGGTGTTTCAGGCGAACGGCCTCCCAGAACGGGCAAACTTGTTCAGGGGCAAATAAAACAAATATTTAAATAAACATCTAACGGAAGTATTTTTTGTATTTCTTTTTTTTATAGATGCAACGTAATGGTAATGCTACGTGTTGACGTAGCATTACCATTACGCTGCATCCTCAAGGGCAGACGTAGCCACTGCTACTACTGTGCTACGTCTGCCCTTGAGCGTAAGTTTAGAGACAATACTTATGACTTTGGAGATAATTGAAAGAAACTATAACTATCGTTAAAATATTGTAGACATTGAAGAGAAAATAAAGAAATGCATAAAACGTGCCAACTGCTTCTTTTCACGTTCATACGCTTAAAATTAGCAAAGCGATTCGAAATTTATGTTATATTTGTATGGTGTTTGTTTTTGTGTAGGAAAACCTCTTATATCTTTAAATATTCTCCTCGTCGCATTGCCTACCTCGAAACTACACTTAAAAATCAATCATCAATTCGTAGTAATACAATACATGTAACATACTCTTTTTGTTTTTTCTAGTTAATCTATGTATCTTTTTTATTACACTAAACTTATGAAAATATAATACTTAACTTATTATAATGAATACCTGCTTTATAAATAATTAAGACATAAAGAAACATTAAACAACAAAATAACCCAAGAGCACGTAAAATATTTCTTTTTTTTTATAGATGCAACGTAATGGTAATGCTACGTGTTGACGTAGCATTACCATTACATCCTCAAAGAACGAACGTAGCCACTGCTACTACTGTGCTACGTCTGCCCTTGAGCGTAAGTTTAGAGACAATACTTATGACTTTGGAGATAATTGAAAGAAACTATAACTATCGTTAAAATATTGTAGACATTGAAGAGAAAATAAAGAAATGCATAAAACGTGCCAACTGCTTCTTTTCACGTTCATACGCTTAAAATTAGCAAAGCGATTCGAAATTTATGTTATATTTGTATGGTGTTTGTTTTTGTGTAGGAAAACCTCTTATATCTTTAAATATTCTCCTCGTCGCATTGCCTACCTCGAAACTACACTTAAAAATCAATCATCAATTCGTAGTAATACAATACATGTAACATACTCTTTTTGTTTTTTCTAGTTAATCTATGTATCTTTTTTATTACACTAAACTTATGAAAATATAATACTTAACTTATTATAATGAATACCTGCTTTATAAATAATTAAGACATAAAGAAACATTAAACAACAAAATAACCCAAGAGCACGTAAAATATTTCTTTTTTACCGTTAGGGTTCGTGTTATAAACATATCATGTAACCTTAAACCGCAACGAAATTTAATAAGGTAGGGTATTCAAAACAAATAATTTGTTCAATTACGTATTTTTATATCTAAAGTAAGTTTTTATATTTTATAAGGGCTATGTTACTAATGTACCTATTGTGATATTATACCAATAAACGGTATTATGTAATGAATAGCTAAAATTAAACAAGCACGTGGGTCCATTCCATGTTGCCGTCTTGCCTAGGTTCATTTACCTGGACGATCGTCGTGAGGTTCCTCAACCTGATTTCCCGCAAACCTAAGTTCCTCTTGTTGTCGCCTTATAAGAACGGAATACCTTAGCGCTATTCTATAACATGGTGTACGTCGATAAATGGTAAAATTTGAGCAGCACTTGGTATTATGTCATCTCTCTTTGTCTCAGTCACAATAAACGATTAAAGCTTTTATCACATCCTGTTTGAAAGGACGAAAATTACTTTTCGTTGCATGTACTAAGTTTAATTTAATTATGAATAAAATAAGAAAAAAAATTTGTATAGCGCCTTTAGAAAATTTAATCAAAAATACTATAACGCCTGAAACCATTTCCAGAATATTTAATTAAATTTCACTTGATTACCTCCGCCAATTCATTTAACGCTCGTTATAATTTTTAATATATCATGAATTGTTAAAAATTATAAAAGTGGAAAATTCCACTATATTATGTGATATAATAGTTATTTAATAGCTTTATTTTTAGATTAGCTTATGGACATTGTACGACCCTAAATGATTCTGATTCATATTAAAATTTGACGATGATGTTAAAAGCAGAATTATATTTAGTTTATCTAAACGGACTAATAATATCTTAATTTCCTCATAATTACATAAATCCATATAGTATCATTTTTTTGGGATAATTCGTTAATTAATCATAAGTTATCTTAAATAAGATTGTATTTAAAAACAATTAAATTTGAACATAGGTATATGAGAAATCACGAAGAACTGATACGTCTTTGTAAATGTATTTTTAAAGTTCTCTTGATGGTTAGTAACCACGGCGGTATGGATATTTACAGAAAACACCTGCATATTACACGACGCTTACGTCTCACATATTAGGAAATTAAGTTATAGATGCGTTGTCACCCTCGGCCCTAGGGATTAAGATGCAATGCCTCGTTTAATTTACTTGCAGTAATAGAGCTACACTGCAGTTTGTTTCTAGCTGCAGAATGAATGCTCGACTCGGACCACGTCCTCACAGAATACCAGTGTAAAATATCAGCATAATGCTGCTGTGTTTCGTCTGGTGAGTGTAAGGATCTGGAGACCTTTATTACTGGAGACGAGGCATACTATCTCAGTTCTCAAGGTTGACAACATATCTGCATTATGATTCGTTATCAAGGATGAATGTAGATGTCATGGACCACAGGAATCACTTCCCATCAGGTGAACTGTGTGCTAGTTTGTTTTATTCTCAATGTAATAATAAATACAATTAAGTCTACAATTTAGTTTACTTGAAATTCGAATGATAAAAGAGAGCATCGATGTAATACATGAATGACCACCATTCCAACACCAAACCGATTCAATCAGGCTGCAGTTTTTTTGACATTTAACTTTATATTGTTTATTATTCGTCGTGTGGTACACGAGAACTTCAAAATTCAAAATGATTTTAAAAACAACATATTGTTACTATACATAAGGTTATTTAATCATCACGTAGGTATATCATTAATAGAACAAAACTAAAAAAAATCCTTTACAAATAACCTGTCCTTGATGTCAAATTTATTTCTAGTAATTGGTGTAATATGATATAGCCTCGCGTAATGTAAAGATCGCAGACTATGAAACGCAATTTTCCTACATACATTGATTTATGTTTACATATACTTTATGACATATGTATGGTATTTCTTACTTTTTGTACTAAATATTGAAACTACAATATATGAGGAGTGTAGGGGAATCTGAGGGCCCGATTATAGTTAAAGAACCATTACCTCCGTCCTCGAGGGTGACACGCATGTGCTTTTTTTATATAATAGGTGGCAAAACGAGCTCATCTGATAGTAAGTGATTACCTGATTATTAGTAAATGATCGAATATTTGTTGACGATAAATGTAATGTTTCATTTACTAAGGAAAACTACTAAAAAGAAAATATATATTAGTTGACGTCACAAATGTACCAACTATTGCTGCAAATGCCAAACGCGTCACCAAGCGGTACACCCAGACAGAGAATTCACTCAAAACATGTTTAACCTTAATCGAACAGACTTGACGGATAGCGGCATCAATGACGCATAATACCGGCATTGCGAACACCAATCCGTCTACCCAGAATAAGAAATATAAGTAAATCTTACTAAAATACTAGTTTTATTGGGGTTCTGTCTTCTAACTTTATTTGATTATGATGATGATATTGATTAAAACGTAGCATAATAAAAGATTACTTTATCCTCCAGTGACGATTAAAAATCTAGACAGTATGTGGTGTTAAATAAAATCAATATGCTATGAATTATAAGCCATACAAGTTTGTAGTTCGGTAAAAGGTCAAAATGATTGTATTTGAATGGTCAAAGGATTGTACTAATCAATTGTACGAGTATATATGTTTAAAGTTAAGCCGAAACTAATATTTAAATAAAAACAGTTTATTTGTTACAATGAGAGCAAGGGACTTATTGATAAAATTATGAATACACCTTACTCGTTTCCCGATTATGATCGTTATTAGGTACGCACATTTTTTTAAATTGTTGAACAATAAACCAATATGCCAACTATATTTAGGGCGAAGTGGTCGTAGTAATAACGTTTAACATCGATCGCCCGTTACTCCAAATTATTGCTTTATGTAACCGTGCGAACGTAATGATTACTATCTCGATCTGTTTAATACTATCAGATTCAATGTATGAAAATTATGGCGTTTTAATTATTAAGACGTGACATTCATTTCACTTATTATTTACACATATTTTTAGGCGATACTGAATTATTAGTGGTATAGTTATGAATGTATTGTCATTAAAAATAAACAATACTTTTTAGATAAATACTTCGTAGATTAATACAAGAAACTACACTTTATATATATATATATATATATATAAAATATATAAAATTTTGTTATGGTTCGGGATAGTGCGTCCTGGGAATCATTAGGGAAGGCCTATGTTTTGCAATAACTAACGATGGTGAAAATGAAGTAATTAGAAGCATTTGTTCTTCAACGTTCATTATTGTTTTAACTATAATCGTATATAATTAAATTATACATATGAGTAAATACAATTATAGATATATTTATAAGAATTGTTTATTGTTTAAATTAGTAATCATTTTATCAGAGAGTTGCCAGATCAATACATGGAAAAAGTAACGACATGACACGTAAATGTTTAAATCTTAATTAGATTCACTGTTAGAGAACTCATATAATCTATTTCAGCTTAAAATAATGGTTTAATATCTTTTCTAATATTGTTATATGAGTGTAATATATATATGGGACTTTTTAAATTTAACTTAAATTACTGAATTACTTTGGACAAAACATGTATCGTTAGTAGAACTAATTAAATTCCAGGTCATCTAATTACGTCACAAAAAGGATCGAGTTATATAAGCATTTTCATTCTTCTCACATGTATTATTTGATGTATCATTTATTACATAAAATTGATGGGATCCCATCATACACCTTTAAGGACTTTGGGTAAGGTTTGGCCAAAGTAGTATCGCATTTATATATATAGATAAATGAAAATTCTTAATTACAATATGAATGAAGTTCTTAGAAGAAGAGTATGTAAAAAAATTCCCCTTGATTCGTTCCATAAAAAAATGAATATCGTATCGATTTTCAAACTCATCCCGCGTACCATTTACGTAACCCTAAAAAACCGTTACAACACAAACGCATTCAATCAACATTACATACGGCTCTGCTATGACAGGAATAGCTTTTCCTATAAACTAGAATTAACGATCATGTGTTTGCTATGAGGTGTATTTATGGTGTTTACGAAATTAATGCAACATCACGAATGTATCACTCACTGGGCGTCAAAATATTGAATGTGAAGTTCAAGTCGCACGTTGGTAGTATTAATTGCTAATAAAAGGGTTAAAAATTAATGTTAGTTGTAGGTTAACTGGGGTATTGATCGCGGGCGCGTTTGGCAGTGATCCGTGCGCGCTAGTGGCGGTCTCGGCCGCGACTGCTAGGGCGGGCGGCCGCCCTAGCGGAGGGTTCCTACTACGGCTGCGCGAAACATGTTTTGTTTTGGCATACGGCCGTTTCGAAGAGCTCTTGAAACCGGGTGAAATAGTCCACGTGAAAGATTGTCCATACAATTGGAATGTTTGCTATATAATATATATTTAAAGATTTGAATTTACTAAGAAATTAATTAAAGAAAGAATATTTCCATGAATTCCGGACGTAATCATAACACTGATATATTAAATTTTGTTTAAGTCTGATTGAAATCTAGTTTTTTGCAGCTATTTAGTTGAGTACCATCCCTGTGTTTCCTAAATTCCTTTGTCGACTCGCCAATACTCTTGGGACAAAATTTGGTCACGCAGACTTTACCTACGAATAACTAGTAAAAATAAAAAAAAAACATCCTCAAACATTCCTGAATTTAAGTGATCGTCAAATGCTTTTTTTATTACACTGAGAGTAACAAACGAGTTCACCTGATAGCAAGTATCCTGCGTCCCATGACATCTACATTCATCATTGACAAGCAATCCTAATGCATATGCGTTGTCATCCTCGAGGGCTGAGATGGAATACCTCGTCACTAGTAACAAGGGTATACGGATCCCTACACTCACCAGACGAAACACAGCAGTATTATGCTGGTATTCTACGAGGGCGTGGTTCTACCCCGGTTAAGTTGACGCATTCATTCTGCAGCTAGAAACAAACTGCTGCGTAGCTCTACCACTGATAAAAGTGACGCTGGGTTTTGAATTTTGTGCCTCGACTGGCTTTAGAATCTAGGTCCCGCGTATCAGCAGCCAGATACTCTCTAGCCGATGTATCGTCAATACAAAAATATATAAGGGTGTAAGATATAAATTTAGCAGCAATATAATTTCGCAGGCTACTTTTCGGTCCTTTAATAATACCTATACGTGGGAAACGAAACAGCTGAAATATCTTTTTGTTAAAAGTGATGACGTGTTTGTTGTATTGATTTTGACCAGGGGACATGTTGAGGGCACATACTGAAGATACATACATGTACCAATGAACGATGAAACTATTATAATACTATTATTTATATATTATTGTTTATTTGTCTATTTTTATATTTAGCTACTATTAGTCTTTTCTTTTTTTAAATAATTAGTTCATCGCTACAACTGTCGCAATATATCACCAAGCTTTGGGTTGCTTGGAAAAGAAAGCCAAATAGCCCACAGCTTGGTGGCATTTGTGTACCTCTAATTTTCTAAATAAATAAATTGATTAAAAATATTTAATCCTGCTGTTTCTATTTTAATACACTCCAACTTCATATTCGTTATTTTTACGAAGTATTGTAGGGAAGAGAAGAGTGTCTGATTGCTTTTTTTATTAGGTTTGGCAAAAGCATATACGTGGTAGTATGTGATGACTACGGCCCTATTTATGAGCATTCAGTTATAATTTCCTTTATCCCTACTTCATTACTTTTGATCCCGCATAGTGTTGAGAGACGTCAAATGTATTCACCCTATCGGTCCGACACTAAATCTCTAGCCTGAACGAGGCAAGAAAATCGAATATTGTTTCAGAGCAGCTTGATGTTCGTGGCATTGGGCCGGCCTTCTAGCTCGTAAAACCGATAACCATCTATTCTCAACATAGTTTCGGCGTACATTAATACATCGTATATATATATTCAACCCAGACGACTGAGATGTAATGCCTCGTTACCTATAATTGGGTCACCGACATCCTACCCTCACCTCACGAAACACGGCAGCGTTATGATGCTATTTCACTCGCTGCTACAACCCTCAAGATCATTTGCTAAAGACAGCGTCTAAATCACTTTTAATACTGAATAGTACTTATATTCCACTTCAACTCTCTGAGCCTGCACACACACGGTGGGCATTGAAAAATGTATAGCCTAAGATCTTCCTATCCCTGTTTAAACAAATAATAATTTACACAAAAATGTTTTGTAAAATAAATTTAAATATATATACTCCGTTTTTTTTCTTATTATTTCCCAACTATTTTTTTATGATTTATTTTCTTTTATAACTTACATACTAGTATGATGATACTCGTAGGATGTTATTTATTTTTTGCATAATTTTTTTAAAATCATTATTACTTTTTTATATCATTGTACTGTGTAGTGATGGTACGGCATAAAATTAATGTATTATTTACATACTAGTCTAGACATTCAACATAAAACTAATGTCTGGTACTTAAAACCGTAATAAATCATACATCCCCGATTGTATCAAACTGAATGTGTCCGTAGATAACGTATACACCGTGTAACTCTAAACTCTCGAGTGCCTAATGCTTTGCGCTATCTGACATATAGTAAAACTTTAATTTATTGTTATTATTATTCTTAGTTATAGTGTATTATAATTCTTTTTTATAACATTAGGGGTAACAAATAAGCGAACAGTTCACCTAATGGTACGTAACAGTGCGCACTGTAAATACATCCTCAACAATATTCAAGATGCCCATGCGTTTTCACCCCCAAGGGTAAAGGTGGATTGCCTCGTTACCTATAATAGGGTCTCCGTATCCTTACACTTATCACACGAAACACGGCAGCGTTATTCTGTTACCCTCTCCCCGTCGAGCGGACCCATTCATGCCTTCATTTGTTTTTACATATATATAAATATAATATTGTAAGTGAAATTTTATGAATACATTCTTTAACTTGTAGACCCGGCTACGTAATTCGTCGTTAATTCGTAAAGTATCTTATATACAATTTTTTTTTTTAGTTATTTGGGCGTATGAATTAAAATATATAAAGTTTAGTAAATTATATTTCTATTTGTATTGTACTTTTATAATAAAAATAAGGAATTAATTATTTGGTGTAACAAATAAGTTATCCTCCCTGATTTTAACATAACTAAAATGTTAAAACTACACTTGTAACGACTTCGTTGCAGATCGGTCTTCGCTTGTGACGAATTTTTTTTTTTTATTTGGAACTTGCAAGTTTCTATTATATTTTAATCTACCGCCGTGTAACAATAGCCTCTGTCGAGAGAGCTGTCCCCATCATCGTTTATACATCCCGTACATAAATTTCCTTTTGTTAACAACTGTGGCTGGATATTAAATACAAAGAGCTAATACAGATTCTTAACAGTTTAAAATAGAATAGTACAATACAAGATGTACTAAAAACTGTATCAGAGTAGCAGTAGCTCGTATTTGGGTCGTGACATCAATCGCAGTTTAGCGGTGTATCGTGTTCACTCCACTTCAAATCCGATTACGTAGCCTCTGTGTAAGGCCTATAGATCTATGTTGCTTTGTATGACCGATGGTACTAGACTTATTTATTTTCGAAAACATTTCCGACCTAACTAATTATTTATATTTTTTAAATGGTTCTAATTGCATTGTAACCAACAGGTATATTTTATAACTAATTTATTTTATAGTATTTTCTTTTTTATTATTATTTTTTTATATTTGTTATCGACACTATACATATAGAAGTCTTTATTTGTTTTGATTTTTTAAAAACAATAAGGCGATTAACATTCCGGTCAACTAATCCAAGTAAGCTTAAAATTCTTGTGCGTGCTAGGAGATGATTCAAGAATGTTGAATGGTGGATTAGGATTTCGCAGACCGTACCTTAAATAATTAGGCTGTTGAACTTAAAATTTTACACAATACTTTCACGGAATACCTTTTTAAAATGGCTGTCAAGCGCTGTTGTATTTTGTGTTTCGTAGATAGACCTTACGAGTTACGGGTTACGAGGTGTACCGGTTCGGTAGTTAGAGCTATCTTAATCTTCTGTTTATCCTAGTAGCCAGCCAGAGGTTTTTTTATTAAAAGATATTAAACAATTAAAAAAAAAATTATAAGATCTCCATGGTCCATAATTTTTGACCATTCCTAATTTACAGATAAAACAAGTCATGTCTTTGTGTTGTGGGTTACCTATTGTCAGTGTAATGGCGCAGTGTTTTAGTGATGGTTTCTTAAGGTGACAGTATGTTGCATGCACATGTTATTGAGGGAGGAAGAACAGTTTTTGGTATTAATCGGTATGACACCAACTTCTCTATTTTATGCGGAAATAAGGCAATTTTTTGTTTTTTTTTCATAGTATTTTGCTGAATTCTGTTAATACCTTATTCCTTTTTATGAATAAATGTAATGTAAATATTGTATTCCTAAAATAAAATAAAAATATCATTAATAGTAACGGTACGATCCTAATGGCTTCGACGTTACTCGAACTCCTTTTCGCATATACGATAAGGAAAATTCCTTAATTTACTATCTACGCCCGTTGTCAAAACATTTTAAATAAAGTTTAAAATGGAAATATGGAACGACCTACTCCTGAGGTTTATAAAATCATTCTCATTCGAGGATGTACGAGTCAGTGGTATCAACATCGTGTGAACTGTGTGCTCGTTCGTTTGTGACACTCACATGTAATAAGAAATAATGATAACAGTATAGGTAAGAAGAAACATTTCATACAGTTGCGTGGACATTGCACGTGAAGTTAATTGCTAAATGTTTCCTTGACTAAATTTAGTGTAGTTACGTAACTGAAAGAGGGAAATGACGCGCGCTGGATTACCTCCAACACGTGGTAGCCAACGCTATATTACTTCGACTTCGCTTGGGTAGTAAACAAATCACGTTTCAGAACAATTTGCAGGCAAATGAAACGTGCGACTCGTATTGTTTACAAGCTAAATATAATTGAGATTTGTTAAATGTGACGTCTTCATAAATTTAGCTTTGTACAGGCAAATGGAAACTCCTCGCCCTCATTCAGGAATTCTAATGCTGATGCTTTTTCACCCTGAGGACTTAAATGCATCGTATCTAATATGGTATATATATATATATATATATATATATATATCCTTATGGTCAATTTATAACCTAACAACGATACTATGGCTAATAAACTATACGGTAATCTAAAATAATAGTAGTACTGTAATTGTATTTGACGATCGCTATACATTGTGGTTACTTTAACCTGACTGCCCGTCGTCAGGTCCGGGGGTTCAATCCCCTAACGAGAAACAATATTTGAAAATTCAATTATATACGAGTTCTCTAAATTCGGATTTGGGCGTTGTTGTATTACCCATGTCCTTTCCACTGCACCTGAGACTCCTCCAATCTTATAACATACATTACAACGGACTAGATTAGGGGAAGAGGAATGACTGCCTTCGTGTTTACACAAATGGTTACAACATATTAATATATTCTGCGCAGTTGATGTAATTTGTTAATATCGTGACCACGCGTCCAACTTTTCCAGTACATCTTTTTGTTATGTTGGCCCATACCTATACAATAGAATGAAGAAAGAACACTCAACATCTTACTACCAAAAATTAAGGAAAAAAAATGTATTTATAATTGGATACTGAAAAGAGACCACAGAGTTTCTCTGTGGTCTCTTTTCAGTATCCAATTATTAAAGAAGAGCTACTAACGAAAAATATGTATGATCGTTTGCGATTATTGTCAAACATACAAATACACAAACACATACGCATACTCAAGCAATAACAAGTCTTAATAACCAGTATTTCAGATTTCGTATTTAGTTTTTTTATATATATAATTTTATTATCGTTTTTGAGCCGAACTCAATATATTACTATTAAGTCTCCCACATTACCTCGTACATCACTTTTGTATTAAGCCTAATATAATGAGATAAGATAAAAACATTATATTATTATTATAATAACCTGATTATATCGTTGTGGTCGAAATCGACCAGAAAGACATCTTCAATAGTAAAGTTATGAAATAACCATTACGAACAGTCGAATATTGATAGTAAATATATCATGCAAACAAAGTATGTAATATGGCAATATTATTAAATTTGATATATTTTTTTAGTATGAATACGTATTTTGAGATATGAGAAGTTTATATTATAAGTACACAACATAACCTTACTAACTAACTTAGCTCACAGTAAACAATCTGTCTACTAAACTACTCGTACTAAACCGATTTTGATGAAAATTACACTATTCGTGTATTTAAAAGATATTGAAACCGTTGTAAGAAGAATTATTAGAGTCAGATTTATAATTCTTACGGACAAAAACACGTATAACAAGTGATTACTTCAGCCTACTATAGTTATAGTATAGTTATATAAAGTTACTGTACATGTTTACTAAGGAAGCTGTGCCTAATTATGAAGATACTTATAATTTCTGTACTCACCTGGGTGTTAGAATTTATCTCTAATTAAATTAAATGTCATTTATGAAACATGAAATATTGTTACTTCACTAGTCGTATTACTCTCATTGTGTCTGAAGCTGCGGAAAATCATTTGATCTTCTTGTAATGCCTTCAGGAGTTGTATTCGTAATTTGTATTCCTTCCAGCAACTATGAGCATATTTTAAAGTTCGGAAAACCAAAAGATATTATACCAATTGAAAACCCGTACAAGCAATGTCGATTGCAGGTGGAACTTAGAAATAAGAAATGTAGAAGCATTCCGATACATTTAACCCAAAATTATTACAATGATGGTTTCAATCCATCATTGGAGAACATCAACGAAAATGATGAATATATAACGATGGAAAGCGTAAGCAAATTTATATTTTCTATATATTATATAATAAACATAGTTTTATATACATATAAAAAAATTATAACCGAAACCAATATTACCGCTTCGTGTAACAATACCATTTGCTATGACGGTCTATATAAAGTATTAAATACAAACAAAAATTAAACAAAAACTAGATAGTTTTAGTATATTTACTTTACATTTTGTTAAAAATACTCTTGATTATGTTAACTTTTCAATTATCTAAAATTAACTTAGAAAATTTACTTGTATATGTCAGTCTGTTACTGCTTTTCAGCTTGAAAATATGATGTACTTAAGAAACTAAATGGATACTGTACGGAACTATGAACTTACAATGTTCTTTGTTGGCACTACGAAATAGATTGGCCAAGTTGTGTACTAACATACTCGTAACATATCGATCTGCACTTCCATGGAAACTAGAAGATTACAGATAAATAGGCTACACTTGCTCATTAAATTATTGTTCACTGATTTGTATAAATTTTTCTATACATTATATTTTCCTCTAAACATTTTCTTTAAACGAATTAACCGTGAGAATTGACATATTTTTCAAAATACAATAAAAGCTTACTAGGGTGATATAATAAAGCTACTCCAAAATTAAGAGAAAAAAAAGTAAATGTAAATAAAATATTGTATTGTTATGTTTCTGTTAACACCATCATTCTTATAATTATTATTCAGCGTAGGAGATAAAATATATAACATTTCTATTTTCTATTGATATCTAGATTTTACAAGAGCTGCTTAGGAAACTTCATGTGGAACATGTGACATGGACAAGTGACAAGATTGGGCATTACTATCAAGTAACATTTCCACTACCAACGGGCGACACCTGTGAAACAATGTTGCATTGTCTCACCCGTCTAGGCATAGGAGTGCTGTGCAAATCTATAGTCAAGTAAGTATTTATGCCCGAAAGAGCATCAGTAAATACTCAAATAGCTCGGTGGGAGCGGGGAAGGATACTTTCACAGAGTACCAACGTAATATAGAAGCTTAGTGCTAAACATCACCGAAGAAACTAGATACTCTAGTGATAGAACTAGACCACCGCGTAAGCTAGAGTATGTATGAATTATTAGTTTTCGAATTTGGGATCTTTATATACATTCCGTATAACTCGTAGAGAGAGGAAGGTTAGACCTTCCTCTCTCTAATATAAAAAAAAAACAACCGTATGTTGCAAACGCTACTACTGTTAATCCAATGGCACAACGACCTTGCAATGACCCTTGGCCCTTGTGCACGCCACCACCGCTTGCCACGACCTGTGCAGTTTCTCGCCTATTGTCGCCAGTTTGAAGCTCGGCATGTTTCAGTCGGCTTCCACCTTTTCTTTGGTAATTTTAACTACCCTTACTTAGTGTCATAGAAAAGTAATCTTCTTTCATGGAACTTAAAACGACAAACGAGCTTAAAATTCAGCGCAGTGTTAAACGATGACCGTGACCCATAAATCTATCCTCAACAAAGATTCAAAATGCACATGTATTTATTTTCACCTGGATTGCGTTAAACTAGTTACGACTTGACCAGTTGGTCTCTGAATTCCTACACGCGTCAAAGGCAAAACACATCATTACGCGAGTAAGGACGTTGTTCTCTCTTGCTCGATCTGATCTCTTTATGTTGCAGTTATAAACAAAATGTAGCGTAGCTCTTAATATTTTTCTTATTTATATTTGAGGGGATATAAAATTTCATCACTCACCTTTATGCCATCGATTGTGTTACAGTGTTCTTCCTTGTAATGTAGTGCATTCTGCTTTTGAAAAGGAAGAATTAGATGATGAAACGTTATTGTAAGTATATAACAAATATTGATATAATACACATATATTAGACAGACAGATATTTGCGCATGATCTTACTACTGGCTTAAGTATCTTCAGTTTTGATTCATAGCCGATTACAATTTTTTTGTAACATACACATTTTTGGTTTTCAAATCACGATACATTGAAAAGCCCTTGTCACTGGGAGATATTCCCTATAATTACAATATAAGCGTCAAAATGGAACAACAAAAGCTTCGGCAATCCATGTTGTGATTTAGTGAATATTTTCACCAGCTTTACACCTATGGCCCTAATTTGGCCAACTTCGTCTTATATTACTTACGTTTATTTATAAAAAAAATATTCTCTATGAAATTAGACGACTAATGAACACTTAGTTCAACTGTTGACAAATTATTCCTCAGTGAGGAATCGTAACGCAGTTACATTGTTAGCCCTATGAATGAAGATTAGGTCTATAAGCTCGTCTTAGATTAGGTCTATTTTGAGATGGGATTTTGAGAAAGCCTTGTCTAATCTAGCCAACATATTAATGCAATTTAAAAAATACAACAAATCTCAATTCGTATTGACAGACGAAAAAGCGAAGAAGCAAAACGATGGCGTACCTTTGTAGAGTCAATTCGATCGAAGCTGACTGTGAAACAAGTGGTCGATGGTGTACGCGGTGGTGGTGAACTCTCCTTTGACTACCTGACTTTGATTATCACAGCTGAGTAAGTATTTTTTTAGTATTGATACTAAATGCAAGAGCTATGATAGCTGACTGTGAAACAAGCGGTAAATGGTGTACGCGGCGATGGCGAACTTTCCTTTGACTACCGGACTTTGATTATCACGGCTGAGTAAGCGTTGACGGTGAATGAAAAATCGTCTGGAAACCTGCTTGTCTAAACAATAAAAAAAGAATTCGAAGACATTTGAAGTCCGCCAAACCGCTGTAAAGCCGTGGAGGTCCGGCAATAAGTTTTATATAGCGGTGATAGTTGTTTTGGTATCTGTGTGCTATAATGTTGCTCGTTGTCAACGTGATCGTACATTCCTAGTTGAACCACAAAGTCAACAATAAATTATCTTAATATTTCTTTTAACGTCATTCCTAACGAAGCGACAAATCTTCACAGTATTTCCTTTGGGCCTACAAACGCTTCCGCTGTGTGGCTATAATTAAAGCAGGTGAGAGGGAATGTAGGTACGAGTAGAAAACTCGTACAACTCTAGCTTGATACTAATTGGTAACTTCATACACAACTTCATTTTATTTTTATTGTATTGAGATGACAAACGAGAACACAGTCCACCTGAGGGTAAGTGATACCTGCGGCCCACGATACTCACATTCACACATCCTCGGTAAGGAATTATAATGCAGATGCGTTGTCACCCCTAAGGACTATTGAGGATGGAATGTCTCGTCACCAATAATAAGGGTCTCTCTTCACGCACCAGATGAAACAGAGCAGCGTTACGCTTCTATTTCACACAGCTGGTCACATTCTGTGAGGGTCCTTTCACGGTCGAGCCGACCCATTCATGCTGCAGTTAGAAACAAACTGAAGCGTAACTCTATCACTATTACTTTACATGTTAATTTACATATTTGATAATAACTAATGGAATGTATAGTACCCAGTTGTTGCTTATCCGTTTCTCTTTGGCCTCTGTATGAAACACACGGTACATCAAACAAACATATATATATACGCTTTTCTTTGTGAAGATAATAATAATAGTTCCACTACTGTTAAATTGTATTCGATAACAGCTATATGTATATATATATATATATATATATATATGTATAAACCTTAATTCCCTTTACCGATTCTTTCACCCAAAAGTAAACGCACCAAACAAAACATCTCTTCTTCTCCTGGTTCAGCAATGTAGTTCTCGTTACAACGAATAATAAAATATTGTTGAAAATATATTGTTAATAATAATAAAGTATTTTGATCTAAATCCCAATACGGCACTCAAACTGATCTGTTGATAAAACTGTAGGCACAAAGTAAAATAAATGAGTCATTTCCTTCAGTTTTCTTATATAAAGTTAATTGCGCTTCTTCACGAGCTAAGAGCCGTCTTGACCTCATACATTCTAGTTTCTAAAAATAAGAAACTAATATTTGCTAAATATTAAACTACTGTAGCAAAATTGAACCTGTGTTTACACAATTAAAAATAAACTATATGGCTTAAGTAATATGCTAAAATTTTATGAAAATTATTAAGAGTATAAGTTCCAAATTCTTATATAGTTATTTAATAAAATACAGTTTGATAATTGAAACGTGATATGCAATATTTTTTATATGCTGTTTTCTCTAAGCCCGAAGAGAAAAGAATGTGTTAGGAGTAGTACTTCAGTTTTTAAAGGACACAACGAACTATTAGTTCATCTGCTAATAAATATTACGCTTTACAATGACCTAAATGACCATCTTCTTAGAATTAAGAGGAGGAAAATAATCTTAATGTATAGACATTAACATCATTTTCCTTCCCTTAATTTTCCTCAGGAGGACCCCTAAGGAACAAGGTGGAAATCCTCATTGGCATTAAATGCTCTGGACCACAAATTGAAGTTTAGTTTTAAAGTACCCGATATATCTTTTTTTGAACCAAATTAATTGATTACTCTTATCATAGATGTCACAAAAAGAAATAATATATATATACATATATGTCAAAGACGTAACTGGGGCGTGGTAGAGGCATATCAAAGGTATTAATTTGACTGATATATGTCGCGCGGTTAATTATTGTATTTTCTTCTTACAGTTCTCTTGCCGCTCTCGGTCTCGTGGAAAATAACGCATCCAATATAGTGGCAGCAATGCTGGTTTCACCGCTCATGGGTCCCGTGATGTCAATAACCTTTGGAACGGTCATAGCTGATAGGAGTCTTATTAAGAGTGGTTTTGAAAGCTTAATCCTAGGAATGTTTGTCTCCTTATTATTTGGATTCATATTTGGACTAATTATTGGGACAACTGAGATGCCTTGGGGATTTGGAGATTGGCCTACGGAAGAAATGAAGTCACGGTAATTATATGACTTGATTGTCTATTGTAAATATACACCACTATTTATTCAAATCGAGATGTAAATACGGTCACTCCCGAATATTATGGTATTTACCAACTCATTTATCAACCAAAACAAACCAATAATACGCTTTTAATAAGTTAAGCGTCAAAAGCCTAATGGCCTAGGCTACGGTCTGTAAAATTTAAGGTCTTAGGTTCGAATCTACCAATGGACTATTGTCTTGAATCATCTCTTGCAATTCATTACACATTGGTTATAATATTATATTTCAGTGGCAATGTCAGATCATTATGGATGGGTGTCTTATGGGCTTTGACATCGGGTACAGGAGTTGCACTGGCGTTACTGCAAGGCAGTGCGGGCCCGCTCATCGGCATCGCTATCTCGGCCTCGTTGTTACCTCCCGTCGTTAATTGCGTAAGTTTAATGTTAAGAATTAATAGTCACTCTTATTATTATAAAAGCCTACTACTAAGTGAACATCAACACTCACTTATCACGATGATTGAAACATGTCACTTGATATGTTTCAATCATCTATAACAAAATTATAGAGCAGATGTTGTTACCATGGGAAGTAAGATCGGCCGCTCTGTTATCAAGTAACGCGGCTTCTGCTTTAATTCACTCAAGGGAAAACATACAGGAGCGCTAAGATACTATTTTAAAATTTAGAAGAATATATATATATAAATTTTGTCATTCCCCAATCGACCCGATCGTGCTACTGCCTGCAACTTGGCCACAATGATGCAATGCCAGTCAATGAAATAAACAAAAGGAAAGGGGAAGCAGACGATGTGGGAACACACTGTCAAATTGAACCTCAAAATATAATTCTACAGACAGACCTTACCTTCGAGATAAATCCCTAGAATATAAGGTAAAGAACGAAGCTGAAATACATAAATCCCAGTATCCCAATAACGGATTGCACTTCCTCAAAAAGATCTTTCGCCACGTCACTAATGTCAAATATTTTTCATTATTCAGGGTTTGTTCTGGGCGCTAGCGTGTATATGGTTATTATATCCAGACACGAAAATACCTCACATAAAGGGTGAGCCACATTTCGGCAATTCGTCGTACGTACCGCTGTATCACACCTACATTCCAATTGAATTTGCCGTGAACGGTGAGTAACATTATTGTCTCAAATCGCTTATATTTAAAATAATAGTAAAATAATTGTACCTAATTTCTCTGGCACCGAGCATAACTGTCGTTGAGTGTATATAACACGAGTCGGGGAGAACGGGGAGATCAGACGTAAGGGCACGTTCTCTCAAGATACAGACATCAAGCATAGTTCGAAAAGGTTAAAGCTTTCCACACTAAAGATTTAGAAGGAGAAACTATTCCCCTTAATTGAAGCTGACTTTTTTGAACCCTTCTTTAAAAAATTAATATCTGTTTTCTTTTTTTTTTAAATAAGTCAACGGTAATCACAGTATATACTCAATTACATTAGGACTGATATAATTATTTATTCTAAATGAAAAAGTTAAACTTGGAAACCAATACTAATTAATGTATGGGTGATAATTAACAACGTAACCTTTTATTTTTTATAATTATTTATGGCACTTACAACAATTATTATTAATTAGACTTCTTGTTCAGATGAGGTCAAGAATCTAGTTCTATAATATAACGAATATGAGCCACCTAAATCAAAATAAAACGTTGAACTAATACGAGTACGAAAAACTGTAGCAAATCCACATCATGTTTTTTCAAGGTCCTAACTTAATCCACTAAAACTGAGTTAACTAAATATAAATATTTGTTTGATTTTTCACAATTTTATTCACCAAAACCGCTGAAACTCATAGTAAAAAATATTAGAATGGCACCTCCGTACTTAGGTCGTAGTACAACCGGCAATATCGCAGTTTTGTCGGCGCAAAGCAGTCGGTGGAGACAGCAAAACTAACTAGATAATAGTTATAAATACAATAAGATAATAATTAAAGAACATACGTTGCTATTTCCAAAAAGCAAAATGCATTCTGCATGCAAACAGCCCCATGCCTTTGTTATCACCATCTTGTGAACTGTGTGCTCGTTTTTCATCAGGTTTCCCAACGGTGTTTTCCTTTACCGCAGAACATAAAGTAAATCGGCTCTTAAAATTGCAATTACAGATTTCATTTTTGTCATGACTACGCATTAAACTATGAAACTTTAGGCGATGCCGAGGACACAGCGCTGCCACAACTTCATTAACCAGCTCATTGTTACTAATCATCTTTCATACAAATTTATATATACAAATAGTAGTTTAGTGTCAAACACTCGATTTAGAATTCACAGAACATGACCGACCAGAAATCAATCTCCGGTGATGGCACCACTAATAATAAATAAATGATGTGTTCATAATACAAGTAACTTAAGGGAAAACATTGTGAGATAATCAAACTGAGAAGAAATAAAAGTCTTACGTAGACAAGACTATATTTGTCTAGAAAAGACTTTTAATTCTTACCAACCAACAATCGCTAGAATCATTTAATCCTAGCTTTATTATATAAAGCAATATATAGATTTATAATCCATGTTCAATTTTAAAAAAAAAGTATGCATACCAAAATCCTCATCATGTTTTCCTTATAGCAAATCTAAGATTTTCTAAAATTATCCTTAATTTTATTAATATAAAATTAATAATTTCAAAAATATAATAAAAATATATAAGCTAAGATCATGTTCCCTGGCCATTATTCATTCAGTTGTTATGAATTTACGTGGTGCGGTAAAGTCTCTACTTACTATAAAAAAAACAAAAATTAAGTAAACTCTATAAACATTGCAGGAATTGTAAGCTGTTGTCTTACGATTGTGAACGTTATATGCATATTCATCACAGCAATATTGTTCCTGAAAATCAAAGAAGTGGCCGCTCCATACACATCCACGCCAGACTTAAGACGTTTCTGGGAAAAGGACATCAAAGTAGCACGCGACGCAAATAGAGCCAACTTGCAACAAGCAGAAGAGGACGAACGTGTCGAGTAAATTAACACCTCCATTATATTTTAACTACCCCGGTTGCTAACCAAGATAGCAGTATTCCTAAACTTATATTGACACAAAAGTGTGACCATTGAAAAACCCACAAAAAAATGGCTTTAAAATCAAATTAGCAATAGCATTCGTCAAATTATTAAATCCTCAAATTTTGCACTTAGACTCTACAATTAATGGGTCAGACCGAAGAACTTTAGTCCACAATGAGGACAATACTCATTGTTCTGGACTGGTTGTCGATTATGTATGTGGATCGCAATGGTCACAATAAAATCAAGTGAACTGTCTGACAGCAAATCTTAGAGGCAGACTTGACGATGAATAATATAGACATCCATTATCATTATCTCCAATCTATAATAATGTTTACCGATGAACGGCCGCCTATTTTCTTTCTACCCGGAGCGATAAGTTGTTAGGTCATATCATTATCGAAATCGTTACTAGTTTTGTACTTCAATTTGCATTGACTCCGTTGAACATCTAATTACTACAGATGCAATATTCAGATTAATTAAAATATAATAAAATATATTGACAAAATAGCCTAAACTTATACTTTTAGATTGGTCCTTGAAGATCTTAACGACATAACAGATGCCGAGGTCAAAGAAAAACTGGAGGCAGCAGTGAACGAAGCCTTGGACGACGAAACTTATAGAAAAGTTAAACGTATGAGTTATCAAAGTCACAATGCAGATGAGGTAAAAATATAAGCCAATTGCAACGGATATTAATAGCACTATCCAATTTCACATGTGCTAGACATGATTACATCACCCGAAGCTCATCGATACAAGTTAATAAGATTCGACCCCACATCTGTTAGACTATGAGTCGAGGGTTCTAACCCCTAAGATCATCAAAATTTGTGATAGCAAGATAAAGGTCGTTATATGTTAAAAACAAATATTTTTTTCTTTTTTGCGTTAAGAGCCACTAAAACATTGTCCATCCGTGACTTTTCTTGCCACCGAAGATTTGAGCCATCTGAATTAAAGATTGGTGACTGATACTTGCCGTCCCAGGGGAGGTGTGCGGACCTAACTTCGGATGATTGTCACATGTTATCGAAAGCCGAGGGCAATGAGAACCGACTGGAATGCGGGTGATCCATGTGTACGCGGTTACGCCGGGCTCAAAGGCGATGGCGGCGTGATGTGTTGCCCGGTGCAATCAGATAATTAAATAATTCGGACTCCTTTATAGTCGAGGTCGACGAGGACGTTATGCGATAATAATCAATTATTACCTTAGTCGAGTCTATGTATGGGGACAAGACGAATCATTGTGGCTGCGTACCACATAGACCTTACACGTGTCGCGTGTCACATCCAAAGTTATATCATTGTATTGACTTAGAAGACAGAAGCACGAAGGCTAATTAGGTATGTATCCTACATACTTGGTTTATGACCGCTATAATCATTTGTTTTAGGTTATACACACTATTGGACTACAGGCCCACACTTCCAGCTCGCTGCGTTCAAGCATGATAAACTCTGGTAGGAATTCGCCATTGCAGACAAGAAAAGAGGGTAGCAATGTGAATGAAATAGAAGCATTAGACAAATTGCTTACATCTTTACTCAGTCTTAGGGTAAATCTAGGCAGATCATTTCGTTCACACTATGGTACACCAACAGATAGCAGAGTATCTTCATTTTTGGGCAAACAAAAAGAGATAAATCAGCCAGATTCTTGGCCAGAAAGGATGTTCCAAGAAAATATTGTCCGCAATGTAATAAATAATTTAAAATCAAGGAGGAATTCACCTGTAGAAGAATCATTTTTAACCCCTAAGTAGATTATTTTTTAAAAAATAAAAAAACAATAAAAAATTTATTGTAGCACCATAGTCTCTAGTATTGATACAATATATACAAAACACAATAAATTACATTACATGTATTTTATCACAGTATAGCTTCACTACATATTTATCAATTTGAGTTATTCTTCTATTTTGAATTACTAAGTGTACAAATTTAAAATTGATAAAAACAATTAAAATTTGTAACAATTTCATTGGCTATGATATTAAATGACATTTATTAGGATGCTAAAATTTATTTTAATTCTATGGGCACACTTTTTATTTGTTTACTATGTTTCACTTGTGAAGTATATACATCATATCCTAATGATATTGTATTATCATATAGAACTCTAAACCTGGTTGGTAGAAAGTAAAAATTTATAATTTGTGCAGGAGGCCAAACCATCCATTCTGCCCTATACAGTGTAATGAATTTATCTTTAACTTCTTCCTTAAAATTTTCAATAGGATTATCTTCAAACAGAGCGACACTTCCGAAAAATGTAGTTATCATAATTGGTGAAAATATTAATTGATCAAGTAAGAGCTTC
Source organism: Teinopalpus imperialis (assembly GCA_029286865.1). NCBI lineage: Eukaryota > Metazoa > Arthropoda > Insecta > Lepidoptera > Papilionidae > Teinopalpus > Teinopalpus imperialis. Next base: position 1,740,178 of record JAGSMU010000009.1, read on the forward strand.
TTTATAACCATATCAGTAGTTTTGCCAATTAGAACTTTGTCTAATATTTTATACCAATGATGACATAGTACACCAACTGCAGCACCAGAAAATGCCATATGCATTGTCCTTTTAAAGTCATATTTATTTTGTTCTTTTGTATAGATTTCATAAGTTTGTTGTAACATATCCCCTACTGATGATAAAGTTACAGATATTGTAACATTTGTGTAAAATAAATATTTGTCACTAAATGCTACTTTCACTACTCTCCTAAAGTGTGACACGGGGCTAGATCTGCTTAGATTTGATGCAAGTTTCCTCCATGTTACACCTAAAGGTTGCATAGTATGCTATCTGAAATCATAAAATTTCTATCATTACAATAGTATTAAAACAATTGAGTGATAAATCTAAGAATTTATTACAGCTTTAGTTTTATTTTGTTAAAACACAACCATACAAATAATATTTAACAGGTATTTTATTTTGCTTCCTCTATCTTGGGAATTCTTCTATGCTTTATATGAGATGTGTATACATCATATCCAAGAGATATTGTACTATCATACAATACTCTGTATTTAGTAGGTAAAAAGTAAAAATTTATAATCTGAGCAGGTGGCCACACAAACCATTCAGCTTTATATAATATCCAAAATTTTTCTTGTACCTCATTGTTAAAATTTTGTATAGGATTCTTTTCAAATATAGCAACAGTTCCAAAAAAGATAAAATTATGAGAGGTGAACATATAAACTGATCAAGTATTAGTTTTTTAATAACCATCTTTATTGATCTGCCTATTATAACTTTATCAAGGAAAATGTACCAATGATGGCAAATAACACCACTTGTAGATCCTGAAAATGCCATTTGAGATGTCCTCTTAAAATCATAATTTTGTAAACCTTTATTATAAATTTCGTAACTCTGTTCCAATATATCACCTACAGTGGATATACCCATTGATAACAAAATATTTGTATATAATAAATTTTTCCTGCCAAATGCAATTTGTACAATATTGTAAGCTCTAGTTACCAAGTTTCTACAAACCATGAACTTCATATAAATCTAGAACAAAACGGTTAAGTTAATCGTATTTTTTACTATATTTTTTCAATTAAACATTCTAAATAATAATCACAATCTCACTAATTTAAAGCATAAATTTATATTTATTTTCTATTAAATTCTATATTTTTTTATTTATCATAAAGTCGTTATCATCCGAAATAGAACATATTAGGTAACACATTTAGGATATAATGTTATACGTAAATAATTATTTACAAGCTTTAAAAAGCGAAAATATTTTTTATAATTATTTTAAACATATTATCTTACAATAATTAAGGTTAATTATGATTTTGGTTTACTTACGGTAAAGACAGCTCAAAAAAACGTAGTAAATTCGGAAGAATTATATTACTTAGAATTGAAAATACCCCGAAAAGTATTTTCTTTTCATAAAAACTTTCAATAAATAACAAGTAAATATTTTGGAAATAATCATAATTTCTTATTACACATTACTAGTCTATAACCTCTTTCGGGTAAAGAGAACATATTCGTTCAATTTATAGCCATAGTGATAAATTTCTTTTTGGGCTGCCACATTTTTTTGTTGACAGTGACAGTTAGTATTATATTATACTTTTTTAAATTATAATGGCAATGGCGAATACAATTAAGAAACTATGGAGTGCAGTGGTAAGAAAAGAATCTCAAGGAAAAAAGAAAAAGGAACGAAAGGTCTCCAGTAGAGTGTCTACCAAATGCGTGAAATAAAGATTAACAAATGACTAGCATGGCCTTAATAAAATAATATGATGAAGTAATGGTTTATCTATGAATTCATATATGATAAGAAAAGACAGTACTAAACATTAATATTTTATATACAAAAGAGTGTTATAAAGGGTAGTTAATGAATACATCGCTTAAAAGTTTCAATTTTTTAAATAGCTATGGATATTATGAGCGTGATAATCTAGATATATATTTGGCTAAAATTTTTAAAAAAATGTGATTCTTTATTTTTGTTTGACATAAAACTTTATTTGTCAGTAACAATTGTTGTCGATTGTTATTTTCAATTTTATATTATGAATGTGTCAATGGTTGAATGGTCCTAAATGTTATGAAATAGTGGTGTAATGTAATTAGTGGTGACGTCTGATAGATTAACTTTCAAATTGTAACTACATTAAATGATTAAAATGCTTCTTAAAATTCTTAAAAAACAAATTAAGCTTTACGTGTTATTAGGGGATGCGTGATACCAGAAAAATATCTTGGTTTTATGCATCAGTGAATCTGCGGACTAATTTTATTTCTTGAGTCTGAATAGAATATAACTAGTAATATAATCTCTGGTTTCTTAGTTACTATTTCACATTAGTTTTCTATCTAAGCGTGCCAACTATCAATATTTTGTCCAAGCGTCACCGCATTCTTTAATTATAAGTTTAGATTCTGATAAGAGTATGGTAGTGATATGTATTACGTATAAATTTATATATGTACTATCAGAACCTTTCGGGTAGCTTCAGCAAAACGATGCGCCTTAACCGTCGCGCGGGGCTTGTGATATTACATAGCTTGCTATATATTACTAACCTACATGATACATGACGCAGTATCCAGTATGTAAGTCCGTATCAAGGATGCGTATGAAAAAGTCTTAATACTTGCTTAAACGTGCACTATATTAGTTATATGTTTCATATTAACAGTTTATAGTAAATACAGGATATGGTGGGTTTCAGACCAACCATCATACGAACAAGACCTGGCTGTGTGGACTAAAGTCCTTTGCCCTTCCCATTAGGGATAAATAAATATCATCATCATCATCATTTGACATAAATATCGAATTGTTTTTAAAATTAATACAGAATTTGTAAAAAACTATAAATATGTCTATACAAGGTGAGTTTACATTAACGACCCACTTTTATGTAACTATAGTATATTATTGAATACATTGAAATTGACAGTTCATTTTTACAATTACAGATAAATTAACTTTAGATAAACATGCGATGAAAGACCAGGCTACATCCCATCTTCGGATATATGTCGGAGGATTAACAGACAGAGCTACAGCAGAAGATTTATATGAGAATTTTAAACAATTCGGACAAATTAATGGAATAGTTGTTAACAGAAGGTTCGGATTTGTTCAGTTTGAAAAAGAAGCTAGCGCTCAACAAGCCATTGCAGAAAGACACAGTTCTATGTTTCAAGGGAAAACTTTATGTGTAAGAACTGCACAAACTGATAAAAGCAGGTAATAATTATGTACTTTCAGAGGTATTAACAAATATTATAATCTCATTTATAATGGTCTTCTTCTTGGCTTATCTCTTTCTTTAAGGTATTCTACACACGTGAGCCAAAAACACCGATGTACACTTGCGCTCAAAATATTCTTGTAAAAAATCTATTGCTCAGACTTATTTTTTGACTAGACAGATAGTAGATAAAAGGTGAAGGTATTAGGTTTAAAATGACATGACATTCATATTAATACATTATTTTTTATTAATAAAAATATATTTATACAAAACTAGTCTTAAACTCTAAAATAAGAAAACACTCACTCTTAAAGTAAATACAGACAAAAAGAAAACAATCATGAATTAAAAAATACAATTGAATAATTAGTGTTATACCCCCTGGCTCTAATTACAGATCCTAATTGGTTCTTCACAGACCAGATAACAGTTTTCACTGTTTCTAGAGAAACACTATCCCATTCCTCAGGGAGTGCAGCTTGATCTCTTAGCTGGTGCAGGATTTCTAGCCCAAACATTTGTTTTAAGCTCGTCCCATTATTCATCAACAGGTTTTAAGTCTGGACTATGTGCTGGCCACTACATGCACTCAATTTCAACATCCTGCAGGTACCACAAAACAGATGACAGCTGCAGTATGTGGACGGGCATTGTCCTGCATTAGCCCAAAGTTTTCACTGATAAAGCCTGCATAAGTGTATGATCACATATGATACTATAGATACTGCACAAGTACATGATCCCCTAATATGTCTTCAATATACTGCCATCAAACCTCTTAATCTGCGGCTAGTTTAGATAAAAACCAACTCAGTTTTTACCTCCATTGAAATGCACACCATCCAGGTACCTCCTGAAAATGCCATATTTTCACTTATGCACTACTGGGTGAATCACTCTCCAGCTCTTCTGTAGACTCCTTGTTGTCTATCCCTGCCATGGAGACACTCCACTGTCATCTAAGAAGAGAACAAAGTTACACTTTAATGCCAGAGAGGGACCTGATTTCTGAAGTACTGATAATGAATCAGTCATCCCTCTCTGATGTGCACCTTCTTCTGCTGTATCCGTTTCTTTGGTTAAAGCTTCCAGTTTCCTAAAGGTATCGCCGGTAAACTGTGGACAATGTAGACTGGTCCATGTTAAACACTTCTAGTTAGAAGTGGCTTGTGTGTGGTTCTAGCCAGTTGGCTATGGCCTTGTTTCGATAGGGCAACTGCTTGAGACTTTTCTGCAATAGATGTGTCCATTTTTAAGCAATGTTTGTGTTTAATAATAAGGGATATGTGTACCAGTTGATGTTTGATGACTAACTTACAAGGATAGGTCAGGTAAATAACCTACATAAATAAAATTTATAGGGCATGAAAACCACTAGTGCTAAAATGGTGATTAGCAATAAAGTAAGCATGTATTCAGATCATATTCTTAAAAGATAACATTTGTTTACATTACATAGGTACATAGTATAATTCAGGGATCAGTTATTAAGACATTCAATCTCATGCATTACGATTGAGTCAATTTTTTTGCTCACAAGTATGTTTTTAATTAAACTATAGTTTTAAAAAACTGAAAATATTTAGTTAATTTGATTATGTAAAGAAACAATTTTGATTTGCAGATTCATTTATTTTATGTTCTGTAAAATTTTATGTGTTCTATCTTAAACTTTGTTATTATCATAAGTGGAAATACAGCGGATATTAACTTAATCAAAATTTCTATAAAAACTCAGGATTTTTAATAAATGCTTTACACCAGATTAAATTAAATATTTTTTCTTTATTACATTGAGAGCAGCAAACAAGCATACAGTTCACCTGATGGACCTTGACATCTACATACATCCTTGACAAGGAATCATAATGCAGGTGTCACCCTTGAGGACTGAGATGGAATGCCTCATCACTAATAAAAGTCTGCTAAAAAGGCTGGCAAGGGTGTGGTCCTACCTCAGTTAAGCTGACCCATTCATTCTGCAGCTAAAATGCCTTTATATCAATCCTATTGGAACAATATAACTCAGGACACTACTAAAGAGCGATTTTTGCATTTTAATTTTAAATATTAATCACTTAGTCACAGTTGCTTTAAAAAAGGAGTTACTTTTACAATGGTATGTTATCTGATTTATACACTTTTTATTCCTGTTGATTTGTACGGTATCTTGTATACATGGGTATGTTTGTTCCTACGGCAATAATAATAAGGTAATAACTTAACAAATGAAAAGCCTTACTTTTCTGAACACTCCATCTAATTAAATTTAAATCTGGGAAATGGCAGATCCTAAATCATACTTAATTTATTTAAGTAATTTCGTTTTTTATAATAATAAGTGTGTATAATATATATAAATATAATAGATATAGAAAATAATTTGTCTCAAATTGTTTTTTAGGCGTGAAACAGAAGTTGTTACAATATTTCCAGAAAATCCACCAGCTGTGGCACTCAATGATAAAATTCAACCTGTCGCCGCGGAAGAAGGAAATGATGAGCCCTATGATAGTTATGGGAACTATATTGGAGATCAGAGAATGCCTAATACAGGTATAATAATGTATAGAACTATTTACTGAATGATGGCAGTCAAGTAAGAGTTATAAACTGGTTATTTATATAAAGAACACTAGTAATAATAGGGGAGACAATCAGAGAAAAGGTTGGTAATGATATAATAGCGGTAATCACTGTATGGTTTTGCAGAATTAGTTAGTCAACTCCAGAACCCAATAATTTCCCAAGAGGTATACAATCTTAATTTCTAGAGATGATAATTCATCATCTCCATTATTAGTGGAGGTGAGTCTCTAGACATTAAAAAGAAATAACACTTATAACCATGTAGCCATTGGCACTATAATATACTTAGTCTGCCCATAAGTACTGTTACATGCAGCATCACCGTTTTTTGGGTGACACATGAATCCTTCCATGGCTCTGTCACCCATATATGGGTGACACTCTTCATGTTCAAGTTAAATAAGATTTTCAGTTGCCTATTTAAAACAAATTTAATGGAACAAGCACTGAAGTATAAATATAGAATATATATAAAAATCCCACATATATATATTAGACTCTACTTTTTATTAATTTACATTATTTTTTATTACATTTTCTACTTCGCATGATATTGGTTCAAACAGTCCTTGTGCATCTGTGGCAATTTCGGACAATTCAAACCATACTTGTTTTTTTAACGTTTTTCGTGGCCTTTTGGCGTTATTTCGACAATTTGCCACTTCTTTTGGTGACATTGAACGCATATTGTTCTTACGGGTTTGTTCTGCTGACTCTTGCAAACATTCACGTGGAGAGACACTTGCCTCCTTTAGTTTCTGGCTCAGTATTCTCCGAAAACAACTAATCTGTAATCTATCTCTGTATCTAATCTCCGATACACTTTGTGTCTACGATCATTGCTCCTTAAAGTAATTGTGCTACTTGATGCTTTTGTTTATGTTTGTTGGATATCGACGATGTCTGGTCGCTACTCTCGGTGACGATTTTGCCAATATTATTTGTATTGTACGCCATTATTACCAAAGGTTTCATTTTCGGAGGACAACCGTAATGGAGCTTGGAGTCATGATTTTTTTTATTATTACTCTGAGGGGGAAGTGATTCCTGCGGCCCGTGACATATATATTCATCCTTGACAAGGAATCATAATGCAGATGCGTTGTTACCCTTGACGACTGAGATGGAACGCCTCTTCACCAGTAATACAGGTCTCCGGATACCTACACTCATCAGACGAACACAGCAGCATTATGCTGGTATTCTGTGAGGGCGGGTTCCTACCCCGGTCAAGCTGACTCATTTATTCTGCAGGTAGGTAGAAACAAACTGCAATGTAGCTCTACCACTCCCAAATGACATGATGGATGCATTTTTTGTCGGTAAGAAGATTCTGACATCGAGAACATCTTTCCATTTTAGCACTATAATAATAATACCATAATTATATTGTTCCACCATTTCACCTCTTTTCAAAATTTGGCATATTTTTTATTGTCCCGTACTGCAGTGAGAAGGGATCTCTTGCAGTCCTCTGTCCGAAGAACTTATCTTACAACGCACGGACCTACTCGAGTTACAACTTTGTTATTCTATTACTCTGTTCAAGTTCTGGTGCTCCGACAATCGGACTTCTGGCCCCGAGAAACACGCTGGGCGCCGAACGTGTTATATTCATATAATTTACCGAGCAATACACTCGGGGTCTTTAATATCTTGGCCACAATTCTATAGATTTTATTCTATAGATTTTATTCTATATATTTTAGGATCCAATTCGCAAAGCCTGTTTAAAGATTTTTTTTATTACGTTGAGTGTAACAATCGAGTACAACACAGTTCACCTCATGGTACGTGACTCCTGCGACCTATGACATCTACATTCATCCTTGACAAGGAATCAATGCAGATGCGTTGTTACCCTTGAAGACTGAGATGGAACGCCTCGTCACCAGTAATACAGGTCTCCGGATCCCTACACTTATCAGACGAACACAGCAGCATTATGCTGGTATTCTGTGAGAGCGTGGTCCAACCCTGGTCGAAGTAACTTATTCATTATGCATCTATAAACAAACTGCAACGGGTCTTTACCACTGAAATCTCTACTATTAAGAAACCGAAAACTGTTATATTTTATGTCGGTAATTGATTGTTTTTATTTATTTTTTTATTAATGAAGATTATAGAGAAGAAGAGTATGATGAAGGATATGGAAAGGGATGGGGAGAGAATCGTGAGGGCACAGAGGTCCGCGGAGGGTTGCGTGGTCGCGGTGGACCCAGGGGTCGAGCACCGGTCAGAGGACGCGGGGGTGGGCCTAGTTATAGAGACCACACCCCTGTTACTGGTAGAAGTAAGTTCCATCATAATGTTTTTTATAATCTATTTCCAGAAAAACCAAGGGCTTGAAATTCTTTCATTCTTGATGTTGCTTATTAACAATATAAAAAAAACTATGGCTTAACGGAGATAAAGGATGTACACATTTAAAAAGAGTTAATACAGTGATTATTATAACATTTACAATAAGTTAGTAAAATAATTTTCATATCTTATTTTAGTTAAGTCCTGATAAAAATATCCAATATTTAAATAACGGTTTATTTTATACTTTAATTACTATACAAAAGACATTTAGTATATATACTCAAAATGGTGTTCTTTGGAGACTGAAATATACTATTAATCTATAAGTTTAACTATTTCAATACAACTTGTCTAAGTTTAACAATCAATCACAAGAATAATAAAACATTTGTGATGAGTGTAAAAAAACCATAAACAAATACCATATGTAACTCTAGGCATAGGGTGTATAAGGATATAAGGATTTGACGTTGTTGAGATAACGCCATAGAAGTCCCAAAATATTTATGTTCTTTAAGTAAAATTTTTTGTTCCTCTTGTCTAAAGGGATTTAGGGATTATAAATTTTTCAAATGACGAAAGCTGTGTGTTCGAGAGGCTACCGCCTGTATTAAAACTTTAGAGTCTTTTTAATAACAAAAAATAAAAAAGAAGTTTATTATTTACAGTAATCAAATATCATAAATAAATATAAATCAATATAATAGAAGAAGCAGGAGTCAACTGACATTTTATCATTTTTACTCTTGCACAGGCCATTGCAGAAGTTCTTTTATAATAATATAATTTTATTTAGGTGGCGAATGGCCAGAGAGAAGCAACTTCGACAGATATTCTCAGCAGATGCCCGAGTATCCTAGAAGCTTACCACTAACAGAGAGAAACGATTGTGAGATAATTGTGGTCTCAAAGGCCCTTACGTAAGTGTTTCGTTTCATATGTAAAGTGTTTCAAAAGTTTTCAAGTTTAGTCCTTGCTTCAAATGTCAACCTTACTTGTAGTTTGCACTCCGCTGCTTAACGAACGCGACTCAGGTGACCGAGTTATGTTAGAAAGTCTGTGAAGACTCGGTAGAAAACCTTTGAAGCTTTTCGTTGAGAAGTCTCAGAGCAGACGTGTGTTTGATTCAGTAACAAAATATTTAATTGGCGTTTTTCTAAATTGATCACAGGTGGCACTTGACACAAAGATCCATTTGCTTTTGTATTGTGTACATGTGTTTTTGTTTGTGTTTTTGTACAGTGATTATTATAACATTTACAATAAGTTAGTAAAATAATTTTCATATCTTATTTTAGTTAAGTCCTAATAAAAATATCCAATTTTTAAATAACGGTTTATTTTATACTTTAATAACTATACAAAAGACATTTAGTATATATACTCAAAATGGTGTTCTTTGGAGACTGAAATATACTATTAATCTATAAGTTTAACTATTTCAATACAACTTGTCTAAGTTTAACAATCAATCACAAGAATAATAAAACATTTGTGATGAGTGTAAAAAAATCATAAACAAATACCATATGTAACTCTAGGCATAGGGTGTATAAGGATATAAGGATTTGACGTTGTTGAGATAACGCCATAGAAGTCCCAAAATATTTATGTTCTTTAAGTAAAATTTTTTGTTCCTCTTGTCTAAAGGGATTTAGGGATTGTAAATTTTTCAAATGACGAAAGCTGTGTGTTCGAGAGGCTACCGCCTGTATTATACTAAAACTTTAGAGTCTTTTTAATAACAAAAAACAAAAAAGAAGTTTATTATTTACAGTAATCAAATATCATAAATAAATATAAATCAATATAATAGAAGAAGCAGGAGTCAACTGACATTTTATCATTTTTACTCTTGCACAGGCCATTGCAGAAGTTCTTTTATAATAATATAATTATATTTAGGTGGCGAATGGCCAGAGAGAAGCAACTTCGACAGATATTCTCAGCAGATGCCCGAGTATCCTAGAAGCTTACCACTAACAGAGAGAAACGATTGTGAGATAATTGTGGTCTCAAAGGCCCTTACGTAAGTGTTTCGTTTCATATGTAAAGTGTTTCAAAAGTTTTCAAGTTTAGTCCTTGCTTCAAATGTCAACCTTACTTGTAGTTTGCACTCCGCTGCTTAACGAACGCGACTCAGGTGACCGAGTTATGTTAGAAAGTCTGTGAAGACTCGGTAGAAAACCTTTGAAGCTTTTCGTTGAGAAGTCTCAGAGCAGACGTGTGTTTGATTCAGTAACAAAATATTTAATTGGCGTTTTTCTAAATTGATCACAGGTGGCACTTGACACAAAGATCCATTTGCTTTTTTTTGTATTGTGTGCTGCTGTTGGTCTTTTGGCAGCTTTAGCGAAACGAGCCACGAGCGTGGACGCCCACTGAGTAGGGAGATTAATTTGCAATCAGTACTGTTTGTTGCGACGTTTCGTGGTGACACTTGTCAAGAAACCGAAATACCATCAGCTAGCGGATAAATAGCACAGATATAATTTTTTATCCTCTTCACCTTAGCGTGCGCGCCCGATCCACGCCCGCTTTTGTGGAGCACAGTACGCTGTGTGGTGCAACGCTCACCACTCGCACGGATCGATTCGCTATCAGACCTATCACCAATGAGTGTGGGTCTGCAGTGTATGATCAAATTATCTACTAAAAACGTAAACAGCCTTAACCGAACTGCAGTTGCATCCAAGAAATACAAAAGTTTTGAAAGGAAATCAAGTCTTTATTGACAAATTTTATAAAAAAACATTAAATTTTATTCTTAGCTGAAATGAATTCCAAACTTAATTAAATAAAATTATCTACCGACGCACTTAGCAATGAACGCTAAAGACGCAAGTGATAGACTCAATAGAGAAATCCAATAATCCTGAAATATATATATAAATACCAGAAATTAACGACCTCACAATTAGAGAAAACAAAAAAAATCGATAACGTAATTTCGTAAACGAGTATGAAGACGCAAACAAAAATGAAGCTTATTCCCATGATATGATAGGATTGGTTGGTATAATCAATCAGAAGTTTGGTTAAAGATTGTCTAAAGCCAGTAAAAATATTTCAGATAGGCAAGTTTAACATATTAAAAAATTGCAACATCAAAGTTTGCTTTGGGTCCTCAGTAACAGTAAAATAATGTTACGTAACAAGGACTAACTGCAAAGGAATATATTCTCTGATTAAACTTCAGTTCAACGGAAACATCTAGAAACTAGCACGGAGAATATCTAATTAAAAGAAGTACATCACAATTAAATACATTAGAGACACCTAAAATTTAGAAAATAGAATCAAAAAATGACAAGGCTCTTTAACCAACATAATTAATGACGATCAGGAGAATATTACATAACAAATAGTTTATAGTTGCCAAAACTACTATATCTCACCTCAATTTATTTTATGCTTGTTTGATATATTTATTTTATGTTTGTTTGATGTGTAAAGTTTGATGAACTCAGGGTTCTAAGTTTTCAACAAAACCATACATATCATATTTTTGACTGAGATTTGATTAGATATAGATGCAATTAGCAAAAATTTGTATAATAGCAATAACCTTTGCGAGACAGACTTATATGGCCACCCCGCCTGCCTGTCTGCCTGTATGCGGACGATAGACTACTAACTCTGAGTGACATTTTTCTTTTTTCAAAATTGAAAAAGTAGTTGGTAAACTAAAGAATATGTTTTCGACGGTTTATAAGCTTTGTATACACGATATAAAAAATGTGTCTCAATCCCGGGAGACTATATAAAAAAATAATCCTTAGTTTTCTTTAACATTAAGAACCGCGAACTTATTGTGCGCATGGCTATTCATAATTATGATGATTCCAGTAAAGCTAATTATTGGATGAAATACTAGAGGAATGGATAAAAAGGGCGGAAATGACAATGCAACCGCTTCAGTAAAAAAAAAACAATGTGAGAGTAATAGTAATGGCATGATTTTTATTTTTGTTTTTAACATAGTGACAGTGCGAACGCGCCAATTGAATTTTTTTTTCTTTTATCAACAATTCGTATGTGGGTTAAGAGAGCGAACGCGCGAACTTTACCCGTACCCCCAGCCCAAAGACATGATGCATATTAAATATTGTGTATTCTTCGTGGGCTCAGAGAGTACTGTTTTGTTTCGTTAGTTCTTATGTGAAACGTATATTTTTTTCAGAGAATACGCCGAATATATAGAGGATAGGCTTAAGCGGTTAGGAGTTGTAGTTGATCTACTGTTTCCAATGGAAGACGTACCCATCGGAAAGGTATTGGGTAACATCGCCTCCCGAGGCTGCCTCTACGCCATTCTGGTCACGCCTCAGAATCAGGAGCACAGATCTTTGACGTTGACTATCCTACATGGATTACCACAAGGTATTATTTCTCATTAGTAAAAGTGTGTATTTTTTTTATGCATAGAAGTGCATATTAAAGAAGCTATATATTTATTAAATAGTGGCAGTCAAACTGTGGCTAGATTCTAGATGCAGCGTGACTAGCCTCACAGACTACCAGCGTATGGTGTATGTTGGGGTCCGTTGCCAACTACGGGTGAAGAAGCATTTCATATCAGCCCTCCAATAATGTATATCAATCTACAATCTGTGTTGAGGACCATTGTAAGTTCTATGAGCCGCACTTAGCACCTTCAAACAGGTGAACTGTGTGCTTGTGTATTTTACCTTTAAGAATCATAAAAAAAAATTTAAGTCTTCCCTTCCGATTTTATCTGTTTTCTTTTTAACAGCGTAACATTTAATAGATGAAAATTATCTATTATAGAATAAATAACAGGCAACAATGAATACATAATTCAGATGGATATTTAATTAAACAGACAAGTTAAAAATATGTAAAGTTATAAATTATTGTCTTATTCAATAATTAAAATTGATCGGATTACATTTACGCCAATGAAATTCGTTATAGTATATGACTGTGGAATATTCTTATTCTATTAATATTTTGGTAACCATAAACTTAAATCAATTAAAATAAAAACTGACAGTGTCAGGTGTTAGAAAACGCAATGTAAATAGACTCCACGAGTCCAACATTAATAAACAGGATTGTTTTGATTTAACTAAAAAGATAAAACAAAACTATATAAAGTCAATCTAATATTATATTTCGAAATTTATTTACATTATAAATTGTTATTGGAGTGTGAACATACCTAAGCAGAAGGTTTATGTTAATTGGAAACTGGAACTAATGATTTGACAAAAAGGAAGATAAATATATTTCACAGTATAAGATTACCATTAATAACACAATGTATTATTCATCTGAATACACAACTGATTGATTGTTTAAAGATCATGGATTTTATAGCTATTTAATATTAATTCAAGTAAAATAGATATGTATATCAATTTATTATATATAATTACGGTAATATATTTACCAAATAGTTTTATGTATAAGTATATAATAAGACTATTCTTAATGTCGACAAATTGATTATATTACTATGTGCTTTCACCACTGTATTATAGTCGACGCATTATGTACTGAGGCTTTGGGTCATAAATCATATTTATCTGTCTGTCTCCCTCGCACTTACAGGTCTTATGGAGAGGTGTAGTGATGTGCGTAAGAATTGTAGAGGTGCATATCGATAACGGGATAGATACGATCGATATGCTAAATTATTTCGACGTAATCATAGAGAAACTGTATATATCGTAATGTGGCCCTGAAAAGGGCCGTTTTATCTTTTCTAGGGATATTTCTTAATTCTTCAAAAATCCTCATCCGTATCATATTCCTGTAGCTAATTTATCAGAGGTGGTGCTTGATCTCTTAAAATAGTTTTCCTTAAGTCTTTATCCTGGAGTTCCTCGGCATGCCTCACACATTTGGCCCAGTCTTCTTGAGTAACATTATCAATAGCGTTGTGGAGAAGAATTTCAACATCAGCAATGTTAAATGTATATAATAATATATAATGTTAAATGTATATATCCATTGTGCGTATTGCGTAACGAAGCGTAAGTAATGTAATGAGTGTTTTAACAAAAAATCTTATATTTATAGAAAAACAACAACCCTTACTCGTAACGACCAATCAGGAGTCAGAGTGCTAATGAAGGTCACGATGACGCATCGACCCCGCGTGCGCAGGTAGCTAAGTATCGATAACGGGTTGAATTGCGTGCACATTCCTACTGTCAGTGATATTTATAGCCCGACGACTCAGTTTAAAATGCGTCAACTATAGTTTACTAAACTAATAGTTAACTGAAATTACAATTTGCATTAGTTACAGCTGTATTATGATATAGTTACCACTGGTCTCTGATTAAATTGATATGCAGCTCTATTTCGGTAACAGTTAGTCCACTGTGATAAAACGTCAGTTATTTGCATATCGAAGTGACGAAAGCTCCGCCCACTGGACATATCTCCTTCATTTCAATAATCTGAAAGCTTTACTTATTCTGTTATCGATATCGATTTCGTCTCCCACGGAGGTATGTTACATACCTGCAGAAACATGGGTAATGTTGATTTCAGTGATTTTATTTTCAAGTGCTAATTTATAAACAATTAGATCCTTAAATCAACATTTTCATATTATGAGTAAACTATTTCACATTATCAGTATTAAACTCAACAACTAACTAAATAATTCAAATAATAAATTTAATGATATTGTCAAATGTTTTTGCAGAACATCGTAACATGCCCCTAGAGGACGCCCTACAGTTGCTATCTCGTAACTTCCAAGACGTCCAACACGGTGGATCCTCGGGGCGGGAGGGTGTTTACGCTTTGTTGGGACAGTTGGCTGATGGACGCTCGCTCACCGTGTTACAGTATAATAAAGTTATTGAATATTTACAAGTAAGTTGTACTAACTTTTGTTAAAATAGTTGTCGTTAAATATGAAGGTAATCAAAAGTACAACAAATTTTATTATTTGACTAATAATGAAATCCACGACCCGTCAAACATAACATGATTTGTTTTACAGGACCGCAAGGAACATCAAATCAAAATAGAATTGGGTGAACCTTTAGCGACAACAACGGCCGTCAACAAGACCCAAGTTGATTTGCAACAGCGAATACTGAGTATCCTGAACGAAAAGAAAGTAATTCCTCAAAAGGAACTTTCACCAACAACTACTCCGGCACAAGGAGCACAACATAAACTGTTAAACGATCCCACACTGAAAAAGGCTCTTGATTCAATACTACAAAAGTATGTTTAACAATTATATCTAAGCTCATTTAGCATTCAATATAAGTGATTATTTTTTAATTTTAAAAACAAATAAATAAATTACTTTTCATATTTTTTAGTATTATTTTCCCTACCCCTAGTAATTTTTAGGTCGTGGTATTTGGTAATATATTAATAGAATACCATAAATAAATGTAATTAAAACTTATACTGTGTATACCATTCTGCTGAAATATAAATAAGCAATTAGCAGGCAGTTGACTTGATGATAATTGATCAACCAACAGTCATAAAAATAGTAATAAAGCCTAAACATATAAATCCCACTGTTGGGCATCAGGGTAACGGTCCAAGCCGAGGAGCCTTTGTGCTGTTTACCCACTGATATAAGTCTGAGACTGAGCCCTACAAGCGCTCGATCACCTCACCCTGGTGAAACTATAGAAGCCTTCGGTCCAACAGCGGCCATCAGCCCGAAAAAAGAAATGTTGTGAATCATCTCTAGAGACTACGCGGCTCCACTGCGAATTGGCGGTCTTCACGTGTGTTTTTTACATTTTTTTTAATAATATTTTAAGCAAAGCAAGCGAGTTCATGGAAAAAGCTTGAAATAATTTGTTGTTCATTATCAGCTTGAATAAACCAAATTACTGCAAAAACACTAAATGCGTGCCTTTTTGCCTAAAAATGATTAACTGTAAAGAGAAAAACAAGCTCTATGAATATATGGAATTTTGTCAGCTATGTAGAATACCTTACTCTTGTTTTATTTGATATATAATAATAACACTTTAATACAAATATAACTTTTGATAGGTGGGCGGAGGCCGAGCCAGTAAACAAAATATGTTTTTTTTTAAAATAGTTATGCACATGTCTATGAAAAGTCTATTCACCCCACTGTATTTACAGTAATAGAGACCAAAACGAAGCATCACTAGCATAATGGTTCAGGGGTCTACGCAAAGTGAAGGTCGTAGGTTCTAATCCACCATTAGACTATTGTGAACCAGCACAAGCATTTTGGGCCTAGTTGGAGTGGTTGGGTCAATGGGTCAACCAGAATGTTAGAAATGTTAATATCATTATTTTTTTTAAAAAATATTGTACGGTACACTCTTGGGACTAATTAATTGGATTTTACCGATATTCACTGTAGAAACTAGATTGTTATCCTGGATTTATAAAATGTTCTTATTTGACCACCTTTTTCCGACTTACGCAAACGAAATAATATGAATATGTCATACATAGGACCTAGAAATGGAGGCCCTTAGTGTCTCTAGGGCGACATATCAGACGATTTTAAACTGGATGGTTCAGGCACAGGGGTAATTTCTTCCATTTCTTCATCAGGTAGCCAGTAGCTATGAATCTGAATCCATAATATTGGCCAGCAGACAGCTTCCCCTAACTCTACCTTCCTTTTTGACGGTTGTCTTCAGTTCAGTATAGCTTTCCCAGCAGACATTAATACTTTGAAATAGCCCAGAGTTCGGTACTAGACTAACTAGGTCTCTACTTTTCAGAGCTGCAATGGGTTCATGAAATATCGAAATGTGGGAGGTAAGCTGTCGCATAGAAAATTCCCCATCGTTCTTTGGTGCCATGGACAGAAAGTGTATTAAATCCGTCATCTTTAATAGAGAATAGAAAGAAATATATATATTTTTTAAATTAATAAATAATTGAGTATTGTATCCTTTTTGTAAACGAAAAGACGATAAACTCTCTCTGTATCTATTCTATTCCACTATACCATTTGTGTGACTGAGATATAGGAAAATAACTAATGGAAGATGGATGTGAGAGTATCAATCTGAATTTTGTCAAAAGAGGTGACAGACATCAATGTCTAAGATGCCATTGAAAACTTAAGATTATATAAATAAACACTATATCACAGTATTTGATATCAATGATAAATTATGTAATAATGATAATTACCTACTTGTTGTGTATACAAAATTTCATCTCGTAAATCAATAAGAAAAGTTATTCTGAATTTTATTACTTAAATAAAACACTAAGTTTAATGTAGAATGATTTTTATAAGTTCACATATAGTTGTGGTCTTAACATGCCTTCACAGAACTAGCAGTTTATTGGTGATTTGAAAAGACAAGTAGTGCTACATTTAATTTGTTTGTACATTCAAAACGACACGAAAATAATTAATATACATAAACATACTAAGTGTTACTTCATGATATTCTGTACAGTTATTATCAGTGCTATGGTAGTTTTTCGTATTATCTAAATCTAGTTAATAATAATTTACTGTTTTATATTTAAAAACTGATGAAATCAACGTTTCTTCTTTCGTCAGATTATAAAAAGTCTGCATGCTACTTCAATAAAACTTTAGGAAATAGATTATAAACATGATTGAAAAAAATAAGTTTCCAATAAACACCGCCAGCGGCTATCTTACCTAATTTTAGGATTCACCTTTTAATTTTATTGTACATATGTTTTGTATAGACTGAAAAATTCCTTTCATGTAAATAATAGACAATATATATAAGAAATTTACTATGGCATAATAAATTGCAACATCAATGATTTTATGGGTAAACATCAATTACATTATCAGAATTCAAAACACCCTATTGAGATCATTCATGCATTATTGGACCTATCAATGGTTTCTATGTTTTTCACATTCAAGTTTATTTACCATTTTAATAGTTAGCTATACAAGATATTATATACTAGAATAACATTAGGAATATCCACATCTTACTCTATATAAACAAATCCACATACATCCTTACTACTATAGCAACTAAATGCTGGTTTGCACCTATCAAACTCTAAAGTTACATTTGGAAGAATTTGGTGTCAGTCAAGAATTCAATAGGTGAACAAAATATATACATGATCAGTCAAATTCGACTCCGTCGCCAATTCTTCCATAAACAAATTTGCAAATTCCCAGTTCTGCTATTGTCAAGTAAATTAGGTTGCTCTTTCAGGTGGATCTTCCTGTTTTGATGGATCAAAGCCTTCTTTAATGTGGCCGGTTGTGCCTTTGGGATCTAAATCTGTTGCCCAGCTAAAGTGCATTAGGGCTAAATGAGAATTGCCTAATTTATTATGGACTTTTCCCAGTAAATAATATACTAATGATTCTCTAGGTGCAATGTCCTTAAGATGATGCAAATCGTCCAATGCGTCTTGAGGCCTTCCAGCACGTAATAACACGGAGGCTCGATGAAAACGACACAGGGGATTTTCTGTATCTAAAGCAACAGCTCTTTCTAAAGTTGCAAGTGATCTATCCATTTTACCTAAAGCTGCTTGTGCTAGTCCTAATTGGCACCTCAATACTCCTGAATGAGGATGTATAGCGAGGGCGCGACGTATGTGAACCTCTGATGCTTTCCAGCGTTCTTGTCGAGCGTAGACTGTAGCAATACCAAACCATGCAACATAATTGCGAGGATCAATGGTAACTGCAGTTCTAAAACTCGCAAGAGCCTTGTCTGTTTCTTCAGCCACAGCATATTCATGTCCTAAAAGTGCATGTGCATACGCGGCATCCGGATTAATTTGTACCGCTCGTTTAAAGAATTTTAGAGCTGTTTCACGTTCTTTATGAAGAGAAAAGCAATTGCCAGCAGCTAACCAAGCTACAGAGTCATTTCTGTCTAATTCTACTAGTTCTTGTGCCAATGCGGATAACTGCGCTTCACGTTGTAGATGCCATAAACAGGTGCTATATATGTCCATGCCTTCTGTACGGTTAGGATACAGCTTTCGAATTTCGGCAAATATCTTTGCAGCTGCCTCATATTGTGCTAATTCATAATGAGCACGAGCAATCATTGTTTGTACCCATGGTGAAGCTAGCTGCTTGCTTGGTATTTCTTGAAATAGTTTAATAGCGTTTTTACAATCTAAAAAAGATAGTGCTTTGTATGCCTCACCTAACTCTTTCATTAAATTTAACAAAGCAATGCCATTTGAGTTCTTTGGTGTTATAGTTGGTACTATTGTCTCTATACATTTTGCCCTTTCATTTGTTTCTACTACATTGGCTTTAATATTTTTAGCAGTTCTCTGTTTGTTTTTTCTTGAAGGACTTTTAGGAGCTACAAATTTTCGACTAGGTGACTTATTATTTTCCTTTACTGAATAACTACTATTGTTATTACTGAACAATCTAGAAGACCTACGGGGTGCTGGGCCTAGAGTACATCGGGGTGCAGGACTGAAAACAGCATCTTTTAACTGTCCCATTTGTGCTCTTAGTGAATTTACTATCTTAGGTATGGCTTTTTGTTCATTTGAGTCTGTTAATGTTGGTGTATATAATACAGGAGATTCATCCATTGGTAACATTCCAAATGATGGTGAAAATGGTATTGGTGCCATACCACTGAATACACTATGCATACGTTTAACAGGAGCCTGCGTCTCTGGAGTGATGCTAGTGGACATTGACATAGGTGTCCTAGATGCTACATTATTAGGGGTGACATTAGTGTTCAAATTTGTATTATTAGGAATGTTACTATTAACAAATGAAATGTTTTCAGAGTTGCTGACTAGATTTACTAAAGTAGATACGCCAAATGAAAAGTCGGTGTTATTGTTATGAAATACTTGATGAGGATCAACTTTTTCACCCATGTTACACAGTTGTGAGAAAGATTTCCACATGAATGGATTTAACGATAGCGCTTTCCGATGTGCATCAGCTGCTTTATTTCTTCTCTCTGTAGTGTTATAAATCTTGGCAAGTAGCTGTAATGCATATGGAGCTTGTTCACCAAACTCTGAAGCGACTATGTCCATATTTGAACCCAATATAATTTCAGCTTCTTTATACCTATAACAAAAATTGAACACTAAAGAAGATGCACTATAGATAGTAAAGCTAAATTAGAAACAATTTACTTAATGGCACATGCCTAAAAAATTCCATAGAGCAGATTAAAATGGAAACCCATCACTTCTAAAAAATACATACATTTTTATGAATAATGACAAATATGTAAAAGAAATTTTCTTAAATGTCGATTTGCTGATCTATGTTATACAGTATACTAACTGTTAGACTGAGGCTTACAGTAAATTGTGATGAAAGTGCATAATATTATTAATTAATTGTTATTAATATACAAAACAGGGCACTGAAAAACAAGGATAGAAAAATACAAAAAAGACAGTACTTAAATACTGTTTTGTTTTCTATTTTATCAGGGTTGCAAAGCATGTTTTGCTCTTTCATTCATATAACTCACATAACTAACAAACACAAAGAATCTCAAATATTTTTTTAACTGTAGTAAGTTCAGAAACAAAAATACATGCATACACTTTTTAGTCATAGTCTTAAAGAAATGTGGACTATAACAAAATTTGACATCAGATAAATAAAAACTGTCGTAGAAATTTAAACAAAAAATAACTTACGATTTTAATTCTATAGAACATTTTGCTAGAAGGAATCTTGATTGCGGTAGAGCCAATGATATATTTTGTAATAAATGATGAGCTTCGTTAACACGTCCAGCTCTGTAGTAACATGTTCCCAACAAAAATGCTGTTTCCTCTGAAGCAACTACAAACAATAAATAAAAAATTATATTCGGACAGCAGGCACATAATATTTTTATATTTTAAAATATAATTTATTCAAAAATTATGTTCAAAGAGAATAGAACTTCACTATATTGATTGATAAACAAGAAGTAAATAATTAATTGAGGGTAAACTGTGATTATTACCTTCAGCATGTAGTTTCTCAGCCAAAAATATAGCATTGTCGTATTCATAATTATTGAGACAATCCCAAACGATTACCTGTTGGTCATAAAAAAATATTTGTAAAGAGAATTTGATGAAAAAAATTTTTGACTGACAGTCATTGGATTCGAAAGATTTACATCTCTTACCTGAATAGGGTCCTGAACAATCATTTTTATAGATATTGTGCACTCTTTTAATGTAAATACTAATAAAATATTTCACATCGCTAGCCACAAACGTTACACGGTCACACAGTAAAATAAAAACGTAATTTTTACGACGGACATTTTCAATTCAGTTTGTTGATTGTCTATGGGCGGATGGTTGTTGTTACGAAAGCGATCGTTATATTTTAACACAATAGATTATATAGACATAACTTATTCCATTATTTAGGTATAATCTGTGGTAATTGCTTGAAATAATGATAATGATCGCATGATCATTATGCGGTATTGTCCACTGTCTATCGTTCTGATAAGGATCAAACACACCATCAACACAGGTCTGCTGACGCTCGAACTAAAGGCCTCCGAAGATGCAGAGGTGCTGACCGCAATTCAATTCTTGTTAAGGACTAGGCGACTGGGCTACCGTTGGTGGGTGGGTGTGATGTGGAGTGCGATGTTCCGCGACTTGATGGCGTGGTATGAAATGTAAACGACAAGAGGAGGAAACTTTCGTCAGGCAATTCTACGGCTCATCATACTTCAAATAGATAAAAATAGCTATGATGATTTATGCCGGGAGTGGATGATATCGAACAAGCCTCAATTTTAAGTAAAAATTTTACAAAGTACATATAAGGAATAGAATTAAGAGAAAATATTAGACGATATCAACGTCATCAAAATCGACCATAAAGACATGGTCGACGACGACCATATGACACACATTACGCTTGTTATAGTGTCAATAATAAATATGAAATAAGCATAATAAGAAATAAGTGAGCGAAAGAGACAAAAATCATAAGAATTGCGTCCTAATCATTTAAATGCAATTACAAATTAAATCGTTGAGTGAGTATGGTACAATTCTATAAATTAGATTTTTTTGTTGTAATAACATAACGTAAGTATATTTCTGACTTTAGAGGACTGAATTTTGATGATTATGATTTTTTTTTTCTTTGAGTGGCCATTTTTGTAGTTTGTTTATTTGACTAATAATAATAAAAAATATACATAAGCTTTATCTTGCACATGCATATGTAACAACAAATCTTCCTTTGTCGCACCATATACTATATCAGACGATTGTAATTGATAACTTGATATTGTCTGGTCCCAGTAATTGATAACTTCATAGTGACGTCTACCATGTCAGAGGTATTCAGGGGCATCTAAATATAATAAACATAGAAACACTATTACCGTACAAATGTCTTTAAAAATTTAACAAAACAAGTCTCAAATAAGAGGCTATATGAAAGGTTAAAAGTAAAAAAACGTTAAAGTTGATAATAGACTACATTTTTTAAACGATAAAAATATGTCTGGTTGCATTTTGGTGACTACTACAGTATAATATTAACATGTAATGTTACACTAATCGCGTCCTATAAATGGTTTTTACATTAAAAAACACATTTTTTTTGGATGCGCCAACTTATTTATATATACATTTATTTTTGCATACATTTACAAATATTATTTATTAAACTCTTGTTAATTTAATGAATACGTAATTAATTACATTCATCTGAAAAGAGGTTGTTTATTTAACTACTGATCGAAGAATGAAGCAAATAATCACTTTTGGCAATATGCAATCTCGAGCACAATTTTTTTGTACAAAATCTCATACATTATTTGCTAAGAGCACTTATTTGTGATAAAAAAGTTTCTGTGTTGTGTTTGCACGCAATGAATTTTGTGATCTAATTTTGTTGATACTTTTGACACATTCAGCATGATAGAAAGTCGGAGACGAGCTCTATGTTTCTAATAACTTTTATTCAAAATTCCTTTCAAATAAATTATTTTGAAAATCTAAAAGATTTTTTTATTATTGACTTAGCAACGGAGCTTACATTATTGCTTAGGAGCATTTCAGCCCAATCCAGCGATTCTTGAGTATTAAGGCTTACTAGTACTTCTGTGATATATACATATATTTCTATGTTTAAGATGCCTTAGATTCAAAGCCCATGAAATTAGGTTAGAAACGTATTACTGTTCCCACTTACTTTAATTTCCTACCGGTATGAATGGGTCTCTCTCAATATGGAAAGAATTTACAAAATAAACAACATAGGCAGGCTGATTTGGGATAGCTAAATTTTGCAATGATTCGCATCTTAAACATTGCTGCTCATTATTGGTCTGCGTATTTGCGATCCAGGTATTTCTAATAGTTGCTTTTGCTATTGATTGATTTGTATTACTTAAACGATATTTCGACAAATATAGAGACTAGTTTCTATATTGACTAGCAAAGAAGATATTACAAAAAACCCTACATTTACGTACGTATATCCCCATATATACGTTATCTAGGGCAAATAAAACGCCAATAAAACTAAATATCTTCGTTAATTATAGACAAAATATTTTATATTAATTTACCTCATAATATGTAATAATTTCACCTCAAGATGCTAGATGGCACTCTTGTAAGTTATTGTAACGTAGTATTTAGTCGAATTATTATAGTGTTACCATGTGCATCCTAATTACGACAAATGCACCTTATAGCACAAACGTACCACCTGCCATCGAATCATGAAAACAGTGACAAAATTTACTGTGATCCGGGTATCGGAATTTTTGAAGTAACATGTTAGGGATATGAGAAACCGATGTATGTGATTAATTTCAGCAATTAACGTCATTCATTCTTATCTTACCGTCCATCGCCGAATTTGAGTGTTTATTCTACAATGCGACCGATATTAAAAGAAAAAAAACCGTAAATAGCTATTATACCGTCTAAAAGATTTGTCCACAATTGGCACAGACACAACGTTGATTTATGCTGAAGTGTTGAAAAGATTAAATTAGAACATACACAAAAATGGTACGTTAGTAACCGATACAAACAAATTTTTATGAAGATATTCTTCTTAATTTTGTAAATGTTTTTTAATTACCTCTTAATCTACTAGTAACAATTATATGAGGGCAAATATTTGTTACTAGTTTATTGAAACTAGAAAGTAGTAACTACACCTATACCAGATTTTGGACATGGCAACACTGATACTAGTGTTTTATCTGTGATTAGCCAATAGAGAACGAATCGTCACGACTGCAGTGAAAAATATTTTGAGAATAACTAAAACAAACTGTTCGCTATTTAATTCATGCTGTGTTTGTTATTGAAGTGATTACTTTCGTTTTGTGTCGAAATATATTTATATCTCATATGGTTTTTAAAATCTAAAGAAAATCGATGAGATTGTGTGTTGTTCAGTAGCTGAGACAATATGTGGAGTGTTGATTACGAATGACGTCTGATTTGAAACAAAAGGCCGACGTAGTTAGAATACCACCGTAAAACTCCAGTAAAAGGTAATTGATATACGTAAATTAGTGCTAAGAATTAAAAGAATATATATAAGAGGTGAATATGCCCTTCACTTGGAGCTGAAGTCTAAACGAGAAAATGTCAAGACGTGACCTCCAATTTACCAGTTCCGTTTTTATTTATTGTAACAATAATTCAAGTTTATTTTATTTGCGATTTGTGACGTGTAAGGTTTATTATTGAGCTCGCAAGCTATCACGCAATTTTCTTGTGCTACATAACATCTAGGTGAAATGATATGGTTATTGAACATTTTAACAATATGTAGGTAATTAACAAATTGAAGTCCAATTAGTATACTTCTATATACTGGAATAATAAAAGGAAAAATATTTATACTAATCGTATTGTAATACATAATTACATATATAGAAAAAATATTTATTTATGTATTACCAAAGTTATTGTGTGTTGACAAAATCACCCTTTATAGATACAGAACTTATTGTTTTTTATTTATTATTTCGAATTTTAATTATATATCGAAAATTTGAGTTCTGTCTCTGCTATAATTTCATAACCATTGTTATTTTTACATGTAAGTGTAAGAAGTATCATTAATTTTTCAATGATTGGTTTTTACCTATTAAATTCCTTCTCTCATATTGAGGCTTTTATGTAAAAATATAAAAAAATCATTTTACATCCTCTTCTTCTTTTTTAAACTACTAATGTTGCTGGCCTAAAGGTCACTAGTTAGAAAATTATATTCCTTAACTTATGAATTCTAAATATCTTAAACAAATCTGCATATTATATTATTAGTAAGAAATATCAAAAAGGTCATTCTTTTGTAATATAAATGGATTAGCTTGACTGGGGAGGATCATGCTTTCACAGATTACAAACATGCAATAGCAGTATCGTGCTGCTGTTTCATATGGTGAGTATAGGAGGTATCTTAGGTAACAAGTATAGATTACAAGGTAACTTAGTTCTCAGGGGTAACAACACATGACATATTTAGTTCAAAAAGAAAAACTTATGATTGTGTGGTGCAGATGATCAGGCATGGGGTGGTAGTTAGGGGTAGGTAGTAGTAATTAGTAGGTAGTAGGGTAGAGGACTGGAGATTTGGTGTCAATTGAAGGAATCTTAAAAAAAAAGCAGTATAAACAAATTTATTAAAAATAGGTTCATTTTCGAATAAGACTATCAGATCCCAAGGGCAGTTCTAAAACATAGTTTTTAGTTTAGAATAGAAAGTGATGGAGAGAGTATTAATAAACATGGTACCTCTGAGCTAGAGGGCTGATTCAACCTGATTATAACCTGATATTGAAATGTAGGTGATTGATGTCCCTCTTTGTAAAAATGCATGGAGAGCTTTTCACAAAAGCTAGAATGATATTTCTAAAAATAAAACAATCAACAATTTGATTGCTTGTAATCCAATACCACTGGAAATTGTCATGTGACTTTTTCATCTTCTTTGGTGAAAATTGATAATGTTTTACAAAATGTTTGGTACTTGAATATATTTTATTTTGTTAGCTAGTGCTTTTGTCTGATATTAAACCATAGTTAATAAATTAGTATACTTTAAAATTATTGAATTTAATTTCACTTACTATAATTAAATTGTTCTCAAACTTTTAAATATCTCAGTCTTTTTTGTTCTTATTAGGTTAAAAGGCAAGAGCTTTATGAATCAAAATGCAAAATCACCATTTATTTCCAGAAATTTCAATTTTTGAATATTTTGACCTTGTTATTATTACTGGATGACAATCTGGTTAGTTCTATAAATTCACAAGGATTGTAGAACCTGGTGTAAGTGAGTCATACTGATTGCACTTATTCTCCCTCGGTAATTAGTACAATAATTTAATATTAAGAAAGTAAAGAAGAGTAGTGGTTGATCCTTGTCTCAGCTTTAATATCTTATCTTTCTCTTTTTATTTCCTATATAAGATAAAGGCTTTTGATATTGACTTAAACAATCCCTCACCTTCCTGAAGAGTAAATTAAAATAGAAAAAAAAATGAATATAGTTCAACTTGGATAAGTGGGAGAGCAAGGGATGGCAATTTCTTTTTCGCCTATGAAGGTTTCTCACCTGAGTTTCTTGCCTATAAAGGTACAGAAATGGCCATTATCACACAGTGAAATAAATGATACAGCAATAATTCAGTGAATAAATGTATGTATGTATTATATGGTATAAATTTAATTCACAGAAAGGAAGCAATAAATCTTACACATCTATTTTAAAAAAATGTTATTATTTTCTATTTTTACCTTTTGTACATGCTTTTCTAATTCGTAAATTTTATTGAATATTCTCTTATCAAAATATTTAAAAACTTGTGTATCTTGTCTATGTGTTTAGTGCATTTAAAAATTCTTGCTTCTTTGCAATGTTCTCTACTTCTCTATCAAAAGTCTGAGATTGGTTTCTTCTTCACTGTCATTTCTGTTAGTACACATTCTCATTAATTTCTGCACAATATTATCATCGGCAAACTCTCCGACAGTAGCCAGGTCGTCAACTTATACAAAATATTTGAAGGTGGGCTTTCAAACTACACTATAAGATTTTGCCCATTACTCATTGTTAGGTCCAGCTTCAACTTCATTATCCTCTGTTAGAAATTCTCGTTTATCTGTGCTGATAAAAAATCCAGCTTTCTTGAAACAGTTTTTAACAGTAACATCACTTACTGTGAACCATGCATGCACTCCTTGCAAATTTCGTGGCTAAAAGTATGTTAAGATCATGGCTATTGTTTGCTTCAAAGCACATAAGAGTATGTTGAACAACTTCTCTGCAGTAAAAGCATTTGAATGTGTGTTTGATACCTTGATCTCAAGGCTGAAAATTACTGGTGGCTTTGTCAGGCAAAAACATGACTTACATATAACATGTGATATGACCATGTTACAAGTCAATATTGTATATTTCTTCACCTTGTTATTTTTCATCTGGGTTACTTGGTAACCTGCCTACACCAAAAGGAAATCAAAGTGTGCATATTTGTATTTGTTGTAGGAATCAAAGTCATTTCCTTATTTTTGTTATTATAAATTTTATTGTTATCATTATTTGTTTTCATTTGACTGTTGTTAATAACACTGGAGATAGGAATGTGATGTTTTGGTTTATATCAAAACAATTAAAAAGGAAATAGGTTAATTTGTATCATTGTTTGTTACACTTGTCTACTTAAAGTACATTTCTTTCTTTTGTCTTTATCCTCTGCTTAAGAGGCCTGAATAATATTGTAAAGATCAAGTGTACATTTACTTTATAGTCATATCAAGTTTACTATTATTAATTCAAGTAAAAAATTTGACAGTACAACAAAAAAGTTTACTGCAGTGCGCATAGACAGAATTTTTTTTAGCCATCTCTAAGAACTAAGATAAAATATTGCTTGACTGCTTGTGCTTGTGTTTTGCTCTCGCACCAACATATGTAAGTGTACGTTTAATTGTTATTTGTAATTGTTTGTTATTTTCTTATCAAAATGGTAGAGAGAACACCAATAGCCAAGGAGAATATAATATTACTTCAAAAGTTCTTATATATTTTAAGAAAGAAGATCAAAAGATTGACTATAGTACATGTAAAGCGTGCATTAGATAGTGCTAGTAGTTCCATTTAAGATTTGAATACCCACATGTGTTGATAATCGAAATCTGAAATGAGGATGCTATAATGGTTGTTCAATAAATTAAAATCATTAATTTATTGAACAACCATTATAACCTATTTAATTTGTCAAATTTAATAGGCTATAATGTTTTATAATTAATTTAATAAGTCTACTACCAATATCAAGCAAATCTAGGATATAAGTATTTGTTTAGTTTCAATTCTATGAGAAATTTAATATAAAGAGTGAATGTAAAAAATATTTATGTCAAGTTGTATTATTTTTAAATGAAAATCTTTCATTATCAGCATAATGCTGCTGCTACATTTGGTTTGTTGAGTGTAGGGATCCGGAGACCCGATTACCATTAATGAGATATTGCATATCAGTGCTCAAGATTGATATGGCATCTACATCTTTTTTGAGGATAGATAATGTTTCATCTAGTGAGAGAAAAGAGGGATCCTATTATATATATTAGGACTGTATTATGATTAATTAGTGGGTGAATGTGTAGGAAGGGCAAGGAAAAAAAAGTAATAACTTCAGAATGTAGTAAGGTATCCATGACAGTTATTAGTATATATATATATTTCATTTTCATCAATGTTTCATTGATTATTACTCTTAATTGTTTTCCCTGTTGAAACACTAATTGAGGACACCATTAGGAGCTCTCATATGATTGAACTGGAAAATATTAATGGAATTACAGCTGTGATTACAGAATGACTATAATATATTTTGTGTGCATCTGTTATCTCTAGGCAACAAGTTTCAACATATTTATGCTAAACAAATTTCCTTTAAAAGTCTATTGGATGCCTTATATTGCCAACAACCTTAGCAAGCAACTTCCTGGTATGTGGTGATAGCTCTGTAGAATCATATTTCTGGAGAGGCAAATTAGCATGTGAACTGTCTTATTAATTTTTTGTATTGCCGTACCCAAAGTTTAAAGAATAATACATGACATTTAATCGCCCGAATGACGTAATTTTATGCACTTTATGTAGCCACATGAAAAAGTTTTAATATCTAATTTAGACTATATTATAAAGACACATTAATAATGCAAGTGTTTGTCTAGAATATTATATTTACTGATATATGTTCCGTTTTTTCTCTTTGTTCTCATAAAACGACCATTATAGCAGGGAAAAATTAGCAAACCATAGTAGAAATTGTAGAAATTTTGTTACCAAACTTTGTCTTTGTGTCATCGGAACATGACTACGTTTGTGGCTAAATGCAGCAAAATCTCGTTACAGGTTTGATATCCTAAGTCTTACAGTTGTATCGGATAATATCATGAAAAATAGCTCTCCAGGCAAGTTTGGCTCGCAATTGACCAGTTTTTTTTTAAGTTATGGCTTCCCAATATTCTCCTAAACTAGTAAGTAAACTAATAAAACACTCTTATATTATTACATTGTCGATGATAAATAATAGCTTAATGGTTTCGGATAAGGTCTGTGAAATTAATCATTGTAGGTTCAAATCCACCATTAGATTATTGTTGTAAACCAACTCCAGCATTTTAGCTTATTAAAAAACATTCCCATTATGAATGTATGAATTGGGAATGTTTTTAATGCTGCTACTATTATTGTAGTACTAGCAATAAAAAATAAAACAATAAAACAAGAAAGATATTGATGTTTATTTAGCAGCAGAAATAACTATCTGTCACTTGGAACTGTGGGCTCGCTTGTGAATCTTATTTCAATAAAAAATTGTTGTGTTCTAGGCTGTTGTTTCTCGCTCAATACCCTATAACCAGATACTGAACCATTATTCAAATTTTGGAGGTGAATCTATTCATTCTGTTTGTGATCCCCATTAAATCTGTACATCATACTGTATTTCCCAGCTACAGTCACAATTAGCCTTTAGCATTCCAGTGCAGTGTACATGCCCTTGTTAATCTGAAAGAAACTGTTATTATAAACCGACTGAACCGAATATTTTCTGCGCGACATATGTGGTTATGCTACGCTGCAGTTTCTAGGTGCAGAATTAATGCGTCTGCTCGACCGCGGTAGGGCCATGCCCTTTCATAAACAGCGTAAGATAGCAAGCATAATGCAGCTGTGTTTCGTCTGGTGAGTGTATGGATCCGGAGACCTTTATTACCGGTGACAAGGCATTCCATGTCAGTCCTCAAGGGTGACAACACATCTGCATTTGATTCCTTGTCAAGGATGAATTTAGATGTTATGGGCCGCAGGAATCACTTGCCATCAGGTGGTGTGCTCGTTTTTTACTTTCAATGTAATAAAAAAAAGTATTTCCTTGCTATATTTGACGCCTCTCACATGAGATTGTGTGAAAGTTACGGGTTTAAATATTGAAATAATTCAACAGAATGAGTTCGACGGAGATAATCAACGTGACGGCGCAGCCGATCTCGGACACCGTGCACGATATGTTCAAGCCGTTACAGCAACCGGTGTTTCTGCAAACTACCACCGCGCAGGTTATCACCGGGATATTCGTGTGGACTGCGCTCTTCATAACTTGCCAACAGGTATTTCTATATTAAATAGATGTTATTTAGCAACGGGTATTATGACGAGTTATGAAGTATTCCTTAGTCGGTTACAGTGGTAGAACTACGCTGCAGTTTGTTTCTAGCTGCAGAATGAATAGATCAGCTCGACCGGGGTAGGACCCTGCCTATTATATAAAATTGCAGCGTAATGCTGCCATGTTTAGTCTGGCGAGTGAAGGGATCCGGAGACCTTTATTTATTGGTAACGAGGCATTCCATCTCAGTCCTCAAGAGTGACAACGAATGTGTATTATGATTCCTTGTCAAGGATGTATGTAGATGTCATGGCAATCATCACTTGAATCTCCATCAGGTGAACTGTCTGTTCATTTGCAATCCATAATATTTAAAAAAATACATATTTGTGATGTCTTTCTGACATCATAAGGTATAAATTAATAAAAAGATACATAAACAAACATGCAGATAAGAGAATCAGAACACGAGTAGTAATTTAGATCATAAAAATATAAATCGCACGGTTTTGGTATCTTTGTGAAAAACTTTGACCTTTTTGGTTTTTTATAAATAATTGAAAATTTGTGTTCACCAAAATGGCGTTATTATAAATAAATAACTTCGAAATTGATTTATGAATAATCAAAGTTTTATTATGTTAAGTAAGCTGTTCCCGCTTTAAAAAAAAATACAGGTATACGCATTTGATATCAGGCTAAAAAGTTTCTGCAGGAAGTTCACAGACTCACCTTGCAATGTTAAGTTTCGGAGAGTACACATCACATACACATGACAGATGTTATTTATATAGTTTTTAATTAAAAAACACCCAGGTTTCTGAAAATTTATAGTGAAAAGTACCGGCGTATGGGGCATACTACATAATGGAGGTTTTATTTTCGGTCTGATGGCCTCTGTTAGCTCGAGGGCTTTCTATACACCGGGTTGAAAGACGAGCGAGCGCTTAGGGCGCTCAGCCGAGACCTTTATTAGTGGGTAACCAAACCACAAAGGCTTCGGGAGGGGTCCTCGGACTTGGACCGTAACCCTGTTGCGCGAGAGAGACTGACTCGAGCCCAAGAAGGCCGAACCTCGGTTCGGTTAGTTGCTTCTGACGGATTATCTAAATTAATATAAATATTAATATTAACGAGCTGTACCACAACTACGGAAGGCGCTGGCGCTGGAGAAGAAGCAGTGCAAGAAACTCCAGCGACGCTCCTATCTGTGATAATTGGTAAAAACCGGCCTGAGATACTGATATCGCTAATAATTTCATTTGTGAAGCCCTCGCCATTGGCGGGGGGGGGGGTTTGGGTAGGTTGGTGCAGTGTTGGAGTGTAGTGTTTTGATCAGGGCATGGGAACTGGTGGTCGTCGAGGGCGTGTCTCGGTAACAGAATGCATATATATATATATATATATATAAATATATATATTGTTGATATATTTTATTTCCACCAAAGATTTATACCGTCTCTGGCGGCCATTTATTTATATAATATATGTATAAAGATAGTTTTTATTTACAATTGTTACTCAGTAAGTAAAAAAGTATGTCATGGGTCGCAGGACCCATCATCAGTTGAACTGTGTTTATTTATTTATCTCATCACCCTAACATTCCCAAAATATTTTATATGTATATAATGAATATTTAAATGGTTTATTTTTTTACTTACGAGAACGTACTATACGTTCATGAAATTTCAATACAGGTATTCGTAGTTACACATGGGTAGAAATCAGATATCTAGAATCTAAGATACCCAAATCAGTTATACATAAATAGGGATAAAAAAATATTGTCTCCTGGTAAATCTTGTCTTCACGAGTAGGAGAAAACTCGGTTGAAATATAAATATATCTTTAAAGATTGAACATAAACTCTTCTTTCATGGGAAAGTTTAAATTTTCTAGAAAATATAAGCTGTTACACATCCAATTTTACATTCAAAACTTCACAATTTATTATAAATTTGGCTCGCCTTGCTCGAAACGTGCGGTGTAATCCAAACTATATTCGAGGTTAACCAACGTTTCGTGCGGTTAAATATAGCGAAACATTAATTCACATAGCACGCTGAGCCATTGAGTTTCTGCCTTAATAACCCAAGGTAAAGCGATTAAGAAACTCCGGTATGTCCTGTTACCTAGCCCTTACAAAAAAGGCTTGATTTCCTGATTGATGTTGCTACATTCCGGCTTCAGGTAAAACTAGTTCTTTAGACATTCTTGTAGGATAATGCCTGAGAGCAAAGGAAACGATTAACAATGTTTGGTATAATTATTTAATAAATAATTCGAGACCTCGGATTTACATCATAAAGCAGGTTTTAAACAAACAGAAAGTTATCTTATCACTAATATTTGGAAATTTTCATTATATTATAAATTAATTGTTCTATTATGAATTGAAGAAGAAAGAAAAACAAAATATTCTTTCGCTTTTGGGTGTAGTGTAGAAGAGGTAAATAGAGAAATGTTTTGATATATTTATTTGTATTACACTAGAGTAACAAACGAGCACACAAGTGATTCCTACCGCCCATGACATCTACATTCATCCTTGACAAGGAATGATAATGCAGATGTGCTGTCTCCCTTGAGGACTGAGATGGAATGCCTCGACACCGTTAATATAAGGGTCTCTGAATACCTACACTCACCAGACGAAACATAGCAGCGTTATGATGCTATTTCACGCCACTATTCTGTGAGGTCGTAGTTCTTCGCCGGTCGAGTTGACCCATTTATTCTGCAGCTAGAAACAAACTGCATCGTAGCTCTATCACTTTAACATATACTATATAATGCAATAGGGTGAAATCCTTTCATAAAAACGAAAATTGTATCTTTTTTGACCATCTAAGCTTTGTTTAAATTGGTGTAAAAAACACTTCCCACTGTCAACCCCGCAAAGAAGTATACGCGTGAATATACCATTGTATGGATTTACCATTGTATATCTTTATGTATAACATTATGAGCTTACCCCGCATCGCATAGATATTCAAGAGTGAAATTTATTTAGAAGAAAATTCTATACGTTCATCGTTGCTTAACGCTCAAAAGCATTTAAATAGGTTTTTTTAATGTATAAACGTTAAAATGTTTTGTAACTACTGAGCCAATTGTCACACAGTCTGAATAAATGACAAATATAGAAACGAAGAAGCGGAAAATTAGTTTTAGGATGAAAATAGATTCTTTTAAGCGGAAAATGTAGTGTTATAGGACCCTGAAGAGATAGAATAACGGACACAGGACCGTCCCCGTGAATCTTTCTGGGATCATGGATTTATAATAGGCTAAAGTGCTTAATATTCTTGAAGAATATATATATATATATATATTCTTCAAGAATATATATATTGTATAACTCGTGCTACATATCACGTCTCTAAGAAACATACGTTTTTTAGTATCACGTACAATATATTTTTAAATCTCTAATGTTATAGACGCTTATGTAAGTTCACTTGACATTAAATATATTTCAACGTTATTCATTCCCTTTTTAGAAAGAATATTATTATAAGCAGGCTTTGCCGTCAGCAATACGCCCACATGTATCCGACCTACACAATCTTAAAGCTATTATTTTTTTATTACCATGAAATTTTATAAAATAATGATGGAAAATGGAAGAAATAAATACCTTCTCAGTCGTATCCTCTAATCTGTTTCGCTGACATCTTTTGGTTGTTACCAGATTATGTGGAATGAGCATAATCTAATTAATAAAATATAAAAATATAATTTAATTTAAAAGAATTGGGGTCAAAATCTGTAATCGTCTTCACAATTTCTAGTCAGTCTTTCTTTCGTTGTTATGACATCTGTTTTTATATAATTTCATAGTTACGTATACACAAATGCTGCTATGTGATGACCGCGTTAGCCTCTTATCACAGCTACTGAGTCGAGAGTAAGTTGACCACAAATTATTAATATGTTTGATTTCTCTAATAAAAATACCTGAGGTGAATTAGCAGCAAAGCACTGCTTTGTATCACTTAGGCTCAGTAACGAGCACTCAGTTCACTTTTCTTTTTTATTACATTAAGATTAACAAACGAGAACACGGGCCACCTGATGGTAAGTGAAGACTGGTCCATAAACATCTTTATCCATACCTATAATAGGTACTTAACTATTATACCTACTATAGACTTAAGATGCACATGCGTGTAATACCTCTCTTAACAGAGCCTCCGTTTGGGTTCTTATACTTCGCATCCGTGTGGACGGCGTGACCCTTTTCCATTCGAGTAGACCGCTTCATACCGTAGCTAAAACTTAGTTATTGCGTAAATTATTTAGATATCTCTTAGAGATTTCTTTATGCATTGGTGGTCTATATGATAGATTAGGATATGATATGTATTTGTTACGAATATTATAAGGAAAAATATTTTTATTCGGGCTTATGGCCGCTGTTAGCCCGAGAGCTTTTACAGTTTCACCGGGTTGCGAGGTGACCGAGCGACCTATATTAGTGGGTCTCGCACAAGGACTTCCGAGAGGGAGCCTCAGCTTAGACCGTTACCCTGTTCCGCGAGAGCGTCTGACTCGAGGGTTCTCGAGAAAGCCGAACCTCGGCTCGGTCAGTTGCTTCTGACTAAGAATTGTCTTAATTAATATTACTTTTATTATTATTGAGTATCTGTACCACCAATTCGGAATGCGTGGGCGCTGGAGAAGTAGCGCAAGAAACTTCAGCGACGCTTCTATCCGTATTGACTGGAGATTACCGGCCTGTGACATAGCATTATCGCGAATAACCTTGCCGTCGGTGGGGGCGGTATGAGGGTGCAAGAAAAGATTCGAACAGGGTGTTGGGAGTATTGATTTATGTAGATTTAATAGCCTTTAAGATTAAGACAAAACCCATGAACCCCACGGACCGTGAGTAAATCAAAACGCAATAAAATCCGCGTATTCGCGTAATTTAAGAAATCATTGTCCACGTCAATACTAGAAATAGTTATTAATTCATATTAATGATTACATTATTAGTCAGTAAATGTAGAACGGAATATGGCTCACGCCGGTTATGTGATAAGAACATTTTTGTTTCCACGAAGTTATTACATATTTATTATTTTAGCGTTTAAACTTAACGCAAATTGGCTAATAACGACGCAATATGATAGTTTTATAATGTGTATGTGCCAGTTTTAACTGGCGTGTTTCTGCAATACGGTCTAATACGAAATATATCAATGTATCTTAGGTTCTTATTTATTTCTTCTACAACGGTTCGTAAATTTAAACCTAGGCTATGAAATCCGTAAATCGCAACACATAGTTTTCCAGTATGTAGGTATCGAATTATTAGTCTCTAAATAATCTTTGTAGTAATCCATAATTATTTTCTATGAGAGTGGGAGTTTAAAATTGTCATATTTGTTCCTAAAAAATATTTCTTGTCTTTATTTCATTCCAGCAACCAGTTTCAAGTTTCTACTATTTCAAATATCATCGAAACCCTTCTTGTATTTCTTAAACATATTTTTACCGGGAGGTGG
Source organism: Teinopalpus imperialis (assembly GCA_029286865.1). Classification (NCBI taxonomy): domain Eukaryota; kingdom Metazoa; phylum Arthropoda; class Insecta; order Lepidoptera; family Papilionidae; genus Teinopalpus; species Teinopalpus imperialis. The sequence goes on from JAGSMU010000009.1 coordinate 1,776,496, forward strand.
AAAAGTGCTCGAATAGTTTTAGATGGTTATGTACAATACACACTGTGTACTATCGTTTTTATGATTTTTTCAGTAGTAGAGCTACATTGCAGTTTGTTTCTAGTTGCAGAATGAATGGGTCAGCTCGACCGGGATGGGACCACACCCTCACATAACACTAGCGTAAAATATGCATAATGCTGCTGTTTCGTCTGGTGAGTGTAGGTATCCGGAGACCTTTATTACTGGTGACGAAGCCCATCTCAGTCCTCAAGGCTGACAACGCATCTGCATTATGATTCCTTGTCAAGGATGAATGTAGATGTCATGGGCCGCAGGAATCACTTAACATCAGGTGAATTGTGTGCTCGTGTGTTACTCTGAATATAATAAAAAAAAACATTTATGTATGTTTTTTTTACATCGTTATATAATATTATCGTTATATATATATATATATATATATATATATATATATAATATTTACATTGCCTTGAAAGGTCAGTTATTTTTGTGTGATGTCACATCTTTGTTTAAACTTTAGTGGAACTATATGAATACATTTGGGTTTTTAAAGGTAAAGATTAAAAGTTAGAGACTTAAGAATTTTTTTTAAAGCAGAAAATATAATTAGAAATATCTCGTCGGGTAGAAACGAATTGTCCTGATCACACGGACGATGGAACAATCCACAAACCAAGCGAATTGCGAGGAAACGCTCTGATTACGCTAATTATATTGAAGTTTCACTTTATTCATTACTTCGTTTCATCTATCGATCTAGGAATTTTTAACGCAATTAGTCTAACGACACCAAATGTGCTAAACGGGTTTTAGCTCAAGCCACCATATGAAGGCTGTGTTGTACGTGGAATAAATAATTTCGCAAAGTTTTGTGAATTAAACATCTGTACCGTTCACATGATACTTGGAGTATTATGAATATATAAAAAAATAACTGAATCGGTCCAGGCATTCTCATGTAATAAATAGGCTTGTATAATAGATAAAAATAAAATATTTCAAAGCCCGCAGAGACGTAGAGCCCAACAGTGGGAATGGATAAAAGCTGTTCCTTATTACTTTACAATGAGGTCATGACTATTGGAACATGACTCAGACGTCCGCTATTCTATACGAATAAAACGATCAAAATATTTATATCAACGAATAAAAAACTACATTATGTTGTTTGGCAATTTATCGTTAAATTAACTAACTACTAAACTTTACCAGGATTTTACAAATTAATCACCTAACTAATAGTCTAAGTATAACGTGCATTCTTTACTTTAAGTGTCTACAATTACGACATCAACTTATTAGCTTAAGGATCATTTTCCGACGAGAACACTAGAAGGACTTCTTACTAACAATGCAGTTTTATGTTACACTGTCTGGACGGACAAAAAAATCTATAAGATATCGCTACTGCCGTGTCAGATAAAAACAAATAGAGTATTATGTAACTTTGACCGCTTGGCCTTGTGGTTTGAGTATCTGGATCGATGATTAGTCTTCTGGTTTCGATTCCTACCCGAGGCCAATATTTGCACATATTGTTGGGCTTCGGGTATGAATGTGTTTGTCCTTGTCCCGCGTTCTTGGTCGATAATATCCCATATTCTTTACGTACACTTTTTTACGTGGTAGAGTTACGCTCCAGTTATGAACTAGTTATAGAACGAATAGGTAGACTAGGTTCTGGTGGGACCCATGCTTTTTGGAATAGCATCAAATAGCGAAGAGACATTCCATCGTTGACCTCAGGGCCGAAAAAACATCTGTATCATGATTCCTTATCGAGAATGAATGTGAAGTCACTTTTGAACAGAGGAACTGTGCTCTTCTGTCACCGTTAATAAGAAAACGGAAGGCAATACTAGTAATTGTTTGAGCATCTACAGTTGACAGTTATAGTACAGTACAGTTCAGTTGACATATATAGGCAGTCGTAATGAACCGGAGGGACATAGGCTGTTGTGATTATTGACATGTCATCTGCGACGGTTATACTATAGTCCCTTAAGCTTTCGCACAAACATGGAAGCACACACTAGTCGCTTCTTTGCCCATTTCGATGTAATATTGAAGTGTCAATAGCCTATAATGGTTAAGGGTACGGTCTGCGAAACTTGCGAAATTTTCGAAAGTCGGAGCGGTTAACCGGAATATTAGTACCGTAGCTGGCTAGTAAAGTAGCGTATTGCTAATATTCTTTACAAAAAAATATGGGCAATAACATAGGAGGAAGGTATTGCATACATGTTTCAGAGATACGGAATATACATGCATATGATGCAAAAATATTGTTTCTCTGCTGATCGAAGCCAGAACCAATGATGTAGCAGCAGATACTGTAACGAATACTCTCTGCTTGAAAAAGATCGTGAAAAATAAAACTTTTCGGGACAATTCTTCCGAACGGTATGGAGTAGTGTTTATATAATTATTTATTTGTATGTACACGGCAAGGTTGTTTTAAATCCATAGTAAATAGTTGTTATAAAGCAAAATTAAAAATAATAAGCGTAAGATGCTAAAATGTTGATTTCTTCATCGATAGGAATGCAGTGTTACATAAAATAAGCTATAGATGCTAAAATGTTGATTTCTTATTCGATAGGAATGCAGTGTTACATAAAATAAGCTATAGATGCTAAAATGTTGATTTCTTATTCGATAGGAATGCAGTGTTACATAAAATAAGCTATAGATGCTAAAATGTTGATTTCTTCATCGATAGGAATGCAGTGTTACATAAAATAATAAGCTATAGATGCTAAAATGTTGATTTCTTCATCGATAGGAATGCAGTGTTACATAAAATAATAAGCTATAGATGCTTAAATGTTGATTTCTTCATCGATAGGAATGCAGTGTTACATAAAATAATAAGCTATAGATGCTAAAATGTTGATTTCTTATTCGATAGAGATGCAGTGTTACATAAAATAATAAGCTATAGATGCTAAAATGTTGATTTCTTCATCGATAGGAATGCAGTGTTACATAAAATAATAATAAGCTATAGATGCTTAAATGTTGATTTCTTCATCGATAGAATGCAGTGTTACATAAAATAATAAGCTATAGATGCTAAAATGTTGATTTCTTATTCGATAGGAATGCAGTGTTACACATAAAATAATAAGCTATAGATGCTAAAATGTTGATTTCTTATTCGATAGAGATGCAGTGTTACACATAAAATAATAAGCTATAGATGCTAAAATGTTGATTTCTTCATCGATAGGAATGCAGTGTTACATAAAATAATAAGCTATAGATGCTAAAATGTTGATTTCTTCATCGATAGGAATGCAGTGTTACATAAAATAATAAGCTATAGATGCTAAAATGTTGATTTCTTATTCGATAGGAATGCAGTGTTACATAAAATAAGCTATAGATGCTAAAATGTTGATTTCTTCATCGATAGGAATGCAGTGTTACATAAAATAATAAGCTATAGATGCTAAAATGTTGATTTCTTCATCGATAGGAATGCAGTGTTACATAAAATAAGCTATAGATGCTAAAATGTTGATTTCTTCATCGATAGGAATGCAGTGTTACATAAAATAATAAGCTATAGATGCTAAAATGTTGATTTCTTCATCGATAGGAATGCAGTGTTACATAAAATAATAAGCTATAGATGCTAAAATGTTGATTTCTTATTCGATAGGAATGCAGTGTTACACATAAAATAATAAGCTATAGATGCTAAAATGTTGATTTCTTATTCGATAGGAATGCAGTGTTACATAAAATAATAAGCTATAGATGCTAAAAATGTTAGTTCTTCATCGATAGGAATGCAGTGTTACATGAAATAATAAGCTATAGATGCTAAAATATTGATTTCTTCATCGATACGAATGCAGTGTTACATAAAATAATAAGCTATAGATGCTAAAATGTTGATTTCTTCATCGATAGGAATGCAGTGTTACATAAAATAATAAGCTATAGATGCTAAAATGTTGATTTCTTCATCGATAGAATGCAGTGTTACATAAAATAATAAGCTATAGATGCTAAAATGTTGATTTCTTCATCGATAGGAATGCAGTGTTACATAAAATAATAAGCTATAGATGCTAAAATGTTGATTTCTTCATCGATAGGAATGCAGTGTTACATAAAATAATAAGCTATAGATGCTAAAATGTTGATTTCTTCATCGATAGGAATGCAGTGTTACATAAAATAATAAGCTATAGATGCTAAAATGTTGATTTCTTATTCGATAGGAATGCAGTGTTACATAAAATAATAAGCTATAGATGCTAAAATGTTGATTTCTTCATCGATATGAATGCAGTGTTACAGAAAATTAAACAAGTATTCAATAGTAATAGTAAGGTTCATTTAAAATTACGTGAACTGGCTTGCTTCACTGAGTCCGAAGAAATATTTAGTGGGTTTTATGCTCGTAATTAATGATGTAAGAAAATCCCTGACCGTATTACTATCTACTTTTCTTCTATTGTAAACGTCATGCTGTGTTATTTATTTTGTTTGGCTTGTATCACATAACAGGAGTAAACACAACCATCTTCTGTATTGGGAGACAAAAATAAATATGTTCACTGTGTAATTCTGATTGTTGGTGTATTTATTTTTTAGGGATATTATTAGGCTATTATTAGATTTTGTTTTCTCTCCACACAACAGGTTGACTGGTAGAGAATGCCTCAAGTTCATTAAGTTCGCTCTTTGTACCCTTTTTGCTGGGTCAGATAATAGAGTCTAAATAAATAATAAGTTCAAATGGCAAGCGATTCCTGCGGCCCATGACATCAACATTCATCCTTAAAAAGTGATCATAATGCAGATGCGTTGTTACCCTTGAGGACTGAGATGGAATGCCTCGACACAAGTAATAAAGGTCAGCAGCGTTATGCTTCTATTTTACGCTGGTATTTTGTGAGGGCGTAGTCCCCGATCGAGCTAACCCATTCATTCTGCAGATAGAAACAAACTGCATTGTAGCTCTATCACTGATAACCACAGCCGATGGAAATTCGCAACAAAAGTTACTATAGCATGGGCAGTTAAGTAGTATTGGCATTTATGTTATCGCTGTGCACAACGCTTGACTATATCCAATATGCTTATGTAGGCAAAACATATTTGTTACATTAATTTGTCAGCTGCTAAAATATTTATGTTTTATACTGATTTTGAATCAGTGCCAACTGCATTGATTCAAAATTACCAAATTACTTTCTAGGATTCAAGCAAAGCCTGTATGATCCATCGTATGAAATTCAAGTAGTGAACCGAAAATATCAAGGTTCCTGATAATATTTTTACAATACCAATAATTTACATGATACACTTGTGTAAACAAGTCACTTGCCTTCATTCCTCATAATTAAACCCACCACAAAACCACATTACATCTGCAAACTACTAAATACTTCGGTTTTAAACATTTTACATTTAATAATATAGTATTGGATATTAAAAGGAAAGACTTTTTTTGTTTCATATTAGTGTTTAGTTTCGTGAGTGTCGGGATCCGGAGGTATTATAACTGGTAGCGAGGCATTCCATTTTAGTCCCCCACGTATCAGTATCTTGAATCACCTGGAACAGGAGTCAAAGAATGACTTCCTTGGTTTCATAAAAAAAACCTTTATGATGAAATACAGAGAGTTATTACGTGAATCTATGATTAACGTAGGATTTGTACTGGTCTGTACGAATTGCATGATCTGCATTGTTAAAGGTAGATCTAGTAAGTACTAAATTTAAGACAAAGAATGACGCCTGCGGCCTTAGCTGGTTTCGAAGGTAAAGGAAGTCAAGGCGCAATTCGGTAGGAATCCCCAACTAAACCGATAAAAACCATCACTTATATACTGAGTGAGATTAGGCGTAGATAGTGAATAAATTTCCAAGTTAAGTCCGTCGAAATAAAAGACCAAAGTCGAAGTTCGCCTCTTGAACCTGAAATAATTGCTTAAATTAACTACGCCGATATTGTTATGCGTCCTACTTATTGTTAAATTAATTCTTAGAAAAACACTTGTGATTTAGAGGCCGATGATAACATAACGTGATACGTTTCTTGAGTACGTAACACTACTCATTTCAATGGATTATCTGGAGTTTAATTTAAAGCGTTGCATTTGCTCATACGAGTCTAGAATGTTCACTTGTACTGTACAACGTCATTAAATTGACCTGTAATTAGACTACTTTTGAACATATGCTTCTATTCTTAAAGTGGTCGAAACAAAAATATAGTAATTTTAATAAAATAAATGTCTAAATATATATACAAGAGTGCTATGAAAGAATGGAGAACAGAAGGTTTTTAATATTTAAAAGGAGACACTATCCCCAGTTATAATGTGGTATGATCAATTGATCATTTGCGATGCGTTGTCAACCCTGGTCTGACGTGTAGACGTAGTCAATCCCTTGTCTAGCTGACTCAACAATGCTGCAGCTAAACTCTAATTACATCGTCTATATAACTCGTATATATAACTTATTTCTTGTCCGCAGTCTGGTTGAATTATGTGCGAATAAAGTTAACTATCAAATTTAAATGGAAGCATTTTTAAGTTCGTGTAATAATATGTAATAATATTATATTTGGGAATAAGTAATAATCTTAATTAAAAAAAAAAAATTATAGTCTTTTTGACGATAACGGTTGGCTGTGGTAGTTAGTCTATACTTCTGAACTAATATTAAGTGTCTTCTTGGTCTCCGTTTCTTATGTTTGTTTTTTTTTACAAAGACATCAACTGCGACTGGAAATATTATAACACCTGAGCATTTGTGCTAGATTCTGCTAGTCGATTTCGTTCATAGCGACATCTGCTGGCAGTTTTCAGATAACATCAACTATTATGTGATATATTATGGTGCTGTTAATGTTGACGAAAATACAGCGGTACTTGTCGACGTCTTCGCTAATCCGATGTAACGCATGTGCCATAAAATCGAAAATAAGTTTGAATACAGTTTAGGAAGCTTAGAAATAACGCGCCCAGCCCCCTACACGAATTTTACTACATTTTTTACACTAAGGTAAGGCCATCGAAAAATGCAAGGCGACCTCAAGTTTTCCGCCGTTTGCAGTGATAGTATGGACGTTATAATACATCCTTCCCAGTTAAAACAATTTGGTTATAACGTTGTCTTAATCATTGTCATATTAATTCAATTGTTTTATGATAACTTAACTTTTTTTATAATTTAGGATTCACTACATAGTAAAATATAGGTGTTATTTTGAACTTAATATCTAATCGATTATTTTACCGCATTTGACATTAAGAATATATATAACATATCCGAATATATTTTAACTTTCATAAATTTGAGTTTTAAAAATTCTCTGAAGTCTCGACTCGTCATTGCCGCAGGCGACGAGATTACTTCTCGTCTCGCTCTAAGGTTGAATATAAGAATGCAGCCATCGTTCTTGGTATTTTAACATGAGGAAACAGGGCCTTACCAAAAGTTTAGTTTTTAGTTTATTGTTACTGTACATGTTATTTTCTTGTTTCAACAAACGGTATTATTATGTTTGATTTAAAATTCTGATTCATAAGCTTAGCCCAACACGTTAACAATATAAGATAGGTAAGAAGTTATTATCTTATCAGTTCCGCGTATGTAGAATGTACATTCAACAGTCATAGAGCCAGCCGCAGATTGTGTCTAACTGCCGACGAATGGGTCAGTTCGACCGGGGTAGGACCGCGCCTGTGAATACCTGCGTGAAATAGCAGCATTTCGCCAATGTGTGTAGGGATTTGGGGCCCCAGTCCTCAGGGCTAGAATCTTCGTTGAGGATGAATGTACGTCTTGGGTTTAGCAATGGGCAGCAGTTATCACTCATCTTCAGGTGATATGGGTGCTCTTTTTTATTATTATTACATTGAGAGTAACAAACGAGAACACAGTTCACCTGATGTTAAGTGTTTTCTGCGGCCCATCTTTCTTGACAAGGAATCATAATGCAGATGTGTTGTCATCCTTGAGGACTGAGATGGAATGGCTCGTCACCAGTAATAAAGGTCTCCGGATCCCTACACTCACTAGACGAAACACAGCAGCATTACGCTGCTATTTCATGCAAATATTTTGTGAGGGCGTCGTCCTTCCCCGGTCGAGCTGACCCATTTATTCTGCAGCTAGAATCAAACTCGAATCAAAATCGAACAGCGTAGCTTTACTCTTTCATAAAAAATCCACATACGTACCTATGGAGTTATTTAATTTTGTTTTGATTACAATGAGAGTAACAAACGAGCACACAGTTCACCTGATGGCAAGTGACTCCTGCGGTCCATGACATCGACATTCATTCTTGACAAGGAATCATAATGCAGATGCGTTGTCACCCTTCAGGACTGAGGCATTCAACACCTCGTAAACCAGTAAAACTAAAGAAAAACTAAGATAAGATTCTAAATATAGTCTACTATTGCATATAGCACATTAATTACGTGTCACCATACCAGCATCACAGATCACATGTTCTCTTCTCTGTAGAACATCAGAGCTTAAATTACTATTGAGGCCGACTTGAGGTCCAACTTAGTTTACGTATTACGAAATTACACATAATGCTCCTTGGTTTTGCATAGTGAGAGAACCCAATTACTGCCCATTCATTGTTCTTGTTTGTTTTCAGGGATTCAAAACATTATAAATTATTAATCGCTTAAATATTCTTCGCTACTAATGCAAATACGCTTGCTATGCGGCAATCTTAACCACTATTTATATGGTAATACTACGATATAAATAGTGGTTAAGTTAATATACTGGCGTTTGTTATGTTTTGATATTTTTTTGACAAACGAACACACAATGAGTTAAGTAAGTGAATGATAACGATGAACAGGAACATCGATACACAACAAAGATTTAAAATGGATTTCCGTTATAACTCTCGAGGATTGAGATGCAAAGATTAGCTAGTCTCTACCGCTGTTCTGTTTATAATGCTTGGCAAAATACGCAAAGTTATTGTATAAATTATTTTTAAATTAATTCTAAAGGATTTGGAAACGATAATTATATTACGTAGATACAAAGAATGCTCGGTAAAATCATGCATTTTTAGTACAACGATGTTTATAGCTCTTTGAACCGCTTATATAAAAGAAGCACTTTGCAATGGACTACTTCTTGTAGAGGATATTCTTTCAGACGCAATAAATGAGGCGACCTTACATCAGTTAGTATTAATCAATTGATCATATTGAATAATTTGTTCCTTTTATTTGAATGCACTCTGCATTGAGACAAAGTTCCAAAACTTTTTTCTTATGTTTAGTTATAAAATTACAGGGTGTTCGAATATCGTTTCCAAATCCTATAATTGACATAATCTGTTTAGTTGAATACAACACAAACCGGTAACAAAATGTTAACTTATTAGTTACACTATTGTGTTAAATAGGGAAATGCGTTATGGCCGCACTATTGCAACTTTCTTTTCTTCCGTAAGGCATGACTGAGGCTAGACTGATGTTGTGCTTGTAATGGCAAATGTAAATAGAGGCAATGAGGGGAGACTGACTGAATTTTACTACTAAATCACAACATATTTTCTAATTGTTTTCGTTTGCGACGCTCCTATTCGTTAAATATTTAAAAATACAGACACGCATCCGCACACACGCACGCGTGAACGCACGCACACACACGCACGCACATACATGCACACTACACTACAGATTGGAATGTATGTTACTTCTGTTGCACATACATTGAAAAAAAAATATATATATTTGTAACTTCTTTGATGGCTAAATATCCTTGTTAATTGTATTTATGTTTAATGTTTCTTGTATGCTGTGAAGTTTACTAATAAAGTAAATAAATAAATAGAAATAAATCAAACATAACACTTTTTTGTTGTTTAAAACATTTATTGTCCGTGCTGATCGATCTCGACTGCACGATATCGTCTGTTTGTTGCCACACGCGAAGATTTTGTGAGCATTCGCACAAAAATACGGAAGCACCCGTAGAAGCACGTGACATAAGAAGGATGAAGAACATTCAATTAGATTGGGAAAATATTCGGATGTAGCGTGTCTTGCACAAATCATAGCATATATATACAATTTTGTGAAAAATATAATAATGTGAAAAAAATATTTAAGTAAAGAATAATTCAATTACAAATCATATACGGTATGAATATGACCGTGACAAATACATTCCGGTTTTGACTCATTAGTTAGAACAGGATTTTCCAAATAGAGTGACGCTACGTTGAAAGGCCTTAGACTGAATGCCAAATGATAAATTTAAAAAAACAAACTTTACTAAATTTTGTAGCATTAAGATAATAACAATAACCAACTTCTAAGATGTTTATTACTGACACACTTAGCCAATTGCAATCTTTTTGCTGTTCAATACATGATACACACAACATATACACCACAGCATAGCATATCTTAATGTACCGGAAGCATCCGCGCGAACACGGAATCATCCAGTTTAGGCCGTGTGTTACCAATGATAATTATGCGATTATATTGGAGACAAGTTTTTATGAAATTTCAGCCACTAATATCAGTATTTAGAGTACGGCTTAGAATACTAGCGTAAAATAGTAGAATAACTTTGTTGGATTTCGTCAGTTGATAGAAAGAAACGTAAAACCTTATATCTGTCGAGCAGGCGTTCCATTTTATTCCCCAAGGGTGACATTAGGTATATTGCGCACTCCTCCATCGCATCTTGATATCTTATCGAAGATATGTAAGTGTTATGGTCCGCAGATATAACTTTCCATCGAATTTAGTGAAGTGATTGGTGTCCTGTCTTCATTAGTCACTCCTAATATCAAAAATAAAAAATAAAAAGTATTCTATCTTGGTCTCAGGTGTGAAAACGCCCTTACATCTTGATTCATTAATGGATTGAGACGTCTTTGTGTTTCAGTTGTCACTTACGTCATATAAACTGGTCGTTTGTCACATAAAACCGATGGATGGCGTTTTCTGCTTTAAAACGTAAAAAATACTGTAAGACGTAAAAAATCGACAACTGACAAACATTCCTTGTTCCTTATAGTGTTTATTTTGTCGTACAAACAAAGAATTCCCGGTACATTAAATCATGCATTTTAGTAGCCACAATACGTCTTTATGGCTCTTTGGGATTTTACCGTTAATACAAAATGCAATCACTTTTCTGAACCACTTTGCGATGAACTTCGTCTTGTAGAGGATATTATATATACTGACGCAATAAACGGGGTGACTTTACATCGGTTAATATTATTATTGAAAAATTTGTTCCTATGATTTTGTTTGTTTGCATTTTAGCATTCATTTACACACAAAAACCTTAGAAATACCATAAGCTATGTTTACTTGTTCAATAAGTCGTCGTAAGTTGATAATAAGTCGTAAGTAACTTTAGATATTTGAGAAATATGCTGCCTAATTGCTTTCAAGCATCCAAAAAGGCATCTTACTTATTTTTATGTTGGTTTATTGATTGACTGAAGGTTATACAAGTTTCTAAACGTCACTTGCTTTCGTTTCGTACCGACTTCATCTCTTAATAATTCGGTTAAAATGTGCACAAAAATAAACGAGATTGAAGAATCATTATCAATTTTATGGCCATAAAATATAAGTTAAATAAAAAATTAAATTATCAGTTAATTGGTGTGGTGGTAACGAGGGATACAAAATGATGTATTTTATGAAATGAGTTTGACAATCAAGTACGAAGTTAATGCGATGGCAATTGATTCCAGGAAAGTAACTATATTATTAACTTTGTGTGTGCTGGGGTACTCCCCAACGTGTTATTAGTGGTAACGGAATCTACATTACTATGTAGATTCCGTTACCACTAATTATAAGTAAGCGGATTTTTGTGCTCGCCACACGAAACGGTAGAGCGGCAAGCTGTTCTTTTGCGTTGGTACACCGCGGAGACGTCCGATCCATCTCGTTGGAACATAGACGACGACGCAACATATAAAAAGGCGTATTCTTCGTTGTCGACTAAACGTGGCTGTCATGCATACATGACATAACCATTTAATTCTTCGAAAATTAATATCTCTATTGAATTTTTTTGCTCATTTTATGTTATTTAGTTCATCGACGCCAATCTCTAATATTACTTAATCAGCATGGAAAAACATAAAATATATATAAATACATACGTCTCTAGACTCGCATCACTATATCGTTGCTGGACGACTTCTCAAGAATATAGAATTACCGGTCGGTAGTCTTGAGTCATTTCGTAACCGAGTTTCACATTGAAACCTGTTTTGAGGACAAAGTTTGACGTAAACAACTGACATGATGCGACGCGATATGGTCTTCTAGAAATCCAGAATAAGTATGGGAAATTATAAGTCTGTTTTTAACACGCAAACTTGCGTTATCTTGTTTTTATTTCTCAAATAATAATGATAAAATTTAAATATAACAACTAGCAAGTTGCTTCGGCAGACGATGCATTTATTAACTTACATGATGTTATTTTTTATGATATTATGTGTTATATCTGTTGTGCTATTTAAAAAATCCAGTGAAGTAACACTACTTATCTTTATCCGGTTGAATATATAATGAAATATTATTGTATGGTATAATATATTTATTATTTATGTTTACATTCTATACTATATGTATTATTATTTTTGTATTTATATGCATGCGTTTGTAAATAATTATAGTCCAGTACATATATATTTTTTTTTAGTCAAATTTTTTTGTGTGTACACCGTTTCTTTTTCCGATAATATGTCCAACACCCTGCTGGAAGAAATGTTTATTGTAAAAATACGCTGCGCCTTTGTACTTTTCTTATCTTTGTTTGTATAAATGCTTTGTGTACATAAAAGTTAAATAAATAAATATGATTCACAACTCAGTTGTGGTCACAGTTCATCTGATGGCAAGTGACTTAGGCTCCATGACCAATGATATTCATTATCAATAAGGAATCATAATACAGACGCATTGTTACCCCTGCGGATTAAGATCGAATGTTATGTTTAATTATTTTCACCACACGAAACGCAGCACGAAGCACTTAACTATTATTATTAGCTGTTTTTTCCGTGTCCAACCTACCCCGGTATTTCGACCTATTCATATTTCAACTAGTTCATAACCGCGCCGTTATTGTACCCGTATAAAACTTTCCATGAAAGATTAGAAGCAAAACTACAACTTGACATTCCAACTGATTCTCTTTGGCTGATTGGGATTGGCTTAGAGGAAAAGTCAGTAAAGGACAGATTTTTGTGTAGTGTTTGCGACAGACTGACGAACTTCTCGAACTCTTGACCCGGTAACCATTGTCAATATTGGTGTTATTGACTACGTAGGCCTTTGATAATTATCCTTATAACGCAAACTATGCGCGTGTATTTGTCTTTATGTAATTGTGCGCATCTATTCACGATATTAGCTTTCTCTCACGATTCCGTGAGAGCTATATTGTGGGTGCATGTAATAAATACAACATTTTATGTGTTCAAATGTTTCCAGTGCTACGTAATGTATATTATTTGTCCAACTGGATTTGTTGTTTAATGACTACGTTACAGTGTTTATCATAAAATTTTGTAGTTATCAAATTATAAATTATATTTGAGATCCAAAATAAAAAAAAAGTGGAAGGCATCGAAGGGAAAGATCGTGTGGATACGTGCATGTCAAAGAAACAAAACATAAAAATATGTTGTTAAAAAAATATAAGTTGACGATATGTGAAATCTTAAAATACTCTCAATCTGCGTGACCCTTATCGATACCCTCTTTAGGCAAGAGGTTTATGGCTCCGTATTGAATTTTATTTATACGATTAGGGTATAATCTTACTTTAGCATTTTCTGATTAAACATTCGGATATATGTCACACGATATATCAAATGGAATAACTACATATAGGTACTATATCTCTCTTTGTAATTAAAAGTTATACATATGTTTGATATAACTCATTTCAGTTATGACAAAGATATGTGTTTATCTGTGGATTTATTTTACGTTATTTTATATTTTTTAATTCTAGCTGCAGTAATGAATGAGTCAGTTCGATCGGGGTAGGACCACGCCCTCAGAGTACCATCGTGAAATAGGAGCATAATGCTGCAGTGTTTTATCTGGTGAGTGCAGGGATCTGGAGATCTTTATTACTGTGACGAGGCATTCCATCTCAGTTCTCAAGGGTGACAACGCATCTGCATTATGGTTCCTTGTCAAGGATGAATGTAGATGTCATGGGCCGCAAGAATCATTTACCAACAGGTGAACTGTGTGCTCGTTTGTTACTCTCAATGACATAAAAATAAAGAAATAAAATAATTCTCATAATCAAATGGTACTGCAGGATCGTGTGGTGTTTGCGTTATTGTTATTGTAAAGCATGTACCTACCTTTATTATATGAGATTGTAAGAATTTTTTAAAGTAAGTACTTCACATAGTTTGTCATTTACGTTGTAATGCCACTACTTGCGTAGTAACGTGATAATGCCATGTTGCAGTTATAAAATAATTATAACACGAATAGGTGAAACAAAGAGATATTCCATCTCAATCCACAGGGCTAACAACCAATATGCGCGCATTTTAAATCTTTATTGACGATGGATGGATGTAGATGACACGGGCCGTTGCTGTCGGTGAACTGTGGGTTCGTTTGTTATCCTTAATATAATTAAAAAAATATTTCACTACCTTGTTTATGCATCGAGAAAACCAATGACTTTATAACTGATGAAGCATTACATCTTCGACCTTAAAAGGACCGAAACCGGACGAAATCCCCAATGAAGAATCATAGTGCAGATACGTCTGCACTATGATTCTTTATGCATGGGATTTCGTAGGCTAATTCATTTATCATAAATAGATTGTGTTGTTAGTGTTTTTTTACGTGTAGTACCATGAAACAATATCATCTTGCTCTTCCATTTGTAAAAATGTAAGAATAACTCAATAATATAAGACTTCTCTCGCACCTTTATTTGTTTTACGACTTTCCGTTGCGCTTTTAGCTTCCGTACAAATATTCCGTTTCAGTAAATATTTACGGGTGTGAGCAAGGCCGTTCCGTATGTGACCCGACCTTCCCGGGAGCATTTGTGTTACTGCAAAATTAATTTTTAATTTCCTCATCTGTGTTATTGTAAGACATTCCTAGATAGACTTTTCGTCATTTTAATATACTATTATTCCTTTTTTGTTAATAATAATAATTTATGCCGTAGCTATTAACTAGCAGGAGTACGAACATCTCGGCAAGACTATAGTGGGGAAGTATCATGTTTTCAAAGAATATTACCGTAAACAAGTAGTTTAGCTCTGCCGTGTGTCGTTTGCTGAGTGGAATAAACGTAATTGTTAGCGTTTATGTCGATAGTAGAATTAAAACTAATAAATTACGATTTTGATCTAGTCACGATGAGATTTTTTATATAATTTAGGACGACAAACATACACATAGACATGTCGCATAGACGGGTTGTCTTCAAAACAAGATGACATATGTTGTCATATCTCAAGACTAAGACTTATAAATCAAAAGAAACTTTATTCGACGACGTTTATTTTACGATTTCTTTCGATTAATAAATTGTTGGCAGTTAACTGGGACAGTTAACATCGTTTGAAATAGGGAATCATTTCGCTGATTTTATTTTGTGACGCTTTCCTGAAAAAATGTAAAAAATATTTTCAAGGTACACTAAAAAGCGAAGCGGTCCTTGTAAGTTGGGCTAACTGACCTTTCTAAAAGGTCTGCAGCGAATCTGCTATTGCCTCCGGTGTTGCGAATGTCCATGGTCAGCGGTGATCACTTGCGATCACCTATTCTATATAAAAAAAGACTACAGCTAGTTTTTTTGTGCAGTATGAATGGATCAGCTTGATCGTAGAAAGATTCAAAGAGGATAACAGTGGAAAGCAGCCCCACACTATTGCTTAAAAAATCAAGTTCAAAGTGAAATGATGCGAATGGTTATATCTGATACTTGCAATATATATTTCAAAACTAGTTATATAAAATCTTTCAAAAGTTCATTCAATATCATTCATTCATTCAATATTCAAATTTAATATCATGTACGCTGTCAAACGGTCACGGTATTAGTCGGGATACGATTTCTTTCAGTTATTGATGAACTATAACACCTTAATGTAAACACAACGACGGTTATTTTTTAATTTAATTATAGTGAGAAACGAACACACAGTCGACCTGATGGTAAGGGATACTTGCGACTCATACATGACACACACATTATTCCTAGATAAGGAATCTTAATTCAGAAGACCAAACGTAACACAGATGCGTTATGGCTGTCATTTTACTCGGTTATTGTGTAAGGGCGTGGTGAATCCCCCGTCGATCAGGCTCATTCACCCTGCAGCTAGAACCAAAATACAGTATTGCTCTAGTAAGGTTATAAAGATGATTATCATATTAAGTTAGTTCTAGTTGTTGCCCTATGTTGTTGATGCGTTTAATTGCTAACGGACGGATGCTTTAATCGTACAGATTTGCGCAATCAATGCTATTACTTTTTGAGTTTGATGTAGCGTGAACATTTGCATATAGGTACACTGTTTCAAGACACTGCGCACATGACGAGGCGTAGTGGTTAGTGTAACGGGCTGCTGCTTCACGAGCCTTGGGTTTGATTTCTAGCCGAAGAACAATACTTTGGCAACACAATCATCTGTTGGATTGATTGTGAATCCTTTTGTTTTATTATGTTCCGTGTCGCTGATACTGCATCGGAACCTCTTTTCAACGGAAATTCTTTCGGTCGTATTGCACATGCATTACATCGGAACACTAAAGGGAATGTTTTGCGTAATAAATAGTTTATTTCTTATTATTTATTACTAATCGCCAAGAAACGGATTCGTTGTGACTCTTTAAAAATCGAAAAAAAATGCTTTTTGTGTTCTATTAAGAGTTTTATTTTGTATTTTTCTAGTATGCCTATTTTATTGAAAAATGTCGTGTTAACATTTATAAATTTTATGTACTGCACGTGTACATTAAATTTATCATTGGCAACGCAAAACAAAATATTAAACGCTTTTAATTGCAAGCAAGGATCAAAGTCCAGTAGTTAACGCAATTAGTTAATGTTAATCATTGATATAATGCATGTTGTCATTAATAAATATCAAATGAATTATTTGAGATTAATTGTAATAATATTTCTTTGAATCGGTCAAATACACATAAATATCTTCTAGCCACTTTAAACTTATGATAAAGAGCCTCTCCCACTTCCTCACGGCCCAATTTCGGATGAATCCATGCGATGAAGGTCACTTGAAGGTTTTTATCTTTCTCAAACGTTTTTTATTATTATTGGAGAATAACAAACGAGCTCACAGTTCACCTGATGGTAAGTGATTCCTGCGGTCCATGACATCTACATTCATCTTTGACAAGGAATTATAATGCAGATGCGTTGTCACCCTTGAGGACTGGGATGGAATCCCTCGTCACCAGATGAAACAGCAACATTATTTAACGCTGGTATTTTGTGAGAGTATGGTCCTCTCCCTACCCCGGTTGAGCTGACCCATTCATTCTGATGAAACAAACTGCAGAGTAGCATTACCACTGTCAGCTAGAAACGAGCTAATGTAGCTCAATCACTGTCAAACGTTATTGACGTATTAAACGAATTAAGGATAAAAGTATGTACTAGTAAGTATGAAATTTATCACATTAATAAATTTTCACTGTATATTATTTAATTGTGTTTTTTATTAAATTTTCTTCGTGGCTCGACTTTGAGTAGGGTATACCAGTTTAATTACCCTAGGGCACATCATTACCACTGATCTTAAAGACGTCGGTGCCATAGAGGTAGCGAAGGGCGTTGACGGTGAGAGCCAACATGATCGTTCGCAGGTTTGCTCGCTGCTCGAAGGAGGTTAAACTCACTCTATTTATAGCTTACTGTACGAGTTTCTTTGCGAGAACCCTGTGGTCGAGCTACAAGCAAAAGTCCTACAAAGCCCTTCGAGTTCAATATAACAACGCATTCAGAGTGCTGTTAGGGCTGCCTCGCTTCTGTAGTGCGCATCAGGGATATTTGCTGAAGCGCGCGTTGATTGCTTTTATGCCACGATGCTGAAAAGATGCGCATCCCTAGTGCGCAGGGTGCGAGCCAGCCCCAACACCATACTGGAGATGATTGCCTGTACACTAGATTGTAAGTATGTCAATCAATGCCTAAGGCTGCATGTTGTAGGGGATAATTGTATGTAGCATTTTAGGAACGAAAATATCTATATGTATTGTTACTAACATAGTTATTAAGTATCTTACTAACAAAATTATGAGCATAATATAAAGTTATTATTATTATTATATGCCTTTAATAGAATCAGTTCTCTCGTGCTTTCTCTGGGCCGCGTTGTTATTGGATATATTACACAAATGTCTAGAATTCTTTTATTTCACATCTATTGTATTACATTCGTAGAAGGAATTTTAATGCATGTATGCATACCGAAGATACAACTTGGACACAATTTGACAATTAATATATCTTAATCTATTTTTAATTAATTGATGTTTTCTTGGTCGATCGCGACTACGGCGATGAATTTTAGATGTTATCTGGTAACGTCAACGTCGTAGGCTGTATTACTGTTAGTAGTGTTGCGCCATAAGCAATCACGTAAACTCAAGACGCACTAATTCGTCGTCTACCAAATTCTGATGCAAGTATGTTGCATTACACGTGACATAATACTACAAATCTAGATCCGGAAACTGATAATTTGTTATATAGATTCACTGAGAATCGCAGCCAGGAGTGAAGACTCGGAATTGATTACTGTTGCCCATGGATTATACATTCTTTATAGATAAGGATGCCAATGTGCTGTCATTCCTAATGACTTACTTAACGACTAGCATTACCAATAAATAATAATAAATTAATCGATACCATTATCAAATAATACTTCAGTTTCCTTCATACTTCACACTTGTGTTTTTGTAAAAGCGAGATCCTTTCAACTCATTCGGATTACATTTTGCTTTTAACTGCAGCGTGGATCTACCAATTAGTCCATTAACGATTGTTGTTGTACCACTAGCGATCCTTATCATTTTAAATTATACTATAGTCGACGCATTTTAAACTGAGTCGTCGGGTAATAAATGTCACTGACAGTATGAATGTGCACGCAATGCAACTCGTTATCGATACTTAGCTACCTACCACACGCGGGGTCGATGCGTCATCCCTAGAAAAGATAAATTCGGCCTTTTCAGGGCCACATTACGATGTATACAGTTTCTCTATGATTACGTCGAAACAAAAATTTTATCTTACAAATTAAAACTTATTTTCAGATAGCGAAAAATTATTCATATTAATACTTAACATAGTATAGCATATCGATCGTACCTATCCCGTTTTCGATATGCACCTCTACAATTCTTACGCTCATCACTACACCTCTTATAAGACCTGTAAGTGCTAGCGAGACAGACAGATAAATATGGTTTATGACCCGAAGCCTCAGTTCATAATGCGTCGACTATAGTCCAAAACGATAATGCGAAAAGAGCAAAAAAGCCTTTCTAATTCAATAATCCAAAATGTTAAATGCTAAATTAACATAAAAATTCTACTGGTACATTTCGAATTTTTGTAATAATACTATAAAGAAGAAATAGACAATGTCTTGTTCTTTTTCTAATGAAACTGAGGTATGAAATTTAAAATAGCGTTTTTTTTATTACATTGAGAGTTTATTTGCCACATCACAAGGCTTTGAGACTTAGACTTTCTTATTACAACGATTATAATGAAGGATTGGTGCAAATTAGTTGAGCCATTAAAATATGAAATTCGGAAATGAATACAAAAATCTACAACTTTATATAAACCTCCAAAAGAGTGATAAAATACCAATATATGTAATCTAAACAAAATATAATAAAATTCTGAAAATATTTACAGCGGAAAGATTATTAATAGTTCCGCAAAAAAGAAACTTAAAAAATATGTTACTTTCTTATTATTTTCTTATGGTTCGTGCAAGACACATTACACTATATTCATTACATTACAGTATATTAGACTATTCATTGAATATTCATCAAACTTATTACCTACATCAAACATCTCATAAATTGAGGTGACTACAACAGTCATACGGCATAAGTAGAGTAATAAAGAGAGGACGCAAATAACAAATCAAGTATTTTTTATATTACCACTATACTTTTATAGACAACAAGCACAAATAAAAATCTCATTACAATAAAAATGAATGGGACATCAGTACCTTTTTTCTGTTAGTAACGAGACTTAGAATTTATTACGTCCAATCTAAAAACTCAAGGAAAAACTTTAGCGTAATTGTATTTATATTATGTTATATAATATATATCTTATTACATATTTCTATAATTTTTTCTAAAATTTAGATAATTAAAAAAATATTGGTGTAAACGCAGCCTTTACGTTACGAATAAATAGATCGTTAAGATTTAGATCTACAGCGACCTAGTTTACGTGAGCAGTTTGCGTACGGAATTCCTTGCACTGGTGTTTCTATAGTACAAAAGATTTAATATATTCTAAAGGTTTGGCACGAATTTGTGTGATGTACCTAAACTGATTTATATAGTTGACGTTGAAAAAATCTCAAACTTTTTAATTGTCATTGTGATAGATTAAAGTCAATTATTGTTGAAATAATTGACCGTAAGATCTTTAATAATGAAGATATGATGATGTATGAGTCTACTTATCTCTACTACCTTTAGATATTTCTACTACTATCTTTAGAAATTTGGTTATTTTCCGAAGCTAAGACTATTTATATCAGGCGTCCCTGTTTTCGGCTCTGGTTGTGTTGTTGAATTTGTCGGTAGACACTGATCTGAATTTCTCGATTCTTTAGACGAGTTATGGATCGGATCGTATTAAGTAATACGAGGTAGAGTGAGGGTCTGTGTTTGCACAATTACTTACGGCACGAAAATATAGCTGTGCTGATGTCATCATTTGGGTCATAATCATACGTCGCAGCGGCCATTATATACTTGAAGGGTATATTTTATATATTAACTAAGACTATTTTATTATGTTTTGTTCTGTATCCATTGCAGATCTACCAACACTTGCGCTGGTACACGAACCCATCGGAGCAGCGTTGGATTGTGCGCATCCTGTTTATCGTGCCGATCTACGGCTGCTACAGTTGGATCTCTCTGCTATTTTTCAATGGCGACTCGTATTACGTTTATTTCTTCACCGTCAGAGATTGTTATGAAGGTAATATTAATTCTTTAATTTATGTTAACAGTGGTGAACCCGCACCACAGCAGCCGCGCCATCAATGTGGCTTCACAATTCATGTTGTAATTCTTAAAAACCGCCAAGACCACAACGCTGCTCTACTTGTATGTCCAGGCGCGAAGACCGTATAATTTGGTCGAGGTTTAATAACTCACCTCTCGGGAGTGAATGTCAACGCATGTGGCATGGGCTTCAGTTGCCACTTATCATACGAACTGTGTGCTTTTTTGTCACCAAAAAAATGTATAAAATTATATTTTCTTCGAATCTTATCAAAACCCACCTGTCTTGTATACATGAGATTCTGTTTATCGTGTTCTTACGTGGATTTTTTTACCAGCATTTGACAGAGTAAGAAACTTCGTATGCTTGAGTTTAAACTAAAATTTTGAGATAAGTTACATTATGTTATATAATTTATCGTGTCGGTAAAACAAAATATATTCGTGAAGGTCGAGCTAATATTTAAGTTCAATCAAGTAGTTTGAAATGCAGTAACTTGAATTGGACGGTCATTACAAAAATTAATATATATATAAATATGT
Organism: Teinopalpus imperialis; assembly: GCA_029286865.1. Taxonomy (NCBI): domain Eukaryota; kingdom Metazoa; phylum Arthropoda; class Insecta; order Lepidoptera; family Papilionidae; genus Teinopalpus; species Teinopalpus imperialis. The sequence continues at coordinate 1,798,368 of JAGSMU010000009.1, forward strand.
AAACCGTGCGAAATCTATTGCTAAGCGGGTTCAATGTTATTATTCCGGACATATTGATCAAGTTTGACTGGTTTATTATTAGTCAACTCCTTTTTTATTTCGTTAAGAACGTAGGTTCATTACGTCGAACAGTAACAATCGCGGCCCATGACACTCATATTCATCTTCGATAAAGAATTATAATGCAGACACGTTGTCACCCTTGGGGACTGAGATGGAATGTCTCGTCACCAGTAATATAGATCTCGGAATCCTACACTCACCAGACGAAACACAGTAGCATTATGCTGTTATTTTAAGTCGGTATTCTGTGTGGGCGTGGTCCTACCCCGGTCGAGCCGACCCATTCATGCTGTAGATAGAAACAAACTGCGGCCTGTCTATACCACTGTTAAGCACATCAATCCTTAACTAATATTCAAGATCTCCATACGATGTCAATGAAGATTGAGATGGAATTCCTTACTATCAATGACTGGGTCTCTAGATCGATGAGGCTGGCCTATAATCATTATAAAATGTAACACAGTATTTTCTATAAAATGATTAAAAACAAAATATGTTTGTATTTCCTCCTTGATAGAATATTATTTATTAACTCTTTATTGCATTAACCTTAACATAGTTAAAGGTTCACGACGGGCGGAATTAATGCTAAAGGCATTCTCAACCACTTAACCCATGTGGTGAGATATTGTGATAGGTGTAGCAATAAACTAATTAATAAAAAGAAAAGACCAAAAATAATTAATATACAAATAATAATAATAGTACATACATATATAGATATTAAATCCGTTATAGATGTCCGATATACAGACAGAGTTGTGTAGCTCGGACATCAAAGGAATTTGGTAAAGTGAGCTGTAATATAGATCTTGTTATTAAACGAAACAGTCCATCATGAGATCAAGAGAGCATGCCGACCTATATATCTTACCTGCGACATTTTGATCGTTTCCCTTTGATCTACTACCTAACCAAAACAATAACAAGTCACACACATTTCTGTTGTCTTACAGCGTTCGTGATCTACAGTTTCCTCTCGCTATGTTACGAGTATTTGGGCGGTGAGGGTAACATAATGTCGGAACTCCGTGGACGGCCCGTGCGCGCTTCCTGTGTGAATGGCACATGCTGTCTCTCCGGTGCCACGTACACCATTGGCTTCTTGCGCTTCTGCAAGCAAGCTACCCTGCAGTTCTGCCTCATAAAACCGGTCTGCGCGTTCATCATCATTTTCCTTCAGGTAATCAATCAACTTATATTTTTCTTATACAACCTTGTACTTTAACGATTCCGTAGAATTGAAGATGACGCCTATATAATAATAAAGAAAAATATACTAATTGTTATTTATAACATATACATATATACATATATATGTGTATATTTATAGATTGTCGAACGATTATAATGCAATTATATCCAAATATAAGTTACGCTAAGATTGTACAACGTCGATCTATCCGTGTCTTCAATATAACTTAGGTGTCTTAGGAAAATTATGTAGCTTAAGATTGTACATTTTTTATTATATTGAGAGTAACAAACGAGCACACAATTCACCTGATGGCAAGTGATTCCTGCGGTCCATGACATCTACATCCATTCTTGATAAGGAATCATACTGCAGATGCGTTGTCACACTTCAGGACTGAGATGGAATGCCTCGTCAAAGTCTGAATCATTATTTAGTTAGCAGTTTCTTAAGATACTTATGATAATTAAATAATATTTATATATGTGAAATTTTATAACAGCAGTTCCGGATAAGTACAAAAGGTTGGGTAGCAGATAGCCGCTACAATCTTTTCTATCAGTTGCTCAGTAAGCTGAGTATGTGCTGTTAGTGTGAGCACGTGTTACCTAATATATTTAATATAATTAACCCCGAAAATTGGATTGGCAGGAGTTGTGTTTTGTCAATAAGCCTAATGGATTAGGCGCAGCATCATTATGCTGCTACTTTGCGCTGGTATTCTGAGGGCGTTGTCCTAACCCGGTCGAGCTGAAGTATTCATTCTGCAGCTAGAAACAAATCGCAGTGTAGCTATATCACTGTTATTTGTATATTTATGGCCGAAATAATCCAACGTTGACCATAGATTTGATTGTCACAACTTCGGTCTTAAGGCTCTTGAGGCTATTTTCAGCATCTTCCCGCAAACCTCCACGTTAAGTTATATATTACGACTCTCTGAGAATATAAGGCTTGCTTACAAATCATGATGTTAAAAAGTGCGATAACGGCAAGTTGATTAATAATTAGCTTACTGTGTAACTGCGTCACGTTTTACGCACATATATAGCCTCGCAGGCCGAGTTACCTACGAGCGAGAGGTCCGACAAAGTTATTTATGGGGATTAGCATAAAGGTTATTTTGCCGATCGTGGCATTATATTGCAAACACTTGCGCAACCGGTACATCGTCTATAATTAACATTGCTTTATATAACTCAACGATTTTTTATAACACTATACTATGAAAAGATTTACACCAAAAAAACAAACAAACATCTATCTATGAGTAATCATATGACACAAGAATATTATCAGGACTCATAATTAGCTGATAAATTGATACGACATATATCGTATTCCCTTAGTCATTTTAATCTTTTTATAATCAAATCAAAAATATTAACTATGATTATTTTTATGCCAAACGTGAATACTGAAACGTTCCCAGTATTATGAGTGGTATTTAATATTCGAGTACCGTTAAAACTTCAAATTGCAGGGAATTTAATTTGAAGTTCAATCTCACTGACGGTTTAATTAATCGGCTGTGAGTCTTATGTATGCGTATGTACACGCAGCTAAACATGTATGTGTTAGATATATATCTTTGACGGCCACTATGGAGTAACCTGACTTCTTCGTTGCGGGTTCTGGGTTCGATTCCCAGACGAAGAACAAAAATCCGTGCACCACTAATTGTTGATAATCCAACTCCCTGACACTGCATGAACTGTACCTCGATCTTATTGCATATGCTTTACATTAGACAAAGGAAAAGCGTTGTCGAATGTGTGCTTCTAAGTTTGCGCGATTGATTACGGCACTGTATATTTTCTAAGCAAGTGCTTGACCACGATCCTACCTAATGTTAAGCGGAAATGCAGTTTATCGGAAGCATTCACCATTTAGTTGAACTGTGTGCTCTTTATCACCCTTACTCTCATAAAAACTGAACGTATGATGGATGGCTACTACGTTCATATTTATATAAAAAAAATAATAGTTTACATAGTAGGTTTTCGTCAAGGATTGATGTATATTTTTTCGGGTAGTTCTTTATAAATTTTAAATGAGGTTCATTAGCTCTCACATTTCAATTTCGCGCAATGTAAAAATAAGTCACGATAATATATTGTTTTTTTTTTTAATTTAAATATATATTGTTAACTTTAGTTGATATGTAAGAATTTACCAACTGAATTTTAACATTAAACATTTATCCGACGTTATTAGTATCCAGTGATTTGTATCGCTTTATTTGGTAAATACAAGTCGCTCAAAACGGCACTTTTCGTTTAGTTATATATGTACGTGCAACCACTTTAGTAAAGGTAGAGAATAATTAATTCAACTAATTAGTGTGGTTGGGTTTAAGTAAGGCGTAGTTTTAGTGTATTAGTTATATATTACATTTATATGGTTATATGTTACCTTGAAACAGTGTTGGGGCCTATTTAAGTTTACGTTTGTACATATTTTTTTAATATTAATGTATAACGAACTAGCATAAAGATCATCTAAATGAAGTAACTGTGGTCAATAGATACACATCCAACCTAGATGAAGATTCATAACACATTCTTTGTCACCTCTGAGGTTTGAGCTGGAGGAACTTCTTTCTTCATTACCAGTAACATGGTCTCCAACTAACTACGCTCACCGTACTAAACATTATGTTGCTGTTGTTTTACGTGTGTATTCTTTGAGGAAGTAGCGATTCTCGTCCATTCAGTCGAGCTGATCCCCGGCTATCGATGGGTATACTGTAGCGAGGTACCCTCGAATCGAATCACCTGCCCAACGGGGCGGAAATTGGCATATCTTTCGACCTTTCTCGGGGAGGCTTTCATCCTGCAGCTATGACTCTTGGGTTTGATTCCCGGCCAAGGATATATGTCGCCTCACAAAATGTTTCTGCGATCTTTTTACTTTATTAATACATTCTACTAGACGAAAAGATATACCTTCACTTCAACTTTTTCCACTACGTAGTTGGTCTGAACCTGTAATAATAATAAAATATCGTTATGGTAGAATACAAGACCTTAAGGATGGCGTACATATTTACACAGTATTTTCTAATACGACTTAACCTCTAAGTGGGATTCGCAGAAAATAAAAGCATAGACAATCCTAGCAAATCTATGGTTACTTATCTTTAACTGAAATACGTTTACATTTATAAATGTGATATTTTATCAATTAACAATATAAACAAGTAAATGAATCCGTTTATAATTATTGTAATTTTATCTTTAAACCTTTTAACGAATATAATGGGTTTATCCCGGGTTTATCTGAAGCTTCTAATCTATAAACTCGTTAGTTTTGTTTAATTTTAAGTCAAGTTTTTATTTTATTAGGGTGACAATCAAACATTTATCTTACACTAAGTTATAAAAAGCCTATAGGCATATATAACCATCGATCAATAATTAGTCAATAAGGAATTAAAATAGCGATGAGATGTGACCCCTGAGGAATGCGAATAGTGGTGTTGCAGCTAGTCACACAAAAACCCTTCCTCGACTGGAAATCGAATCCAGGACTCGCAGATCATCATTACATTGATAAGCTTCCTTATGGATTGCCACGAACCACGATCTAGAGTCACCTATATTAAGACCTTTGGAATAAGTGTTTATTATTTTGTTATTATTAATTTTTACACTTATATATAAATAAGTGTATAAATTAATAAAAAGAAGTTATTGAATTGTGGTTTTAGTTATTGGCCAAATGCGTCGTAATATCTTACGCGATAAAGCGACGCCGCTCATTAGGGGAAGAACCTCTAGAATACAAGTGTAAAACGAGACAAGAGCATGTTCCTTTGGTGAATAAGAGATAGGTACTGCAATTTTTATTTTGTCTGGGTTACAATGCATCTGCTTTAAGATTCCCAATAATATAAGAAAGAACTCGCAATCTACTTCAAACTATGTTTTTTCACACCGATTGACTTAAATGTATGTCATGCATGTTGCGGTAACGAGCACAAGTGTTGTCCCTAGAGGGAGCCTCGGCTGGACCGTCGCCATGAAATGCGTGAAAGCAAGCCGAACCTCGGCTTGGTCAGTAGTAGTTGCTTCCGATGGAAAATGTATGGTTTTTTTTCATATGTGACTACGTGAACGTCTATTGCCTTAAATAGGCTGCAAGTTTCGGGACCCGAGGATATTCCCCAATTACCCGAATATCAAATCGACGGATCGCGGCCCGTCTGTATTGGGTGGCACAACTCGTTGCTCAGGTGGAAGTGTTATGTTTACGTCTTCACGTCACATACAAAACCTGATGGGAATTGCGAAAAAATAAAAATCACTTATCCACACGAACTAATGTTGGTTGCTATTGGCTCCACCTAAGATTCCCTTAGTCGTGATTTTATATTATATTTACTTGGTGTTTTCCACAGTCCGCTGGGCACTACCACGACGGTGACTGGAGCCCCAACGGCGGGTACATTTACATCACCATTGTGTACAACTTCTCCGTCAGTCTCGCCCTCTACGGCCTTTTCCTCTTCCTCGGTGCCACGCGGGAGATGCTCAAGCCATTCGATCCGGTGTTGAAGTTCTTCACCGTCAAATCTGTCATCTTTTTGTCGTTCTGGCAAGGTAAGTAAAAAATTTAACTTTGCTCCAAAACGTGTAATAAATATTTTTTTGTACTTAAAATTATTGTTTTAGAATTCTAATTTACAGATAGGATGGGATGTAATTATTGATAAGCGAAGTTTTTTCATATATTTTTTCTTGTGTAATAAATTATTTATTTGCGCGCATCGTTATCTGTGAAGACAAAATAATTCATGTTTATATAGTTCTGAACCTTTTGACATATAACAACAGTGTAATACAAGTTAAGTAAAAGAAAGTACAAGGTAGAAAACCAACATAAATCAGCTTCGCCTGGATGTATTGAAACTTTTTTATTTGTTTATTATAAAAGACTAATAGCAAAAGAAATATAAGAGACACTTAGCTTATTCTTTGTACTATTTTTTTCTTTTTTTTTTTATTATGAATCTAGCTTTCATTGCTATAGTTACTAACAGGTAAAATTTAAAGTCATAGAGACTTAGCTTATTCTTTGTACTATTTTTTTTCTTTTTTTTATTATGAATTTAGCTTTCATTGCTATAGTTACTAACAGGTAAAATTTAAAGTCATAGAGACACTCAGCTTATTCTTTGTACTATTTTTTTCTTTTTTTATTATGAATCTAGCTTTCATTGCTATAGTTACTAACAGGTAAAATTTAAAGTCATAGAGACACTTAGCTTATTCTTTGTACTATTTTTTTCTTTTTTTATTATGAATCTAGCTTTCATTGCTATAGTTACTAACAGGTAAAATTTAAAGTCATAGAGACACTTAGCTTATTCTTTGTACTATTTTTTCTTTTTTTTATTATGAATCTAGCTTTCATTGCTATAGTTACTAACAGGTAATATTTAAAGTCATAGAGACACTTAGCTTATTCTTTGTACTATTTTTTCTTTTTTTTATTATGAATCTAGCTTTTAATGCTATAGTTACTAACAATCCCGCTAACCACTCCAACTAAGCTGATACGCTTGCGCAATCCAGGAATCCATTAGCTTATCGACGCTTACTGTACTAATGGTGGATGTAATGTTATTGTTCTATATGTATGTGCTAAGAGTGATATACGATCACACAGTTCACCTGATGGTAAGTAATCATTGCAGTTCATAAATGCTAATATTTATTTCAAACAAATATTCAAGATGCGTTGACACACCTTGTTGATGAGTATTGAAATGTAATTCCTCGTTACCTGTAATCAGTTTCCGTTTCCTCTACTACCTGATCTGTTGCATCATACTAATTTTCTATCAGGGCGTGGTTCTCCTCACCCGTACCGACATGTGGCAACTAAAATTCTAGCTGCCGGTTGGCCGTGTGTGTACCACTGTCAAGCTAACAGTGGTACATTATATGTAAAAAAATAATTTGTACATGTTTTATCATTTTCTGGTTAATAAAAAATATCTGATACGTCGAACCTTCCGTTTTCCCGGTTTCCCCTGGATCGGTCTCATTGGTACGAAATCGGTCAACCGTCTTATAAAGTATCGTTGATCATGGAATTAAGCGTCAATGGCCTAATGATTTAGGGTACGGTCTGGGAAACTTAGGGCGTAGGTTCCAATCCGCCATTCGACTATTTTCGTGAACCATCTAGCACAAGCATTTTCATCTTAGTTGGAGTGGTTAACCGTAATGCTATTACATTGCTAATAATTCTAAACACAAAAAAAGAAAAAATTATGTATATATGGTATAAAATAAACTCCGTCGTGTGTCCTATCCGTCTGAACGAAGTAGTCTCGAAATAATGATCCAATTTTAATTACATATTCGTCGAATTAAAAAAAAAGTGTTATATTAGTGTGTACAATAATTATTACAAGTTATCGCTAAATGTAAATTCGGCTTAAATTAAACCACCCGCTCTCACAGGAGTGGCGCTCGCCATACTTGAAAAGGCGGAAGTCATCTCACCCATAGTGGATGCTAATGGCGTACCAACTACCGCCGGTACCGTGTCAGCGGGATACCAGAACTTCCTGATATGCATCGAAATGTTGGCAGCAGCGATAGCGCTGCGTTACGCCTTCCCAGCCGGAGTGTACGCGCACGCGCACCGCGACCCTCACCGCTCGGTTACTATGCAGTCCATATCTAGCAGCCTCAAGGTATGTTCCATCTCTTTCTTTTTCAATAGCTCCTAAGAGTGATAAGTATACTAGGCGCCTGATTTCCAGCTTTACCTAGCAACCACAAAGTGTGCTAGATAAGTTAAAAACAAAGGTTTATTAGGAACCCACTGCATTTCTTGATTAGACTCGTTTCTGCGATGCGTGTGAGACAGAGGAGTATACTAAGGCCTCTCTTTTTCTCTCAGACGGCTACTTAAATTTCCTCATTTGAATCGAGATGAAATGAGCAACAATAATAACGCTCTATGACAATTTCGCCTTTGCAAACTGAATGCACTGTCCAGTTAATATTCACGTCATATCCAGTAGCGTAAACATATGCCCGTTATTCCTATCTCGCTCTTTGTCAGTGTGTGAAAAGTATAAAAACCTCACGCCCCTCTTCGACATTATGCACCACAAAAGGCAGCAAAAGACAAATCAATGCATTTAAATAAATAATTGGATTTTATATATTACAGGAAACAATGAATCCTAAGGACATTATGACAGACGCTTTTCATAATTTCCACCCGCAATACCAGCAGTACACACAATACAGTTCTGGTAAGTTCTATTCGGCTCGCTCTATATATGCATGATGTAATTTGTTGCCTGATCTGTTTCGTTTGCCATATATTGGACCAATATATAAGTTATATATTGTATGTGCTAAATTAGATATTTGATTGGTGCTATTTTGTAAAAGTTACCAGAAATTTTTATATTACCCAAAATGTCAGTCTTAGATAGGTGTAGTGATTATTCTATTTTTTTTAAATATTTTATATATATTCGAAGCGTAAAATGCGCGGTCTTTTTATTTTTGATTTCATTTTCTTTCAGATGTCACATCTCACCTGCCTTATGAGAAATTATAAGCTCTGCCATACCTGTGCTCTGCATGAAGCGCATTGCTGTCTGTCTGTGCATTGTATACATAATAAAAATAAACACCCATGCCATGATTAAGCGACTTGTAACAGCATTTATACATTATAGTGTCTATTTGAATCTTCGATAGAGTGCACACAGATAAAGTTATTGAAAGGATTTAGTTGCTGTTGCCAGTTGCGTAACAACCCGCCGAGCATGGCAACGTCACTAACAGAAAACTGATTAAATAATACAATATACCTTGGTATGAGTTAGGTTTTCATTTGAATGCAAACATATGGTAATTTTCTTCAAATATTTTCACTACTGGCATTAATAACATTATAAAGAATAAAATATCCCTATACAGGTATTATAGAGCTTCAAAGTAAAAAAAAAAATTATAAAGAGTAAAAATTTATAAAAAAAGTTACTAATGAGAAGTTAATCATTAATAAAAAATAATTAATTTTGTAGCTTACCATTTAGATAAATAAAAATATGGTAAATAAAATATAATTTTTAAGTACTTTATATGTATAAAATTCATCGCAAATTAAAACTAAACAAAAGTATACAATATCATTCTTAACAAAGTATTCTATGATAAACATATTTCGAACAAGTTTTCTGAAAATATCTATATATAAAACCATAAAGATGTTGATCTATGCTCCTCGCGGTTTTATATTCCCATTGTATTTATGTAAATTTTACTAATGTTATTTTAAAAGTTAAATTTTCTGGAATTTGACTAGTCCGATGTACATAATGAAAAATACAAATAACGACTTGAAGATTGTTTTAATTTTGATAAAGGGTTAGTTAGCCTAGACATGGACAATATTAACAGTAACTGTGTTTTATTGTATACACGGACTTATACTATAGTAAACTTCGATATAATCATTTGAACTTTCTTTTTATTTTTGTACCTTACGCCAATATATGTGTTGTGGAGTGTGTAAATGTTTTATTTCTGTGATTTTTTTTTCTTCTTAATTATGTAAATTTTTGTTAATTTTCTTTAGTGTATATGATCTGTTAGTAAAGCTAGGCATGTTATATTCTAGTGACGTTATTTTTTATTTTTTTCTAAAACGTATTTCCTGATTGTGCATAACGTTGTTGTACCACCGAAACGTTAAAAACCTTAGATTGCCAAAGACCGAAATCTCTCGGTAATATTTATAACCAAACATCAAGGCAATTTTTGTTTATAAAGTATTTACGCGTCTTAAAGTGTACGAAGTTTTACTTTATACTTAATTATCTATTACGTGAGTCGCTTTGCTTACAGGCATTTTATAATAAGAATTAGAATTTGTTTTGTTCACAGTTCTTTTTTAATTTAATAACATCGAGATACTTTGACGTTTAGGTTAAGACAGATATGTTTCAAATCGCGACGATAGCGACACGTATGATTTTATCTTTGTATTTGCCCATTCGCTAACAAATAAAGGACTTTACTATAAAATTATTTTAATTCCTCAACTAACATCACATATGCCACCGAGAAGGTAAGTCTGTTATGTTCATTTGGATGAAAGCTTTTTATTATTATTTTGCTAGCATGCCTCTTAATGCATTCGTACATTTGTATAGCTTCATGTCTATTTGTTATCTTTTTAATATGTAGCTTTGTCGTTATTATTAAATTAATAATGATGAAAAAATTACTGTATATAATGTACTATATAATAACATATTTTATGTTATAGAAGTACCAAATATTAATATTACGGTTACGAAATTCTATTCACGCAATAATTTTACGGTTATTTTTTGAAATAATAAAATAAATCACAAGAAATACTTGTTACAATCACTATGCATTTGAATATGATATAATTTCTTTCGAAATTAAAAATATAGAACTTGAAAGGCAAATAATCGCTACAAACCAACATACTAGGGAACAAACAGGTGAATTAAATATTATTAAGACACTCTTATCTAAATTAAATAAAATGTGCACAAATTGATGGTACACATTTATTGTTTATGACATACTGCTTTAAACTATATTTATTTATTTATTTACTTCATTAGGAAACTTCACAGCATACAAGAAACATTAAACATAAATACAATTAACAAAGGTATTTAGCCATCAAAGAAGTTACAACTATATACATTTTTTTTTAAATGTATGTGCAACAGGAGTAACATACATTTTAATCTGTAGTGTGTGCGTGTATGTGTGTATGAGCGTGCGTGTGTGCGTATGCATGTCTGTGTTTTAGCGCATGCATCTTATTAAGGCGAATTCAGGAGTGCTTCAGAAACATTGTTTAGAAAACAAAACGAGTTTGCCTTATTATAACACACGCACATTTTTTAATAGACTTTAACACATGATTACACATTTATTTTAGTGCAGTTAGTATTTTGAGAATTTCTTGAATCATTGCATTAATTTACTTCGATAAGGGAATACGAATTTTGTTCAACGGTACGCGTCTTTAATTTGAGGTATATTTTACGTTTTGTTACATTGTATGTATCGAATTTAGGTTATCTATTGATAAAATAATCAGCCCTAAATGTTTCAAGATTAAATAACGAGTACTTATATTAATCGCACAGTGATGAGGAGTGCGGGCATAGGAAAGCGAGGAGCCGAAGAGGGCGCAGCCCTAGCTCCCAGGCCGCCACCACAGCGTGTTGCCACAATCAGCAATGCAGCTAACTACCACGAGAAGACAACACTTCTAAGTTCCGACGACGAGTTCCAGTGAGAAAAACTATAAAAAAATACGATAAAACATCCTATGCATAATAAAAAACTATAGTAAAACATGCAACTTGTTGGAAACGAATTTCAGAATGCTCGGCGAAGTCATATAGAAATTGGTAATTTAATGTTCAACTAAAATTAGACTCGTATCACATTAGCGACAATGCAGTACGATTCTGTCGTGGAACTGTGGCGGTAGTCCCAAAGTCATTTATCGCTTGACTCCAATGGATAAGTTCCGGAATAGTATCTATTGGTGTTATTATTATTTTGGCAATAAATGCAAATATATTAATTCAAGAGGCATCAATTTAAAATTGTAACATATTTTATGGGTAACATAAAAGACGACTACACGAAACCCATAGAGTTATTTTACTTCTCGACAGAACCATGGAATATTCCATTACTACCATAGATAATATAATCTATATTTCTACCAATGGAATATATTTATATATATATATATAACTGCATACATATTATATGTACAAATTATATATATATATATATATAATATATATACATTTCTTTTTTATGAGACTAACGGTGACAAACGAGCTCATAGTCAACCTGATGGTTAGTTTAAAGGACTGCTGCAATAAACACCTACATTCATCTTCAAAAATAATTTAAGATGTACATGCGTTGTCACCATGAGGGTTGACATGGAATGCCACGTTATGCTACACAAAAAAACAGCAACTGTATGTTCCCATTTCACATTGGTATTCTGTCAGGACGTGTTTCTTATACAGTCGCTGCGAATCAGTCAAGTTTCAGCTAGGAAAAAGTATTGTGGCTCTATCATGGTTTAAAGAAATGCTTTCTATGAGGTCTCGATAGCTTAAATAAATTGAATGAATTTTCTGATGCAATGAATGATGAACAATGTAGAATGTTTTCGAAATACTGCGACTATCGAGTTGGATATATGAACATAATGGCCGTATATTTTAAGCAAAGAAAACAGAAGAATAAGGAACGAGTTTCTATAATAAATATGAATTGTAATCTACGACTTCCATAGACTGCTGCCATTGTTTTGGAATGAAGTTTTAATGCCAAATCTGTGCCGGAAGCGTATAAGCTGTGTTTTGTTTGTCTTGTTCCTGTATGAATAGACTCCTATTGCGGAAAAGACAAATAAAGATGCACGCTCTGGTACACCTCCGCGAATCCTCTACGTGACGTGCTTCAATTCTATTAAAAAATAAATAATTTATTTCAATAAAAAATAAACATTTTATTATTATTTTTATAATGAAATCGAAAAACGACAAGTACGTCAATGCGCATTACTTATTATAGTATAACTTTCCGACGCCTAACAATTTTTGACATTTATTTTGCACTGAATCAAAACCCTTTTTGCCGGCAGTTGCATAAGTTTACTCATTTTTATTAAACAACTACAGATATATAAGATATAGATTACAATGTAATGTAAGTATAATAGTTATTTGTAAAAAAATGTACGTTATATTATCAGCGACTAATACGATTTAATAGAATTATATAAATTTTAATACAATCGCATTTAATGACCCACATTCTGACGTTAACAGGCAATGTATAGAAAATATATTTTTATTAAGATGTTATTAATTCGAAAGTACTCATTTCATAAAATCTGGATGTATGGATAGTGAGACGTTTTACGGGATAATGAATTGCTTTTAATGTTATTGTAACAATAATTGCATTACATGTGGTTACTATCTTAAATCGTTCATATCCATTTAACACTTCACTTTTCATAACATTTCTCTGCATTAGTCTATGGTTGAACAAATGCTTGACTTACATACTGAACATTATTTGATGGTGAATTCTTATATTAACGCGAATACTACACATTAAATTAAAATAAAAAATATTTTATAATGATTATTTTAATTTATATTCGACTTTTCCAATGCTTTACAGCACATGATCACGAGGCTGACTCGTTTGACATCCTGATGTCACTGTTAACGCGAACCCTTAGGAGTTTCAGACCAACCATCATACGAACAAGACCTGGCTGTATGGACTAAAGTCCTTTTCCTTAACCATTAGGGATAAATTAATATCATCATCATCAGCGAACCCTTAGTGTATTTTTTTGATCCGATTTACGCAGTAATACGTGGCATTAGTACGTATGGTTTTGGATTTAATTTTATTGAACACAGAATCACAAGCCAACAAGTACCTCCCAAACATTTTCTCTATTTAATTATGATGTTTGTTTTTTAATTTCAATAGCCAATATCCAATATCTTTGTAGGAATCGTGTTCCTTTGTGTGGTTTATCCAATCTGATGTTGTTGCCGTGTGAATGGTGATGCCGGTCTAAGGTATGGAGTGGAGATTTCTTACAGCGTCGTTGTTTCCAGTCAGCTGTTATGTCAATATAGAGGCTATTGAAATTAAATAACATTCTAATTTCAATAGAGCAGATGACTGAGTGCCATCGATTTGGGTGTGATTAATAAAATTAAATCCCTCTCAGACATACATCTGCAAGAACACCGTGAGTGCCTTCTGCGTAGATCTGATCTAAAATAAATAATCCTTTAAAGGAGACGTTAGTTCAGGTTAAAAATGAGATCAGGATGTCAAACACCCCAGTGCACATGAATACTGTAAATCACTCGAAACGGGGATAAAAATTATTAAAAGAAATCGCGAGATAAAATCTGTATGTATTTTCCATGACGCTTCATGTATTTTCATAATGTGTATAGTAAATGTAATATAAATCTTAAGCCTGTTTAAGCTTCATTTAATTAAAAACGTACCGCTTCGCCGTCCAATTTAGTATTTTTACCAAAAATATCACAAAAATAAACAGGTTTTTAACGTCTGAACGCTTATTACAGTTTTGAAATAGTATATAACTTAGAAAATAAAAATTTCACGGAAAACTTGGAAGAGATATTTAGTAAAATGTTATGTTTAGTTCATATCATGGCGAAACGATTTATGGCTAAGCTGATTTAGTTACTTGTAATGAAATCTTAAACTTATGTTATATAATTGAAACTTAACTTAGTTTTAAGTTTAGTACGTTTATTTGTCTAGAAATCTAGAAAGTATTTACAAATGGCATTCATAGCAGCGCTTAGCTACTGTGAAAATAAAATAACTAAATTTATAAAGAGCGATTTTTAAAGGTTGTTGTTGATGAATTTCTTTTATTTCGTTTGAATAAAATAAATAATAAATTTTACGAAAAATCATATATCGGCAACACAAAAACACTAAAAAGTCAAATGCGAAGATTCTTACGCATTGTATTGAACTTATCAAAGCTGTTAAAATCTTTACTTTCTTGTAGATTGTCTCGCTCACTCACATTGGGCAACAATACCAAGCTAATGAGGCGCGTTACATCTTTCTACTTGTTAAATTTTTCCGAGTTAAGCCCCCATCCCGAACGTGCGTTCAGAAGCTTCGCTTCAAAAACAATTCAATAAATTGTAAAAGAAAGTTTCTTTAAAGTCGTGATAGTTACAACATAGTGAATAAGTATCTAGTAACTTAGATATTATAATTTTGGAAATTATCTATATATAAATTATATAGCGATCTAAATACATATAACGTTTAAGCGATTTGGTCTACAATATTATGTGTAGTAGTATATACCTATATATTGAAATATTTTTATGAATAAGTGTCATATATTTATGTTTGAACTTTTTAAAATTGTAAATAAACCAAATTTAATTTTGTTAATGTTTTTTGAAAAATTTGTTGCAATGTTTTTGATCTTTCTAAGGTTGTTTGATTTATTTAACAAAGAATAGCTTTAGCGTTTTAAGGGCATGTTTTAATTGCATTTTAGTAATTGTCAATTAAATCTCCCTTGAAGTTTTATCCTGTTGAGTTGAATTAGACAAAAAGGTGAATGCGATAAATAGGCCAATATAATAGATGTAAGAATCCATTTTTTCATTTTCGACTGTAAATGAAATTATTTTTGTAACAGACATAGAGGAAGTCATAGTGTTCGTCAGAACTATTGTTAAATAAAAAGTATAACAGACATTAATGTATGTGTAATTGAAATGTTTTAGCTCTCAAGTTTTTAATAATATAAATACATAAGGTATTGTCATCTTGCCTATTATTTGTTTAATTGTTTACCTGCAATATTCATATCAAACAACTATCCGGGCTAAATAATATTTAGGACCGAATTATTGAAATCATAAATTTTTGATTTACGAGTCTGTTTTGTGTTGTATGAGCCGGTGCCCTTGACATTTGTGTTTTTTCTTATATCACTAAGGGGTTACAAACTAGCACACAGTTCATCTAATGGTCACTTACCATTGACTGATGCCTATAAACACCATTCATGCGCAGCAAAGATTCAAGGTACATTAGCATTGTCATCCCTGAGGACTGGGTTGGAATACCTCGCTACCAGTAACTGGGTCACCGGATCCCTATACTCATCAGTGGATACACAGCAGCGTTATGCTGGTATTTTTTTTTATTGTTGTGAGCGTTAATCAAGTACATAGTTCTGATGATAAGTGATTTCTGTAGTCCACACCACATTCATCGTCGATAAGTAATCAATGTAGATGCGTTGACAACAATGGAGATGTTTTTTTTTGTATATAAGTATTGCTGTTGGTCCAGAGACCTCCACAGCTTTATCTAATTAGACTCGCGAGCGGCAGGCCCGCTGAGTAAGGAGACAACGATGATGCTGCGAAGCTGTCGCGGAGAATGCTGTTGCACCACCGCTCGGTCCGACCTTTGTGAACGAAGAACGTTGACGACATCAGAGGGGGCCGATAAAACTCGACTCGGATCGCTATCCAAAGGGAGGACAGGATGACTTTAGAAGCGGCCTAGAACACGATTAAATCGCGTGTAAGCCGTTGTGCGAGGAAGACAACGGTGTGGCGTGTCTGAATTTACATGATGTGTGCATGTGTGGATTGTGTGCGCGTCAGTGACGTTGCTCGGTCCGCGGTTAAGCCCCTGCCGCACGGTGCGGACGGGACTGTGACAGTGTCAAAATTAATGTTTGCCGTCAGGTTGTCATCAGGCGTTATAATAGCGTACTATGGACGTCTTATATTGATGTGTATCCCTCACGGGGGTTTAGTCACCTGAATGGAGATGGTATGCCTCGTCACTTGTTATGAGTTTTCGGATCTCTACTCTCGCCCAACGAAACAGAACGTTATGCTACCATTTAACGCAGTTCTTCCCCAGTGGAGCTGACACATTCCTGCCTTAGCGAGAAACAAACTGCAGCTTGGCTCAATCACTTGACGCTGTTTTCTGAGGTTCGTATTGCACACGTCTTTATTACCAATTAGTTTAAGGGACGACGAGTGTTTCCGTAAATGCGTAAATTATAAAAAATCGAAACATCGTAACCATTAAACGTGTGGAAGGAAGATTCGAGTAACGTTATGAGTATTATATATAAACGTAGAAATGAAAGATGATACTGACACTTTGGTCGTGTTTGCTGTTACAGGACGGCAGTAGCTAAGAACATTCTTCTCGGTAATCTTGATGATAATATTAAGCGGTGTCTACCGCTACTTATATGATACATATGTTATAAATATATAAGTCTACCGCTATATATATTGTTATAAATAAGTTGTTGTTTTGTAAAGCAAAACGACAACACCTGGGGTGTTGTGTACCAGTTTTCCAGGTATGGTAGATAAATCCAGGAATGGTTTATTTTAACACTTAGACTAACTGTCAGTCAATTACATATTTAATAACAGCGGGCGAGGTATACGACAATAAAACACATAACTTTATTAAATTTTATATTAAAAATATAATACAGATTTAATCGATAACTATTATAAATATTTTCAATGTGCTTTTTCTTTTATTGCTTCCAATACAGGTGTTAGAGGTTAGATTTAAACCAAACGATTACACAATTTATAGTGAATTTATTCATGGTTGTATTTAATTTAATAAATTCTAGCGTGCCTTTACATAATAAAATAATTAGTAAATAGGTCATTACATAATTGTTCCAATTTTTAAACAGGTACGTTTGTATATACAAATCATTATTCCGTAAATACACAAAAATATTTCTTTTAAAACTTTCATAAAATATTGTCACCCTCCATATATTCTCATAGTAATTGTGCACATATTACTGTGCACGCACGAGAAAAGTCCAAGGAAGATCTGCAGTAAGTGTTTTATATTTTTTCGTAAAAGTGCGGTTACAGCGATTATTGGAAATGCAAGGAAACGAACGTCCGTCGTTTTGTATGTTATAGAATAAGACCAATATTAGATTTAAATCTAGATAAAGAAAGATATTTACAATGGTACAAATGAATAAATCTACAAGGGTGGATTTTATTCATTAAAATATCTAATAGGCAACCACCGTCACTCTAAAGGCATCGAAATCACAAATAGTGGCTAAGCCCTAGTAAAATTTCATGAGGTAAATAAGGCAGCTCTCGTATTCACGTTATAATCCACATAAAATGGAAAATAGGCAGTCGATCTGCAACTGCTGAAATTTTCAAAGAAGTGGATCAGCGAAAAGTAGCACATGTACAGGCGAGACTGACAGCGATAGTGTGTGCAGAGTGTCTGGAACATCTTAAGTGCAACCTGGCGTGCCAATGATTGCCAAAAGCGAAAACTTCCAGAAATGGAAGAAGTCTCACACGGTACTTATGATGCGGAGCCGAATCGCCAATTGGACACATCTGCTGCTGCGCCGGGGACTTAAGTCCAAAGATGACAGCCTCAGCCCGGATATGCCGGTGTGAGAATGCCTTAAAATAGTACGCAGAGTCTTTAGGAAAAGACCAAATGTCACTCTGTCATCTAAGGTTACTTTCTGTCTTTGCAGACAATTTTCCAAAGGAATGAATGTTTCTATGCCATGCATCTATTAAAAAGTATATTTATTATAATCTAAAATGCTGAATTTAATAGTAAATTGTAAATTAAGATTAATCTATCACTTGATAAATCTCTACTTAATTTCGTTGATCTGGTATTTTTAGAATAGAATTTACACTATATATCTTACTAAATTTGCAATAGGAGAGATGCAAATTTTACAATGTTCTTCAAAGACCTACTTAATATGAGCACAATAATAAAACGCGATGATGCGTATCTACAACTTTGTAGTTGTGAAAAATGAACGGAATATGTTTAAATTTGAGCAAAGATTATAAAGCTATGCAATTTGATAAGTTAGAGATATTAAATTTTTAACATTTAGTTTAAATACAATACACTTTTT
The DNA here is from genome assembly GCA_029286865.1 of Teinopalpus imperialis. Taxonomy (NCBI): domain Eukaryota; kingdom Metazoa; phylum Arthropoda; class Insecta; order Lepidoptera; family Papilionidae; genus Teinopalpus; species Teinopalpus imperialis. Next base: position 1,817,233 of record JAGSMU010000009.1, read on the forward strand.
ATATAAAACGAACCGTCATCGCTTGGGTTATTTCATATGAAATTCAAGAACTTAGTAGAATAAACTTTTCATAAAGAACTTATACTTTGCCTTTTTTTACGTCTGAACACTTAAAGACGGTTTGGTAACATTACGTCAATAAGTGTGTACAGCACTTGGTTAAGTTGGTAAGTAAATATTGACTGAAAAAGAAAAAAAATTGACCAGGAAAATGAATGAAGGAATAAATATGTTACTGTTGTTGTTTTGTGATCGACCGACAGGTATTTACTATTTGATTTTGAAGAGATATCCGACTTTATCCCTACTTTAAACATGTGCAGTAAAACGTTAATACCTACAACCTGCCACAGTATGGTACGGTTGAATAACCAATTTTTTTTTACATTTGCACTTTCATCGCATATCACCGGTTATCGCACGCACTTCAAAGCGGCCTATGTTAAAATTTGTATGTTTTTATTTAAGCACTTTGACATAATTTAAATAAATTACCCGTTCGTAGTAGGTTCGTAGCAGGCAGGTAGTACAACGAATTTGAAGTTAAGTCTATAAAAGACCGCATCATTCGTGTTTGGAAAACATGGTATCACAGGCGAAAGGCTTATTTAAATATTCTTAATAATATAAACATGGGTCGTGCATCATAATGAATGCATTGTGAAGGTTTATTCGTTAAGACTTCTTTCACCTTTGACATTTTTACCATCGTTGTATCCAAAATAAGACAGTTTGCTTATACTGTATATTTTTATAAATAAGTACCTTTAAATAAGCCAGCATACAAAAATGTTCTTAACAGGTGTGTAAATTCTAAATTAATTTAACCGATACAACTTGCCACACTTAAATGATTTCATCACTTACTTTTTTTTTTATTTACGAACCTACTTTTTAATATCATATAGAAAATTACAAATCTGAACCAGTCAGATGTTATTTTTTTCAATCCAACCGCACAAGCACTTTATAAATATAATATAAATATATTTTGACGTTGACTTTTGTTAACGAAGTTGGTCTTGAATGGTTCCTATTAGTATTATATTAACCATAGTTTTTAAATAGCATTATGTTGAACTTACAATAATGAAAACAGCAGTGCAATTAATTGTAAAGCGTAAGATTTTATAAAGAAGGCTAGAGAGAAATAAGTTAATTCTAGAGTAATAGAGAGCCTTTTAATAATTTATCATTTAAGTCATACTTTACTCTGCTCAATAAAAAATTACTATATTTGTAAAAAAAAAATATTTCTATCAAGGAATCATGTTTAAAATTGGGTAAATAATTATTAGCAATCATTGTCGAATTATTTGCGCGAGCAAAATATATCTGGGCATGTACATCCAGATTTTATGTTAGTTCACATATTTAATAGATATTTAGATTAGTGTAATCGATAATATTTTAAAGGGCTCGTCGGAAAAGGTTGTATAGAAAAGATAAGACAAAACGCCGAGCAAATCCAAATGAACGAAATCAAATGCGAGGATGCGTTTTTTAGGCTGCCGTCCAAGAAATTTTTTCCCATTATATGATTACTAATAATTATTTATTACAGGAAAAACTGTATCCAGCTTATTCGATGATCAGGTATGATGGATGAGGTCGAGACAATTTGTCAACGCTTTCGATCACTGACACAACCACGTACAGTGACCGTATAGAATAAAAGACATACACAAATTTGATAGGCCTGAATATACTCGTATATATAAAATATGTGATAAAATTTAATAATTATTATTTTTCTTTTTTTATATATATTCACATAAATTCTTGTGCGTATTAATTGAAATACTGCAAGTTTAGTAGAGGCCGAAGCCAAAAAAAGAGAAAGAAATGTTAGTATATCTATATATTATAGTTGTGTAACTGTTCGAAATAAATATTTATATAATTTATCGGGTTCAATAATTTCTGAGTTCAATCTCAATTACCTCGTCAAATATGGATGCATTACTTTGCAATGCATTATCCTTATACTTAAGTTTGTTTTTCCTAGCATATTAAATTACTGTATAGCTAGCAAATGCTGATACGTTTGCTTGAGCGAGTGCGTTTTAGTTTTAAAAACGTGACACGTCTCGTACTATTTACATCAAATACGTTTGACTGAGTTGTGCGAATTAAATAGGGCGGACGTAGAACATTGGTACGCTGCCTGCTACGAACACCGCTGCGTAGCACGAGACCTGTAATGTGAATAAATACAACTTTATTTTTGTTTAACTAAACGGTTAAATATAAATTAAATTAAGCTAATTCAATTAAACTTGTATACGTAATAATTATATTTGTTAGTGTAAGTGTTCCACTAGGTTCTCCTTGAGTCCAATTCTTCATTTTGTTGCAGATCGCAATGATTTTTTAACATAAAAAGGTAATAGTGGAAATCACACATTTCTACTATTCCCCTTTTTAAAAATCATTAATAATAAAGTATTATAAGTACGATAATTAGACATATGTACGAAATAATATTAGTAAGAAAAGAAAACAGTAAGCATTAACCCATTACAAAACTACTGTATTCCGTTCTTATGCAATATGAGTAGGTCCTTACGATTTTCATTTATTTTCAATGGAAATAGATGCATTCATCCTTTTAACCCGTTTTTATCCTTGGAGTCTAACATTATTTATTTATGAGACATGTCATCGAAACAAAGGAAAAAGAAGAAGTCATTAATAGTAAATAATTTTAAGCACGGGCTACATAGACAACATTTAAACTATTTCATACTACAAATTATTAAATTATTTTTTTTGCCTTTATCTTTATTAGGGTTTAAATATAATTCAATAATGATATGTTTTAATAAATACATTTAAATAAAGCTTATATAAATATATCTTTCAGCGTAAAACCTTGCTGCAATGTTAAATGTTAGTTATATTGTTGTGTTTGAATGAATGGTGTAGAATGGTGTAGATTTAACCATGACATTAAATATCAAATATTTTATTTAGTGTAATTGTAATATAATTCTATTATTTTGTATGTTTAATGTTGTAATTACTTATAATTTGATTTGTAACGTTTTATTGGCTGAAATATTTTTTTACAATAATTTACATACAATTTATTATTTCGAATAAGTGAAACATATAAATAGAGGGTTGATCGCACCCGTCACATAACCGATAAGTAATGACGGAAGTGAGTTCTGCAGTAAAGACCACGTATCGACAGGCGTACTATGGCACACCCTTGGCCTGTTGTGGTGACGTGGATATGTGCGGACGTGATGTAGAGACAAGGTGGCTGGCAACAATTGAATTTGTGTAGCGAAAGATCGTGCTAAGTGGCGAGCTTTAGGAGAGGCCTAAATTCAGCAGTGAATTGCAATAAGCCCATAAAAATAATGATGATGGCGGCGGATTAATGACGGGTTGAGATGATCGTAAGAATAGGTTGCTAATATCAACCTGGTAATAAGAATGCACGGCAACCAAAAGACACCTACATCGAACCGCGGTGGTGTCGTGATAACGATTCGTTACTACCCCTGAGGACTAACATAAAAAGCATATTTATCAAAAAAATTGTTTAATCTGCTTAAATTGAGCTATTGACGCTCATGTGACGCGCTTTATAATTTAATAAAAAAAATATAGTATTGTAATACTCATTGTATTTTGACCTACGGTCAGTTTAATTAGGAATACAGTATAAAAATATACAATATAGGCCCATCATATTCTTTTGTGTATGAACTTCAATTTAAGTAGAAGTAAGAAGAGGTGGTCATTTTAGCTCACAGACTCAGTTCAAGACATGTTTTATGCAACAAGTTTAGGTTCATAATGAGGAAAATTAGGTCACCTATTTGTGTAGATTGGTGAGTTATTGAGTATTTGTACCGTCTACTGATGGAGTATGTCAGGGCTGATTCAAATAGAATAACATTAATAAGATCCTAAAATCGAATGAACTGGATATTTGCTCGTTTAACGACCTATTATAATGTCCGTAAAGTTTATGCAGATTTATGGTCCAATCTTAGTTGATATCATTTAAGAGTAAGGTATGATGGGAGTGACATGAGCATTTTGCGTAAAAGTATAAGGTTTTTAAATTAAAAATAAAAATAATCACATATTTTTTATATGTCAACCCAATCGATTTAAATTAAATACTAAAATGTGAGTTGGAAACCACATTCAAATTGATTCTGCCTTGGTAGAGATTAGCAAGCACAGATGAACAGACAAAAACTCTTTTTATGTATTTAGATTTATATTTATTAAATTTAGAGTCACTTTACCAGGACTCTTTATGTGCTGGGGTCGGGCAGTGTGTCATGGTCTTCCATTTGTTTCTTTTTTTCGTCAAATACATACTCTTTGCTTTCATATCATCCTTTACACAATCGATCCATCTTTTCCTTGGCCTTTCTCTCGTATTGCTTTCCACATTCATAATTTCTTGGCTTTCAACCCTTGTTCATATTTCACCTAAGACAAGATTTATTGGTCACACCGCAGTTATGAACTGGAATAGTAAATAATAGTCTTAAATAACAGCGTAAAAATATTACTTTAGGGTTACTATGCCCCGTCTGGTTCAGAAAATAAACCAGATCCTGTTACTGGTTCTTTTACCTTGCCAATTTGTCGCAAATGGACCAATATTGTTTTGATGTTAACATCAAAAGCTGCTGCTAGCTCGGGTGTAGATTGAGTATCATCAGCTTCCACAATCGCCTTTAATTCATCATTGTTGACCAAAGTGACCACGAGGTTCATTTTTCAAACGAAATTTCCAGAACGGAACCGGTCAATAACGGGTTGTGCATTCATTTGTAAAGTTCTCTGCGTAAACGTTGTTGATGTTACGTGCCGTTTGTGCCACGACGGAACTCATATTCCATAATTACACGAATTTTTACAGTATCCATTATGTAGAAACATGTTCAAACGTAATTAAAATGCAAAGCTAATCAATAAACAAAAGTCTGACTTTGTAAAAAGAATGTCATGTTTTTAAAACAAAATTAATTTGAATTTAGAATTCACAGCCAATCAAAACTTTTTTGGTTTGATGGGCAAATGGCCAATACTGTAAAACATTCCATCTTAGTTCTCTTACAACGTATACATTATGATTCCTTATTCAGGATGATGTTCATTAGACATTTCTTTCTGAGATACGTTTATTCAAACTTGATGAGAAAACGTTGTGTTATATATGAATATTTATGTTTTATGTTTCATTTATAGTTAGAAAAAATGCATGTAGAAAATGAGAATTATACGAAAATACAGTGGTTTTCTATTGTGTATGGTATAATACAAAGGGTGACAAAGCAAAGTGAACGATCTATTCATGTCGCGGTTGCATAATTTTATATATATAAACGTATATGTACTTTGAGTATGTATTTGTTTAGTGATTATGTATTTATGATATAATATATTGATTTTAATCGAATATAAGTCGAATCAATCTAATCTGGCTATTATTGGTCAAAAGAATTACAATACATTACTCTATGCTGACACTTTCTGGACACTTTGTCGTGCAGTGGATTTCACTACGAGTGCTAATATGAAGGTTATTTTCTGAATTATGTAACACACGAGGGTATTAAATTAATTTGTCTAAAATAGGTGTTTAGATTATTGTCTTATTTAAAAGTCTACCTATGATTTTTAAATAAGAAAATATTGAACATATATTATTAATAAGTAATATTAATAATTTATGAATTTTATTTTAATTAGTTATATATAAAATAGTTATTTGATTGTGTGTTGATATGTGTATTTACACTAACCTAAAAAGAGTGTTATATTTTTATAGTTCATGTAAAATTTACGATTTATTTTTTATAATTTTTTTTCCTTTTTCCCTCCCCATCATTCTTCAAATAAATACCATTTCATTTTTTTTCATCACTCAATCTCAAATTATCTGGTCATTGCCAAACATTGAAAAAACAATTATCATTAAAAAACATATTTGTTAAAACTGAAAGAAAAAAAATAGTTACCGATTTAAAAGATGAAACGAATTAGACGGTTGAGAAGTAAGTGCAAATTAGGAAATCTTCAAGTGATACTACATGGTCTCGTCGACATCGTCCCATTTCACCGTAGGTATGGCCCAAGCGCAGCCTTTTCTAACGAGTGAAATGAATATATATAATATAAATAAATTATAATAGAGACAATGAGATCTGAAAAAGAAAACTTAAATAATTTAATTTTGAAAACAATAAATAGATAGTGTGCCAATGAGATATGTACGTAGTACTGTTACGTAGCGGTGGGGTGGCGTGGCGTGGCGTAAACAAAGTTGATACCAAAAACTGTGCAACATACACGACTATGTTATAAAATGACATTCGATATAGGTACTTGTTAACCAACAACGTTTGAAAAAAATAAATAATCTTTATTATTATTATTGCGTTAGTATTATAAAGATATTGACAAAAACTATTTACGAAAATATTGTCTTTATTTCTATAAACAAGTCATTTTTATTTAGCATTATTTACGCTCCATCATGTTAGTACAGCTAAATGAAACGATAGTTTCATAAAAAATACATTACTTTACTAAAAAAAACCAGCATTGAAACACAAAATCAAAAACAACTGATGCTCGGATCAACGAACGCACGGGCGAAACTACGACTTTCCTATGGCTTAAACTGCATATGAAAATAGTTAAAAAACGTTAAAAACAAACAAAACGCTAAAAATAAAAAAACACACAAATAATTTAATTACTAAGGAGGAATAACCTCATATTTAGTATTAAGTAAACAAGATATTCTACTTTAGTGCTCATAAGTGCTGGCCAGGAAGGACCTGCCGATCAATTTGTGCATAAGCTAGTTTCATAACTTCAGCGTGATATGGTAATAAAAATATGAGAAGGGCGATATAAACGGAAGCCTTCTCTAAAATGTAGTTAAAAATAACAGACTTATAGACTAAGCCAACCTATGTGGAGCTCTATGTGGGGATCCCGGTGGCGAAGAGGCAGGTGAGAGAGCGGGCGTCGCGGGCGCGGATGCAGCGCGTCGACGCGAGTACTCCGTGCCGCCGACCGCCATCGCCGTGCCGCCGCCCACCGGGTCCGTCACACGGGTCACACTGAGCCCCGACGTCGAGCGTGTGGGTCTGGAGGTTGCTATAATTTTTTTTAAAGAATATTAGCAATGCTATTAATATTACTAATATTGCGGTTAACCACTTCAACTAAGCTGAAAATGCATGTGCTAGGAGATGGTTCACGGCTATAGTCTAATGGTGGATTCGAACCTACGACCTTAAGTTTCGCAGACCTTACCCTAAACCATTAGGCAATTGACGCTTAAATATATAAATTTCTAATAACAAAGATATAGTACAAAATATGCGTGGAAATTAATAAAATATTAAAGTATGCTGAAAAACTTTGAATGGAGAAGGAAGAGCGATAAACAATCGCCTAGTCAATTGACTGGATGGTAATTATGATATATGCAAAGATATACATGCATCTTCAACTAAAAATGTATATATCGGTGTTAGGTTATTTAATGCAGTCTTTATTTAAAAATATACGCTGCCATTATTATAACGACGTACGCATCGTATAATAATTCCTACTCGACACCCAAGTCGTAAGAAATACTCATTTCAGCCATATCAGAATCAGTGCTACCGCAAATCATTGTAACCTGAGAGGGACCTATAAACAACAGCGGACTATTTTAGATACGTTAATGAAAAAACATAATAAATTTAATGTCAATTGGCGAATTGCCACTACTTGTTATATTCATGTGTTTGCCTATGCCGATTAAGACGTAATCAGTAAGAGTTTATTTTTTATAAAGCATAATTTGATTTAACTAAAATCATAATAGTACGTTTTTATTGTCCGTTTCAAAACAGTTTCACCAGTAATTTTACACTTTTAAAACTGAAATGACTACCACCACACAGCAACACCGCAGTTAATTAATTAAACTTATAGCTGAATGATGTCCCTATTCAATTAGTATAATTAAAAGCGAAGCTAGCCAGTGATTGAGGTACAATCAATGCAAATTGCGATTACAGGATTAGGACAATTTTCTAGTTTCATTGGAGTTTAAAGTTTCTTCGTTCAATTATAGGTCGTCTTTGATGTATTTTATTGTTTCAAAGATATTACTTCAATCGATGATGAATTTATTTTTTTCGGTGACAAATGAACTCATAGTTCATCTGATGCTAATTGTTTCCTGCGGCCCATGACGCCCTCAATCCTCGATGAGGGACCATAATGCAGATTCGTGGTCACCCCTGAGGACTAAGATGGAATACCCTTGTCTAATTATTGTAAGCAGTGGCACAAGCCATTGAAATAATACTGGGTCATAATTTTTTTTAGTATATTTAACTTAAAATTTTATTAAACTTTTTATACAATTTTTTAAACTAATGCCCTGTATTAAAGTTTTCTGGGAAATTATTATTTATTTATCTATTTAGTTTATATGGGAAACATACAGCATACACTACTGTACTAGTTAGCGTTAGTAATAAATTCGTATAGAACAGAAAGCTACATTAATATTTAAAAAAAGACAAACTTGTAGTTTTTTTTCTTTTTTTTATATATGGTAATACTAAAATTAAAAAAATATATACAATAATAGTCTCTGTACTCTCTGGACAAAAGCCTTGCAATAGTTATTAAATCATTGTTGAAGGTGAATCAAACTAAGAAATAATTTGAAGCTTACCTCCTGTGTAACTGTAGAGGCCAGCTGGTGAAGAGCGTGGCCTGTAGCCCGATGCGGTGGACGTGGTAGACAAGGTGGAAGGAGAGCGTTTTAGCCCTGCCGACCCCGCTTCTGCTGATGCGGCTGCCGACGGCCTCCGAGGTCTCGGCTGTCGTTTCGACCCAGTCCTGCATACACCTGATATCATTGTTACGTTTAATCTTTAGGAGATTGAATGCTATTGTAGTGTTAATAAATTCATTTGCGGTTTGATAATTGTTAGAGTAAATTTCGTATGGATAAATTAATGACCCAAAAACCCTTTTCGTGTTGTTTTTCTGATAGATGGTGGATAATTCATCTCGAATTTGCCAGATGCTGAGATAAGGAATCGGATTGCGTTCGCCCATAAAAAAAATTATGTGCGAAATTATGTTTATGTATTTATGTATTCGCGTAAACGAACGATTTTATGTTTATTTTGTGTATGACTTTGTGGGTTCACTAATTTTTGCGGCTTTATTTATTAGGCGGGGAAAACTTGAACGTCTTACAAAATTGAATTAACTTTTTGGGCTTGTTTTTTCCATCATGTAAATACCATCATTAAAAAGTAGTTAATATTTTTTTTTAGATAATTTAATATTTGAGCTTTTGAGTATATTGGATTACCAAGTATATTTTTTTGTTAGATATTTATTATTGTATGTTCGTGTGTAGAATTTACTGGAGTTGGTTTTTTTTTTAATTACCTGAATGATTAAAGATGTCCTTATTAGTCGATCTCGAACATGATGATATCTTTTCACCAATCTGTCCCATATCAGTATCAGTACCAGCAAAATATATTATATGGGCCCTCACTCGTCTCCTTCCCTAGCCGATTGTAATGAGAAAATGAATTACAATGAAAAACACTACTATATAATTAGATTTGACTATGAATTTCTCTCCCACATATTACAGTCTCGTCTATTGTATATTGGATATTGCGTGACGTGTTCAGTGACTGGGGCAAAAGAATTATCCGAGTGTTTATACGTCAGAATTATTTTATTGAAATGGATGATTTCCCTGTTATTACTTTTCTTTGATGGAATATCAAATGGAGTGAATTAAAATGCCTACAAACTACATAACTCAGTGTTCAAAGTCTTATAACTTTACAACCGAGTTTACTAGCACAATGGTTTGTATTCAGCCTAAATCTGGGTGCCCGAATGGTTCTTGGTGAAATACTTAGTCTAAACCATTCGGTGTACCTTGACGCAAAAAAATGAAAGCCTTGGACTTTTTCCTTAATTTTTTTTATTTTAGATAGGTTTATCATTTGCTTCAGTGCAAGTTGATTGTGCACACCATCTGGACTCGCATCTGTTTCGTGTAATAAGACTTTTTTTTTTTATACTTGATAGCGTTGTACAGCATCCCTTATACATGGTCTACGTATAAAAATTTACGACATAGATATATGCGTAATGTGGCGGGCACCGATGTCGCTTAGATTTAAATTTTACTATGGAAATAAGTTTTTGCTTGCTACAAGACAAGTTATTGTTCATCAGTTATTAATTTATAACCTTCACAATTTCAGAGGTATGTTAGATTATTGTTGCAATATATAGTTTTAGTCCTCTTAGACTACAGCTGAACAAAGACTGCTCTATCAAGTTGTTTTAGCAGAATAACTAAGATTGGCAGTCGAATTGACGCCAAGCAACCAAGCCTTTTCACACAGTTTTCAAAGTCACATATAACAATAGGTGCTTAATGAATGTTCGTCGGGAAATCTTTAAGGATTTTAATTTAATGAATAAAGAAAATTTCGTTAAATAAACGTACACCTATATTACAAACTATATTAACCACACCTTTGAATTTAGAAAATTTCAGACACTTCCCTACAATACTTCTAAAACATAAATATGGTTTATAAATTAGATTTGAAAAAAAGAGAATAAAAATGATGTTACCGGTAGGACACTGCCGACCCATTGCGCACTTCCCCTCGCAGATCGTCTTCTGTCTTAGCATGACCTGGTACGAGTCCAGCATCACGCGACACTCCGCTAGATCGCTGTCTGCTAACGCTAGGGACGGGTACCTCTCCTTAAGACGCCTCCTCTCCTGTTATTATCGACACAATATATTACATTATCATAATGATAGGTCACATCGTAGGTTTAGTCATTCAGCGAGTTATATAGTTTATCCGTATAAAAGAATCAACAATATGGACATCCGTAGGCGAACGTTACGTTAAAGTTAAAAACACAAAAGAACTAATAAAATAACTATCAGGAACTAATATATATCGACTTGTTTATACAGATAAATGCAATAGGGACGATCCCCTTTTTAAACGAAGTCTTGCACGGGAGGAAATCAGGTGCAGCCGCGGCCGCTGTCTTGTAGCAATAAAAAAGAATAAAATAGACTTTATTTGAAAGTATGTGATATATCGTTAAGAACTTAAGTAATTTGGTACAACAAATTCAACAGAAAACAGTATGCAAACGGCATAAATAATTTTTTAATCCATTTTAAATAAAACAGATAATCACTAACATGTCATTATATACTTATCTAATGAAATAATGTAACTAATAACCATAAACACAATAAAATTGTTCTCTGTTAGGCAGCTTATTGTTTTTTTTCTTTAATGTAGGAAGAGGTAGGTTTTTTACCACTTGAGGGAATTTGTTATTTTTGTTATTGTCATGAAATACGTATTCTTTTTATATACTAAATTTAGGTACATAAACGTTATATGGGTGCTATATTAATCTGTTATTCAATTATTGATATTATCTTTTATCTGTTATATTGTTTATTATATTATAAAAGTGAGCTCTACCACTTTTATACACTCCAATTTGTTTCTAGCTGCAGAATGGGTCAGCTCGACCGGGGTAGGACCACGCTCTCACACAATGCAGATGCATTATGATTCCTTGTCAAGGATGAATGTAGATGACGTGGGCCGCAGGAATCACTTGCCATTAGGTGAACTGTGTGCTCGTTTGTTATTCTCAATGTAATAAAAAAATATATATTAATTAACTGTTTAAATCCATCCGATATCTTTAGCGATATCAGTGATGTCATCAGCAAACTTTATGAACACTACATTTATTTATTCTACATTGTGATGTCGTATTAATTTTTGTATTATATTCCTTATTGTTTCTCTTATTTCAGTGTTATAATTTATTCAAATATATACTCAATTTTTATATATCTTCGTTTCCATTTATAAACTACTTACAAAGTTTCTTCGTAGTCTTAGAAAATCGAGAGCCATACGAGAATCCTTCTCAGAATTCTCGTAATAGGAGCTTTAGCTTTTAAGCTTTCAGTGCTTAATTTTATCAAATGAAAGTAAGTTAAAGCTGTGGAATTATCATTTCACAAACCAAACTGTTCTTCTTTTTGTACATTGTGTTTAGTAAAATAATCAAGTTATTTATCTTTCTTAAATAAAGACTATAGATTTTAGCTTTATGTTAAACTTTCGGGATATATCCCATGTACAATGACTAGTTAACTAAGAAGGATAATGCGACACATGTGTATATACATGCAGAATTTTTATTTTTACCACATCTGTACTTCACAGTACGTATAACAACGTAACCTACTTCGTGTTATTTAAAATATTTTATGTTATATATTTTATTATCTGATGGATATAAACATATTTTGTCATTAGTCATATTTATTAGTTTCTTTATGTTAGAATTAAAATACATTATTTATTTATAATCATAATTTAAACAATATTATTTAAATTGAATTTAATCGAATCTATTAAAATATTTATTGACTAATTGTAAAATTTTTAATTATCACCATAATATGTCAAATTATCATAACTGTATGTGTATATTTATTGTAATTTATTTTGTATTGTCTTTAATTATGTTCATAGTTCTCCAAATTTTTGTAGTTCAATGTATTTTTATTGTATTAATCATCCTAAATACATATATTCGAAACACAACAGCGTTATGTTGTTATTTCACGCTGGTATTCTGCGTGGCCGTGGTTCTTCTCCGATCGAGCCGACCCATTCATGTTGCGTCCACAAATAAGCTACCGCATGGCTCTTCAATTCAACTACTGTATTTGTATTTCTTATCCTTTCAACTTGGAGTGGTGACTTGTCTTTATATCGTTTGCATGATTCTTCTACTACAGTCAAATCGTTTGTACCCATAAAGCATAAATCAGTCATAAAGTGCAATACGCGGCTTAAATTATAATTAAAAAAAAATATTAAAAAATATAAAATATTAAAATAAAAATATTTAAAAGTAAAATGCATTAATAATACGGATGAATGTCGATGAATGAATGAAGGTTTTTTTAAATTCAAATGCGCCTTATCTTATTACTCATAATCATATAATCCAAAGAAAGCGCTACATTATCTGCTGCTTAATCTCCTTTAATAGTGCCGGAATTAAAAAATAATATTTGTTATTTTAATATTTCTTTACAGTCTGAAGGAAATGTGAAATGAAGAGATATAATCTGTTTCTTTCTAACAAAGTTCTGCAATAGCTGTTGAAACAATGTTCTGTCGGCAATGTTCAACCAAACCGACATCTGATTTCACAGAATGCAAAATTAAAAAAAATATATTTATTTGTAATTATATTTTATTTTTTATTCTAATAATTTTTTATTAATCAATGTTATTATGATTTTATGATGATATATTCCTGCACCTTATAACACAAATATGCATCCTCGATAAGGAATCATAATCCCGTGTGTAGTTTGTCATCTCAGCATATTAAGATAAAACGCCTTATCGGTTACGTAAGGTATTCGTAACGTTAATGCTTCCTTTGTTAAATGGATGTGAAGCATCAAGATGTAAAACATCTTATGAATTATATTATCAGTTTGGAGTCGTAATCTATAATATACATACAATGAAATCAACGTTATGTTTAAAATAATCTTTATTTTGTTGTGTTAGATATCACTACCAAACCATGACATGTTAAACACGTACAACATGTAATCAATAGCATGTTTAGTCGGGGAACTCAATGATTGATTGAATAGTTTAAGAATTTGTTTGAACTTAAGTTACTGCTCAAACTATTGAGTTTACAGTAAACTTATACATTAGTTACCTCAACCAACTTATAAGTCTCAAAGTCTTGCAGCTGACGCTGGAAGCCAAGGTTGGGATTGGCGACGGCCCGACCAGCTCTCACTACCTTTAGTGCCTCGCGCCAATTTAAAGGGGTCACCGACATAATATACGCAACAGCCACGGTGACGCTTCTTGACATACCTGCCAAGCTGGAAAAATTAATATGTTAATTTTAAAAATACAAACAAATAATATTATGATATTTGTTATTAATTTTGGGCTCCAGAAACAACTTCTGTTGATGATATTTGTTATGAATATATTTCGGGGCTAAAAGTATTAGTGTCTTCTATGTGGACACACGTAAGATAGAGAAGATACTATTAAGGAGAATTTTTTCTGTCGAGCAATATAGCGTACACTATATATTGGTAAGCAACTGTATACTATTTCCGGCACTATCACATGACGATAACGCCGATCCCCACACTTATGTCAGAATACTCGATTATTTTAACTTGTGTCTAATCCTACCATATTCGCCATATTCCCCTAACCTTGCACCTTGTATTGTTAACTTCTTTCCATTTTTTTTATAATAATAAGAGTATAAATCGAGTACACAATTAACCTGATGGTAAGTATTGTCTTCAGTTTATAACATCTACATCGATCCACAACAAATATTCAAGATGCAAATGCATTGTCACGTTGAGAACTAAGATGGAATGCCTCGTTACCTGTAAAGGGATCTCCGGAACCCTACACTCACGAAACGACCAAAAAAGCAGAAACAGCAGTGGTCATGTCAACCCATGCATGCTGCAATTACAAACAAGCTCTAGTACTATAACAAAGTGTGTAAAATTAAAGAGACATTTTAAAAAACATTTTTACATACATACCTTTCCTTTATTAGTTTCCTTATATAAATGATTTGTGTACATTAAAGTTAAATAAATAATAAAATGGTTGCTTTATAACTATGAGATTTATGTGGTGTCTAAAGGAGATATTTAGATTTTTGATGAATGGAAAAGTATATACCTGTCTACGGTTAATACTTTGAAAAGGGTCGATGTTTTAAATATTTTGAGTATATTTTCTTTGATGTGTTTTTATTGTATTTCTTTATTTGGAATGACCGTAATAAAATAAATAAAAAAGAATCAAGATATTAAAAACTAACTTCACTATATATGGGTTAATTTGCTACGAGTATATCATATAATGTACCTACACTGACCACTAACTTTGAATTTGTGAATCTTGCATTCGAACGTGACTAAACAAACAATTTTTAAATATAAATGTCCAAGGTACATCAAACGTAAATCATAGAACTTAGGGTTTTAAACTAAACCGGCGTCCTTGCATATATAATATGAATATTATGTCTTACTCCCATACGTTTTCTTTGAAATAAGAGTATAAATACAATAAAAAAAGAAAATCTATATGTCAAACTATGATATATTTCAGAAATATATACGTTGTGAACTTGTGTTTTTCTGATCTAGCTATGGTATCTCAATGAATGAATTACATTTAGAAGTACAATAAATCTTCGATTCTTTCGATTCTCTAACTGAGGTTCGCGATCCTTTTTTTATTAAGGGGCGCGACGTTTGTTATAAAATGGGGATCGCAATCGGTTTCATAAATAAGACGCATACAAAAGATTTGTTTTAAGGTCGACGATTAAAACAATGAATTTTAATGTAGTTTTATATAATTAATATTACATCTAACAACATGTCAAAAAAAACTTATAACTCGCTTTGTTTAAAATGATTAATTATTAACATTAATTACCTGATCCGAAATGTAAACGTCTTACATAATCATCTAACGCATTTTTATTCTGCCATTGGCGGTTGTGAAAGTCATATTACTGAGACAATATTTCACATTCTATATAAAAATAATATACTACTGTTTTAATGGGGTGGCCTAATAGTCAGGCCGTGCCCATTCGTACTCCTATATCTTATATCATATAAACAAGGCAACCCATAAAAGTTTGTTAAAAAAATAAAATAGAGTATAACTTCTTTGGGCAAGGGGAATTTGGGAACATGTTTGTACGCAGGTAATTCAGAACATTTATTATCACACCTGTATTATTTTATAATCTTTATTTTATAATTTTCAAATATTATATATATATACATATATATATACCACCTTAATTAAAGTAGGAAAATAAATTAAATCTCCAATAAAATATTGAATGTCTAATTAACCTGTTTGATCATCTAATAGAACATTGATTGACAAACAATTTACTTTAAAAGCGTAAAGAAAAACTAACAGTCCATGCAAAAAAGGCTTAGTTAGTTAAACTGATTTTTCATCAAAAAATCCTCCTTTACCGTTTACGACTTTTTTCACAAGTATCGGCATACGGGCCATCAATTTGTTAATGGTGTCTTGTGATATATTGTTCTATGTTTCGTATAAAGCATTCCACATTCCTTCTCGCGAGGATGGGCCACGATTACGGACGGTCCTATCAGGCTTTTCCTAAAAAGTTCAATGGGATTGAGATCCGGGCTCTGAGGAGGCCAAACCATGTTTTTTAACACCCCTCGTGCCTCTTTATCTTCTAAATATCCTCTACATAATTCTGAGCTATGCTTTGGATTATTATCTTGTTGGAAAATTAATCCATCTCCAATTAATCGCAACCCGGAAGAAACGCCATTTTGTTCTATAATATTTTTGTACTGTTCCTTTTTCAAAATTCCTTCAATTTTAATCAAATCACTAGTTCATTGGCTAATGAAGTAACCCTAATCCGTAATTGAGCCACAACCATGCTTGATAGTTGGGACCACACAATCTGACATCATCTTTTCTTGGGCACTGCGTCGAAAGTAAATTCCACGGCAACGCGACCCTACAACTTCGCAACTCTCAGATAAAGGTTTAACTCGGGTTTTGTTTACTTCAACGCGGATTTCTGGTGCTGTTAAGCGTCTATTTCTCTTGCTGGTAACAACAATGAAATGATCTTCACTAGCCGTGGTAGCTCTCGGCCTTCCTGAGCGTGGACGATCTTGAAAACTGCCTGTCTCCCTGTATCGAGTTATTGTGCCATGAACTGATGAACATGAAATTTTCGATTACTTCAGTTGTGAAGCCATCTCACGTTCGGATTTGCCTAAATGTAAAACAACGATGGCAGAACGCACTTCCCTGCTAATTTCTCGAGTTTTTCACATTTTATGACGTCTTCACTGTAGAAACCACAAGTTTAGACTAATTGAGATTGTTTCTGAACAAACCCAAGTAAACTCGGGTAATAATAAGTCAGAAACACGTGTTTTCACGAGCCATATAATCCTAATTATTGACCAATACGTAACAAAAGCAAATTAATTAGTAATGAGGACTTTATAAAAATATTATTACAACTCTACCTGACTCTAGCGCAGCGTTTTTCGGTGTTTGCAAAAACAATAGATGTTTATTGTCCAATAACTTGAAAGTAAACAAAAGAATGACTTCTTTAAATATTCGATACTAACAATAGAATATGCAGATGTGCATTTCTTTTATTTATCCTATGGGATTTTATACAATTGATGGATAATTATGTTGTGTATGTGCGGTCTTAAACTTTTGGCTGGCAGGGTATATATACCAAGTCCAGCCATAAATTCTGCTACAAATGAAAATGGATTTTTTTGTAATGAAGTAATATAATATTATTGAAATTTATACTTACATATTTATTAGTCTCAGCAAAAATGAAAATAATGTTCTATTCGAAAGGTGGCCCCTTTGGCTTTTATACAGGCCTTTAATCTATTTGGCCACGAATATATGGATTCACGCACTGTTTCCAAGAGAAATTTTGCCGCTGCTAGCTCCAAAGATTTTTTAAGAGACTCAATGTCGTCGTGTCGTTTAGAGCAGGCCATGTCCTCTAAAACTGACCATAATTTGAAGTCTAAAGGGTTGAGGTTTGGGCTAGATGAGGGCCAGTCTTCAGCTCTTATAAAGTCCGGAACGTTGATTTCAAGCCAGGCTTGGGTAGTTCGTATCTTGTGACCAGGTGCAGAGTCCTGCTGGAAAGTCCACGGTATATTTTTAAAAAGTGTATTACTGAGAGGTTTCACAACATGATCCAAGACTGTATCTTGGTACACTTTGGCTGAAGTTTTCACTCCTTTTTCACAAATATGTAGTTTTGTCACTTCTTGTTAAGACACGCCCCACCAAACCATCACTGACACAGGATGACCACGTTGTACCTTTCCGAGCACTTGAGCAGCTTTTTTATCATTTTGCTTATTTTAGTGTTCTTCAATCGTGAAATTTGAGTTTCTTAAAAAATCTTTGGAGTAAGCAGTGGCGAAATTTCCCTTGGAAACAGTGCGTAAATCCATAGATTCGTGGCCAAACAGATTAAAGACCTGTATAAAAGCCAAAGGGGCCACCTTTCGAATAGATTTTTTTTTTATTTTTTGCTGAGACTAATAAATATGTAGGTATAAATTTTAATAATATTATATTACTTCATTAAAGAAAATGCATTTTCATTTGTAACGAAACTTTTAACGGCTTTTTAACTTGAAACGGCCGGTTTAGGTATATATGTTAGTTATTAGTTAGTTATAATAGTTATAGTGAACTTTTTTAGCGAGTATTTTTTTTGTAACCAAGAATCCGACGTCGAAAAGGTCATTAATCCGATGTATTAGCCAGAATGCATTCGTCATAATAGTTACAAATAACATTATGAGACTAGTACCGCGTATCGTAGTGGTTAGAAAGCTGTTGTTGCCATCGTAGGTGCTGGGTTCCGATCGGAGAAACAAAATTTGTGCACGACAAAATGTTGATTTTCGGTACCATACTAAATATATCTTGTGCGGTTAATATTATAAACATTTGTTAAAAACCGGAAGATATGACCGTGGCCGTGATCAACCACGGACATGATGAGTTATTATTATCACCTTATAAAAAAAGTGCCCTTTCAGAAATCTCGATAAATATTTCACAGTAATGATTTTCGACAAGCCGTGTAATTATAAATAGACTCCATTGTTAATGCAGTGAACATTAGGGGTGTTAGGTCCAAATTTTAATTATGTAACAGCGAACGGTTAGTGGATAATTAACAGCCTAAATCGTTTGATCATCGTTAAATAGATTTCATAACGTTGACATACAAATAATGAATTATGTAATTTTATGTAGTTTTTAGTATATATGTCACGCACAAACAGTTAAAATTGTGTGTTTTGGTAACAATTATAACTTCCTCCCTACTTTGTGACGGGCCTTGATTGGTTTTTAAAAATAAGTAATTTTTTTTTTTTTAAAATACCTATATGTATCTTAAAAAGTGATTCAAGAAGCACATGCATGAGGACTGAGATTGAATTCCTCGTTATCTACTTGGATTCCGGGTATACCGTACCGGATACCGGACTTACCATACGAAACACAGCTGCGTTATGCTGCATTTCCACGCAGGTATTCTGTTAGGGCGTGGTCCTTCCCCGGTCGGGTCTATCTAGCGAAAATAGTGACCAACACTGGATAATCTCATTGTGTTATATTTTAAAATTCTGACAAAACACTAGGATGATAACTGACTTACTAAAATCATGAGGTGACAAAATAAAAATTTCTGAACATTTGTGTTAATAAAATTAAGATTTTAATACTCACCAGTGAATTAGCACATTCCCATCCCTAAGACGCGCCGCGTGTATGAAGTCGTTGCACAAACTGAAGTACTGAGTGAGGTTCTGGTCCGGAGAGTCTGATGCCATTATACAGAGATAGTGTTTGTCCTGCGAATATATAGACCTATTGTTATCAATTAATACATCTATCTTTACTGTTTATAACTGTCTTAAAAAGTTTGTAGAGATGTAAGATCATCGAAATAGCATCGTGAACTTATGAATTTACTATTCACCATGTTTCATCGTTACGTTGTATACCTATTTAAAAAAAAAAACATTCTGAATGATTAAATAAGAGCCTATTTTCAAAGCAGTTTTAATAACTCGAAGTAACTTACTTATAAGTAGTTGAGGAAGGTAAAAAAATAAACTGAGATTTTATACAGCGGTACGGCCGCTTTCTGTGAAAAAGCCTGCTCTTCAAAGTGTAATCTAGCTAATTAAACTTATGTAGGTAATAACTATAGGTTTCTAAATCGTAAATTAGAATTTATTGCTGTACAGACCAGACCAGACGAAAGGGTTTTATACATGCAAAGAATAAGAGAGACTTATATTATTATGTTTTATTATTGGAAGATTATTATTGGATTTTCTATTCCTATTCTGTTATAGAATATCAGAATATAAGGTAGTATATAAATATAATGGTTATAGTTAAATTAAAAGTAAAATTAATTTATTATGAGTACATATTTTTTACGTAATCGGCATTCACAGTTCACCTGATGGTAAATTATCCTCGTGCTCTTTCATACCGTCAACGATAAGATATAGAGATGCAGATGCATTGACACCTTTGAGGGATAACTAGTTATCACCAGATGATTTATGCGGTTTTATCACACGAAGTATTGTGTTATAGAAGAAAGTATTGAAAATATTTATCAATTTAGAGTAAGAACTCTAGAATCCAAACAGTATCTACATAGCTAGGTATGTATAGACAATTACACAATAATTATTATAAATACCTGCATTTCCTATTATTCCCTTTATCGTTTAAAAATAGGTAAAATATATAAAATGTGAGTTTGCATATTCCCTCAAATAACTTGTAAAGTCCTGAAATGCTTTAAAATGTATCATAGGGGATCTTATGTGAAATAAAAGAAATATCAAACAATGTAAGGACCTTATCTACGAAAACTAATATCATATTTGAAAAGATAATTTGCGTAAATGATAAAAATAGACCATTGATGGATTGGGACACAGACGTAGGTTCGGTGCCGCCAAGGCCATAACGACATCTGGTGCAGAAACGATTGCTCTAATTCAGTGAACAAACAAATCTTATTGAAAGAAATCTCATTTATCATACGTATATGAAATGTATATAAAATAGCCTCCAGACTCTTGTTTTGTATAAAATACACTTGTTTATTTCCACCTGCGCCACGTTATAAAGATTTATATTGATAGTCACAAAGTGTTTTATATCCTCATTTTCTTTAATTGTTTTATTAATTTGAATGCTGTAAATATATATTTCATTTACTTCTTCGATAGAAAACTATGACATTGACTAAACTAAATAAAAATTAAAATAATAACTATTTAATTAGTACTACTGTTAAAGTATTATAGTATGATCTGGAGGGTAAGACTTTTAACAATATGAAAGTATTGGAAAGCAAGATCCAAAATATAAACAGCATGTTGGCTATTAAAGGCTTATTGGCCCATCAATAATTTCCTGCTGAAGGCAGCCTCCCCCATAGACAGCGCTGAAGCAGGATCACGACCCCATCTGCCCATCACCCTCAGCCCCCTTTTACAATAGAAAACATTTCAAAGCGTTTTCCGTAATAGTTAATTATATAAAATACATAAATATTGATGCATATTATATAAATATATTTTATTTTTTGTCTCTGGCGATAATTATGGGTCCGGTAACCAATAGTCTGTTATGTTCATGACTGCTATAAAAAGATTTTGTACACGGTATATTTAAATAGATGTTAATTTACATCTATTTAAATATACCATGTACAAAATTTACGTTTTTCAGTAAGGATTAGACGGAACAATATTTTATTTTTTCGCTCCGATGCGGTTATTGCATTTTGTCCCGTCCGGAAATTGGCTGCAAAATAATGGCCACAAAGGCGGACCACCTACATACAGCTCCTCGCGCGGAAATGGAACAAAAGTTATTTGAGAATATAGAAGCATATTTTTCTATATGATAAATATCTAACGATTTCGAGATAAAAGTTGTGAATTTATACTTAATAAAGCTTCCAACATACCAAAAACTATAAGAAACTATTAGAAATGCAATTTTCATGTTACATAACAATTAGAGAAGCTTACGATGTTGCCACATTTAATTAATAATTGCTTGGGGTCTAATTGAGCACCGTTACATTTAATTTGTTAAGTTTATATTATATGTTTTTCCAAAATTATCTTCGTTTAAAAATAGGTAAAATATATAAAATGTGAGTTTGCATATTCCCTCAAATAACTTGTAAAGTCCTGAAATGCTTTAAAATGTATCATAGGGGATCTTATGTGAAATAAAAGAAATATCAAACAATGTAAGGACCTTATCTACGAAAACTAATATCATATTTGAAAAGATAATTTGCGTAAATGATAAAAATAGACCATTGATGGATTGGGACACAGACGTAGGTTCGGTGCCGCCAAGGCCATAACGACATCTGGTGCAGAAACGATTGCTCTAATTCAGTGAACAAACAAATCTTATTGAAAGAAATCTCATTTATCATATCTATATGAAATGTATATAAAATAGCCTCCAGACTCTTGTTTTGTATAAAATAGACTTGTTTATTTCCACCTGCGCCACGTTATAAAGATTTATATTGATAGTCACAAAGTGTTTTATATCCTCATTTTCTTTAATTGTTTTATTAATTTGAATGCTGTAAATATATATTTCATTTACTTCTTCGATAGAAAACTATGACATTGACTAAACTAAATAAAAATTAAAATAATAACTATTTAATTAGTACTACTGTTAAAGTATTATAGTATGATCTGGAGGGTAAGACTTTTAACAATATGAAAGTATTGGAAAGCAAGATCCAAAATATAAACAGCATGTTGGCTAGTAAAGGCTTATTGGCCCATCAATAATTTCCTGCTGAAGGCAGCCTCCCTCATAGACAGCGCTGAAGCAGGATCCCCATCTGCCCATCACCCTCAGCCCCCTTTTTACAATAGAAAACATTTCAAAGCGTTTTCCGTAATAGTTAATTATATAAAATACATAAATATTGATGCATATTATATAAATATATTTTATTTTTTGTCTCTGGCGATAATTATGGGTCCGGTAACCAATAGTCTGTTATGTTCATGACTGCTATAAAAAGATTTTGTACACGGTATATTTAAATAGATGTTAATTTACATCTATTTAAATATACCATGTACAAAATTTACGTTTTTCAGTAAGGATTAGACGGAACAATATTTTATTTTTTCGCTCCGATGCGGTTATTGCATTTTGTCCCGTCCGGAAATTGGCTGCAAAATAATGGCCACAAAGGCGGACCACCTACATACAGCTCCTCGCGCGGAAATGGAACAAAAGTTATTTGAGAATATAGAAGCATATTTTTCTATATGATAAATATCTAACGATTTCGAGATAAAAGTTGTGAATTTATACTTAATAAAGCTTCCAACATACCAAAAACTATAAGAAACTATTAGAAATGCAATTTTCATGTTACATAACAATTAGAGAAGCTTACGATGTTGCCACATTTAATTAATAATTGCTTGGGGTCTAATTGAGCACCGTTACATTTAATTTGTTAAGTTTATATTATATGTTTTTCCAAAATTATCTTCGTTTAAAAATAATGTATATCCGAATGAAAGGCTGTCATCTGCCTCTACAATCCATCTCTCACTGCACTGCTCTCATCTTATCATTGTTAAGATTGCCTCAAGTGGCTTTGATACTCCGCCTAGCGGCTATATATGTGTATTTATAATCTTCCCCCATTTCTCCCAATAAAAAGAAGTCATTAGTATAATAAAATGATATAGGTATTCCTATCTAGAACAGTTCAATGGCAATTCTAGTTAATGAATACGAAAAGCTCTCTAGGAGTTTCGTCTTAACGAGATGGACACTCTCAGCCGCGCACAACCTGTAGTGTCCAATTTGCACACGTTAATTGTGATTGCGATTGTAAACTCGTGCTATATCTATACGGTATATTATAAAACGTATTGTTGGAATTTCTATCGTAAATGTTGCTCATATTTGTAATTTCTATTTTTTTTATTTAAAAAAAATTACAGTGTGTAAAATATGAACCATTAGTAAATTCTAAATTTTTGATAATTATTTATTTAACTACGCCTCGTAAATACTTACATCCGATCTCAACAAGAAGAATTTAAGATACATATACGTTGTCAACCCTGAGGACATGTAGCTTTTCTGCCATTTGTTGTTTTCTGTGCAGATGCGTTGTCAACCTTGAGGACTGACAAAGCATCTGCATTATGATTCCTTGTCAAGAATGAATGTAGATGTCATGGGCCACTGAAATCACTTCCGATCGTGCTCGATTGTTACTCACAATTTATTAAAAAATAATAATAATAATTAAGCAAAAACTTAAGTAAGTAATACCTAAGTAAAATAAGTCAAGGAAAAAAGCTATGCCTATTGAAATGTCAAACATTTCTTCGATATTATTGGACATTGATTATAACATATCCAAAAAAATACCGACATTTCTGGTTTAAATAAAATATATGAGACTATGAGATAGACGCTAAAATTAGTGTCTATCTCTAAGTCTCAGATGAAACGGATGAATCCTTGCAAGCTGGCCCAAGCTTACTTTCTTTATAAACAATCAAACAGAAAATTGCCACGTGTATGGGCTATGCCTTATTACAAGTAATCGCGTCTCAGATTCTTACTCATTGTTCAAAACACAAAATCACGTAGATATTTTGCAAGATAAGGTCAGTCGCGCCCAGTAAACATTTAAGGTTATTAACGTTTTATTTTATATTATATAGGTTTAAAATCCGTCGAAAATATTAATAAGACAAGGATATACAGGTACCAGAGTTTGTGTATTATGTGCCCATTTTCGCTGATTACACACAACTTATCAAAGTTCTAAGATTCTTCAGGCGGTTAGGGTGTTCTTAGTGGAAATTTAGAACAGTTAATGTCTTACTAATAGTTAAATGTGTACACATACTTGCTGTAGCTGGTAATATAACCTTATTTATTAATGTCAACGTTGAAGGAAACAATGCATATTGCAAGTATTTCCATATATGGAATTCTTTGAAGAGAATATACGTTGCACGAATAATACGTTGCGTGCATGTAATAATAATATCTTTTTATTATATGAATGCAACGTATATAGTAGAACGAGAGTTACTGACATAGCCCGAAGGACTTTTTTTACACTGGCAGAGCTACACTGCAGTTTATTTCTAGATGCAGATTGAATGGGTCAGCTCGACCGGGGTAGGACCACGCCCTTATTGAATTCCAACGTAAAATAACATCATAATGTTTCTGTGTTTCGTCTGGTGAGTGTAGGGTACCGGAGATTTTTATTACTGGTGTCGAGGCATTCCATCTCAGTCGTCAAGGGTGATATCGTATCTGCATTATGATTCCTTGTCAAAATGAATGTAGATGTCATGGGTTGCAGGAATGACTTGCCATCAGGTGAACTGTGTGCTCGTTTGGTACTCGCAATGTAATGAAAAAAAAGGATCAGCAGGCTGACGTACTGGTTATGGACTCGCCACAACCATTGCGGAAGAAAAGTCTTCAAGTTGCAACATCTAGCAAATGTGGAGTAGAATGTTCGTGGGAGTTTGTGGGAAATTAGATTTCTTCGTGGTAATATATGGATAAACTTTTGTTCAGCGGTTGTTTATTTAACTCATTTAAGTTTATGATGATTAAAGATTACATAAGTAGTGCGTCCGCATTCAAGTCCAGCAGTAAATAGCGGCAAGTTTGCTATCGTAGTTATGTAATTATAGAAATAAATTTTAAATATTTCATACTCGCGGAATAAAACTCAAAAAGTCGTCAAAGAGACAAACGATGAAACGAAATGGAGTGAGAGCGGAAATTAACTTGGAATTACAAAATTTCTTCTGACTACAAAATATAACAGCGAAAAATTAACCCCTTTCCGAAATTTCCGTTTCCGAAATATGAATCATCTTTTATAAAGAATAATAAAGAAATGCTCTTCATAATTCGCTAGGGGTATAAAAATAAACTATTGATTGGAACAGTTTATTGTTGACGGAATTAACGATAATTAACGCATCAACTATCTTATTTCTATAGTAATAATATATTTATTGCCGTTGTTTGCACTTGGAGTGAAGTGCTAGTTCATTTTTATCTTATCATATTTTGTCACCACTATAATTTTAAAATTAAATTGATTCATCATAAAAAATATAAAAAAACATTCCTATACAAATGCGCAAGTTCAGACAAATGTATAAAATTATTAAATAAAATTTTATTCAATACTAATTAATGTCAATAATGGCTTAAATTACTTGTACCGCAAATTCGCATATTCGTCCATCACTTTTCAGTTAATACGTGTTTGGACAGAACAACAGAGTTTTACTATAGTGTTACGAAAGTTCGGGCATCGTATTTCTGTTCCTGTAGACCGCAGGCGTGAGATAAAAAGGCATTTTAAAATATCAGTTGTATATATTAAAAGAAAGTTTCAGAAAATATCAAAAACACCGCCATACAAAACAAATATAAAAATCCGTCCATAAAGAACCTAATTTGCGTTTAGGCTGTACTACGGATTAGTTCTCGTGTCTTATTAGGCTATGCGAGATTGTCTTTGACGTTTACCGAATTACGTCGAGTGACTAATTCACATCTAGAACATTCCAGAAAGACAATCACGGACCATATATAAACGCGACTGGAGCGGTGACTCTGTTACAGTGTGATACGCCAATTAAAGAGTAGTAATACGACTTCTGTTGTGGATTATGGATATAGACAGTGAAGTGAATGTATAATATTTACTGCTATTAAAATCTGTACTCGAAACTTCGTCATTTTATTACAAATCTGAAGCGTGCCGAGAAATTACAAGCAAGCTAGCACGGTCACTTCCTTGATATTAAAAAAAAAATGGGTACGAAATAAACATAAAATTTTTGATGTCATCAAGTGAAATATTGACTACCAATTTAGCATAAATAAATAAATGCCTATATATAGTTGAAAATAGTGTCTACACCTTCTTCTTAATTAAAGGTACACGTTATAATTGACCAATTTAAACAGTAAAAATAATTGTGCTCCTCTATAGTGTCCAGCAGTACCTACTGGATGGCCAATCCCTCAATCTTTACGGTATGGCCAATGGGAAATGGAAGAGAAACAGCTGAAATATTCAATATACTTTTTCTTCCAATCCTAGATGGATGAAATCAATGGTAATATGTAAACAATAAGGTTATTTTCGTGAAACTATTATTCATAATAATAGTTTTGTGAAAATAATTATTCTAATATAGTCTCTTCATTGCGTAACCTTTACCCATATTGAACAGTAGTAATTTCACGGATTCTAGTTGGTTAAACATTTAATTTCTGTTAAATATATGCAATAAGAAAATTGGCACAGAATCGTGGATTCAGTCTGGCAGCAGAGTACGCCAAGGCCGAGCCGCGGAAGTCGCAGCCGGCGAAACGGTTGTATTGATTGAATGCATTTTGCTCGGATAATAAGAATACACAAGTAAGCGAGTTCCTAGTTGTCTCCGTTTACAACCATCATTATCGAAGTATACTGCACGTTGAGGGTGAAACTTTAGTACCTAATAGCTTTCGCCACTATATCTATATAGCCATTTCCCTATTTATATATATATATATATATATATACTCGCTCAACGCTCCTTTTTTACATCGCAGCTTTCCCACTGTCAAAACCGAATATGTATTATAATTCATGACCAAATAGTTTTAAAATTGAATTGAACCCATCAATAGTATGAAAACATGAATGAGTTCCAATAGAAACGTTCAAGAAAGTCTTATACATTTATTAATTTATTAGTTATGAGATATATATAAATTATGTATATAACGCGTGGGTGTTTGTATGTTTATTTTATGCATGTTATACCATATTTATAACCAAAATAATCTTTTTTTAATAATCTCTGGCATACACCTAGAGAAGGTGTTTATTGTTATTAATTGATGTTTTGGAAGAGATTTTATTTTCTCAATTTTGGAACTTTTTTTTTCCTAAACTAATTTACGATTAATATTTGTGCCTTGACACTAAATCCTGCAACTGCTTTCGCAGTTGATGTCATCTCATTAACTACCAGATGGTATTGCTGTGGGAGATTTAAACCAGACGGACAACCGCCGCACATTTGTTCGAGTGATTTATTTAAGTAATATTCGACATAATAATGTAATATTTCATAAAATAAATATTGAGAAGCTGAAAGAGGCGGTCACCTCATCGCTCGTAGATCTAATAACCGCGATGTAAACGATTCTCGAGTTCCAAAATCGTATAGGTAAACAGTTCATCAAGAAGTCTCAAAGCACAGGATCTTGTTTCATGACTATATTTAAGGTCTGTCTACAATTAACATAATTAATGCTGTATCGTTGTATTTTCTCACCTCGTTTTCCCGCGAAAATGAATTATTTTTTTTATAATATTAATTCTTAAAATGATTCCTATATATTCGAAAAATAATAAAATCCAATATCCATTTCTAGCTTAGCGTATAAAATTGGTTTTCTATCATGTGGAAATTGATAAAGAGCTGATATGCTACGCCTTCAGTTTTCAATATGTATCTCAAAAATAATTTATTATTATGTGTTATTAAATAAGAATATAAAAATAGATTTTTGGCTTTTTTTTTAATAACACTCATCAATCAACAAGTAATAACAATCAACAGTTAATGCTTTAGGGGGCGATGTTCAGCAGTGGTTGCTTCTGATAAGCTAAGGATGTTGAAGGATTCAAAGGAACAATCAACGTAAATGGCGCAAAACAAGCAGATATCAATCTGTAGTCATGGGCATGGCGGCACCGATTAAATTGTAGAATGCGATTTTAAGTATTGATTTACCACGTCCTCGGTGATGAAAGTAAACATAGAGAGGAATTCTGCATGTCTTAATAATAAGTTTCCTATTTTACTCGTGATTAGTTGCGATAGTAATCTCTACCGGAGGTCAAAAGCAATTAATTTTCAGCTAATTTACTCTTGGGGTACTATATTTACCCCCAGAGGAAATCAATCAAAAACTTTTTTAAACTTTAGAAAACGTCTACCATGTATGTATTTAATAGATTGTTCGTGACAATTAGATAAGAGTCAGATAAAATTAAATTTAAGAATTGTATTAAGACATTGATGATACTCATATAGGTACTTGAGACTTGTCCTTTACTGCTTGCCGTATGCAAAAGCTCAATCACTTAGCGAGCTAAAGAGAGGGCTATGCTATTTCTTACATGAAGATGAATTTAATAGAAGACTGAAGCCGACAAATAATCAAGAAGTAGAAGTGACCATGGGCCGAAGACGGCTTGTTTTTTTATTACATCGAGAGTAACAAACGGGTTCCGAAGCGTTCCAAACGAGCACACAGTTCACCTGATGGTAAGTGATTCCTGCGGCCCATGACATCTCCATTCATCCTTGACAAGGAATCATAATGCAGATGCGTTGTCATCCTTGAGGACTGAGATGGAATGCCTCGTTACCAGTAAAAAAAGGTCTCCGGATTCCTACACTCACCAAACGAAACACAGCAGCATTATGCTTCCATTTGACGCTGGTATTCCGTGAGGGCGAGGTACTTCCCCGGTCGAGCTGACTTATTCATTCTGCAGCTAGAAACAAAGTGCAGATAAGCTCTAAAAAGATGTGGAATCAATAACAGATGGGAAAGAAAAGTTCCGTAGTGGCAGTTCTATAAGAATCAGTGCGAGCCATACAAGTTTGCGGGAAGTCGGTCACAATCTGAGGGGCCTATGTTCTGGGGTTCTTATGATGATCAATATTTATTTTTACATTTGCATTTTTTAATCCGTAATATATAAATAAAAAATGAGGAAATAAATATTTCGAGGAATATAATGATCGTCAAATTGCAAAGAAGCCGCGTGGCGGATTAGTCTTTTTGGTACCTGGTAAGATACCTATCACCAGCAGAGATTTATAGTAGACATAGATGTCATAACCCATTTGCTATGCTTTGCAGTAGTGGGATAGAAATTGAACAGACGTTGCATGAATAATGTTCGGATAAGCAGCAGGGTGCGGTAATGAGACGCCAACTAGACTGCCGCTTAAATGCTCAATGGATGTGAAGTATTCGATGTGCACACATATCTGTTGCTTTCTGAATTGACTAATTTAACTCTGTTTACTGAAGCAATATTGTAAGATATGCGAATCGTTCCATTGTGCGATATGTTGATATTAATAATTTATTTTTATTTATTAAGTAATAATTTATTTTGGTGATTCATATTTTTATATCGTGTTGCATTTATTAAACATAATTTTAAAATTTATTTGCGTTTTTTTAAATGACAGCAACATTTTCAATTTTCCATTGAAACCAATGTTAAATAGTTCTGGACTATAGGAGGATAGAGATAGGTGGTATTACTATATATTCATAGGTCATATTGAACATTGCTGCGAGTGCAAAGGGTTAAACATAAATTTGGAACAAAATATTTGAATAGATAATTTATGAATTGTATTTTTTTCATATTGTTCAAGCTGTTATAAGAAGCCTGCAATTATTTTGTATTTTATTTCCTTCATGTAAAACACACAGCTGTCACAGTTTTAAGAATTTTATTTTTGGTGTTTTATATAAACATCATCCTTTTGATTCAACTCATTCATCCTTCAGCTAGTTTCAGCTACGCGACGTGGGTACACACTGCGCAAAAAATAACCGTAGAAAGTTATTGACGTAACAGCCGTGTTCAGCTGTATCATTCTATTTCATCTAGCGTGACTTTGTTTTTATTTTCTTATTATTTTTTATCAGATGTAAAACTAAAATCTAAAAGTAAAGTCTTTAAAGTTTCACCATCTTTTAATACGAATTATTAATTTATATGAATACATTACAATGTGAAAGACAAAACTACAAACGAACTACGGTAAAAATTTGTAAATTCAAGCAGTCATATCTCTCTATTTTTATGCTTTGTTAAATTTCATAAAGGCAAAATCGTTACAGATATTATGAAAGAATATATATTATCCGACGATAAGTGATTCCTGCAGTGTATTACTTTTCGATAATCATAATGCAGATATAATAATAAAAATAAATTATTTTCTTAACCAAAACATTGTTAACAGAGAAGCAACATACATTTTAAAACACTTAAAACAAACCAATCTTATATACTCGATAGTAAAAGACATTTCAATTTATTTCTACCTTCATTTTTTTTTACTTTAGCGTATTTATTCATACTAAATCCATAGTATTATAATATATATATATAATGCTGTAAAACTGAAGAAACGTAACGTTTTTAAGAAATGTATTTACATTTTTGCTTCACAATTCAGTTTAACGACCTCAGTACTAGAATGAGAACAAGGCAGCCAAAAGTTTAGAAGGCTGAGCGTGATAAAACGATAATGTATGAGCAACACGAGTCTGGAAGGTCGCAACTAACGAGTCTATTTAGGATATTATTAAATAGGAAATATAATTTTATTTAATACTGGAAGGTTAGACAACTACAAACATTGCTTTAACTGAATCCAAATTTTGTATGCAAAATTTTTGGCAACAAATGTTTGAGTTTGAATAGAACATAAATTATGAGGTACAAGACGTTTTAAATAATATATTGTTATGTTCACATAATTGTTAGCAAACAGACTTGCGGTTGATGAATGAACTGTAACGAAGTCGGTTACATCAATCGGGATTCTGGGAATTTGAAGCATTGAAATTTATACCGTAAAGCTCCTGCTTTATTAAATTAAAACACATTTAAATTCCTAGAGCTAGATTAACAAGGCACGTACGGCGAAATCTGGTTTTACATATAACGTGATATAAATGTGGCGCTCAATTCGCTAAGTGCCGAAGAAAAGAAGAAGAAATGATAAGTAAAGGTTAATAAACGAGGAAATCATAGAGAAGCAAGTTGTCCACTTAGTTGTAAATGACACTAATATCACTAATTCAGATAGCC
This sequence comes from Teinopalpus imperialis, assembly GCA_029286865.1. Lineage (NCBI taxonomy): Eukaryota > Metazoa > Arthropoda > Insecta > Lepidoptera > Papilionidae > Teinopalpus > Teinopalpus imperialis. The sequence goes on from JAGSMU010000009.1 coordinate 1,849,051, forward strand.
GCCATACTGAAGGTTACATTTGGTTAGGTAGGTACAATAGAAATACTGTTCAATCTTTCTATCAAATGTCTATGTAGAAGGCCTGTGATAAGCTGGATAAAACTTGTGTCTGTTAAAGAAATTGCGTATAAAAGAAACACTTGAAACAAGTACAACAAAAACCAAAACCTAATAATACAAAACTGAATAAAATACAACACATATTCAAATGAAAGAACTATAAAGTTGTGTAAATCGAAATCCCCGAGTGTAGAAATAAAGCCCTTTTTTCTGCTTTCATAAAAAGGTTTATTTCTAACTAACATGTTAGTAAAATGAACGTAATAAGATCTTTGAACTTGCCATTTTGTAGTTAGTGGCCACATAAAATTTTAACGAAAGCTAGACATATTTTATAGCTTCGGCCGGTTTTCGTAGTGGAACGTCATTCAATTTGATTACACATGTAAAGCTTTTTACAAAATTGAACAGAGATTGCATTATTATTGTTATTGTGTACTAGTGTAGGCGTAAATTTGTTGAAGTACGATTTATTTTTACTGAGAAGGAAGTTTGGAAGTTGACTCAAGGGTTTATGTTATTCGTATAAATAAGTATCTTAGTCTATATAGCCAAGAAGAACGATAGAAGCATAACACTATTTCTATGCCGCAGACCATTAAATTAAGGAGGTTATTTTTAGTTTTAACCGCATGTTAGAAACAGTCTTCGTACCTGTCCCTGTAATCTGACGGGCATTTCCTTACCGAAAGTCACTTTAAAGTTTAAGTGTTTTCACGCTATATTATGATACATGTTTAGGTTCACGTTTTCTAACGCTACTACCACATTAACCAATAATTTTGACTGTTCAATTTGCCAATTGATCATAAGATACCTATATCTCCGTCTGATTCCATGGACGCCAAATGCAAAAATACTTTATATGTACTTGTGTATCGTATTATTTATTTATGCCACATGATGTGATTTTATTTTTTAACTACAATATAATCAACGTGTTATTATTATTTGTATCATGTTTATTTACATAAAATAACAACCAACAATATATGGTAATAACAAAGTTTATGCATTACGGCCATCGTCGCTAAGCACGTCGCAGTTTAATCAAAGTTCTAAAATTCTAAATCCCATAAGGGAGCTCTTTGAGGAAATTATGTCATTCAGAATAGTTAATGTCAATGTAACAACTATAATTTAACAAAGTCAAGGTAAATGAATACTATTTATTCTCTGTAAGATGATATAATGTTGATGGTGTAATGAACAGAGTCAGATGAACAGGGTTTTTTATATTGGACCCCACTATAATATTATGACACAGCTACATATGACTTATCGGTGTTTATTTGTGTGCCAGATTCTGAATTATTTCAAAATTGTGATCGATTCAACGAGAACGTCCCATATCGAATAACAACTTAAAGAATCAGGAGTTTAAAGCGATAATGGGTCGGATAATGCACGTAGCTCATGCGATTGTTAATGGTCAGTTAATAAAGAATAATTAAACATAAATTTAGTAGTAATCCTTCGCCTCGGTTGGGTAGAAATGTAAAAAATATTACATAAATAATGATCAGGAATACAGTGGCGGGACGCGGTAACGAGGCGCACACCCGACTTGATGCCCCTTGTATCCTCAATGACATGATGTCCACACAGATATCTGTTGCGTTCTACGACTAAGGATATCAATATATGAATTTTGTGCTAATTTTTGTGTTAATTGAATATAGAGGTTTTATTTAATGCTGTCACAAATGCTTCAAAATCCGAAAGTTGTTTTGGTAGAGTAGACTTTCTTTTTTTTTTTAACTTTGAGAGTTACAAACGAGCACACAGTTCATCTGATGTTAAGTGATTCCTGCGGCCCATGACATCTACATTAATTATTGACAAGGAATCATAATGTAGATACGTTGTCACCCTTGAGGACTGAGATGGAATGCCTCGTCACCAGTAATAAAGGTCTCCGGATCCCTTCACTCACCAGACGAAACACAGCAGCGTTATGCTGCTATATCACGCCCGTATTCTGTGAGGGCGTGGTCCCATCCCAATCGAACTGACCCATTCATTCTGCAGATAGAAACAAACTGCAGTTAACTCCACTGTTAAACTGACTGTAAGACTGCTGAGTTTTTAAAAGCAATTTACATAAAAATGTGTATATCGTTCATCACATATAGAATACTTGTTAATCCATTTTCGATACTTAATCAAAATGCATCTTCTGTGTGGTGTCATCCTGGAGCACTAAGATGACACCCATCCTTACCTTAAGTTATTGGGTCCTAGGGTGCGTTCACAGTAACTGAAGTGAAGTCAAGAATAGTGATATAATAAAGATTTATAACCTTATATCTCCGGTGTTTCTGAATACATTTGTACAATATTTTTTCATTAAATAATAATTAGCATTAAATATATAGAAATTAATATACCTACGAGGTTAAAAACGTTTGCATGTGTTGTTTAGAACGAAATACATAAATACATAAAAAAAATCTCGCAGATTACTACACCATTTATAATATACCTGGTCCGGCCATAAGTTCTGTTACAATTGAAAATGCATATTTATTTTAATGAAGTAATGTAAAATTATTAAAATTTATACCAACATATTTATTACTCTCAGTAAAATATAAAAATAGATATTCTATTCGAAATGGCCAACTTTGGGTTTTATACAGGCCTTTAATCTGTTTGGCCACGAAACTATGGATTTACGCACTGTTTCCAAGGGAAATTTCGCTACTGCTTACTCCAAAGATTTTTTAAGAGACTCAATGTCACCGTATCGTTTAGAGCAAGCCGTGTCCTCTAAAACTGACCATAATTTGAAGTCTAAAGGGTTGAGGTCTGGGCTAGATGAGGGCCAGTCTTCAGCTCTTATAAAGTCCGGAATGTTGGTTTCAAGCCAGGCTTGGATAGTTCGTGCCTTGTGACCAGGTGTGCAGAGTCCTACTGGAAAATCCAAAGTATATTTTTCAAAAGTGTATTGCTGAGAGGTTTCACAACATAGTCCAAGACTGTATATTGATACACTTTGGCTGAAGTTTTCATTCCTTTTTCACAAAAATGTAGTTTTGTGACTCCTTGATAAGAAACGCCCCACCAAACCATCACTGACGCAGGATAACGACCACGTTATACCTTTCCGAGCACTTCTCACTTCAGCTTCTTTAGAACTGTGAGCGCGACGATAAGCACCGAGCTTCAGGTCTTGTTTCGCAGTTTCGCAATAAGAATAATGTTAAAACAATATATGGGCTTGCGAGTAAATACTATTGGTATAAAAAATACATAATTAATATAGATATAAACAAACCCTAGCATAACAATAAGAATCTAAATTGACAGGAATTAAATTAAACATAATTGAAGTTAATTGAGAAGCGGTTATTATAGTTTGGCAATAACATGTGATTTGAGTTTGTTTTTGAAAATATTCATACTGTAACAATTCTTGATTTCGTCCGGCTGTGTGTTGAACATTTGAACGCCTTTAACTTTATAAACAGCAGTAACAGCCTTTGTATTTCTAACAGCACGTGGCCGCCCCGATCTTTTCTGGTCTTCGACAGAGGAAGTGTTGTTGTATGTGTTGATAGTACGATATACGAACATACGGCTGATACCAAGCTTTTGAAGTGTCGGGAATATGACCGACGGCTCCATACCCACTTTGTGCAAGGCGATCACTGCAATCCTAGTTTCTTTAACACCCCATTCCATAATGTAATTTGATAATGAACACGAAAAATATGTGAAATGGCGCAAAATCGAAAGAAGTTTTTAAAATAATATACGTGTTCCAAATTCAAAATAATTCAAAAGTTGAAAAATAGAAAAGTTTTTATGTAACAATATCAATGGCCAGACTAGTTATCTGTATATAGGAATTCTTTCGTTAAAATTAATATTTCTACTTTCATTATTTACAAAAGAAACAAATAATAATATTACGATGAATATCCATTTCAAAAAGTTAAACCGACTGAAACAAATAAAAGCCTGAATGTATTCACTCTACTTTTCTGCCTCATATACTTCCTAGTAGGCTCAAAGTTTAAAGAGTATACGAGACAGAATGTATACATGAAAGTTAAACCCTGCATAGTAGTAGAAGTCAAAAGGTCAAACATTTCAAAGGCCTATTCAAAAACTCAACGTTTTTTTAGTTTACGCGTGTGAGGTGCATAGCATCCATAAGCTTTTGTTGTAATACAGAAGCTAAGCGAGAAATCTTATTAAGTTTTTCTTTATAATTCGTTTTTTAAATACAATTTTTGAATAGTTTATAGTTTTAGCAATGGTAGAGCTACACTGCAGTCGGTTTCTAGCTGCAGAATGAATGATGGTGGGACTACGCCCTCGCAATACCATCGTAATATAGCAGCTTAATGCTGCTGCGTTCCGTCTGTTTAGTGTAGGGATCCGGAGACCTTTATTACTGGTGACGAGGCATTCTCAGTCCTCAAAGGTGACAACGCATCTGCATTATGATTCCTTGTCAAGGATGAAGGTAGATGTCATGGACCGCAGGAATCACTTGCCATCAGGCGATGAGCTGTGCTGTGTGCTCGTTTGTTACAGAACAGCCTGAACCCAACCCAAGACACAGAAGGGCTCCGTTGTAAATGTCACTTATCCAAGAAAGCGCAAAACCGAGAGTTAACGATCTAGCAAATCTGGGAAAAGCTGTCAAACTGAAACCTAAGTCAACACTTTGTACTAGACCAACATCAATAAAAAATATATCATTAATTATGCAGAGAATCCACGGAGGTTTTTAATGAACACAAGTTCGTAAATGTTTGGAATGATTACGTTTAAATTACAAAGAAATTTTATGTAAAACAATACTTGCTAAAAGAAAAACAATTTAATGTAAAAATATATTTTACATTAAAACGAAAAGAGCCATAAAGTTTTGAAGACGGAATCCCCGATAAGCCTTTTTAAGCTTTCGTAAAAACGTTTGTTTCTAACTTATTGAATAAATAAATAAATAAGAACTACCAAATAGCCATTTTGTAGTAAGTTGCCACTTTAATCAAAACTAGATAGATAGATTTAATCAAAACGAGATATTTAACTGTAATAAAATTATTATAATATGTATAGATAGAGTTTACGTCGAATATTAAACCGTCATTAATTTTACTATTCACCTGCTAATTATTTCAATTCAAACAACTAAATATAATACGATTTTCTGTTTAAAGATTGCGTCGAGTGTAGAGAGAATAGACATTTGCTGAGCTAGAGCGCTCTACCATCAAAGTCTACATGAAGCACTTAAAACCATGTGTAATTGTAAACAAGTATTAATTTCAAAAATTATTCCTAATGAATATCGTGAAACGTTTCACAATATACAGCATACGTTCATTAAACATAAATTAAAATAAACCTTTAAAAACCCATAACCATAAAATGATATTATACAAATAACATTTGATTGAGAATATACCATTTGCAAATTTTGTTTATCATATCAACGATAATACATGCTGAAGTGAAAAATGCAATATGTCGCGATATGAGCGATAAATAGAGTAATACAATAAATAACAGATTAACAGTAGATAACAAATAAACAGTAACCTATATATTTTCTAGGATTGATATTACATTCGAGCCGCTGGACTGTTTGAACAGATTATTCTGTGCTAGTTCATGCGAACCTTTTCTAATACGGTTGAAATAACATCAGAAAAGGATCCAGTTACGTTTCTAAAATATTATAATTGTATATACTACGAATTATTATTTTGTATGAAGATCTTTGAACACAAAATTATAAATAATATTCATAACATGTTTCTTAGACTTAGAACTCAAAGTGTTTAAATAATGGGTACTTTATTTCCTATTAACTATAAGTAAATGAATTCTTTCTTTTTTTTTCAATGATCGATGAACGATTCTGTTTGAGTGTAGGACACCGCAGAACCAATTACTGGTTTTGATAATGAGGCACTCTATCCTTTATTGAGGATGGAAATAGGTGTTTATAGGCCGTGATCATCACTTAAAATCAGGTGAACTAAATGCCCGTTCAAGTCACCGTTGATAGCATAATGAAAAACATATGCATCTAGTTTTATACGATGTTTACTAAAATATTTGCAGTGGTCGAGTTACACTGCAGTTTGTTTCTAGCTGCAGAATCGACTGCAGAAGCTCGACCGGGGTGGGGCCACATCTTAACAGAATACCAGCGTAAATTAGCAACATAATACTTTCGTCTGGTGAGTGTAGGAATCCGAAGACCTGTATTATTGGTGAATATCTCAGTCCTCAAGGGTAACAACGCATCTGCATTATGATTCCTTTTCAAGGATGAATGTAGATGTCATGGGCCGCAGGAATCACTTACCATCAGGTGAACTGTGTGCTCGTTAGTAACTCAATGTGATAATAAAAAATTCCAAAGCTGGCTTCTGTGTTATGAACCATTCCAATACGTTTAAAGAAAACAATTAGATAGTTACGAAAATATGAAATATATGTACGGAGGTACCAAGTCATGGGCACTGCCAGTTTTTAAATTAAAGGTTTTTTTCATGTTTAATAATTAATACATATGTATTCTATACAATTAAAAACCTACGTTTTTAGTATACACTTTTATATTAACTATAAAGAATATAATATATCTTGTATCTTTGTTCAAGATAGAGTAAATATCATGCTGTATCAGCCTTACCATCAAGTGAACTGCGTCATCGTTTGCTATGTTTAACATTATAAAAAAAGCGCTATTGTAAAATCACTTTGTATATACAGCCTTAGTTTCAAATAGTTATTCGTACTTTTTAATATTGTAAATTTCTATTCTAAATTACTTATAATCGTAATTATGATTCGGAAACATTCACAAAAAGAAATTAACATCAATTAAAAGCCGTGATAAAAGCTCAGTGTTAGGGCGCACACCTTTAGTAAGTTTGTAATATTAGGTTACCGTGTACCGTGCAACCTGAGATTCACCCCCATGATAACTTTATCAATTATTAGCAATTTTAGTTGCTAATTTATGCTCGATGGTGAAATCATTAGAGACATGTGAAACTCACAAATGGCAGTGAAGTATCCCTACCACGTTAATAGGCTTGCGGATAGGTTAAAAAAAGGAGACACTACACTGATGCAGGTACAGTTCGGTTAGTATATTTCAGTTATTTCCAAAGTATTGTCTTATGTCATTCAACTTTAGTGAAACGCAACCGATATAAATACGATCTTCGTTCTTTAAAAATAGCTAGCGTGTAGGTTATAATCTGGGGCCAAAAGAATTACTAAGAAATTTATTTAAGGGGATGAAATATTGCCCGTCGCTTCTCAGTCTATAGTTGAAAATGTAATGTATGTTCATATAAATATTAATGAATGTGTCAGGAATTGTAATATACATCATGTTAATACTGAGAATAAACATAAATTACTGGTATTCGTAACTACATTGTGTGGAATAAATATTTATTTTCACAATGTGTTTCGGTAATAAAATCCCAAAGAAATATAATAGTTAAAGTAAATTTCAATAGTAGAGAAACATGTGTTACAGTTAATTAAAAAAAGTTTTTCTAAAATTTTCATTTGTTTTCCGTAATGTATTACCTTGCGGGAATGGAAGACGGTAAAGCTGTTTTACGATTCGCTTGCTCCATGTGATATACGCCTTAAACGTCGGATTATATGTAATCTGATTCATTTCTTGAAATTTCTAAGTATAACTAAATCCTATTAAATAATAATAAATATATTTGACAATTAATCACGCCTAACTAAGGGAAATTAAACTCTTTCATAGAACGTCTTCTAATCACAGTAGCACTACAGTAAATTAGTCCAGTGAAATAAAGAAATCGAAAACCTTATTATTAGTAAAGAGGCATTTCATCTTAGCGATGAAGGACCTAAATCGACCGAAATGACGAATATACCTATAATAAAAAAATATATAGATGCCCACTGCTGGGCATTTTGTACCTTATAACAATTATATAACGAGAATAAGTTCGTTAGTAGCAATTATTGAATATTTGAGCATGTATAATGAATAAATTATGTGCACAAGAGAGACGGAGAAGTCGACCGGTACGTCGTCACCAAGTACGATCGTTTGTGGTTTAAACAGACTACCATTATGTTTGAAGAGTATCAGAAGTTGAGCATACATACTATATTAATATAGTATATTAAACGTGTATAAAAGTACCATAGCCAGTTTAATAAGTTTACTAATTTAACAAGTAACTAATAGATATAGCTAAAAACAAGAGCTAAAAGAAACATAGCATACTAATCATATTCAGATCTATATTCACTAAGATTTATATCAAAATCTATACTCATAAACATGTAGCTAATATTTATTATCTTTGCACGTCTGATTTTATTATAATATAATCTATTCTATTAAAACTTGATGTATCTAAAGATGTCGTTCTTAATGACAAAACTTTATAAGATACACAAATTAAAAATGAGTGGTATTAAATATACTAGCTTATTATTTACGGGTTCCACTTACGGTTCACATACGACTGTTTACACTACGCCACTAACATTGATTAAATAACCCAGATGAAACTAATGAACAATAAATACAAAAACCTAAGAATAAAGTAGTTTATACTACGACTAATCTCATGATGTTTTAGCTTTGCACCTTTGAGCTTGATGTTTTATTAAGACATCAAACGATTCAAAGTTTAAGGGTTCCAAAAATGTCTATCAAAACTTTATTAACGGGCGAAAATAAATGTCAGGTTCATTAAATATAAAATATTCCAGTCCATTAAAATGTAGGTTCAAATTGAGTTTATTAAAATACAACAGATGTACCCGTTTTTTCATATTGACAAATACCCTGTTATATTTATTATTAATGAGGTCTTTCACGAAGTGAAGTACAAACGTTGATCATCGAGGGTAATAGTTTTTAAAAAGACCGAATTATTCACATTCAAAGACAAAGGGTCACCCTTATTGGCCATATAGCCACGTGGTGATATTGCCATGTTGCCAGTTTCCATATACAACATTAACAACCTTTTTAAATAGAATAGGTAGCAAATGAGCAAGCAGCTCACTGATGGCAATGGATCACCGCATTAAAATTTGCAGATGCGCTGCCGACCTTTAAGATAGGTGTAGGCTCTTGTCTTGAAGGTCCCTAAGTCGTATCGGTTCGGAATTACTGCTGGCGACAGTCGATTTCACAGATTACATGTCCGTAGCAGAAAATGTAAGCATTATACCAAAGTCTGACCTCTGCCTCTGACCCGCCTGAACTTCTTTAAATATACGTACAAGTGATCGAGTGAATTAGGTACATATATTTAAAAACTACGTCTTTAAAATTTGTTAATGTATGTTTTTTTTATTACATTGAGAGTAACAAACAAGCACACAGATAACCTGATGGTGAGGAATTCCTGCGGCCCATGACATCTACATTCGTTCTTGACGAGGAATCATAGTGCAGATGTGTTGTCACCCTTAAGGACTGAGAAAAATAGCCTCATCACCCGTAATAAAGGTCCTCCGTATCCCTACACTCAACAGACAACAAAACAACAGCATTATGCTGCTATTTTACGCTGGTATTGCGTAAGGGCGTGGTCCTACCCCGGTCCAGATCACTCATTCATTCTGCATTCATGCACCTAGAAACAAACTGCAGCGTTCCTCCACCACTTCGATTGTATTATGCACTTGTTGTTATGCAATTAGTAAACCTAGCCCCTAAACAATAAGGCTAAACCACAACACCATATTTAATTTTATACGAGTATCGGTGATGCTTTACTTAATTCTGTATATATAGTACAGTGCACTTATAACAATATTTAACTACACTAATTAAATTTTTAAAGATATATTTAACTTACAAATTACTTTGTAGAAGTTTATTACTGTTTAGTTATTTATAATGCATTCTTTATCAGTCAACTTTAGGGTAATGCAAAGTCGTAACGAGGTAGGTACGATTAAAATACTAATGTATTCGTTATAAAAGCAACAACATATACGTAATTATGAAATTAATAGTGGTAGAGCTACACTGCAGTTTGTTTCTAGCTGTAGAATGAATGGGTCAGCTCGACCGCGGCTGGACTGATCCCTCACAGAGTACAAGCGTAAAATAGCAGCATAATATTGCTGTGTTTCGTCTGGTAAGTGTAGGGATCCGGAGACCTTTATTAATAGTGACGAGGAATTCCATCTCAGTCCTGAAGGGTGACAACGCATCTGCATTATGATTCCTTGTCAAGAATGAATGTAGATGTCATGGGCCGCAGGAATCACTTACCATTAGGTGAGTTGTGTGCTCGTTTGTTACTCTCAATGATATGAAAAAAAAACAAATATATAACAAATACAAATATACATACTTAAATATGGTATATATATAAATACATTACATTACAATACATAAATTGTCTAATATTGAGATGTTCCGCCAATCTGTTAAGAAATAGCTACCCAACATTCACCTTAAACGATTTGTCATATTTTATTGCATTGATTTATTTGTTATTTTATATATTACATTACATTGCCCTATTTAATACAGTTTTCAAGAAAACAAATAAGAAAATAAAACACTTTCACCAGTGAAGAAGTAAGAGAGTCGCCTGTTAAAACATAAATCTCTTTCAGAATGTGTATTTATAATAGTTTTGTGAGGGCATAAATAATCCTTTTGCAGAGTGCAAAACGACGGCGCGCTTACTTGAGCAACACCGCTCACCCTGGGGACCAATATCAGTACGGAGTAGCCATTTTATCCTTTACATTCGGAACGTATTGAATTCCATACAAGTGTATATTTATTTTTTAAATATTTTGAAACGTTTTCCGTTTATTTTGGATATTAAATGATATTCAATTATTATTTAATTACGATATAAAAATCAGATACAATACCAATTCTTGTCTTTTAATGATGACAATAGGATTGTTTCTTGATCGATCTTGTATTGCAGTGATAAAAAATCGTCGTTTCTGTTCACAACCAAAAATAAAAATCATGTATCATGTTGAAATTCATTAATTGAGTATTTAAAAATAAATCAAAACAATACATGATTTTTATTTTTGGTTGTAACATAAGCACTATTATAAATTAAGGTGTGAACGCCAATTGAAATAATTTTATTAGCAATTCCGATGTGAGTGAAGAAAGGGATGGCGCGAATTTTACCTGCCCAAAAACATGAAACATGTTAATAAAATAATGTTTCTCCTATTCTGTTATATATTTCCTTATAGCTCTGAACGTATCATGATTAATTATCACAATTATTTTTCTGATAAAATTTTACGTGTAGTCTTTATTAAAATTAATACTATAATTAGATACAAAGTAAAGATAGATTTCCCGCAATTTGGACTTACACTCCTGTGAACGGCACAATGAAAATGCATAACTTTATAGTTTCAGTTTGCTCGGTACTTCAATTATTTCGGTTCGTTACTCCAGCACGATGTTGATCGTGCAAACTATAGAAACACTAGATTAACATAAGATGTCTAAAGTGGACGTCATCGGCATGGAATGGCCGTAATCTTATATAAATAAGTAAAAGCACACAAACACCTTATATACCTGTGACAATGAAACCAAACAATGAGAATTAAAAATGTGAAAAATCCGAGATTAAATACGCAAATATAGTTTTATCCAAGACATAAACTAATAAAGGTTTTGACTTATTGAAACTGAATGGTTTTTACCCCACGCCCATGTTGAAAAAACAGTTAGTTCATCACATGTTAGAGCCTAATGGTATGGGTACGGTCTGCGCAAGATAAGGTCTTAGGTTTGAATCCGCCATTCAAATATTGTCGTGAACCATCTCGTAGCACAAGCATTTTCAGTAATTGGAATGGTTTACCGGAATATTAGAAATTTTCATAGCATTGCTAATATTCTTTAAAAAAATACTACAGTAAGCGTTATAATCATGTGATCGGCTCATCATGAGGATCTCGAGATGATATGTATCCTAACAAAAACTTAAAAACATTACTGCAGCTGTAAAATTAAATAAAAATAAAATATATCATATTTAAGTGGACAAACAATAAAACATAATGTGAAATTTGGATGAAATCAGATAAGACTTAACAAAACGCCAACATTCATTTTAATGAAAACAATAAACCGTGGGTTAGAAGACAATATAACACAATATAATTTAGTAAAATTGAAGCAATTTATTGAAAATGATAGCTGGATACAAATTAATTTTCAATTCAGCTTTGTTGCTGAAATTGGAATAAATACATAATTATAATCGCCAACACCAACCGTCACGTTGTTGAAAAAAAAAACATTCAATAAATAAAAATATAAACTTGTATTTATGTACTATTATTTTCGAACTTATTATTCAATTTATTATTTCTTAATATTATAAACTACGGATAACCATAACAAGAGGGATGTGCTCTTCAGTAATATGACGACAAATTGAGAATCGATTATACCACGAATAAAATATTTAAGGCCATCAACTATAATATCAGATATCAGTGTCTGCAATAAAAGAAAGCTGAAGTCAAGTGAAGCCCCTGAGCAGGTAAAAGATTATAGCGGTTATCAAGTACTTTCTAATGTGATTAGGGTATTTCTTGAAAATAAAGGTTTCAATATTTATATTGTAAATTTTGAGCGCAAGCATATTCGAATGAAATAAAATACGAGGAATTTATTATGAATAATGTAAAAATAATTCTTTTTTAAAGTAACCTTTCGATGACTTTTTTTTACCACTTTGAGAACCGAAATAAACTCACAATTAGCATCATGTATTATTTTTATTGATACTTTGTTTAATACGTTGTACTTAGTTCTTATATGATGAGACTTTGATGGAACTAAGTACCCTTCTAATTAGTACATTTGATCTAGACTTTATCAAGTCAAATCAAAATCATATAACAAAACTTTTCTTACATTTAAATATTTTTATTTCATATATTATTATATAAATAATTTAAATATTTAAATTTCATTATAGTAATTATAATAATTTAAGAACGTGCAAATTATTAAATTGTTTCTTGGATTACATATATAAGAAAGATTTTCTGGCACCATATTTTATAATCAACTCCTATAATTAAATTATGGATGTAACAATATCAAATGCTTTAATTGTTAGAGTAAACACTGTACAACTACAGATATTACTGGCGTCCTATCACTCAAACGATCATAGCGCAATTTTTAATTAATCTCGGAATAAAGTGAAACGTGCGCTACATTCTAGTGTTTACACACCTCTTTAAGAATTCGTTCTCACTCCTTTTTTAGTCCAATGTAATGCAATAAGACTGAAGGAAGGTTCGGATACGTTTCTCCGACTAACGAGACATTTATGCAATACAACTAACAACTTGTGTTGTAAAAAGATTTTTCCTAGGCTGGGTAATCAAACCTAGGGTCCACAACGCCTCCATAGACAGTCATATGCGATACAATCGGCGGAAAATTTGGATGCAATACTTGTTCCGAAAATATATTCTAGTATTGACAGTGGTAGAGCTACACTGCAGTTTGTTTCTAGCTGCAGAATGAATGGGTCAACGCGACCGCGGTAGGGCCACTCCCTCACAGAATACCAGCGTGAAAGAACAGCATAATCCTGCTGTGTTTCGTTTGGTGAGCGTATGGATCCGGAGACCTTTATTTAATGGTAACGAGGCAGTCCTCAAGGATGACAAGGCATCTGCATTATGAATCCTTGTCAAGGAGGAATGTAGATGTCGTGGGCCGCAGGAATCACTTGCCATCAGGTAAACTCTGTGCTGTTTTGTTACTCACAAAGTAATAATATATATATATATATATATATATATATTTATATATATATTTATATATATATTTATATATATATGTATATAATTGTCAATAATATCATATTCAATAAGTATGTAAGCTTACTTTTTATATGATTGAATGTAAATATGTTAGTATTTACTTTTAATAAAAAAAAGAAATAATATGTTACGAAATTAATAGTACGATTTATATATATGGAAAATATTCGTGATGCATAAAACATTGCGAAGTAAAACGATTTAACTTTACAAAACAAAGAAGTTAAACAGTCAAAATTTACGTAACCAAATGAGAACGAGGCCGTTGGTGCTAACAGAGAAAAGTTTTAAAACTTGAAAAATTAAAAGTGCTAGAGGTACGAGTATAACACCAAATTGATTCAGGGTGCAACCTAAATCGTCGGTACGAGGGATGACTGTTAAATAATTGAACGATACCTCAATCTTGACTCGTTATTGCACTCTATCTGTTTTTTTTACTAGAAACAGCACAGACCTGACTTGGCTGAAGCCTGAAATATGCATCGTGTTGGTTATCAAACTTATCAATAATAAGCGTAGCGTCAATAGATTAATGGTTAACGATACGGTCTATGAAACTTAGGTCGTAGGTTCGAATCCTCCATTCGATTATTAACGTGATTGTTCACGTTGGTTTAAGTTTACAAAATTACAATATACAAAAACCACTATTAACTTTTATAGTATATAGTGTTTTTATTTCTATACGAGATGAAATGCCTTACCTGCAGTGCAGGGATTCGGGGATCTAATTGCCCCCGACTTCCTGCACTACCTATAACAGCAGTGTTATACTGCTAATTATAGGTGGTATTCTGTGCAGGCGTTATTAACCACTTGAACCGACCCACTCATGATGCGACAAATAGTTAAATGCGGCGTGGTTTTCCCACTATTAATATTTTTAAATCGTGAATTATAAATAAACAAAAGTTTTGCCAATCGGATCCGTGACGGTCGTCGGGGTAACACAGGAAATAAAAGTCCCGTGCTTCCAGTCATACTTAAGATTAAGTAAAAGAATAAACGTGCTAAGTATTTTTAAGAAGCTTATACACTGCACGTAATTATCATATATTACATAAACAAACTAACTCAATTTTCTATATTTGGGTATCTATAAATTTTCAACTGTATTATTTTTAAAAAAAAGCTAAATGAATGATAAATTAAAATTTTCTTGGAAATGACGTTTAGTTTAAAATTTTTGTAACTATAAGGATTATTACACATATATTGAACGACTTAAAAATTAAGTTTAAATGAATGAAAGACTTTATACTATTACTATTACTTTATATACGTAGAAATACTTTTTAATAATTATATACGTCAACTTTACCTTTATAATTTCTAGTATAAATCTTCTAATCCCGAATCGAATTTGATCTTTTTGAACATATTTTTTGGGATTACTTTAATACAATTACATTTATTTATTAAATATAATTTTATTAAATTTAAAGTTAATTGAAAAAAAATATTAAAAAGAAATATCTATAAAAGTTTAGCAGTGGAAATGTCCTATGATTTAAAGACGCGGAATACAGCACTGGTCGGTAAAATTATGATCGTGATACAACCTTGCAAACTAAACGTTAACTAATTATTTATTCCACATTATTAAAAAAAACTGTCTCAGCTATCAATTTTCAGCTGTAGAGAGAATGTTATATTTCGTCATTTTGAGATAGAGGTCCCTCTGCACTGTATATTCATAGGGCTCGCTCAACGCTTTTAAATTACTTGCAGCGCTTGGGGAAATTTGTGAAGTTTGCAGCGGGTTTAGGTTTGTCTTTTGAATAGTGTTACCTTTCATTTGATGTCATATGTTTATTTCAACAAGAAAGTTGTCAGTTACCAAGTAAAATAGCATGTTAATGTCTTAAAGCTTCGCACAGGTCTCCATTTAAATCTTACAAACTCGAACCCTTAGTGTCAGCCTCATTCTGATGTTTTGTCGCTGCAAAGGGAAGGGCATGACGAACGATTGCCTCTATGTTTAGGATATTGTTTACGGCACTTACTAATGCTAACCGGCAATAGTTGACATCATCTGGAGATAACCACTGACTTCGCTGTGGTTGAAATCAACCAGGATTTCAATGTCGTAGTATTTTTATTTTTTATTGAGAAAAGTTTTAAAACTTGAAAAATTTAAAGTGCTAGAGGTAAGAATATAACACCAAATTGATTCAGGGTGCAGCCTAAATCGTCGGTACGAGGAACGACTGTTAAATAATGGAACGATACCTCAATCTTCACTCGTTATTGCATCTTTTTTTTTAACCAGAAACAGCACAGACCTGACTTGGCTGAAGCTTGAAATATGCATCGTGAATTAAATTAATTAATTTAATTTGATTTACTTTTTTATTTTTCACTTTACTATCTTACTATAAAACTACGAGCATTGAATTGTTCTACTTTGTATCATAACTGGTATGATGCGAATGATTAGTTCGGTATTTTAAAAAGTACATTGTATGCAGATCATAGCATCCGCAGACATGGGTGCGCGTAGCACGGTTTATAATCGATTTTCTCTGAATTTGTCTGTTAGTTACATTATACTCGCAAATCATAAAAAAGATAGAGCTGCGCCGCATCTATAAACTAGCTGTAGTTCGCTTTCAGCATTAAAATAGTAGCTTAGCGTAACTATGTTTCGTCTATATAAATATATAAGCCCGAAATAAAACAATTTGTAGTTGTACAAATATTGGTCTATAGTGGAATTCGAACCGCTCTTATTCTAATAATTAGGTTCTCTTAACACTAAGCAAGAGGGTTTTTAAGAGTATAGGCACACACCTTAGTATAGTTGTATAGTCTGAGAACTAATAAAAAAATAAAGCTTTCATGTTTTGCGCAAGTATTAAAAGAATTCTTCATATAATTTCCGAAGAATAACGAAATTGCCGTTTGCACGGAATGACGGTTATTTACATTAAACCGCTTTCCCAAGTGAGCAATGTAGGAAATAAAACGGTGCGAAGGTTTTCGAGAGGTGTTTCCATTTCATTTTATTGTTATTTCGCTGTTATTTAGTTTTTTCGTCGTTTATAAACATGTTTCTTTTTATTGCCGTGTTTCTTTTTTTAAGTTATATATGAAGTATGATATAGGAACAATGATCACAGTATTACGATCACACACAACACAGATCACGACTATTTAACGCATTGAAACATTAATCAATACAATATTTGCTTTATTTGCAATAACACGTTTTTAAGTTCATTCCACACTAAACAACATTAACGTTATTATTACGTCAGTTCGTAATCTTTTTTGGTTCTACTTTAGGTGCTACGTGTGACACAGCTGTAATGGTCGAAAATTTTATTTTAACTAATTCAATGAAATCTGCTCGGAATGTTAAAAAGAAGATCTGAAGAAAGATTTAAGAGAGAAAAGAAAATTAAATTGTACTATTTTATCTATTTGTCATGTTATTTAGCCTGTTGTTAAACTCCAAAAGTTACTTGAGTAATATAATCATTTTTCTATTTTTGCATATATATATATATATATATATATATATATATATATATATATATATATATATATATATATATATATATATATATATATATTTATGTACATGTATATGTATTTATATATATATATATATATAATATATATATATGCAAAACAAAATAGGGCCCACCATGTTTTATAAATGAATTTTACAGATTCTTTTTCTTTTTTCAGTTTTTATGAATAAATTAAGGTTTTTTAAAGTTTTTGAACATTAACAAGAGTAAGTTTACGTTTTTAGGAAAGTTTACAGAAATTATTGATTTAAGTAAAGTTTGATTTTGATTTTTATTATTGACTAAATCAATGAGTTTGATGGTGCTTAATAGCGAGTAGGTCCTCCTCTGTTCCGTATGCACTCTCTGAATCTATCTGGGACACTTTCAATCAAGTGGGTGATGTTTTCCTCGGGTATTCGCTCCCAACACAATTTTAGGAAGTTTATGATCTCTTGTCGATTAGTCACATTACTTAAGTTCGATTTGAGGCTTATTTTAAATTGGTCCCATAAATGTTCAATGGGGTTAAGATCGGGACTCATGGCCGGCCACGGTAAAACCGTAATATTGGCTTCAGAGAGAGCTCTCTGGGTTATTCGCGCTGTATGTGGGCGAGCATTGTCTTGCATAAAGACGAAATTTTCACCCACTCTTTGTGAAAATGGGATAACATGGGACCAAATTATTCGATCGACATACCGGGAGGCAGTTATGGAGCCTTCTTCCGGAATTACCAGCTCAGTTATACCGAGCAAGCTTATTCCAGCCCACACCGTAACATTTGGACCATGTCTGCAAGGTTCTGAAAAACGTTCTCCTTCTCTTCTCCACACGCGCACTCGACGATCATCGCTGAAAAACTTCACTTTACTTTCGTCCGCAAAGAGTACATTTCTCCAGTTGTCCATTGTCCACTCCGCATGCTCGCGAGCAAACCTCAAACGTGCTGCACGATGCTCTCTTGTCAATTTTAGAGGAATAACACGAGATCTGGAACGTTGTCCGTCTTCATGAAAACGATTTTGAATGGTTTGATCACTAATTCGTGTGCCAGTCGATTGCCGCAGTCCATTTTTAAGACGCGGGCGGGAATCGTACGCTCTCGACGTGCAGTCAATCTGATATACCGGTCTTCTTGGACGGTTGTAGCTCGCGATGTTCAGATCTCCTCGCGACACTACCTGTCTCTAGAAAGCGTTCCCACGTGTTTCGAATAGCTTGTCGCGACACACCAAGACGTCTTGCTACTGATCTCTGAGATTTACCCTCCTGAAGCATAAACACTGCTCTTGTTGCTGTTTCCACATATATATGACGCCGAGAACCAGGCATAATGATCGCGAATAACACCGAAATCAAGTCAAAAAGAAAAAAGTAGACGTGCGACTGTAACATTCAGAATGTGACTGAGGGTACAAGTGACTGAGAATTTGAGTAATAAACGTTTTTTGGAGTACTTCACTTTTTTTATCTACTCATCATTGAATTCCTGACTTGAAACATTGATAACGTTAGATAAACATGTCAACAATACTTCGAAATGTTTAACTTCTCTATTTACTACCCAACAATTTTTTTTAGACGAAATTCGAGATTAACTTCGAATGGGCCCTATTTTGTTTTGAGTATATATATATATATATATATATATATATATATAATATATATATTAACATTTTCAGAATAATAGGACGAAAATATAAGGAATGAATGAACAAAACGAATAATAAAATTGTATAAGATTAAATTAATGATTTATTTAGGACGACACTGATGTTTGCCAAAATAATTAAATTGACAATTTATTTTATGATTGGTAGGAAAGGATCACATTACCAGCGTTCTCATTATGCATTCCAATTTACCTAGCACCAATTAGGAATTCGTTCACGACAGTAGGTGAAGGTCAGAATACGGATAGATACCTACGATTATAAGTTACGGTGACTACATTTCATGTTTAAATTAATTGGCTTCTGACCTATATAAGTTTATATATCCAATATACATGTTATAATTAAGTGTAAAAGTTTTAATTTTTTTTTAAATAGCGCACATAATGCAAACTAATGATTAGTATAGTTGCCTGGTAGAGAATGCCGACTGGGGTTAAGTCTGCCCCTTAATTTAATAAAAAAAGATAAATTAATAAAAATATTTTAGTTTAAGTTCCTTCCGTCAAGAACCTTAAGCACCCAGGGTAAAAGTAAAGTAGTGCATTTATGGCAAAACTACGAATTTGCATTTGATTTGAAAATAGCACGGAGAACGAATCAAAGAGTTCGTTTAACGAATCGCGGCAAGCCGCTAGAACAAGTCGCGCTTTATTACTATTA
Organism: Teinopalpus imperialis; assembly: GCA_029286865.1. NCBI lineage: Eukaryota > Metazoa > Arthropoda > Insecta > Lepidoptera > Papilionidae > Teinopalpus > Teinopalpus imperialis. The sequence goes on from JAGSMU010000009.1 coordinate 1,868,831, forward strand.
CGGCATCACACTGCCAGACTCAAAAATTTAATTTAATAAAATTCTATTCGAGATCGCTACGGGTAATCATTTAACAATTATAATAATTTACTATACTTGTATATGATTTTACCCAAGATTTACTCGCCAATCCAGATTTAAGAACAACTCAAACAAATTGCAAATATAGAGCAAAAATCATATTAAATTTAATGCAGTGACATCATCTAGAAAATGCTACAGAGTAGATTTACAGTGATAGAGGGTTGACACGTTGGAAACCTATACTATTATTGAACATACTATGACAAGCTCTCTACGACCAACCTCAAGCGAATCGTGTCGAAAGAAGATGGCTTAGGATTTATTACTTAGCTTAACGTTAAATTCCCACTTATCTTTTAGCTTTTTATTGAAAGATTAATCATGCTTAAATATAACTTGTAAGTTGTTATAGTGAAAATTAATTAGTTCTGCATACTCATTTGGTAAATAGACGAATTACGGTTGAGTAAGCGGAACACCAAAGTCGAAGTGGTTAGTTTATTTGACATCGAGAAAAAATACTTACGTGTACTTGATTTTTCTTGATATTGGATACTTGTATAGATCAAAGATTCTCCGCATATACTTCCAACTATTGTTTAGATACTTGTTATAATACAGCCAGTGATTTGGAAATATAATATAAGACATCGGGATGGGAACAGTGGTTTTTTTTTTCATATATACATTACAACGGCAATACGGTGTGTGTGAAAACCTAATCCTAATAATGAGAATAAATATAATATAAGAATATTAGGTAATACAAAGTTGGATGTTCTAGTACCACGAACATTATTGTTTCTTAAGAGGATATACAATTTTTTTTATATTAAGATTTCTTTTACGTTACATTCACGTTTATATTAAGTTAAAAAGTCTAGATTTATAGCACCTTTATAAATAATAACTAATAATCATTAATATCTTTAGAAACGTGCCTTTGTCACCTTCTTAATTGTTTTTATTTAAGAAGATATAATTGTTTTTGAAATTCTAGTTTGTAGTCTGTGCTTTTGTAAAGTAAGAGTGCTTATGTTTGTTTTAGGATTTATCAAATAACTTTTGCTATTCCTACCAAACACTTGTTAATTGTCCCTAAACAACGCCTTAATCTGTTTAATGCTTTTGGTGTTAATAGAATCCAAAATACATTTGATTATCTTGTAATGCAATGTTATTCGATGCTCACACTGTTTTACTCACAATTGCAAATGGATTATTATTTATTGCAAAGGCTTGTAAGTATACTATATTCTAACCAAGTTATAGGTCGATATTATTTAAATGGAAAGTCCGTACAAGCCAACCGTGCTAGGTAAAACAACAAAATACGAGTAATATTACTTAACAAGGTATTGTTATGGTCTCGATAGTATTCGATCCGTACAGTAATCAATAGCAACAGAATAAACAATTCTAATATAACTTAGATCGTGTTTAGCAAATTATATATAACTTGTTGAAAAAAACGGTTTAAAAAAAACGAAACAATAGCTTCATTAACGCACGAACAGGCAGACGCAAAAAAATCGAAAAACTTCGTGAGTTGGTTTCGATGAAGTCTATTTTTGTTGAGGGATGCGATTCTCGAATGATATAAACATAAAACATAACACTTACTACTAACACTTCAAATATTCTGATGTATTGAACTGGTTTAAATGAATCTAGCACTAATGCTTAGGTACTAGGCAAGATACTAAAGAATTTCAAAAAGAAACTTCGCATTACAATTTGTTGTTTTGGAGTAAAATATAAATGGAATCATACACACATATGTCCCTGCACAAAATTCGGCATAATTGTTAAATTACCAATAACATAAATCAATATTATTCATTTATTACAGTATTACGTTCATATACGAGTCAAATTCATAACCTTTTCATGATCTCAGTTATTTTTGCTAAAACATTATTAAGAAAGTTTTCTTTATGAATAAAAAATAAACATGTAAAAGTATATTTTAATACTTCTGAATACCCAATGTAATTGATAACAGTATTTCGGAATGCCGTAACTGACATTTGAATGTAACCAAACTTTAATATTCTAAAACTTGCATATAAATGACAAATCTTTTAATTTTTCAATTAGTTATTGATATTATCAGAACTCGAAATTCCATTCTGTTGATGCGATATTATATGCCATCTTAATCTTCTGGCCTCCAGCGGACAATAGGTAGAAGTTTATATGATGCCATGTCTGCTACAGCAAAATAGAATAGTTTTTCCATATATTATTCTATTAAATCAGCCTTATACCTTGTAATCAGGTTATCTATGATTAGGTAACCTAAAAGTGTGGTCATTCTCTGGTCAAGACAAACCATTTATCCTACAGTTAGATACAAGTTTCTGGCTCCACCACGTTTGAAAAAAAATTATAAAAGTCTATAGTTTATTTTAAAAATTGCTAATTTACTTGAAAATATAATAGCATGTGTAGCTACTAAAGTCAACTAAATTTCATCTTTCTTCATCGAGTTGAGTCGATTCTAATAATCAAAGGTCGACGAGGTCAGGCAAAGTGATTTTAAGTACCTTATAAGTGAACTTAAAGATGACAATGTTATAAGGTTATATCTAGTTTAAAGAAATAATAGCATTACTACACGAATAAAATCATATTATATATATTTTTTTATTGTTTTGTTTTATGATATATGAAGTCCTCGTGTAATATTTATTTACCTTGTAAAGCATATGTAATAAATGTATGTAAGGATTACGTACTAAAATAAGTGTGAGTGATAAATTTTGCAATATGAATCCAGAGTTTATAAATATGAAGGCCCGCAGTTAGAGCTGTGTGCTTGTTTGCCATTGAAATTGCAATTAATGTCAAAAATTAAATGGGTTTTCTTTCTGTGACATATTTTCAACACTATAGCGTTTACAGCTACTGTATTATATAAAAAAAGAAAAGTAAAAAAAATAGTAGAAAGTTGAGACAAGAGACTTGTAAGGTACCACCTCCTTACAGAATACCGGCGTAAATAGGATCATAATATTGCTGTGTTTCATCTGATGAGTGCAGGGATCCGGAGACCTTTATTAATGGTGACGAGGCATTCCATCTCAGTCCTTAAGGGTGACAACGCATCTGCATTATGACTCCTTGTCAAGGATGTCATGGGACGCAAGATCGTCAAGTGAACTGTGTGCTCGTTTTTTACTATCAATGTGTAAAAAAAAGAAGATTTTTATAAAATAATTTTAGAGACATTTGCTTTAATTAAAAAAAATATGTCACCTTAAATTTTAAATTTAAATTATATAAATAACCATAAATCTAAAAGACCTTCCTTATTGTTAACCTAACCGAAGTGGAAAACACTTGGTACGCTGTTAATAATCCTTGGGGGTCGGACCAAATTAAATATTCATGAATTTAGATCAGAGCTTTCGAATTACTTGTATCGCTTGGGAGAACTATGAAAAAGGGTTGTTATGTGATCCGAGCGTAGCTTTGTGCGACATTGCTTTCACAATTATTTAGCTTTTTTATGTTGGGCACTTTATTTGATAAAAAAATCTACATTATATACAATAATATGGAATATATAACTCAAAACTATTTCAATGTAAATCACAATAATCCAAAACCGAATAACTCATTGCACTGGTGATTCATTCATCCTTCCTTAATGGCATGTTATCATTATCTATGTTACAAAACATTACTAAATAGATTTCCAGGAGTATGTCAATATAAAATTTAATTTTATTAATATTTTTTATAAAGACATAAAGGCAATGATCGTGTTATGAAAGGAATCCTTTATACTTAACTTATACATAGGGTCAAAATCGCTCGCAATTTTTGTTTATCAAAGTGACCCTTAAATTTTTAAATACGAAACAATTTTATATATAAACTCTGTGACACAAAAGCGCAATAACGTTTTAAAATTGTTTCTTTGACATTGCCATAAATAATGATCAAGTCGAAATTCTGTTCTGTAGCTGTCAGCAGAAAATGGTGATCAGCGGTGTGCAATAAAAGTTTTCAATGAAAAACGACGAATTCACAATCAATTGATATAAATAAATTTTTAGATCAGTTTAGAGTGAAACTAATGTATTGATATTTGTAATGATTATGTTTTATTTATTTATATTGGCCAGTAACTGAACACTGTTCAAAGTTATTTCAAGTAAAATACTTATATTATTACTATTATTATATTAACTTCATCTACAAACAATTCGACCTTGTGTAACGAGACTGATAGTCAACTAATGGCGATGAATTCATTTACACTTTCCGTGTCCAAATGTCACTGATTAGTGACGTTTTTTGTTAGATTCTCAATGCAACTGTTAAGATGTTATGATAATTCAACCAATCATATCGTTAAGTTTTGAATTTGATTTATCTGCAAAACGCAGCGGAGAAGGAAATTATCGTACAACATCCTGTATGTATAACAATATGTGGATGGAAAATCATGTCAGCGAATCCGCAGTAGAGCCACATGTAGCTTTTCTACAGAGGATAGTTATTCCCAGCAGTTAGATTTCTATAAAAGCTATGAAATAGATAAAGAGTTAAATTTATAAACATTTTTTTGAAATGCACGATACATATGTAATCGGAGTAACCATTACGCAACACCTACTTTCAACTATGATAAGGAATAGAGGTTTAGATGTTTGATATGTTGTTATTTCTGAGGACTAAACTAGAATGACTCTATCAGTTATTGTAATCATAAATTCATTTCACTCATCCTATTGAAACCCAGCATTTTAATGTTGTATTCTGTGGAAGTGTAGTCCTCCCTCGATCAAGCAGACCCATTAATATTACAGCCAGCTTCCAATTGCACCGTCGAAGCACCTGTGACCAAGCTACTTCGTTCAACATAAGAATATAAGTAACTATTTCCTAAAAATAGAAAACTTTTAAATTATGTATGCGATACATGTTATCAGGTTGCTTTTAGGAAATATCCAATTTTTATACAATTAAATAACCTATTTTTATCCAAATATACTCATAAAAGTCACGGTTGTGTCACAAGTCCTGGCTACGATTCCGAGGATAAAATTTGAGCACCAGTTTGTTGTTTTTCAGGTTTCGGTATTATTAAATTAAAAAAAAACTCTTGTCCTCTTCAGTGATCTGATGCGATGCATGTACAATATGATCAAAGGAAGATTAAGATATAATTATATGTGTTTAATTTCATTGAGAGTAACAAACAAGCACACAGTTCATCTGATGGCAAGTGATTCTGGCTGCCCATGTCATCTACATTCATCCTTGACAAGGAATCATAATGCAGATGTGTTGTCACCCTGGAGGACTGAAATGGAATGCTTCGTCACCAGTAATAAAGGTCTCCGGATCCCTACACTAACCAGACGATACAAACCAGCATTGTCCTGCTATTTTACGTTGATATTCTGTGAGAGCGTGGCCCTACCCCGGTCAAGCCGACCCATTCATACTGCAGCTAGAATAAAACTGCAGTGTAACTCTACCACTGTAAAAGTGAAATATGCAGAACCATCAAGGAAAGTACGTGCCATCCGGAATTTAATATATTTATAAATTGTAAAGTCAATTTTATAGTGCCACTCGAATATCGTATGAAATCGAATATTCGTCATTATAACATTATATTTTTTATTTGTAACCTCACTTCTAATTAATTACTAAGATTCACATATAATTACTTATATGCGAATTGAAGCCTACCGATGAAGTCTTTGTTTAGAAATTAATAACTTTTTTATTTTTGAACGAAAACAGGCAAACTAAGAAAATAATCTTTTTACATAAAAACTATTAAGTGATAATGATCTTAGCCCATTTTTAGTCCCGCAATTTCGAATTAGAAGATTCGAACTCATATTTTTTGCGTACCATGAAATCCATCAGTAGCCAGTGAGATTTACGTTAAGCAAGTTTAAATGAATTTTGCGCCATAGTACACTTGATGAAGACTGCAGCTCATATTTACCAGTATTCATCCTCAACAAAGATTCAAGATGCACACACGTAGAAGGAAGCCTCGCTACCAGTTACTGCACTTCCAGGTCTTTCACACACTCACCAAAATAAAAGTATGCGTGGCCACTACGTCAACCACAGTTAAATTGTCATTAACAGTAAATTGGACTTATTTAATATATATACGTATATACTCTTAGAAAGTATTAAGCACACTTAATATAAAGAGAAGCGTCCTTTTCGTGTTTTATTTACAAAATGTGGTATTTTACAGAGACACTGAGAGAGACTAGTTCAAGATTATTTATCACATGAAATACAACACTGATATAAAAAAATTATGAGTTTATGAGTGCCGGGCGAGTGAATAAATCATTCCGCCACGAGTGTAAATGACGGCTCAATTATGTTCCGGAGATACGTTATATAAACTGAGCAATGCCGAGGAAGGGAGAATTTAAAATAAATAAAATTTCCTTGAAATTCTTTAAGCTGTTGTTTAATACTTTTAATCAAACTTGAAAATTATTAGCCTACCTAAACATGATATGTATATATATATATATATAATGTTTCTTCATGATATGTTCGTACTGGTAAACATGAGGCGGATTTTTAATATAAGATTCTATTTAATCTTCCGTCGGGCATTGCCTCATCTTTAGGTCTGTATCGTATATAACCAGTCTGGTCATAAATACTGTTACATAGAAACTGTTCTTTTTTTTTAATTTTTAATTATTTTGAATAATACATGTGGTATTATTTTCTTTCGTTTTTGCGTCATTTCACATATTTTTCGTGTTCATTATCAAATTACAATATGTGTTAAAGAAAATAGGATTACAGTGATCGCCTTGCACAAAGTCGGTATGGAGCTGTCGGTCACATTCCAGACACTTCAAAAGCTTGGTATCAGCCGTATGTTCGTATATTGTACTATCAACAGATACAACAACACTTCCTCTGTCGAAGACCAGAAAAGATCGGGGCGTCCGCATGCTTTCAGAACTACAAAGGATGTTAATGCTGTTAAGGCCAGAATTCGTCAAAACTCCTGAAAAATCTTATCGTGAGAAATGAAGATTCCCGCTAAAACTCTGTCCCGTATTATAAAACAAGAACTGAAGCTCGGTGCTTATCGTCGATATACAGGACATGCCCTAAATCAATCTTTACAATTAAAGGATGGATCGATCAAAACGCCTTCCGTCGCGATACAAAGGTGAAAGGCACAGAAATAATCTCATTACCGATGAAAACATTTTCACGATTAAAGAACACTACAATAAGCAAAATGATAAAGTGTACTAAAGAAGCTGCACAAATGGTCGGAAAGGTACAACGTGGTCATCATCCTGCGTCAGTGATGGTTTGGTGGGGCGTGTCTTATCAAGGAGTCACAAAAGTAAATTTTTGTGAAAAAGGAGTGAAAACTTCAGCCAAAGTGTATCAAGATACAGTCTTGGATATTGTTGTGAAACCTCTCAGCAATACACTTTTTAAAAATATACCGCGGACTTTCCAACAGGACTCTGCACCTGAACCTGGTCACAAGGCACGAGCTACCCAAGTCTGGCTTGAAACCGACGTTCCGGACTTCAAAAGAGCCTCTAGCCCAGACCTCAACCCCTTAGACTTCAAATTATGGTGAGTTTTCGAGGACATGGCTTGCTCTTAACGACACGGAGACAATGAGTCTCTTAAAAATCTTTGGAGCACAGTGCGTAAATCCATAGATTCGTGGCCAAACAGATTAAAGGCCTGTACAAAAGCCAAAGGTGGCCATTTAGAAAAGAATATTTTATTTTATTTTTTGCCGAGACTAATAAATATGTAGGTATAAATTTTAATAATATTACATTACTTCATTTAAAAAAAATGCATTTTCATTTGTAACAGAACTTATGGCCGGACTAGGTATATACCTAGCCTAGCTGAAGCGAGGCTGAACTGAGAATAGGTCTGATCCGTCCTTCTTGACCTTACCCCCTTGTGGACAAGTATGCGTCCTTACGCAATACTTAATTAATACCTTTATTAGTTCAAGTTTTAAAAACAAATCGTATATATTTCATTTTATGTAAGAAACCTGTTCAAACTCGCTAGTCGGCGCGTATGTTTCGGTAAAGTATATTACATATCAGTTGATATTACATCTAACTTTATATACGCTACGAGATCGATACAATTCTATTTGACTGTTGACTTTTCAACGTGCTCGCGACCCCGAATCTTAGAAACGTTCAAAGGAATACAATATACACCACAAGTTGCAAAGTTTGTCACTTAAACGTATATGAACATAGGCACTCCAATATTTGGATTGGCGTTTGCAAATATCATATTATACTGAAATTAAAAGACGTTTACGTTCAAAAATAAGTTTAAAGACGCGCCATGATGACAGTTAATAAATATTTAAGCTCTGTTCTTAAATTCGTAAAAGCTTTAGGATTAATTTCTTGGAGGACTTTGCAGAAAGGAAGAGTATGTTGTGTAATTTAAGCTTCGCTTTGTAATCTGATAATAAGTATTTCCCTTTGTGTTTATAGTTAACTTCTTCTCTGTTACTCTTTAAATATTTTTTTTTAATAAAATTCATAGTTTTTATTGTTATATTATATTTTATATTATTAATAGTTTTATGTTTGTGAGCAACTACTGTTTGGTAAGTTGAAGAGGTTTGGTAAAACTCGGTGCAAAAATGCAATTTAATTTTAAATCTCATTCATGGATGTTCTCGGACATGGTTAAAAATAATGACTATGTCGAAACGGTTGTCGTGCGTAAAAAATGATTCGCTTTGTTGAGAAGATGCCTTTATTGAATAATTGGATAAAACTCTCTTAATTAACGAGCGCAGCTCAAAGTTTTTATAGTGTAGTTACAATGAATATTAAGAGTGAACTCATATTTTCTTTAATTATTTACTTATTACTTATATCATTAGGTGTCGTAAAATAACTGCTAATAAATGAACATCTTATTTGAAAAAAAATTACATATATAATGTAAAGTGAATAACGGTCAAGCCAAGTTATGTAGAATGTTATTTTATTAAGTATAAAATTAAACCAATAATAGAAAGTAAATTTCTTCGAATCTCATTAGAAAGAATACGAAATTTTACTTATATAAATTTAAAGTTAAATGACGATTGACGAAATTGAAAACTTAGATCTAGTATGTAGTATTATTACACTTTTGGGAAACTGTAAATATATTACGTCTATCGAAACTTCAGCGTTTCGTTGATTGTGCCAGTTTTTCTTCATTGCATATTCATATGTTCTCGTTTGTCGTACATCTCCTTGCATGTGGGCTACATAAACAGTATATACAAGGTTAGGTTTATAAAGGCAAGTACTAAACAATCAAGTGTCAATAGCCTATTGGTTTAGGGTGTGGTCTGCGTAACCTAAAGTCGTAAGCTCCAATCCGTCAATCGACAATTTATTGTGAACCATATAGTTTAAGTTTTTAGGCTTAGAGTGGCTAACGACAATGGTAGTAATTTTAATAACAATGCTATTATATATATATAACATTCTTTTTTAAAAGTTGCATATCCGATTAATTTTAAGGAACGTAACGAAAGTATCCTCTAAACAAAGAAATAAAAATCTTTATTTATTACTTATTGAAATAAGATAGTCGTGTAAATATGTAATTTATTAAATTAAACTCGATTAAGGATTAGAACCCTTAAGTGACAATCGACCGACCACAAAGACTATAACCGAACGAGAACAAATTTTTCAAATGGCCACTTTATACCGGATAAGGCAAGATAATCATCTGAAAGATAACGAGAGAGAACCTGCTGAGGTTTAAGGGACCTCACTGAAAGCGTAGAATTGGTGATTTTAAGTGACGAGGATGTCATCCTGGCTGATTTCGTTACTTATTACCAGATAATATCAACTGCGCAGAATATATTATAGTGCCGTAACCATTTGCGCCAACACTATAGGGAATAAGGAGTGTGATGTAATGCATATGCAATAAGGTCAGAAGAAGGTTCAGATGCAGTATCAAAACCACTTAACGTACACACAACACACTCAGTTACGAAAACCGACAACTTGTTATACACAAATATTGTTTCTTCGGCTGGTTAAATCCGCACAAGGAGTCGAACTTTACTCGCATAGCATGGAATTAAAATTGAGCACACGAAAGATCAAATCGATAAAAGTGCATCATTACTGAATGAAGATTCAGAGACCTCATTTTATTTAAATGAAATAAAATTAATGTTTATGTTTTTTCATGTAACATTTCTTACCCAATGATTTCTCTAGAAAATACAAGCAGACAATTCTCTGATCAAGATTCTTAACCTTTAAAAAAAACCAGTGCAAATACTGTAATAGTGAATTACTCCTTTTTTTTTTAAAGTATTGTTTCGTACCTATAACTTTTTTATCTATCTATCTTTTTTATGCTTCCGGTCTCTCGCTACCACCCTCTTTGCGAACCTATGCTCTTTTTCTTTTATTTTTTTTCTATTCGTACTCGTTTTTTTCTATATTATAGAGAATATTTGAAATACTTATAAAAGTAATTCTAGCAAAAAACTAGTGTTTGCCATAACATGCATACTTGACACCACTATTTATGTAACTTAATACTGCTTACTGCTTAATAAATATTTGTCAAGTCGTTCTTTCGAAGGTTGTTGTATTCTAATGCAAATAAAATAAAAGTAAATCATATTTATGTATTTTTTTTCATGTTCTCATTTTATTACACTTACCCGTTTTTTTTTACAAATAAGTATTAATAGTAAGGTAAAGATTTATTATCGTAAAGTTTCTCAAACAGGCAAAAATTAACTAAATACCGAAAAATACGATAAATATTTCTTAATGACCAAAGATTATTAAAAATGAGACATTAAGAACCGACATTAAGAATTATTGGTAGAAAGTTACCAAAGACAATTAATAATAATAATAATAATAAGAATAATAATTTCTTTATTTCTCTCCACAATACATGTTAATTAAATTAAGTTAAAACAATAATATTTTCATATGTTGACACGTATATTGCTGGAGACTGATGCGCCAAACTAAGCTTTGGGCTTGTATTTTCGGGTCATCAGGTCTCCACCCTAATATAAAACAAATATTGTTCAGTTAAACAATAGAGATGTCTCTTGGAGAAAAGTTATAAAATACAGTTATATTTATAAAATACAGTTAGCAATAACAAAGTTAACAATTTCTCTTTATTACTTTGATAGAACCGCCTCCCACGAGACAAGTTATTGAAAAAACAAAGTAGATTTACTGGTGTAGATTGTGGTCTTTAAGATATAAAAAATATTAATAAATTAATATACGTACTGTTCGGTCCGATTATGCAGACATTTTATTAATTAAATAATAAATATCGACAGTCTAACAATAACCGTTGTGTTAGATCCATGCAAAATGCTTATTTATGATACAATTCATTACGACGGTCTCCTAAGAGATTTTGATTATGGTGACATAACCTGATTTTTCCTGTTGTTAATAGGCATGTGGTAAATGTTCAATCAGGAACAATCATTTCAAACTCACTTTCTCCAATCCCATGTAATCAAATTTAGCTGTTCCAATGTCAACTAATTGTAGCAATTAATAAAAATTATTTTAAATCTCAGGTTCTCAAAGTCATATACCCGAAAAACTTGTGATCAACCGTGACCCAGCTTTGAAAAAATTGGTGCTAAGGAACCCAGTGACGCCCAAAATCTATGCCACTCAAAACATATATGATCACGGCATTTTAACTTTTAACTTAAATTGTAAAAGATCCATTGCGGTTTCTGTTAATAATTACTTATAATCTGTACTCTCTAAACATCAAAAGGTGTAGATAGTAAAGTAAGTCAAAACCTTTGAAATACTTGCATTGCTTTGAGGACGGAAGCCTTCTTGTGTATTTTATGAAATCAGAGGGTAGCTTCGTAATCCGACAATAAGTTTTTTTTTTGTTATTGATCTCTGTTCAATAAAACTTTTGGGAAAGAAATAATTAAAAACATTGCAATCTCTATAAATCGAATGTCGAATGGAAATGCACATGTTAAGGAGTTTTCGACTTAACAAGAATTTCGACATACAAAGGATTTAACTGCTAAAATTTTGACTTAGAAAGGCGTGAATTCTAAGTATATTTTTCGACTTGGAGAGTCAAATTTAAATAACAATTCGACTTAAGTTTTATGGTATATATTTATTTACATATTAAAACAATTCCAAGTAAGACGTTATTATATTTTGCTAGCTACGAATGTACTTTTAGAAATTCGAGTTATAGAGTATAAATATGTCTTAACATTTTGTTATAAAGTCCAAATAATTCGAGATACTGCGTATTTAGGGGTTCAGTTAAGTGAATGGAATTCTTTTCGACTTACTGAGGATTACCACTTAACGAGGTTCGAGTTTTAAGACTCCACTGTATATTCAATTATATCTCTGTATTTGTAAATTGGTAATTATTTATATATTTTTATGAAACTAAGGATGACAAATGCGCATTCACTTCTTCTGATGGTAAACAACTCATCCCTGAGGAGTAAGAGATAGAGTAAGAGTATAGAGCAGATAGAATACCTCGTTTCCTGTCATCGGGTCTCAGTTTCCCTGCACTCACTATACGAATCATGACAGCGATATTGTTATATCACACTGGTATTGTGATGAAATGGCCTTTCCCGGACCATTCTAACCGATTCCTATTGCAGTTAATTTTCTATGTGTGCACAGCCCAATAAGGCTCATTACTTTTACACATTCTAATTGTACTCGAAGTCCTTAATTGGGTTCTACTAACGGTTGGCAGTGTTCCAGATTGTATTAAGACAAGAAAACCTAAGAAAACAAAGAGATATGTCGAAAACGCGAATGAACACACTTTATTACAATAATAATATCTATTTTATTAAAGGCACCTTAGCCAGATTTTACTAGCTCATATAATATTCTAATCTTTCTATCTTTGACAGTATATGTTTACATATACCTAAAATTCTGTATAAATATTTCCTCTATATCTGTTATTGTCTTCAAGATATATTATAAACAAACATCGATGGGAGAAACAAACAGCGAGTAAATAAATTGACGTTTTCTTGTTGACATGGAAGCTCATCGCAACTTGACTTCTACTGGAAAGCTAAAGAATCGAGTGTCAACAATCCGGGCCTTAACACGCTTATAAAGAGGGGTTTCATTGTTTATAGCTGAATGGGCGGGAAAATATGATGACGCGGATGGGATCAGTAAACAGTAGTTGTAATTTGTTTTACCAATTTCCAAAATAGAAGCAGTAGGTTGACAAAATTGGCTTAATAATAGGTATAATAATCGTTTTCTGATGTTGCCTTTTTCATAGCCCGGTAAATACGTCGTGAAGGATACTTGAGTGGCAGGCGGGTGGCGGACATGCCCATCACATTGATTGAACTAAGAGAGTCAGCCAAATCCTGTCCCAAGCTAAAGTTGACTCAGAAAAAGATATTGGTGAGTGGACCAATGCTCGTGTCATACACGAGAGCTTCCTAAGATTTAGCCAGACGATTACGACAGATCTGTATTGTCAACTATTTACGAAAATGAAGCATGTGAATTAATCATTGTTAAGGATTTGAGAGGACTTGAGAGGGAGGAGAAAGATTTGAAGTAATCAAATTTTTGTTGCTTTCGATCGAAACATGCTGGTGGCCAGAGCTAGTGTGAGTATGTCTGTGGCATGAGGTTATATTAAACTTTCTGTTTTACTTTATAAGCACTGAAAGAATGTTTTCATGGGAATATTTTGAAATAGTGTTGATAATTTGATAATGGCTTTATTTATATAGCTTTACAGCTTTTTAGTCGAACGACAAAGTGAACGATAAATAAAGCAACAAAATAGTAATAGCTTAAAAATGGACCGACCGACCGGTTCCGACCTTGTTGAATATTTTGACAAATTAAGATTGAAAAGTTATATATACTACTTTTTCATCATTTAAAAAAAACTATGTAGAACAACTTAGCGATTGTTAATATGTTGTCTGAATTTTTGGTTACTTAATAATGATAAAGTTATAAACATGTATGTTTCTAGTAATAATGCATAAAGTTATGTATATAATACTTATTATAAAAAAAAAAGTTAACGTACTGTTTATTAAAGAAAACGCATCCGGGTGGTGAGTGGCGCATGACGATAGAGGGAGATCAGGGTTGGGGGAGAGGGCGAGCCTAGACGCGACGTGAATCCGAGAGATTTATGAATGAAAAGGCGGAAATTAAATTGCGTCTTGTCTTTGCGATTCGCCATTAATTAGCTTTTTTGTGAGATAATTTTCCGATATTTTTCCATAGATGTGCTCAGCAACTATAGCAGCAAATTATTATGCTTTGTTAAAACATTACGCTAGTTTATTTCTGGTAATTAAAAAATAACGGTGTGTAATATTAAAGATATAATAACGATAAATTTAATGAAATAGGAAATAGCCTAAGGTTAGTGAGCGCCCATGAACAAGGCTTATCCGTCATTCGGCTACCGTCGTGGAATTATGGTTAGCCTCATAAAAATCTTTTTATGTCTCTAATAATTGGTGTATATTATGTAATATGTAACGAAAAAAGTACGAAATTAAGTACAACAGGAAGCACAGCCTGTAGTATATGTACATATATAGACGTATTTCTCACTGTAGGGCATAACTCTCTTCTCTAGAGACAGTTTGTCAAGCCTACTGAACGGTCTCACTGTCGATTTTGTATATTTTGGATTTTTTTTCATATTTATTTATTAAGATATGCACATTTCCTTACGATGTTTTCCTGAATGATGGATAATGAGCTGCTAAGGCAGTATGTTCACACTATCGATTTTTTAAGTGTAAAATTAATAATGAATAATTCAATAGATACCCAACAGTAGGTGCTTTATCTAGATTATTTTTAGGATTGATTAAAGAGAAATGTAGGAAAGTGTAGATTTTTGAGTGCACCCCTGCTAATGTTACATAGTTTTGGAATAGCTGGTTGTTCAAAACAAAAATTACTCGGATTGCAAAGGGTTAATATAATTTATCATTTCTATACTCACTGAATGTAGTCTTCTAGCTGCATCGTGTATAGACAGTATGTGGGTTATCTTGTACTTATCCAGCTGCACTGGGTCCTTGGAGTCCCTGTAGTTTCCGACGTAAAGCCCGGGTAGGACCTGAAAAAATAATATTTCGATCTTGAGCTCAGTTAGTTTTGCGTTTTGAATGAGTGAAGCGATATCCGGTGCCAGCGCCAGCACCAATGAAAATGTTAATTACAATTTTAAATGGTGATTTACCAGCGGTGGTGAAAAAAATCATGATAAGGAAACCTACGTTTCTAAGAAATAAATAAAAAAATATATATTATAGAAGACAAGTGAAGTCCTCCAATCCGTATCAGAGTCGCGTATTCGATTACGGTCTAACACCCTCACGAAGATTTCTATACTCGCTCAGAAATGGGATTTATATATATATATATATATATATATATATATATATATATATATATATATATTATAGTAACGTTGAGTATATATATTTATGACAAAGGTTAGGTTATATATATAGGAAAATTGCGAATCATTTGGGATGCTCTAAAGATATGGTAATGAATGCTTTCAAATATTTCAAGCAGTTTAACATAACAGAAAACGTACCTAGGAAACAGAGACCTAGGAGAACATCCCCACGTGAAGACTTAATGATATTGTTAGATAAAAAAAAATCTGTTTTAAGGATGCAAAGCTTATTCGTTTGGAAGTATTTGGTGCTTGAGGGTCGAGAGATGTGTCAACAAGAACAATTAGAAGGTAATTATGTGAGGCGAACTTATTTGGTAGAATATCTCGAAAAGTAACAATTTTAAGGAAGGCAAATATTAAAGCTATATTAAAGTTTGCTAAAAAATATGAACATTGGACTAAACGTGAGTGGCAAAATATACTATTTTTGGTTGAAATACCAATTAATATGGTTATTTTGATTATATTTTGACGGAAAACAATACGTGAGACGTCCTCCGAATAAATGGATTCAAAGTATACGAAAGAAACGGTCAACATGGAGGAGATAATGTCAAAGTTTGGAATAGTTTTTCCAGATATGGTGTTGGCCCATTAAGCAATACGGATAAATTCCAGTACAAAAATATTTTATAGTCACCTAAGTCACCCTACGCAGAGAGAAATTTGCCTATGGTTTAGACTTTCCAACAAGACAATGATTCAAAACACACAGCAACAGTGGTTAAAAACTTTCTACGGGGCCGATGCGTAACGGTCTTAGATTGGCTCCCGCACTGTCCCGAGAACAACCCTACTAAATATTTGTGGTAGATAACATGTGAAAAAAATGGTAGCCACAAAACGTACCACTAATATACATCAACTTTATATGGCTTTTAAAGAAACATAGGAGCTTATTCAAATATCAGTTTACAACAAATTAATCTCTTCAATGCCAAAGCGATGTCCGTCTATTATTGCTGCTAAAGGATATGCGACATAATATTCATATCTTTACATAATGTCTTTAAAAAATGTCTTCAATTAACTTAACCTTCCTTTTAATATTTATAATATTTTTATTCTTAGTTAGTATGTCTTTAATTAGTTGGAAATACCTTTGTTCAATTCATACAGCTTGATATAGTTAAACCGAATAAAAATGTACACTTTCATTCTCAACTTTATTGAAAATATTTCTAATATTTATCTCACAATGCCTACACAGATCATTTATATATTGTTGCATATTCATATTGTATTAAAAATATAAATAAATAATCAAAAATCTCAGTTAACATATTATCCCTTGAGTGTCTTTAATTATGTGACCACCACTTTATATTATCCTGGTAAACTGGACAAACTACCCGCCACAGCGACACAACATCTTTACTTATTTTTTCTTTAGCATGGGTATACTGTGCATGTGTGTACATATTATGTACTCTCGGGGCCATGTAATATGGCGGAAACAATGGTAAATGTCATCCAGTTATATATTTGCTCCGAATGTTTATTCGTTTTGTATACTAACATATCTTTGAATTAGTAACACATGTGGATCATAGTCGGAATTAAAGTCTATGGATAGATATATGATTGACGTAAAAACACCAAATTTGTAAATGAAAATATTTCCTAATTCTAGTTTACATTTTAATACATAAATTTCAGACGTTGATAAGTATATAAAGCATACGTGAATAAATAAATAAGGCTTATTTGACGCATAGGGTTAAACAAGGCGCAACAACAACGAGTACTTGTGGATTCGATGTCTTTTACCATGTACATGTCTTTTCGAGTTCTTGCGTATATAAAAGCATGTTGCAGCCGGGTTACGGCGATAAGTTCCCCACTTTAGGACTTAATAACTCAAAAATAATCATCAATGTACAATACTCGTATATAAGAGTAGTAGATATATACATATACAAGTGAAGTGTGGTGTGATTGCTAGAAAATTGAGGATTTATCTTAAATTATTATATTTTATAATTATATATTCATTCATAAACCTCAGACCTTTTTAACATAGACTAAAACTACCTAGGCCATAAGTTCTTTAACATGTTTAAATGCATATAATTATTAAAGAAACAATTGAAGAAGGACAGTGATAATAAAAAAAGATCCTTTGGTTTTGTCTCCTTTGGTTTTGTTACAGGCCTTAAAAATTTCTTGAGAGTTGAGTCTGTCATAAATTTAGAGCACGTCACGTCCTCTAATAATAACAGATTTCTAAGTCCTATGGGTTCAGGTCTGTACTGGACGAGGGATAAAGTCCTGAACACAGTTCTCCAGTAGTTGTCAGTGCCTTGTGACCAGAAATAGTCTTACTTTAACGGTGTATTTTTGAACAGTGTATCACTGAGAGGTTTCACTATACAATCTAAGGCAGTCTCTTAATAAAATATAGCTGAAGTCATTACTTCTTTTTAATAAAAATGAACCTTCGTTTCTCTTTGGTTATCCCTTTTCAAACCATGATTGATTCAGAATGACGACCACGTTGAACTTTTCGAACAACCATGTTGTTTTGCATCTGTAAAGAGCATATTTCCGACTCTTAGTCGATCCACTCTTAAGTTACAGGGACTGACTTAGGACCATGCTCTTTATAGCAAAGGTAAGCACCTAATTTAGGCCATCTTTAAAAGTAAGTGACAGCGCATTCAACGTGGTAACATTTTATATTCCTCTAAGCCACTTGGAAGATAGCAACGACCACTCTTCTTGTGACATCTCAGAAATCACAAAGCATTCTGGGGACCTTTGCTTCGAAACTAAAAAGAAAACACAATTTCTTATATATATTTTGAGTGAAGAAGGATAGATGAGTACCCACAATTGGCAGCCTATCTGCATTCTACAAAGCTTCCAGTCTTTTAAATTCACCAAATCAATTATAAAACTGTAGAGCGAACAAAATCACCATAAATTGTAGCTAAAGGTTCAAAATACTCTTGCCACTTTAATCTTTTTTTTATAGTCATGATAAATAATAACGTTGAGTGAGAAACTCCATTGTTGCAAGGAATTCCCGCCAGTCCTTGGGAAAACAACGTTAACAAAAAAAAAACGGTTTAATAAGTGTTCCATTTTCAAACTCATTAAATAACCAGTCACATTGACGATGGTGCATAACTTGACAGTGTCAAACAAATGGGTAGAGAGTATCCAATTTATTTTGGCATACCCGTCGTAGTCATCTACCTTGAAACTTGGCAAAATGAAGAGAATTAGTTAAACATTCATTTCCAACGAAAAGTCAAGGAAATAATGTAACTATATATATATACAGGGTTATTGGTAATTCAACGTATTCCCGTTAGGAGGTGATAGGGGTGACTATATGTGATTATTTTAACCCCCAATATGCATTATGCAAAAGTGAACCATTTTTGTGTTATCGTGTCTTCCTTTTTACAAAATAAGTCATAAATGCAACATAAAAATTTATTAAAAAAAGTATCAATTTAAATCTCATTTTTTCTTCCGATTTAGACAAACAATTAAACGCTAGTTATTTATCAATATTAATATTTATTCGTATTCGAACTAAACTGAAAATCGCTGTTTGAATATCTTTCAAATAGGTTTAATGAGTACCTAAGCCTTACCTTAAGTTAAGTTCGAATACAAATTTCCGCCTGCTTCCTTTGTGACTATTTTTTCAGTTTGTGAATTATTTTTTCAGTTTCTTTGAAATAAGTTCCTAGTTGTTATGCATTGTTGGAGAGCTAAGAAAACGGTTATGTTTTTAAAATATTCTGCAAGCCAAGTTTCATAACATTTTTTTTTGTTTTTAAGGTATTTTAGTGGAAAAGTATCTCAAAAAAATATTGAAATAATATCATTTTCGTCTCGCATTTTGGACCGATAATTGTTGTTTTAATATTGATAAATATCCAGTCGCCTATGACGTGGACTGACCAGATAAAAGCGGCATTGAATTGCTCATCATTACTACATGAATGCACGAGGAAGGTGGCCATCAGAGAAGAGTGGCGGCGTGTGGTGAAGCTTGCCACCAACACCTGCAACGACCACTCTGTCAAGAGTGATACCGACAAAGAAGATGAAGAAATAACCAGTGCTTAATCTTTTTTATAAATCAGAAGTGAGATTTAAATTGATACATTTTTGATGTTGTATTTTTGACTTATTTTGAAAAAGCTAAAAGACATGATAATGCAAAAATGGTTCACTTTTCATACGAATGGATAAAAACATTAGCCGACAATAGCCTTCAAATAAATATAAAAAAGTTTTATTTTGTTCATAATTGTGGTACAACTTTAGGATTTCAACAAAAATCCTATTTAATATAAATCGGTAGGAACATTCCTCATAGAAATTGTTAACTTAACTTATGTAATATGGTTAAGAGCATACATTTACTCATGATTCAAAGTAATCCATTATCCAATCTTTCACTCTGCAAATAACTTATATAAAAAAATCTTTCATTTAAAATCCTAAATCTAAATCTAATCCTAATCCTATTCTAAATCCTTTTTTTCTAATCTTTTAAAGTAATTTTATGTCATGTTGTTTTTTTTTATATTTTAGAACCTTACATTTATTTTTTGCTATCTACTCTTAAACAGTCGAATTTTTTTAAATAATTTAATTTAATACCATTTTTATTGCAACGATAAATGATTTCATCATGTTATTGGCAAGCATACTCACTTCTCTTGTTCTTCGAGCTATTGAACATTAGTGAAACGCACAGGGCTTTTCAAAAAACTACCACCAAAAATCTGTGCTTCGAAAAGATCACGCGGGCTAACGGATTGGTTATTAGTATTCGGGTAAGGACCGTTACCAGTGGTACAGTCGTGAAAGCCCTGCGTTATAAGGTAGTTAGTTTGATTCATGACTATTTAATTTTCTTCAAGACTTCAGAATTGGTTGTTTCCAATGTGTATGTATGTCAAAATTCAGTCAAAATAAGTATCGGGAATGGATTTTTTTGTAGTTGTTAGATTGGCACAACTGTTTTCCATTTCGATGCGGAATTTGAGTTGCATCTGTTATTTAGATTAAATAGAGTGCTGTTTTTAATTATAACATATTTAGTGTGTATTGCGAATTTCATAATGGACAAAAACATCGAATAAAGAGCTTGTCTTAAACTTCACTGCATCGCCAATGGAATTTCGTGTACGGAGTCACTGAAAATGTTACAGAAGGTTTACGGTAAATCGAATTTATTGTTATTGATAAATTCGTGCTTATGAGTTGTACAAAGCGGTCGAGATGTGATGGAAGATTTGCCTCATTCTGGTAGGCGATCAACGTCTGCAACTACAGTGAACATCGCAACAGTTAAGGAATTAATGACCGAAAATCTACAATCAAGTTTGATAGAGACAGCCGCCAATTTTTTTGTATCTCACATATGTATGAAACATGTTGCCGCTCGGCTAATCCTAAAAGACGTGAATTTTCTCCAAAAACTCAATCGGATAAGAGTCACTGAGGACATGCTAGAACGGTTCAATTCGAACCCAACATTCATGAAACGCCTTGTTGCTGGTGACGAGACGTGGGTTTACGAGTTTTACATATAAACTAGTCAACAAGCGTAGTGGCGCTTTCCAATTGAACCGAAACCGAAAAAATCGTTTAAGAGAGCAAATTCGACGAAAAAGTCAATATTTGTAGAAAGAAAATTCTTGTATTTTGCACCACGATATTGCGCCTTCGCACAAGGCCATCATTGTGAACGAATTTTTGACCAAAAACTCAACCACCTTGTTTACCAGATATGGCTCCATCTGACTTCTTTCTTTTTCCTAAACTCATATTACCACTTCGTGGCACCCATTTTCATTCGGGAATAGTTAGACGACATAAAGGAGAATTCACGCCTCCTCCCTCAATTCAACCTCAATTCCGTAAAAAGCGTTTAAAAAATGTTTTGATGATTGGATTATTCGTTGGCGTAAGTGTATTGTTTCTGAAGGAGCATTCTTTGAAGCAACTCAATGAGCGTCGCGAAAAGTCCGCTAGAATTCAGAAAACTTGTAGGCGGGATCGGAACAACCAACTTCAGAACATTTGTGTAGAAGTGGAAGTCCATGTAAATAAGCATGAATCTAGGGACCTACACCAAAGAGTTCCAAAACCTGGGCCATCGAAAAAACTCTACTGGAGAGACGGTGATGATCATAGACACAAAAGCTGAATCGTTATACAATACTGCCTGTCCGACTTCAAGACCCGCAATCGGAGTTTTACGCCCCTACGGAACCCGGAAACGAAGATCTTGAGTCCGATATTCTAAAAGATGAAATACGAGCCGCTATTAAACATCTGAAGAACGGCAAAGCCACAGCGGCAGATGCCATACCGATCGAGACAATCAAGGCATCGGGCGAACATAGTGTCCAAAGCTTCCACACCCTGTGCTATATATGGCTCACGGGTCAATGGCCGAAAGAATGGGCTCACGCTGATTTTGTCCCCTTGCACAAGAAGGGTTCCGCCAAGACGTGCAGTAATTGCCGACTTTTTGCTCTTATCTCTCACGCAAGCAAGATTTTACTGCACGTACTGAACGAGCATCTAACGCCCTATTTGAGCAAAGAAATTGCTCCTGAACATGCTTTTTTCTGGGATGTATTATTTCACCAATACTGTTCAATGTGTCCACAGAACTCATAATGAGGATTATACTTGAAGACTTAACAGATGTATCGGTGGCTTGAAGATCTCCAACCTGCGATATGCAGACGATACCACTTTGTTCGCCACCAACTGCCAAGAACTTCTCGGCAAGATGGAACGCGTTAGCCTTGAGTTCGGACTTAAGATAAACCGGAATAAAACAAAAATAATGATTGTCGACCGCATGAATAATAATTCTCCAGAAACTACACAAATAGCTTTTTGTGATGTAGTGCAATCATACATTTATCTGGGAGCCTTAATTACAAACGTTTGACGAAGTG
Organism: Teinopalpus imperialis; assembly: GCA_029286865.1. Classification (NCBI taxonomy): domain Eukaryota; kingdom Metazoa; phylum Arthropoda; class Insecta; order Lepidoptera; family Papilionidae; genus Teinopalpus; species Teinopalpus imperialis. The sequence goes on from JAGSMU010000009.1 coordinate 1,891,354, forward strand.
AAGAGCCGTATGTCAATTTCTAGGACTGCAATGGACATGTTAAGGAAAATTTGGAGGAATCGCAACATATATAGAGCCACAAAAATCCGGCTAGTTCGGGCACTTGTATACGCCATATTCTTGTACGCCGCTGAAACGTGGACCCTGCGGAAAGTAGAGAAGAAGAAGCTAGACGCCCTAGAGATGTGGTGCTGGAGGAGAATGCTCGGAGTGTCGTGGATTGAATTTCGTACCAACGAGTCTATACTTCGAGAACTCGGCATCAAGCAGCGTTTATCATTTTTGGTACAGTCGTATGCCGCCGTGGAGAGGTGGCTATTGAGCGACTTGTGGTCCAGGGAAAGGTTGAGGGTACCAGACCACGAGGCAGATCGCCTATGAGTTGGATTGACCAGATAAAGGCGGCAGTAAATGGCTCATCATCACTACATGAATGCACGAGGAAAGCGGCCATCAGAGAAGAGTGGCGGCGTGGTGAAGCTTGCCACCAACACCTGCAACGACCACTCTGTCGAGATTGATACCGACAAAGAACAAGAAGATACTTTGAAGGTGATAAAATAACTAACATTTTACTTATTATTGATATTTTCCCGGAACTTGACAGAGTAGTATATAAAAACATTCAACGTGTGGCCACTACCTCACCTGAAGTAAAGCAACTCGGTTATACGTCTTAAACACATTGGTCTATCCACACTTTCCTTGATGATCCTTGTTATTAAGAAGAATTCTCCGATCTATTATTTAGTTAATCTCCATCGATTTTCGAGTTATTGTATTTTGCCTGATTGACAGAATTGTGTTTACATTATATTTTTTTGGTCTTAACCAATAGAGGAGGTTGGCTTTTAAAGTTACTTTTTTTCGTATCAAAGCGACATTAACTTTTATTAACATTAAGTGTAATAATTTTAAAATTCGTTATAGATTTAATTAATTAACTTAATTTAGCCTTTAGATTAGAATAAAGAAAGTTATATTTTTAGAATGTTTTTTTCAAACTGACAGAAACGCTGAACGAATCAAATTTTATCGAGGATAAAAGTAAGGTGAAATAATGATATCGATGATTACCCGAAATTTATAAAACTTACGATGTAACAAATCAAATTACGGTAATGGTATAGATCTAGGAACGAAAACTTTGTGGCAGTCGACAGTCAAAATAGGAACAGGTTAGTAGCACGCCCTAAATTTAAAAACACGACAAAGCTACATAATTAAAGGCAACCAATCTACCTTTTGTATTCGCATGTGTACATTGTAATCGGACGTCACAATTTTTTTAGAGATTTTTAACTCGTGTTCTTGGTTTATAAGAAGATTAATGATTATTTTACAGACGCCTTTCAGTATATCCTCTGACAATTCTATATGCAAGGATTTCTACTTAGGGATCGTGAAGGTAAGAGTACTCATCGGTAGACTGGTAAGCTTCAAGTCGGCCGATAATACGCCGAGGGTAGTGCGCATCGTCAGGCTTGCCTTTGCAGGGGCAGTCGTTATTTTGTCGCTGCAGGATATAACGCAAAAATAATTAAGAATTAAAAAAATATTAAGCTGCTTGGGGTAAGCAGATGCGGCGATGTACCAAGAGGTCGAAACGGCTTAACCAAAATCCACTCTTCCACAATGTATAATATCGCGTAGCGATTCAGTCTTAAGAAATACGTTGTTCGCAAATCAAAGGTGGGCGATGGTAATTCCTTGTTATTTTCAGACGAGCAAAATAACAATATTAATGCGAAATTTAGTTCCTATTAAATGAACAGTTTGAGATTTATATAAATCCGTCAATTACGTGTACGAGAAAAAGCCCCTAATCCGATTGCGGAAGGATTAAAAAATCTAGGTCTTGTATCGAACAAGCTTTAATTGGAGCCTCAATAGCCTAATGGTTTAGGGTACAGTCTGCGAAACTTAAGGTCGTAGGTTCCAATCCGCCATTCGACAATTGCCGTGAACCATCTCCTAGCACAAGCATTTTCATCTTAGTTGTAGTGGTTAACCGGAATATTAGTAATGTTAATAGCATAGCTAATATTCTTTTTTAAAAAAATAAAAAGGTGGAGAACACTGTTGCATAAACGTATTATGCCTAAAACACATTTTTTTTTACAATTTTGAAGGATGGAAGGCTTATAGCAAATACCTAAGCACACCAATATCATAAATTAAAGCCTATTACAAGTCTACACAAAAAGTAAAAAGAAAAAGGGAGTAAATAGATAAAAGAAAGTACAAAATACTAAACAGTAAAAACAGAAATAGCGGAATCGAACATACGACCTTAAGTTTTTCCGGCCGTAGCCTAAACCATTACGCTATTGACGCTTCAATTTTCTGAAGATTTCCGGAAGAGCCTTACTTTTGTGCAAAATAAGTCGATGGATTTTGGGTCGAAGCTAATATAATAATCCCGTGTCAGTATTTCCACTCGAATATTAAAAGGGTCGTCTTCAAGAGTAACGTGTATAGGCATTTACCAAGTTAGTGCTTTCCCATCTGAGGCATATAGCGACTTAATAGCAAGACATCCATTAGCTTAGCAATATTTTTTATAGCTAAGCTAGCTAATAAGAATAAGTTATTAAGAATTAGAATTGAATAAGTTAAAGCTATTAAATAATAAATTAAAAAAACTACATGTGGCAAATTTATAAGTTATATTATCTTGACATTTGTAGGGCATTCGTGTGACGCAGTAATAACTGGTTTTGATTGAGATTTAACTCAACATACCGGTCACCCCAGAACAAATCATTCATGTCACGCGATATAGAAATCGATGTGCAGTAAGCAATGCTTAAGTTTCAGACCAACCATCATACGAGTACTAAAGTCCTTTGCCTTTCCCATTAGGAATAAATTTATATCATCATCGTAAGCAATGCTTAACGAAAATAATGAACTCTTTATATTGTACGCTTTTTGTTCGTTCAATACTGGACTTGGAAAAACCTTGTTTAAATTATCTTCCATTCGCGATAAAATCCCTCTCGGGAGCCCTCGTGCTGGTCACCTACTAATAGAGGTCTCGACTGAGCGCCATAAGCGCTCGGTCACCTCTACCCGGCGAAACTGTAAATGCCCTCGGGCTAACAGCGGCCATTAGACTGAAAAGCAAAACGCGATAAAATTGGAATCACATAAATTTGCGGCTGACATCAAGTGAGTAGCTCATATTTAGAAGATTTGCAATAAACAAAAACAAAATTTGTTTTAGATAGATTATCACTTGTTTATCCCCTATTATCGACAGTGTACATCGGGGTAAGGTTGGAATTTAAGGAAAAGTTGGTATGTTCCTAACTGCTACTACACTGCAGTTTGTTTCAAGCTACAGAATGAATGGGTCAGCTCGACCGAGGCAGGACCACGACCTCACAGAATACTATAGCGTAATGTTGCTGTTATTCGTCTGGTGAGTATAGGGATCCGGAGACCTTTATTACTGGTGACGAGGCATTCCATCTCAGTCCTCAAGATTAGCAACTCATATGCATTATGATTCCTAGTCAAGGATTAATGTAGTTGTAATGGGCCGCAGGAATTACTTAACATCAGATGAACTGTGTGCTCGTTTGTTACTCTAAATGTAATTAAAAAAAAACCTACGCAGGGTTGTAATGGATTGTATTACTTATATTTTTGACGACATAAAGTGTTGACAAACGCACATACTTTACCTGATATTATGTATTACATATATTGTATATCGTATACCTTACTTTAGTTATCAAGTTAAATCCGTTAAGGGCAACCGACCAACCTAAGGATCGGGACGCTTGAATCAGTCGCTATCGCGTACAGGGTGACGGTCCAAGCCGAACCTCCCTCCGGGAACGCTTGTGGTGGTTACCCCATTAATAAAGGCTGAGTGCCCTGAGCGCTGCGCCACCATTCAACCCGGTGAAGATGTGAACGCACTCGGGCTTACAATGGCAATCATAAAGAAACCTTACTGTATGTAGTAGTGTATGTAATGTAAAAATATACAAATATTCACACCAAGGGTGTGAAACAAGTGCACAGTTCACTTGATGGGAACCACAGTGCAAATAGTTTTCACCCCTGATGACTAAAATAGAATGTCTTGTAAGCAGTAACAAGGTACATATTTAATGTATCCATCCATACAAGTTTTAATGTATAGACTAAAGCTACATTTTATTTTTATTGTGTATCTTAAGGTTTTTGTATATATTAATACAGCGTACACTCGAGATCGCTCTTCGCTACGAGTTTTATACTTCTATTGTTACAAGAGTCATTGTTAAACATTTTTGATGCCAAGATCTTCAGGTTGGGTTTTTTTATTATTTCCTTTCTGCATATCTAAATATATATCGAAGAAAAGGTTAACCTACATTTATTTTGAAACTGAACAAGTATGCCGATATATACGTTTTATGTATATTATATATATATATATATATATATATATATATATATATATATATATATATATTTAATATATATATATATATATATGTATAAATATATAAGTATGTATATCATGTTTTAAAAAGATTTAAGATGCACTTGAATTCTCATTCCTGATTGACTGTGATGGAATGTCTCGTTACCTGTAATAGGATCTTCAGATCTAGTATTCTGTGAGAGCTTGTTCCTTCTCCGGACGAGCACATAATATATTTAACTTATCATCAATATTTATGATCCTCAATTCAGTATCTGTGATAATTATATTGCAATTTTGTATAAATGCATGTCATTAAGTCGATAACAGACAAGATAGTTACTGACTCCTGACTACGTCAGGATGTGTATAACAGGATGTTGTTAATAAAAATTAAAACGTGAAAATACTTTATGGATATTCGTCAATAATAATAGTAAAAGAAAATTGGCAATAATATATTTTATCTAATTCCAAAATACTCATTATATTTCAGATTAGCGGGACTATATAGAAAAGTCAACTTCTTTGTAAGCTTGAATGAGTAAGATTTTGTTTCAATTTAAAGCTATATACATAAAATATAATTAAATCGATATTAAACACAGATATATTCATTCAGACTTTATGGATTCAACCTTTAATTTATCTTTTTGTGATATTCATGTAGATTCTGTTCTTTGTCGATTGAGTCAAAGGCACATTGAGACTAATTGAGGCATACCCCGTATCGACATGAGTTAGAAAATATCGGATACCAATGAGTTATATTTACGTGTTAGTTTTGTTTTATGATATTATCAACACAAGTTTGAAAATATCGGATAACAATGAGTTATATTTACGTGTTAGTTTTGTTTTATGATATAATCAACACAAGTTAGAAAATATCGGATAACAATGAGTTATATTTGCGTATTAGTTTTGTTTTATGATATTATCAACACAAGTTAGAAAATATCGGATAACAATGACTTATATTTACGTGTTAGTTTTGTTTTATGATATTATCAACACAAGTTAGAAAATATCGGATAACAATGAGTTATATTTGCGTATTAGTTTTGTTTTATGAAATCAAAACGATAAATTAGTTGTTCAGTTGACTGTATGAGTTCCCGGCGGTCCATGAGGCTTACACCAATCTTGAGTAAAGAATAAGCTTTTTTACTAATGAGAACTGAACTTTAACTGCGCTAGAAACGTCATTAGACAAATTGTTTAGAGTACGGTGAGCAAAACTCCGAATTCAGTTAGTTATTGAGTTAGAGGTTAACGAAAATGTTACCAGCAATACGCGATCTTTTAGATATATACTCGAGAAGTTGTTAAGGGAATAAAAATTAGTTTGTGTATATGGGTTGACTTTTCGTCCATTTGTAATATGAAAATATTTTCTGAGAAGACTTTAATAAGAAGAAATAGAATTATAAGAATCTACTTTTTGTGAATGCCTCCAGATCAATTTCAACCACGGTGGATATCCAGACGATATCCGTCCTTTTCTGGGTTGCGAACCCAAGATCCGAGTCACAGTGGCGAAATAATACCAAACTGAGTATAAACTAATTTTGATATTATTTGGCATTTAGTATTGTATATAATTCTACATGAAAGTAAAATGCTTTCGCTTAGCATTATTACATTGTTAGCGAAAATGACCATAATTTTCAGCGAATTTCATATTAATAAAACAAGAGTGGAAAGTATTAAAAATGGTACAAGAAACAAAGGACTGAATAATAATAATTAATCTTTTTCTAGTTGCTGATTCAAGATGATAAATGGTTCAAGATTATTTCTGTCACTGGCTCTTTTTATTTTGTTGGCCAAGTCTTCTTTGTTATTCCATTGTTACTAGCAGTTTTAATTAAATACGTTTTTATAAACTGTTCTCATTGAATTGTTATTCCGTTCCGTCCATTGTATTTGCGTCGTTATTTTCTTCTGCTTCTCTTAATTTATTTCTCAGTTTCCTTATCCTAATCTTGTAGGAAACACACAATGAGCAAACAACCCTTTATAGATTTGAACAAAATAATAATCTGGTGTGGGCCGCTAATAGTTAATTGTATTTTTTTTATATGTCTGGTATAAAAATTAAAAGAAAAACAAGGTAAGTTCAAAGTTAGATGATGAATTAAATTATTAAATAAGATACATATGAACAAACACATATTTTTTTATTTTTTAATACACGATATAAATCAAAGAGAAATAAAGTGATCGCTGTCAAGCTTTTTGAACGTTTGTCATAATACAAGGTTCAAATTATATTTACCGTTAGGAACAGTAAATCTATTACATAAAAGAAATCGATGCCGAATTTATATCATTATTCCATAAGTAATCGACAGAAATGATTTTCTAGGATTCGAAGTATACAGTCCTACATTTAATATTATATTATATATCCCACATTATATATCACACATACCTAAATATGAGCACGGGTGTTACAGTGTTTCTCATTAGGCTCGGTTGAGAAGCGGCAGCGATGTGCAACAGGTGTTTCTTCTGCAATGGAAATGACCAAGTCTCCGCATCGGATCCCATAGGTATGGGATGCCCACCATGGAAAGCGAGCGGCGAATCATATTGAACCTGTCCCCTTACAGCAGTTGTGTCAGCGATGCTGCGTTGGACTCGACGTGATGGGGCGTACCTTCCGTCTTTTAAACCGTTATAGTCCTAAAAGAGGCTGCTGAATGGGATTGAGGGAGGATAGATTCTGTTCAGTGACAGACGCCGCAGGGCTGGTGCTTCTCACAATTCTCCGAATGGTTTATCTCTACGATAAATGGGACCCTTGGAGTCGCACGAAGTTGTTTCCGGGTACGCTATGAGCCCTCCATAATTCCCCTTACAAGCGCTCCAAGGCCATATTCAAGTAAAAATCAAGGTGCAATTCAAGAAAACAGGAAATTAATCATATCACAAACAGACCCGACATAGAGCAACACTTTTATTTTATTAAAAGCAAGAAAATTTTTGTTGCAAAAAGTTATTTACTTTGAATGAATTTCGAACCCTGAGCTATTAAATACTAATCCCCTATTTACCATTTGTGTTCATTGCTGAGACACGAGGACCTTTAGCATTTTTTTATTAAACTCAGTCAAAACGAGAACACAGAGATATAGTGTTAAATGGGACCCGAAAACATCTACGTCCACCCCAGATTGAGATGCGTTGTCACTTTTGAAGACTGACATGGAATGTCTCCATTCCTGTAATGGAGTAATTACAGTTGGCGCTGTATCTAGATATTATTACGTGCCACTCAAGATACGTACAAAGTGCACTATCGGATAACTGCGCTGGGAGTGGCGGACAAATTATTTGTTCCGAGTGAGAAACATCCTTTATGTCTTTATTTCAATACCTCACCTCACTGTGTTATGGTTTCCAATAAAAAAATTAAAGATTTTTTTTATCGGAATCATTTTCCTTTAATAATTGAAGAAATTCCTTCCCGTCGTTCAATATATTGTGGCGTAATAATGCCGCATATTTGAAGAAGTATTTTTAAAACCGTCATTTGCCAATGCAGCTGACGGTTTTATAAATCTTAGGAGCATTAGATACATAGGAGCTACAAATAAATACAAGTAATTTTTTATTAAATGGGTTAATTTCCTTTTAGGTTTTGGAAATGAAACACTGTATCAAGAAAAAATAAAAGAAGACAAAATAAAGGAGCATTTGCAAGGGCTGGTAAACATCATATCTTCTGTTAACACTTGTGGGTCTTGTGGAATGACTTTTTATTCAGACAGCGTAACGTTGTGCAAGGAATTACTTGCACGAAAAATACCGCCACAATGGCGCGTCCTCACCCGCTTTATTAATAATTAATTAGAAGTCAGATTACAAACTAATAAAGTGAAATTATTGTTTACAACGCCAAATTAATATACTGATTAACTAAATTACTAATTATTAATTTAAGATATAATCAGGTATAGGTTAAATACTAAAATATCATTAGGAGTATTTGTTGTACGTCACAACCGCTGGCCGCCTATATGTTGTTAGTTAACACTTAGTAGTGCTCATAGTGTGTAATAAATAATATAGAGAACACCACAGGAATTAGAGATAACACGATGAATTGGATATAGGTGTTTGGGGTGCAATGATGAACTGTGCTTGTTTTATTACTATAATTTCATTGCAAATAGGTGTAAATAAGACTCCGAATAATGGATACTCATTGGGCAAGGTACGCGAAATATGATTTGCATCGGTGAATATTAAAGTACCTACGTCAAATAGATGCAAATAATATATTCTGAAGATACAGTTCAGCAGGAATTAATACTGATGAAGTATCTCTATCTATCTTATTCCTAGTTTTAAGTGAATATCCGACAGGAAGCTTTAAATTTATCGCCAGATCAATGAAGATGCTGTGAAACTAAACTCAATGTGTATCAAGAATTAGCTATTCTTAAGATCCTTAAGAGATCGACTACATAATTACTTACCAACATGTGTTTCAAAAGTTTCAGTGTAATATTACTAATTCATTACTTAGCGAGTTTATTACTTCGAAACTGAACCAGGCAACTTTGACCCACTTTAACGTATCGAATGAGTAGTAACTTATTAATAAGCGTGCTCTAAGAAATTCCAATGTTGTACTTGAAATTTTCTTAACCATTCTTGTTAAACGTTTTTTTTAATAATTGAATTGTTCGATGTCATCCATTGGACAGTAAGTTTACATAGAAATAAATCAATTAAAAAGAAATCAATCCTTACGCCCAATTAATAAAAAATATAACCCCCACTAGACGGAGTGACAACTTGACTTGCGTAGGGCAATAATAATTATAAATATCAAATAATTAATATTAATTTCTCCTATAAGAATATATTATTAAAACCATAATTATAAAATACTTATGAGCGTTAATCTGTTTGCATGACTGTATGTATCACAATGTCTCGTGAAACGTTTTATCATTTCCTTTACTGTATACCTTTATACAAAGTTGCCGTTGAAATAAAAATAAAGACGACCATAACGACAGTATCATTAAAGTAACAACTAAGTGTTGGACGTATATGGTTTAAATCATAACAAGTATAGATAAGATTAGAGATTAGATTACAAGAAATTATGTAATGCACGTGGCTGAAGATCTTGTCTTATACCATTTGACGATTGATTTAGGTACCCATTTTATGATTATTTTCTTAATAGACAATAACATAGTTAATTTTCAGTATAAGGCCGTTTATTTGGACAGTAATAAAACCTCAAACCGTCTCGGGCACTTAAAAACTATCGATCTAACCTCGCACAATAACAAATACAGACACTAAAAATGTCACCTTTCCGTATGACGAACGCCTATACCGCTAATACGGCAAACCTTTATTAGCCCACAACGACTAAGCATTATTTTTATGACTTTCAAGAAAAGCAATTCAGTTCAGCAGTTTGTATCAAAGGCAAGGCAATACAATCAGTTTAAGTTGTTTCCTTATATAACGATGGCGATAAAAACTTTGACCCATAATGTCCTTTTAATAAAATAACATAAGGCATTGTTATTCTATTACCAAATGAAATGATATTGAAGTGGTGGAAAAAAGCTGCAGATAGAAACTAACAATGGATTGGCTCAACCAGGGAGGGGCCACGCCCCCACAAAACGCCAGCGTGAAATAGCAGTAAATAGCTGCTATATATCGTTTGGCGAGCGTAAAGAACCCGAGACCGGTAATGAGGCATTCTATGACAATACCCTAGGCCGGCAACGCATGTGCATCTTTTATCTACGTTCGGTATAAATGTAGGTGCTTAAAGAGCGCAGTCATCATTTACTATGAGGTGAAATATGGGACAGTTTATATTAAAAAAATATATATATTCAATCAATAAGACATAGAAATGCAGTAACATTCTTACCCAGAGAACCAGTATAAGTCTCAGTGAGTAAGTGCCGAATAAAGCTCACGAATCTTTCTGATTTCTAATTAACTTTTTTGGCTGATGGCCGCTGTTAGCCCGAAGGCTTTTACAGTTTCACCGGGTGGAGAGGTACTGAGCGCTTATGGCACTCAGTCGAGACTTCTATTAGTGTGTAATCAACACAAGGGCTCTTGAGAGGGAGCCTCGGCTTGGACTAAGGATTATCTAAATTAATATCGCTATTATTATTAACTATCTTGACCACCACTTCGGAATGGGAGGCGCTGGAACTCCAGCGACTCTTCTATCATTATTGTCGCGGGTGAATCTATGATTCGCGATGGGATTGTAAGTGCGATGCGGCATTTACAATCAAGGGGTTTGGGTGTGTGACGGCAGAGTCGAAATATCGGCGGGAGGGAACTTTCTGACTATATCAATAGTAGTGTTGAGTTTAATGGTAATGGTTTCTGTGTATATGTTGATGCTTTTGATAACCTGAATTGAATTCGTATAAAATATTTATATGCATACGATTACTAACAAATACTTATCAAAGTTCAAAAATGACAAAAAAATATGATAATGTACCAATTGCCAATGTATATGAAGTTTCAATATAATATTCCGTTACTTAACGAGTTTATTACGTTGAAACCAACCAAGCCAACTTTGACCCACTTTCACACATCCGAATGAGTTGTAATTTAATAAAAGTGCCTTACATCCATGAACATCATCAACCTTTGTTTGTTTGGTTGTTATACATTCAAATAACTTTATTTACTATTGACATAATCACCCAACTTAATGGATATAAACTGATTTTTTTTAAATATAAATATCTAATATAGATTTATTATTTATAATTATTAACAAACAATACATCAATGAAATCAAAACGCTTTAACGTCTCTTTAAAACGTTTACATATATAAAGCAATCCTGCACACATTGACGCGTGTAATCTAATTATTCCAGAACACGAATTGCTTTTACTGTTAAATAGCTCACTTGATTTAACTACGGTTTGGTTAATATGTGACATGTAATGTATAATAGAAATCCAATTTAACATATTTAACTAGTCAAAACAAGAATTGCATAACAAGTACAATCTGTACCAATATACACATTTCTTATGACACAAACTGACTAACATACACGCAGTCCACCTAATAAATATAAAAGGTATAAAAAAAATCGTAAACGCATCCATTCTTCCATAAAGATTCAAGATGCAAATGAATTGTCACGATTAAGAACTGAGATGGAGTGTCGTCACATATATTTGGGTATACAATACATTAGTGTATATTTTTATAGATTTATTTTAGTACAAAGCGTGAAATGTGTAATATTGCAAAGATCACTTTTTCGAGCGTTATTTGCTTAAGGAAGAATAGGAACGGATGATTGTGTCATGACCTCAAGCTATGAATATGTCCTCAATTTACGACCACGGCCATATCTTTCTGGTTATTATTAGATGACATCAACTGCATAGGATATATCAAAGTGCCACACACAACAGAGTCGGAGAGATCGGAGGAGAGTTAAGACTAACAATTTCCGATCTAACTGAAACTAACAATTTTTGGTCCTTGGCTTGGAAACGAACTAATACATCTATACTTAAATATGCTTCTAAGTGAAGATTGTTATTATCCCTGACTAGGATTACTAGTATTTGAGTCACAGATTTCTTCTTTTCTTATTATTTGGGAATATGTTTTTCCTATCTCCGCCTGGTTGGTCAATAAAATAACTAAATAAAATACTATAAACATATAATAAAAACCAACCAGGCGGGAATCCCTCGACAGGGGAATCCAAACGGTGGAGGGTTAAGGCGAAATGGAGAGAAACCTGCGGACTACCGCCTTCTGCATTTCAGCCCGGAGCTCCCCATCCCGGAGTTCCAAGCGCCTCAGGTGATTCGAGAGGCTGGTTGGGATTAACCCATTTTATTTATTCGTATTGTTGGAGATATTTTATTTTCCTATCTCCGCCTGGTTGGTCAATCAATACAATAAATAGATAAATACTATAAAAATATAATAAAACAAATATATAATACAAAATTGCTTATTATTAATATTAATTACTATGGAATTCAGTAGCAATAGCATATTGCAATCATTTTACATTAGTATCTAACATTCGCGATTCAGGTAGTTTTTAGCTCCGGTTTGGCACTATCACGTAATAAATCACGTTTCTTATACTCTATCTCTATTATATATATGGTCTTATACAGATAAAACATATTATAAATATTTTGTATATAACTAGAGTTATACTTCTCTACTCTTACGATTAATGGAAGTTACCAACTTTATTACGTATAGGTAGTGCGTTTCAGAGGTCATATAAAATACAAATCTAATTATGTTAGCAGAGCTGACCCTTAACATCATGTAGGGGCCGATATATAGTAATTATAAAACTTCAGAGGAAATTGTATAGAATAGGCAATGAAGCCTGAACGGGAACGGGTCACCTTTTGCGAACTATTTTTAACGGCTAACTCCGGCTTTGCGATTTCTTTTTCAGTCTGATGGCCGCTGTTAGCCCGAGGTCTTTTACAGTTTCAGCGGGTTAAGAAGTGACCGAGCGCTTATGGCGCTCAACCAGTGGGTGACAGCCTAGCCCTTATAGTCCCTGTCGGACAGAAAGGCTCCCGAGAGGGCCTCGGTTTGCAGCCACGAAGCGTACGAGAGCGAATGACTAGAGGGTGCCCGAGAGGGCCGAACCTCAGCTCAATCAGTTGCTTCTGACTTCTAAATTAATATTTCTATTATTATTGAATACGGGTTTTGCGATTAAGTGTAAAATACGCTACTTTTTTCATCAATAAATTTATAGTTCAACTTTGCTTTTATGACTTACATCGGACTCACTGTCTAAAGGGGTTCAAATCTTTTTCCAATGATTACTTTTGTACAAAAAATCAAAAACATTTGTTCTTCAATCAAATACGTAAATGTGACAATCGATATAAAAAGCTGCTAGGAAAATGTCGACGGCACTTGTTACCCTGACTGGGATTTTAATCGCAGATCTTCTTAGATGTACGAAACATGGAAAACTCTTGCATGCAAGGATGTACTCGACCGGGGACGGACCACGTATTAACAGAATACCAGCGTAAAATAGCATCATAATGCTGCTGTGTTTCGTATGACGAGTGTAGGGGAGACACGAAGGGAATAAGAAAAAATAGTATCACAATATCAATGAGATGAGCTAGTGTCATTGGCCAGTAAGCATCATGTCTCCGACGAGATCATACCGATAAGTGTCATATATTATAATACTCGTAAGTATATACCTCGAGCCACGGTATGGTATCAAAGTGTGAAAGCATGGCCTACACGCCACAGGGATAAAACTGGGTCACGTGGGTAATACACACAGTATTATACTATTATAATTGTGGTATTGTGAGATATCTTTTGTTTAGTCAAGACAATTTGTTTGGGTAGCGATCTTTGGTGGTGGATTATATTCAGCAGATTGCACTTATGAGTCGAGGTAAAATTTGGCATTTTAGGCAATCGAAAGGACATAGGCCAATCTCCATTCATTGCACGGCCCACTAAACGAAGTTCAAGGACAGTAAAAAGTTTAAATAACAGACTATATATCCCTTTTATTATAAACAAATTAAAATCAATATTCTTCATGGGGATACAGAGAAATTTTTATTTAAAAAATAAAATAAGAATTTTAGATTATATCATATGATTTTGCTGTCAATACACTGACACTTTAACATCATCATCAACTTAAATATTACTATACTTTATGACACCGACCTAATTCGTAAATTAAATTAAAATTTATAATAAGTATGTAAAAATGAAATGTTTTTTTCTATAGATATTTCATTAATGTCCTTGAGAGCACGAGTAGCTGGGCCGAAAATGCCCCATGTCCTTTAAACGGATAACCAGTGTCTCGGCTTGTTATAAGATATCCTTTTCCAAAAAATATTTTTATAAAATATATATTTATAAAAATAACTTTTACATCTATTCTATAAATAAATATATTATGTAAATATTGTTAAAGATCTTAAAATACGCTATCAGTGTAATATAAATTTTATTATTAAGAGTTTATTATTAAGTATAATAATCGGCTCTTAATTTACTGTCTACTAAATTTTATTGATGACTTATTCCAAACTTAATGAGTTTGGGATGTTATTTTAACTATTTTATATCTTCTACCGGCTGAGTGATAAAAATGCCATGTTATTTGTCTCAAATCAAGCACGTGTCGAATCACAAATCACAGACTCACCGCGAATCACAGATTCACCCGCGTCCGAAGGAGACCGAGGCACGCCCTCGATGACCTCGACGACGCGACCACCAGCCCAAGCCCTTCATAAAACACAACACACGTACATTATACCCTCACATCGCCCCCGCAGACAGCGAGGGCGTCGCAAACAAGGATATTCGCGATACCGCCATGTCCTGGTCGGTTCTCTCCAGTCCATACAGATAGAAGCGTCGCTGGAGTTTCTTGCGCCACTTCTTCTCCACCCACTCCTACCTACGCCCACGCATTCCTAAGTGGTGGTACAGATAGCTAATAATCATAGCGAATTTAAAGAATCCTCTGTCAGAAGCAACTGACCGAGCCGAGGTTCGGCCCTCTTGGGCACCCTCGAGTCAGACGCTCTCGCGAAACAAGGTAACGGTCCAAGCCGAGGCTCCCTCTCGGGAGCCCTTGTGCTGGTTACATATATATAGAGGACTCGACTGAGTGCCATTAGCGCTCGGTCACCTCTCAACCCGGTGAAACTGTAAAAGCCCTCGGGCTAACAGTGGCCTTCAGCCCGAAAAAAAAAATCAAGCACGTGGTTATGAAATATAGATATGCGACTTGCGGGAAAAAATAGCATAACGCATACAACCTCGCGTCAGATTTATAACGTATAATTTATAAATTTTATCTTAAATTATAAAAATGTTTGTTAACATTATGAAACGCAATGCAGTAAAATTATAATGGTAATAAGTATAGTAAAAATTATTGCTCTTTTATGTCTAACAACATATATTTTGCTCGCATCTATATTTTATTAATTTTTGTTACATTGTTACACTCTTAAATAAAGTAACAATTATTATTTGAATTATTATTATTGTTAAAATGGAAATTGGTTAAGTTAAAATGAGAGGGTAGAATTTTATTAAACACATCAAACATACTCAACTATCGCCTCGCGACCTGTCCTGCCAATGCTACGAGCTACGAGCGGCTACGGCACCGTTACGTAACTACAATGTGCTGATATCGCTTTATTTACTACCGTATATAATGTAATATATATTAAAATAAAGATCATAAAAATACCATGTAATATATATTAAAATAAAGATCATAAAAATACCTTATTCATTCCATTTCCCATCTTTGCTGTTGACACGGATTCCTACACAAAATAACCACTAAAGTTTCCTCAAAGTAATCTTAATACATGCAAACTCTGAACATATTTTAACACTGAAACATAATCATGACTCATAAAATTCGGTTAAAATAACCCACTGTCAAATTGTCAACAGTAACGTCACTATGGCTACATTGTTGACGCCGGTGTTTCACGCGATCACTGTTCTATCGATGTTTGCATCGTCACTTGGAGTGGAATTATAAAAAACGTATGTTTAAAATTAACACGCATGTAATATCGTGACCGATTATTTAATTTTCATCGCGACTTTCTGTTACGATTAACGTAATCTTTTTATAAGACCGATGTGTATATGATGGTAAGGAATGCAGCGAAAATGTTTACCGTT
Organism: Teinopalpus imperialis; assembly: GCA_029286865.1. Lineage (NCBI taxonomy): Eukaryota > Metazoa > Arthropoda > Insecta > Lepidoptera > Papilionidae > Teinopalpus > Teinopalpus imperialis. The sequence continues at coordinate 1,907,531 of JAGSMU010000009.1, forward strand.
GACGTGTAACGCGCTCAAGTCGCGGCATGCCACTGCCGGACGGCAGCGGCACTGCGTCTATAAGCCCCTGTAGTGATGTCTCATTGGCTATAAAATATATCGATATTCTACGAAAATATTAACAGCAAGTCTTAAAATGGAAACATGAAAACACTCGAAACAGAATAAACCATATACACATACAGATGTTTTGTAAGTTATTTTTATTAGATTTTTATTTCATAACTTCATTCTAACGATATTAGTTAAAAGCTTTTTTAAAAGCTATTTTGGATAATATTATAGTTTATAAAATCACTCTCAAACATTTCTGTCTGGTATGCTATGTAATGATGCTAAAGGGACTTAAAGCTCAAGGTGAATAATATTTATAATTTTTTTTATTTAAAAAACTACTACTATAATATTTTAATACGAAATTTGAGTTTGTCTTAATTTTATCACAAAGTAAAAAAAAATCATCTATTTAAAACAGATTGCTGTATCTTTATCCAACAGCCAATATATACATCCTACTGCTGGAGTATATTAGAGACTAATTGACGGCGAGACCCACTGCAGATTGGCAGACTTCATACATCTTCGAAATATATATTTTTTTATTTTTTATTAGACATTTAGATTTTCTCACTTAAAATTGCGATTAACAGTTTCATTGGTGCACCGGGGTTCGAACTAGGTTATGTCGCGTACGATGTGTTAAAAGCGAGCGTTTAGATACAACGGCTCTTTATAAAAGTGTACCTACTAGTGTTGATAATCATTCTTACCGGTTTATAAAAAATGTCATAGTAAAAAACAGTCATACTACTGCACATTAATAAAACTTATTTGATAAAGCAACGTTGTCGATAAATAATATTCGATGTATACGACTACATGACGATACTAATTTGTCTCCGAACAAAACGCAGAGGGTTTTGGATTTACATGTGTTTTTCATTCTAATCACATTCATGTTTCAATGATTTATATATGAATTCACTTAACCTTCTTAATAAACACAATTAACATATAAAATTAAACCTTACCTTTTTTAATATCATAGTTGCAGGTATTTTAAATGTTTTCATTTCTAAAAATTAACATATTGAGGATATTACGAAGTCATACTTTTTAAATATTTCATTTATTTTACATCTATATATATATATTTATTTTATAATAGTTGTATTTAGTGCTTGTTTTAATATTGTTTTGTTATAATGGCTCTTTCTTATAATTCTTTGTTATAATTCATGTATATGTTCAGCTAGTGATGGGCGCAAATGATGAGTAATAAATCGTATTCGATTATTATTTTTATTATTAATTTGTTATATATTTATTATACATTTATTTATTATTATTTTTCGGATGTGTAAGTAACAAATTGTAACATTCCTAAAGTGAAAAGTAATGTTATTATTATGAACGACTCCTTGCGAGATTTTTTATAAAATATGGAATTATAATAAACAGCTGTATATTCGGTTTTTATATTTATTTTTTTAGTATGTCATAAGTTATTGCAGAAAAATTATAAATAAGTAAGCTGGGCCAGCTTCACTCCGCATATACATGCATATTGCTACTTGATAAAAACAAGCGAGTTTTGTGTGTAGGAACACGTGCCTTATCACGGAACGCCGTCGCCTCTGCTACCAACTTAAACCTTTTTTTCTTACAATACCCGCATGAAATAATTTGCTCTAAATTATTATGCTCTGTTTGGAGGGTGTAAGGAGTCGGAGACCTGATTACTAGTAATGAGGCATTTCATCTCAGTGCTTAGGGGGTGATAATTAACATACATTTTAAATATTTAAAGGGGATAAATGTAGTTTTTAAGGTCAGTCAGTTTACATCAGGTAAACTGTAATCCTTATTCATTTTCAGCTTAATTTTGAAGTGATAGACCTACACTGCAGTTTGTTTCTAGCTGCACAATGAATGGGTCAGCCCGACCGGAGTAGGACCACGACATCACACAATACCAGCGTAAAATTGCAGCATAATGCTGCTGTGTTTCGTCCGATGAGTATAGGATCCGGAGACCTTTATTACTGGTGACGAGGCATTCCATCTCAGTCCTCAAGGGTAACAACGCATCTGCATTATGATTCCTTGTCAAGGATGAATGTAGATGTCATTGGCCGCAGGAATTACTTGCCATCAGGTGAACTGTGCTCGTTTGTAACTCTCAATGTAATATAAAAAAGATATATAATTATTTAAAAAAAAACTTTTTCGTTGACTTACGTTTTATTACATAAAAACATTTAAACTCTAGTCAAATCGTATCACAGAGATTTACATGGTTATAGTTATCATCGCAGACAATATAAGCTGTTATAGGTGTTTAATATTTTCTCGAATACGTTATTTTTGATTTTACTCTTCCAGAAATTTTTATTTATTTAAAAAATATTCTAAATAATTACTTGAAACAATACTAATATTTAAGTGCTTAAATTTAAAAACACAGCATTACACAATATTAAAAAAAAGTTATTATTAAACGATATAGACACAACATATATACACACATTACATTTAATAATTTAACTAAAGCATATTAGGCACGCATGCAATGTCATTATGTAGCCATTTACCATTAACATACTTTTTAGCTTTATAAATTTGACGGCTAAATATCAAAGAATTTTAATAATATAAGAAGACTGATTTTTTTTCGCCTACAACACAATGTGTAAGTAAAAAGATATTTTGTACAATAAATAGTGAAGGATAAAAAATCGCACCGATTCGTATTTTTTAATCATATCTCACATTCTTTTAATCGACATTCGTCTACCAAATAACATTAGCCAGATAGATAACAAATAGTTAAAAGATTGGTGAGCTGTGACAAACATTTAGATAGACAAACGGATACCATCTCCGTAGTCCCAAAATTAGCGATATCTTTGAAAACATTAATAACTGCAACCCAGTGTAAATATCAAACCACAACAATCGTATCATTGTAATGATTCTTTTACAGATATAATATTTGTTGATTATTTAAGTTGATAAATTTAGTATTATTACTGTCCTGATAGAGATTGATTGAAGAAAATATAGCCTGTTGTATGTCGCACCACTCACATCAAATATTATTGAACAAATTTTGATCAAAACAATAACCAATGTGTAGACAGATTTTCAAGGGAGGTAAATAAAATTTACATTTAACAGGTCCACAGATTTTGTCATCAAAATCTACGAATATTTTGCGGTGAATACATATTCTTTAGCTAAACTGTTAATGGAAAGTAACAATAATACTAAATTTATATATATAAATTCTAATTTTACATAGCAGCATTCTTTAAAGTATGCATAACTCTATTAAATTAATTTAAAACTTGCTCCGTAACCGGTTTATACAAAGGTACAAATTTAGCTGTATAAAAAAAAATGCGTGCATTTTTATATATAAGAAACCAAGGACGAGCCTCATTCTAGAATTAACGTCATCAGATTTTCAATATTTTAATACATACAAATCTGTACACAACTGAATTCGACATATATTTTATTACCTATTAATCAATTAATCAGTCACTAATCTTTATGCTTATCCTCTTTGGGTTCGCGAGGTTGTGCCACTAACACCAGTCCCATCATAATGAAAAACACTCCCAACCACCATCGCACAGACGCTCCTTCATGGAAAATTGTCACGCCAATTACACCCTGCCATAAATAAGAAACATTTTCTATAATCTAAGTCTAGTAGTAGTGGTAGTTTGATGCTACAGGCTGAGTAGTAATAATAAAAGAATTATAAAATGGGATTACAACTACTGTCATATTGGGACACTTTGAATTTAAGTACAACTTTAATGATTGACAACCTTGATAATTGACATTTAAATAAAATCTTAAGGTAAGGTTTTTATTTTTATTTTTTTGGTAAATGTTTAGCAATGAAAGCAAAGTTCTGTGCACATGACCGTGAGGACATCAAACTTTTAATTACTAATGTTATAATTTAGTTTTATTTACATAATTAAAGTTCAAATTTTTTGTTAGATTATAATTATTATAAATTGTAAACTGGCTAAACTAATAGATATAACGCATATTCGGATAGCTCTAAGATAATAATTCTTTTTAATGTTATCCAAAATTTATAGGAATTTAGCACCGTTAATTTTGTGGTATTTAAGATTTTTCAACAACTTTAATAAAACATTTTATAAAAATTAGTACTAGTAGTAAAAAATTAAGTGTTAAATGTTACACAGTATTCTTGTAGCCTGAATGTACCTTCCAAGGTGGCAAGAATTTTATATGTGGTGGAATAATAATGCAGAATATTACATCATTCAATAAGTACTTAGGGGCGACATAGATGACGCGGCTTTAGTCTGAAGAATACCGTAGAAATCTTTACATTGTTGCGATCGGCATTCTTCAGTCTTCTTTATTTGGGATCGTTCGTTTTTTCACGATTTCGCTTTTCAATACGCTAAAAATGCTATGTTATATATAACGATCGATAGTTAGATCGTTTTTCCTTTTCAAGATTATCGATGAATACTATACTATGCACATCCCAAAATATACGGACGCTTTATCCTTCCAAGTCGACTTTTGCGTTTTTTTCGCTTTGGACGGTTGCTGTCCACTAAATAATTACCGATTTGACTTTGGAGTATATTTATAGACCCCATGTTTAATCCTGTCACATATTGCTTGAAAAAATCAGCTTTTCCCGCGGTACTCAAAACAGCGGTTTATCACTTACAACAAGCCATTGCTTTAACGGTATTTTTTCCCTTTAAGACTCCAATGAGGAAGTGACACCGCCGACACTGAAGCGTATTTTAAAGGATTGTATAAATCGTTTTATAAAGAAAAGAATTGATAGAGAAGCGTTGAAATTAATGTATGACTCTCGATGAATTCAGACTAATAACTATTTGTGTTACGTATAAAACAGTGGTAGAGTTACGCTGCAGCTTGTTTCTAGCTGCAGAATGAATGGGTCAGCTCGACCGGGGAAGAACCATGTCCTCAGAATAATTGCTCGTTTGTTACTCTCAATGTAATGAAAAGAAATGTAATGTATATAGTATAGAAATCACTTAATGAAGTTACTGCTCACAACACATTCCGTAGTAGTTCTCGGGGGGAAAATATAATTAATTTTAAATCTCTTATCAAGAATGAGTATAAATACTAGCTTAGCTACTTCAACTTACAATTACTTTTTTCTTTTGTTCAATGTGTGTATAGGGGAGAGTGGGAAAGCTAGATTGAATGATGATCTGTGACTATTAGTTGTTAATGTGTTTTAGCTATGACATTGAATTTAGAAAACAACCATTTCTTACAGAGAGTATGTAGCTTGATGCGGCAGATATCACGGTAGGCGACACAGAGTTAGTTGCCGCGTCAAGAGATCGCAGATAGTAGCGACAGCCCCATGTGTTAGATATCACCATTAAAGCGAGTAACATAGCCCATATCATGTAACTATCCCCCTAAACAAAACATATTATTACTTATTAGTATTGTAGCAAACCATGTATGTTGTTTTAATTGTTCATGTTACTTTAATATTGGTGGTTTTTTTAATGGGAAATCATCTCATACAATTCCAACCTAAACTTCATGTCCACCTTACTGTTTAACAGAGGAAGCTTCAGCTAATTACTCCAAAATCCATCCAATTGCATTGAAGAATTTAAATGACTAAAATGGTTCAGCTTGACCGGAATATGACCACACCCCAATACCAGCATAATGCTGTGTTTCGTCTGGTGAGTGTAGGAAAATGGAAACCTTTATTACTGGTGACGAGGCATCCCATCTCAGTCCTCAAGAGTGACACCCCATCTACATTACGATTCCTTGGCAAGGATGAATGTAGATGGCCGTAATCACTTGCCATCAAGTGAACTGTGTACACTTTTGATATGCTCAATGTAATAAATGAAAGTTTCCAAAAATTGTGATGTAAGCACCTGCATAATATGACGGTATGCTATCTATATATATATTGATGATGGATCATTGACAACAATGCAGTTTAGGAACCCTCATTACGAATATGGCCGGATTTCAGTTAAGGTCTAATTTCAATATATTTATATAATAGTATAATATACTAGTATGTTGGTCTTTATTAGTAGACTTATTTATACGAAATAAAAATAAAAATAAATAAATTGAACACTACAGCTACCACAATTTCTCTCCATGACATGGACACTCTGGTTGAGAATACCTTAAGGCAGTAACTGAGCCCTTTGTGTTAAAGTGATATCTGGATATATATCTGATTATACACTATGGTAGAGTTTAGAGTGTTGTAAGTTGAGGAAAGCTACAGACACAGTGTCGGGACACAAATTATGTTGATATCTTCCTGGTCAATTTTGCCCAGACCATGGAAATATTTTATGGTTATTGCCAGATGACATCAACTGCACAGAATATTTTAAAAGGCGATATTCTTGGCAAGCATAGAGGCACTGGCTCTTTATTGTCTTCTCTATTCCAATGTAATGGATGTATTAAAGGAATTCAGATGCAGTGTCAGGGACATACAAACAACACACCCAGACCTGAAACAATATTATGTGAGGCATGAAAATTGTTCTTCGGCTGGGAACTAAACCCAGGATCTGTGATGGAACAGCCAGGTATTGTAACCAATTACAAGGCCATTAACAGGGACACAAAACCTTCATATAATAGACCCAGACCGGGAACCCAACAATTTGTGATACACAAATATTGTTTCTTGGCTGGGAATCAATAAAAGGAACCATGATGCAGCAGTCAAGTACTCTGGAAGCTATGCTATGGCCTTCAAATAGAGCTAGTAGCAATTATGTAAATTGCTGATAAGTAGTCTGCTCAAATACACATTTTTTATTTAATAATTTTATAAATATTTGAAGCTTGCTTTTTTATATAGTAAGCTATTTTATATAATATACAGAGAAATGACAAAGGAGATGACATATTACTGTTTATTATATTTTTTCATATCATTTTTATATCAGCAGACATGCTAGCAAGTCAAGTGTAGTCCTTACATAAACTCCTATCAATCTCCTCTAGTCCACTCCAGCAGCAGAGTGATAAGGGCATGATAATAATGAAAATTAAATTTTCATTTTAAATTAAGATTCCAAACAACCCAATGCAGATAATTACATCATCTGGATTGGGTATCCGATATTGATAACAATATATAGCATTGGATCTCCTTATAAATACCTAAGATTATCATTATGATGTTCCCACTATTTCATTAGTCTACTGCTGAACATGGTCCGCCTGCACTGATTGCTACTGTCAGTGTTAATTGAAAACAAGTATAGAAATACAGTTTTTACCATAACATGTTCTGAGAAAACTAAATATTTCACCATTTTACTATGTAAATTTTGTCATGTAAATTGTGCAATGCTAAGTAACATATTGATAATTGACAATGAAAAATGTAAGGATTTCTTGTTGTTGCTGTTAGAGGAAAAGTAATTAATATATTTATAAACGAGATAAATAATCAGCAAGCCATTGCTTTTTTCTACTTACTACGACAATTTGTGTACCCGATAATTTACCCAAGGTACTGCCTATTGATGCCCATATACCCGCTAGGAAAGCTTCATAGATCATTTTAAACAATGGGTTTATAATAATACAAAACTATAGTCGTAAGTATCTAGAGATAATCTAGCGTAAAGTTTTTCCAAGTTATATGTATATAGCGTTTATGTAGTGTAGTCCACATGTGACATATTAAATCGCTCTTTTTGTTTATGAAACAAAGTCATACAGCTAAAGCTAAGTATGCAGATACTTACTGTTTTTTTCTTATTTTTACCTCTTGCCTCCTATGTATATAGGGGTAAAATTTGTTCAATTTGAATTTACAATTATTTCCTTTTCTTATGTATAATTTTTTATAATTATATACATATTTTTTTTATAAAGAATCTATTTGAAACAGACGTTACTTAATATTATTTTAAATACCCTGAAGGCTCTTAATTCTCACCATTTCGGAAATATCCCTGGCGACAGCTGGTTCCAAAAATCAGCTATACGTGTTAAAAAAATACCAATACCATCAAAATAATTAAGGTGAATCTAAAATTCTGTTCCAATGTGTGATGGTATAATTCAACGGCTGGAATTAATCCATACAAGTACTCCGAACACTGCCCGTGGTAATTTAGATTGAAGGCGTATAAAGATGCAACATCTTTTCGCAAGTCCAATGTATTAAATTTCGGAAAAAGTTTGGCCATATACGATTCGGGTTGTTTTTCTATGAATGCAGTCAAATGGAAAAGGTTGGTACAGAGATGCCCCTGCCCCAAAGATGAGAACAATATAATAAATATTCTATATCGAAGTTGCACCTTGTAGAGTTGCAAACCGTGGGCTGGCATAAAATACTGCCCCGCGTTGCTGTCTACACCAATCTTTTTAGAAGCCAATTACTCTTCCAGAGCACCGCGCAACTAAACGTAACCATATAAGTCACGGATTCCAAAGAAGGAAGACGACATAAGGTTTGTTCTCAAAATGAGGTGAAAGGGTACCTGTTTAATATCTTCTATTTATTTTTATAAGTATTTAATACCTTCTTATGGTGAAATTGAATTAGATTTAGTGGGCATGGGATGCAAGCGAGTGGGATCCCAGACTTATTTTAAGAAGATCCCGATCTCAGAAACAACTTTGTTCCGGCAAACGGGCGGCGGGAACACCGAGGTGCTCATCGACGCCCATGGTTGTCCATGCAGAGGATATATATAGGAAATACCAGAGGAACTGCAGATACGTTGCCGGCCTTTAAGAAAGGGATAGGCTCGCTTCTTGAAGGACCCTAAGTCGTACTGGTTTGGAAAAACCGAGGAGGATAGACCGTTCCACAAGGCAGCTGTGCGGGGCAGAAAATTCCGTGAGAAGCGCACAGTAGAGGAATGCCGCATCTACGCGGTGAAGATGGAATCTGGTCCGATGACGGAACTCAGCGACAGGAATCGTTCAAAACAGCTCATCGGAGCACTCCCCGTGGTATATACGATAAAAAATGCATAGGGAACTGAGGTCCCTCCGTAGGGCCAAAGAATCCAGCCGATCGGTGAGAGCACGGTCGTCGACCATTCGAGTCGCTCTCCGTTGTATGCGGTCAAATGGAAGAAGCTGGTATTGGGGTGCTCCCGCCCAGAGGTGCGAACAGTATTCCATGTGGGGCCGCACTTGCACCTTATACAGTTGTAGGCGATGGTCCAGTTGGAAATATTGCTTCGCTCTACTGAGTACGCCCAGCTTTCCGAGAAATGTTGGCTGTTGGTAGTAAACTGAGTGAACATTCTTGCTTTCATGCTTCATCGGTATTATCTGCATAGTAATGAATGTAACTTATTTGCAACCTGTCATTTATATGCAGAAGAAATAGGGTGGGCGACAACACAAAACCTTTCAGTCAAATATCGTAGTAAGTAATATAGTAGTAATTGAGTCTAACGTCCATCCTAGAGTCCATCGAAGTCGACGCATGCTATGAGAGCATTGTCGACTACAATTTGAAATTTGATCCTTCGGTCCACGAGGAAACTAATTTAATTTGCAAAATTACAGGAAGGAAGTTTCGTATAAATTTGTGTACGGTTATAGTATAAACGTTATATATTTCCATCGAGGTTATATTTCCGTAGCAAGCCATACCATACCATGAAAAAGCATATACTATGTACCATAGGAAGGCGCACTTCATAACCAAAATAAAGCAAATGTAAACATGAAGACATTTGTAGTACGCTTGCTAACTCTGTCTTCCACGTTTCAATTAAAGATGTCAAGAGCTTATTTTGAGAAAGGATTTCAAAGCAATACTTTGTTTCATTATGTATATCTGTATTTTTGATTCACAATTTATATATCTAGAATATCACACATTGATCTTCTGTTTTGTATAATGCGATCAAGATAAGAATAAAAACGTCAATGACCTCATCCTGTCAACTGTCACTTGAAAAGTAACGTTTACAAGAAAAATTATATTGAGGTACAAAATCTATTAAATTGATTTGGTTTTAAAATGTTTTCTACTGTTTTTGTGTGTCAAACGAATTGAGACTGAATATTTGCGAAGAGAGTTTTTGTAGATGATGATGAGAACTTTAACATTGTTATGAACATAGAAAGTGATATACCTATTTTCATTTAAATAACAATATTTAATAGCTACAAGCACAGATGATGATGTAACACTCGTAGAATTATGTAGTAAAGTAACAGCCTATATATGAACATAAATCCCACTGCGACCCATTCATGTCAGAAACAAACTGCAGCGTAACTGTTAAAATGGCATTGCATTAATATATGTGTATAACAGCTCGGTTTAGTGACGGCAGTATATGCTTGATGTTACCAGATAGATGCATGTTCTTTTTGGCGTTAGTGATGTCGTAAGGGTATTTGGATCCCTATAAATTAAAGCTAGGCATGAGTCTCTTATCTAGAGAGGGTATCGGATTCATAGTCCACCACGCTGTTCTATTATGGGTTGGCGGAATTAAAGTGTCTTGAAATGTAATTTCTTTATTTGTTTACTCACTAAATATCCTTCATCGCCAAGCTCGTGGTAGATCACTTAAAATAGCAATTATATTAGTGGTGGTACAAAGGATCGAATATGGTCTGCTACTATACTGTGAAATTAAAAGTGAGCGCCCAGACACTGAGTTACTATGGCTCCACAATGATTTGAAAATTAGCGGAATTAAAGAGCTACATTTGGATTATATCTTTTTCCCTCGAGATATTACAATCATGGTTATTTTATAAGTAATTATTTTTCAAGAATATCTATTTTGCTCACTCTCCCAAACGATGTTCTTTTGACAGCTAAGACGTCATAATATGGCAGAAAGTCATTCCATATTCTTATTCTTATTTGGGTCGCTTAACGTATAGTTATAGTCAAATAATTATATACCTACTCCTTGGTATTGTTGTGTTTACTCTTCTGAAAATCACCTTTGATTGATCGCATTTTTTAAGACTATATTGTATTTGTATTATTACTGTTTTAAAACCTCAAGCGATAATTAATTTGGGTGTTACTATTCTACTACTTTAAGCTTTATTGTAAAGCAAAAACTCAAAATGGAATTATTAAAAAAGGAAGACAATGTTTTGATTATTTGGAGTAATAGTGAACAAAATGATATTACAAATTTTGTGAACGAAATTAAAAGTGCCACTATTGACGGGAATGTAGTTCTCGAAAACTCTGCGATGATTAATGATTGTAAGTATTAAAAGAAAATGTTTAAATTCCATTATTTTTCCGACTAAAAGATTTGTTTCTATTTAAGCTTCCAGACCAAAATCATCTTTCGACGTTATTCTATCAAATATGCTTCCACCACATTCTGTTGTCCATAGTGATGATTTACTAGCCGTAATTATTAAAATCCTGAAACCAAGTGGACGGTTAATTCTAAAAGATAAAACAGAGGTGTCCAGTGTATTAAAACTCAATGGTTTTGTGAATGTAACAAAAAGAGCCGACAATGTGTACACTGCTGAAAAACCTAAATTCGAGGTAAGATATTTACTTGTTCATCCATCTAAACATGCAAATCAAGCAGTAGTTGCAAGTTTGTTATATGGGTAATAATTGGAAAGTAATTATTAGTATTTTAGAAATTATTTATATTTATAATATTGAGAAGATATAAAACTATTTCAATTATTCATGCATATTTAAATATTAAATCAGGATTCCTTATGTGTATGGATATAAGCATGTAATTTAAATATTTATACAAACTGCCAACACATATAAAAGGCAAATAATAGTGGCCTCTTGCTATATGTTTATATGTTGTTTATCTGTAGATTGTTAGTAAATTTATATATATATATATATATATATATATATATATATATATATATATATATCTAGATAAATATAATAGATAATATTATTACTCCGATAGTGGGAACTCAGAATGAATACACATTACATTCCACATTTTTATGTCCTCAGGAATTAACAAACTAATAAGATTTTTTTAAATATTACAATTGACAAATGATCATGCAGTTCACCTAATTGTAACTGATGACTGTGACCCATGACATCTACATTGATCCTCACTAAAGAAACAAGATGCATATCCATAGTCACCTTTGAGAATTAAGATGGAATGCCATATTACCCTTTATCTGGTCACTGGATCCCTATACCCAATAGAGAACTGCAGTAGCATTATATCTATCTATACTTATACCTATTAGTGTTAATTAATATTGACATTTTAGGTGGGTTCCAAAGTGTCACTGAATTTTGGTCAAAAACCAACTATATGGAAATTAGATGACACAGTAGAAGAGGCATGGACAGGAGCAAATGATGATGACATCATTGATGCAGATCAGCTTCTAGATGAGGATGATTTAAAAAAACCGGACAAACAGTCCCTTAGAGGTATTTTTTTTTTATTATTACCTACTGTAGAAACTTGTTAGGTAAATGACTTCCAACTTTCCTAATATTGGTCATGTATCTTGTTTGTAATTAGTACTAATAATATTATTATTATGAGTAATAGAATTGAATTAGTATTGTATTGAATAACCCTTACATATTCCACGTAAATTACACCACTCCATAGGGATGGACATTAAAAATTAAACATAATACTTTGTTAGAATCTTAGTGACATTAAACAATTTTAATTTAGGAAAATTGTTAATGAATGTTGTAATTTTTTCTTTTAAGAATGAATATTAGTGCAATGCTATTAATTATTATTCCGGTTAACCACTCCAACTAAGCAGAAAATGCTTGTGCTAGGAGATGGTTCACGACAATTGTTGAATGGTGTATTTGAAGCTACAACCTTCAGTTTCAGAGTCCGTACCCTAAACCATTAGGCTATTGATGTGATATAGGTAACTGTTGCACAATTACAAAGGTTGTGAAAGCATTGCCATTAAAATTATATTTTAAATAAAGATAGTTGATACAATTCATAATTAATATATCATAAATGGGAAAAGTAAGACAAGTTGTTGACACATCATACTTGTGTGGAAAACAAACCATCACTAGTTCATTGGAAGTTCAATGGTTTTTGCCATAAACATGTACTGATCCAATCAAAGAAACATAACAGGATCAAGACAATCATATGAAACAGCAAAAGTTGTTCACAATATTCTGTTTTAAAGAAATCTGTGAATCTTTGCCAAAAAATTTAGGTATAGAGACTGGCTGATAGCTGTGCCCATTCCCAAAGTGCATGGTACACAATTTTTTTTATATAAAATTAGGGATGACATATGAGCACCCAATGATAAGTTATAACTGTGGCCTATGTATACATTTATAACCACCAATATAAATATATTTTCACTCCTGAAGACTGACATGGAAACACCTCATTATCTGTAATTGGATCCAAATGTATATGAAACGCAGCACATTTCATGCTGGTATTCTGTGAGGTGTTTTATCATAATTGGGATGACATGGATAAATTTTTATTTATTATATGTATTTACTTATGGGACTATTCCGCATGTTTTGTGACAACCACAAAATTTCGCCATTTTAATTAACAAAGAAAGTACGTTTTTTTGTCATACCAATATCCTTATCATTTACGTATGTACATGCGTCAGTTTTATCAAATATTTTCAACGTGACATATCTAAACTGGCATCATTTAATGAGCGGTTTTTATCGTCTTTTTGGCTTACCATACAAATCGAGGTTTTGTGTTCCAAGCGCAATCGTTTTGTGCTCCAAGGCGCACGAGGCCGAGAATACAGAGTAAGGTCAACGGCTTTATTGAATAATAGTCATTAAGTAACGCTGTTACAGTTGTTTGAGTGTCGCTTTAAACCCGTTCTGTTTTCCATAAAGTCTTCCTGAAACTAATTAATATTATTAGAAACTATTAATAGAAATCATATTAATACTACATTAACTTTTGAGAGTAAAGTACAAGACTTTACTAAACTTTTACAAAAGTTACTGAGTTGACTTTGCAAGAGTTAATAAAGTATTTATTAAACATAAAATATTAATAGTACTAAAAATATCAATGAAAGGTAAGTAATTAAATAAGGTTGAATTTTTTACTTAATGTAATTTAATGGTTATTGTCATTTAGTTAAATTACGTACCCTGCCGGCCAAAAGTTTAAGACCGCACATAAACAACATAATTATCCATCATTTGTAATAAAATCCCATAGGATAAATAAAAGAAATGCACATCTGCATATTCTATTGTTAGTATCGAATATTTAAAGAAGTCGTTATTTTGTTTACTTTCAAGTTATTGGACAATAAACATCTATTGTTTTAAAACACCGACAAACGCTGCGTTAGAGCCAGGTTGTAGAGTCGTAATAATATTTTTATAATGTCCTCATTACTAATTACTTTGCTTTTGTTACGTATTGGTCAATAAATAGGATTATTTACCTCCTGAAAACAAGTGTTTCTGACTTATTATTACCCGAGTTTACTTGCGTTTGTTCACAAACAGTCTCATTTAGTCTAAACATGTGGTTTTGAAGACGGCATAAAATGGGAAAAGCTCGAAAAATTAGCAGTGAAGTGCATTCTGCCATCGTTGTTTTACATAATGAAGGCAAATCCGAACGTAAGTTTGCTACCAGACTGACAGCTCCCCGATGTCTTCCAGAACATAATCAAAGAAAGACCGCTCCCGGATAGACCCTCCTCAAGGGCCTCCTCCATATCCTGCACTTCATCCGCAGTCTTCGAAATGGAGCTGGATAACGCAGCGTCCACTGAGTATCCCCAAGCCGAAGACACCAGCGATTTAACGCTGGTTGAAAAAAAAAGAAAAAAGCGAGCTTCACCCGCCCCGACGCCGCCTCCTAAGGCGAAAAAACGGGAAATTAAGGCCCCCTCTCCCCAGCCATCTACGTCGGCCCTGCCCCAGGGCCCTCACAGCTGCCCCACAGCAAGCCCCGCCGCTCCTGAGCGCGCCCTAGCTGGCTCAAAACCTTCGGCTGTCTCACAGCCATCGAAACGCCCGCCGCCTGTCTTCATTCAGGCACAAGACAAGTGGCCGATTGTCGCATCGGCCCTATCCAATCGCTACAAATATCAAGCGATCCCCACCGCTGTAGGTATTAAACTGCAGCTAGAAACCACGGACGACCATAGAGCGGTAACTCGCTTCTTGCAAGACAAAGGTGTTTTCTTTCACACCTACACCTTGGCAGAAGAGCGCCAACTCAGGTTAGTAATTAAAAACCTCCCGCGGGTAATCCCAGCTGATCTGATCAAAGAGGACCTTCAGGCCCAGAATCTCCCAGTCCTGTCTGTGCATAGGATGTACAGTGGCCATAATAAAAAGCCATTCAACATGGTGATTGTGGCCCTCGAAAGATCCGAGGCCGGGAAGCAGGTATTTAACCTGAAAACCTGCTGCCACCTCTCTGGGCTGACTATAGAGCGCCCACATAAAAACGGCCCACCAGGCCAGTGTCACAAATGCCAATTATATGGCCACTCAGCACGCAATTGCTTCGGCAAACCCAGATGCGTCAAGTGCCTGGGTGACCATGGCACCACCGAATGTCCGAGACCCAAGGACAAGGCCCTTCTGGCCACTTTCGGTCCCCCCGCATGTGTCCTATGCAACACAGAGGGACACACAGCCAATTACCTTGGCTGCCCAAAAGCCCCCAAGCCGAAACGTCCGGCACTAAAAATCGCGCCCAAGGTCGCTACCCGACCGCCGCCCCCGCGCCTATTCTCGCTCCTGTCCGACCTCTACGCCCCACATGGCATACGCCGATCGGCGTAGCGACCGTTGCTCAACCAGTTGAGCAGCCTCCTCCATCAGCCGGACGGCCGGTTATCGAAAGCGACCTCGACTTAGTGTGTCGCTTCGCCGCCGTCTTCAACGGCGCCGACGTCTCAGCCCTAGCAAAAGCCTTAAGGGATTCTAATAGCAAGCCCGAAGTCAGGATTGCCGCCACAATGCGCTACCAACATGTAGTGTCAGCCATCGTCAACTTTCAAGCATAGAGGGCCTTTACAACGGCAGAGTAAAACCGCGTTCCCTTAACGTCGCATTTTTAACGCGAACGGTATTAATAATCAACGCGACGAAATCTTCAATTTCGTTCGCGATCACCAAGTCGACGTGCTCCTAGTGCAGGAGACATTCCTCAAACCGCACACTCGCAATCCCAACATTGCGAATTATAACATCATTAGGAATGATAGAACTTCTGCCGCTAATGGCGGAACTCTCATTTACTACAAAGTCCTTGCACTGCGTGCCCGTCGACACGCCAACCCTCACTTTCCTAGAAGCCTCAGTCTGTCAGCTAGCCATGACCGGCCATGCCCCCATCACAATCGCGTCCGTCTACCTGCCTTGCAGACGTGATGCACAAGTATTACGAAGCGACTTCGTGGCACTCCTTTCCCTTGGAAATTCAGTCATTTTGGCAGGAGATTTCAATAGCAAGCACACTCGGTGGAATGCAATTAAAATCAACCCCCGGGGGTTGGCTTTAGACTCGCTAAGCGACGCACTCGACTTCGACGTCGTAGCGCCTACTACGCCTACCCATTTTCCATATATATTGGGTCACGCACCGGATGTGCTTGATATTGCCATCTGTAAGAACATCAACCTCGCCTTCCAAGGGATAGACGTAATCCACGAGCTCGTTTCTGATCATCGCCCCGTTCTTCTTCGGTTAGGGCCCTCCGCCCCAACCTCACCCTCCACCAAAATCATAGTAGACTGGCACCGACTCAGGAACGACCTGAAGGAAGCCACATCACCACACCTAGATGCTATTCCTAGGAACATATCTTCAGTCCACGACACGAACCTCGCAGTTCATGCCCTCACTAGGCACATCCAGACAGTCGTCGAGGATTGTTCGAGGCGGGTTCCCTCGGTGGAAGACCACCGATGGACCCTGCCAAGCGACATAAAGGACCTAATGAGGCGCAAGAATGCGGCGACTCGTGCCCACGACTTATATCCCACTGAAAGTAACCGGCTGGTGCTACGTACCCTTCAGCGTGAAGTCCGGTCACGCATAGCCCAGTACAGGAACGATCGGTGGGATAATCACCTCTCCAATATCGAACCTTCCCACCTCGCCTTCTGGCGACTTCCCAAATCCCTAAAAGGGGGGCAACGCCCAAACAATGCCTCCCTTAGCGCGTCCTAATAAACCACCCGCCTTCTTAGACGAAGAGAAAGCCGAATGTCTGGCTGACAATCTGGAGCTCAATGCTCACCGAGCACACTACCGATCGACGCCGCTCACCTTGCAATGGTTGAGATCGAGGTCGATCGGAGGAGTAAGGAACCACCTCGCGATTCCGTTACCCAAGTCACATGCACCGAAGTTGAGTCCATAATTAAAACCTGCGACCACGCAAGGCTCCCGGCTAACGGCATCACCAACAAGGTGATGAAACTCCTACCCATGTCCATTTTACACCTACTGGTAATAATCTACAACGCGGCCATATCCAAAGGCACCTTCCCGAACACCTGGAAGGAAGCCGACGTCAAAGGGATTCTCAAGCCCTCAAAATATCCAACCGATCCATCAGCCTATCGACCCATAAGCCTACTCAAAGTCTTGGGTAAGGTATATGAAAGGCTCATCCTCGCCCGCCTCAAGGACTTCATGCTGTCCCGAGGGCTACCAATCAATGAGCAGTTCGGGTTTCGCACCCAACACTCATGCACACATCAAGTGCACCGCATCACGGAGCACATCCTCAGTAAATTTCTTCAGGGCTACCAAACTGGGGCACTTTTCCTCGACGTGGCGAAAGCTTTCGACAAGGTCTGGCACAACGGGCTCATATACAAACTATATGAGCTCGGTGTGCCAGATCGACTCGTACTTATCATACGAGACTTTCTCCGAAATCGAACCTTTCTTTACCGCGTCGAGGGAACGCGCTCCGAGGTTCACCCTATTTGTGCCGGAGTACCACAAGGCTCCGTCCTAGGTCCTATTTTGTACACACTCTACACCAACGACATACCGCGCACTCGCGGTGTAGAGCTAACCCTTTTCGCCGATGACACCGGCCTCTATGTGTCTGGGTTCAAACCAGACGCTATTTGTAGACGCCTCCAATCTGCAGCCAACACCTTAGGGAAATGGTTTCGGAAATGGAGGATCGAGGTTAACCCTACCAAAAGTGCAGCCATGTACTTCTCTCGGCGCAACAAAACGCCGCATCTCCCAACTATAGAGTTATTTGATCGTCCAATCCTGGGAACAGACAGTCAAATACTTAGGCGTTACTTTAGATGAAAGACTCACCTTCGGTCCGCATATCAACTGCGTACGGAATAGAGCAGCATTCGCCCTAGGTCGTTTGCACCCGTTACTCAATAAAAATAGCAAAATGTTCCTGCGTAATAAAATGACACTACAAAGCGTGCATCCGACCCATAATGACATACGCAAGCCCCGTCTTTGCACATGCCTCCCCGCGTCATATTCACCGACTTCAGGTAATACCAAATCGTTTCATGCGCAAGGCCACCAGTGCGCCATGGTTCTTGCGTAATGTAAATCTACACATAGATCTTGAGCTGCCCAACCATAGTACCTGAAGCAGGATTCCCGCCGATATTTCGACTCTGCCGTCACACACTCTAACCCCTTGATTGTAAGTGCCGCCACTTACAATCCCATCGCGAATCACAGAGTCACCCGCGTCCGAAGGAGACCGAGGCACGCTCTCGATGACCCCGACGACGTGACTACCAGGGCCCAAGCCCTTCATAAAACACAACACACGTACATTGCACCTTCACATCGCCCCCGCCGACGGCGAGGGCGTCACAAACAAGGATATTCGCGATACCGCCATGTCACTGGTCGGTTCTCTCCAGTCCATACAGATAGAAGCGTCGCTGGAGTTTCTTGCGCCACTTCTTCTCCAGCGCCCACGCATTCCGAAGTGGTGGTACAGATAGCTAATAATTATAGCGAATTTAAATAATCCTCTGTCAGAAGCAACTGACCGAGCCGAGGTTCGGCCCTCTCGGGCACCTTCGAGTCAGACGCTCTCGCGAAACAAGGTAACGGTTCAGTTTATACTCGGCTTCCCTTTGTGCTGTTACTACCTATATATAGAGGTCTCGACTGAGTGCCCTTAGCGCTCGGTCACCTCTCAACCCGGTTTTTTTTTTTTTTTTCGGGCTGAAGGCCACTGTTAGCCCGAGGGCTTTTACAGTTTCACCGGGTTGAGGTGACCGAGCACTAATGGCACTCAGTCGAGACCTCTATATATAGGTAACCAGCACAAGGGCTCCCCGAGAGGAGCCTCGGCTTGACCGTTACCTTGTTTCGCGAGAGCGTCTGACTCGAGGGTGCCCGAGAGGGCCGAACCTCGGCTCGGTCAGTTGCTTCTGACAGAGGATTCTTTAAATTCGCTATGATTATTAGCTATCTGTACCACCACTTCGGAATGCGTGGGCGCTGGAGAAGAAGTGGCGCAAGAAACTCCAGCGACGCTTCTATCTGTATGGACTGGAGAGAACCGACCAGTGACATGGCGGTATCGCGAATATCCTTGTTTGTGACGCCCTCGCCGTCTCAACCCGGTGAAACTGTAAAAGCCCTCGGGCTAACAGTGGCCTTCAGCCCGAAAAAAAAAAAAAAAAAAACTGACAGCTACCACGTCTAGTGAAGATAATTTCATTGTTGTTACCAGCAAGCGAAGTAGACGCACTTAACAGCTCCAGAAATCTGCGTTGAAGTAAACAAAACCCGAGTTAAACCTTTATCACTGACTACAGTAAAACGGCGACTGAGAGATGCGAATTGTATGGTCGCGTTGCTGCTAAGGCCGCAAAACAAGAAAAAAGGGATGCAGTGGGCTCTTGCCCATCGAGATTGGACTGAAGAAGATTTTAAAAAAGTGCTTTGGACCGAAAAATCCAAGTTTGAACTATTCGGTTCAAAACGTAGAATTTACGTTCGAAAAGATGATGACAGATTGTGTAGTAGGAGGATTTTTTGATTTGAAAATCAGTTTAGCTAACTGTAGCCATTTTTTGCACGGACTGTTAATATTTCATTTTTTATTTGATAATTAAAGTATATTGTTTGTCAATCAACGTCCAATTAGATGATTAAACAGGTTAATTAAACATTTAATATTTTATTGGAGTTTTACTTTATTTTCCTACTTTAATTAAGGTGGTCTTAAACGTTTGGCCTGCAGTGTATATTCATCCTTGACAAGGAATCATAATGCAGATGCGTTGCCATGAGCATCTACATTAAGACTCCTTGTCAAGGATGAATGTAGATGTCATGGGCCGCAGGAATCACTTACAATCAGGTGAACTGTGTGCTCGTTTGTTACTCTAAATGTAATAAAAAACAAATAAAATATTTTTTCAGTCTGCTCTACAACTGGGAAACGAAAGGCCTGCGCTGACTGTAGCTGCGGCTTGGCAGAGGAATTGAAAGGTGAAACGAAGGAGACGCCTAAATCTTCATGCGGCAGCGTGAGTCATTTTATTCGAATTGTCATATTAAACACTTGGGAGACTGGGTTACCTAGAAAATCAACGACTTATGATGCACAAATGATTCTCGCTAGGGGATCGAACTAAAGATCGATCGGTCAAAAAATGTAAATAGCAAAATTAGATAGATTATTCAACCAGCACAAATCTTTAGAATGTTAGACAAATTACATTGAGACATTAAAATATAAATCATATTGGATTGAGACTAGAATGGCATGTTGTGACCATCAGTGGTAGAGCCACGCTGCAGTTTGTTTCTAGCTACACCATGAATAGGTCGGCTCGATCGGGGAAGTCCGCGCCACCACGTTTCCACCACACAGCAGTTTCGGTACCAAATACACGGGATACATACACCCAGAGCAAAGAACTTACAATTTGTTATACACAAATATTGTTTTATCGGCTGAGATTTTAGCCACCTGCGACTAAGCAGTCTAGCACTGCGGATTGCTCTTGTAGATTATATCTCACATAGAGAGACTCCGATCCTCACATCTCTCTCTTTCATATCACCTCTCCATAGCACACTTACGAATGAATCGCCTCGACCGGAGACGGGGCAGGACCTCCAGTGCTTCCAGGATAAAATAGCATAGCATAAAGCTGCTGTGTTGCATTTGATTATTGTAGGGATACTTATTACTGATACCTCCATTCCACGAAAATAAATGACACTCCATGAAAATAAATCTTATGTGCAGCAGTCGACGGTGAATAGGCTGTGCTAATGGCATTTCTTCGATTTTTTTAATTTTATTTGTCTCTTAGATATGCACGTATACTCAAATGTTTTTCTTCACCGCCGAGTATGGTTGGTGAAGCAAAACTTAAAGTTGCCATTAACCAATTATTCCCATCGGCACTGGCACCGGGCATCGAACTCGGTTTGCTCTCGTATCGTGGCATTAAAAGCGACCGTATAAGTTAGCCATCGAGCTGCCGTGCTCTTTTTTGGAACTAACTTTGATTAACAATGCAGAGAATGTGTAAATTATTTTTTCAATATTTTACTTTAGCGTTTCTAAATCTATGTTTATTTACATTTTTAGTGTTACCTGGGCGATGCATTCCGATGTGCCACCTGCCCGTATCTTGGCATGCCAGCCTTCAAGCCCGGGGAGAAAGTAATGCTTGACCTAAAATCTGATATATGAATTATTCTAATCTATGGTAATTGTATGGTTTAAGTTATTTGTTAACTTTATGATCCGTAGATCACACAAATTCGCCTAGAGGGCTTTTAGGTTTTATTCTAATAGTATAATTTTATGTTGTGAACGTTTTTAATAAAGGTTGTTTAAATTTATATTTTTTATTTTAATTACTTTAGTGGTTTGTTTTTTTTTTTCAACTGAAGTATCAGTGGTTGTTTAATAATTTATGAATCGACAATGGGTTTGTGTAAATAAATATGCCGTTGTGTCATCGAGTCAGTGAGATGCGAATATGGGAAATTTCAAAATAATGTCATAGATTTCTATAAGTGACTGGAAAAATGTTGTGTATCCGAATTTAAACACGAATTTGGATATCAATGGAATGTGCGTTTCTTTGGCGTGCGTAGATAAAATTGTTAACGACGTATTACATTTTAGAATTGAACAAACTTTTGCGTCTTCTGCAGTGTAGTCGCTATTTGTTTTGAGTATTGAGGGGGGGTGAGAAGTGAGTAAAAAGTGCAAAAAACTGTCAGATTTGCAGTTCCTGAGAATTACGTTGACATATATATATATATATACATAATCGATATTTCGTACATTTGTTATGATTAGAGATGCCCGTCGTCGATAATGTCTTCTGTACGATACACAATGTGCACACGTCGACAATTAATTTTACGTATTTTTAATTAAATTCCATTAATAGTGATGAACTTCATAACCTTTTTTTGAGAAAGGTTACTTTAGATCATGCCGTCACTAATTTAAAGAGCTTATTTAGTTAGTAGTTGAATAATAAATAACTGCTGTTTCTCGCAGTACATAAACGTAGTGCGACGTCGTCTTCCTCGCTCATCGGCTTACACGCGATTTACTCGTGTTTTAGGCCACTTTTAAAAATCGACCTGTCTTCCCTTTAGATAGCGATCCGAGTCGAGGTTTCGTACCTACTTATGCCCCTCATAATCGTATTATCGCTCCCCCCCCCCCCTTTGTTGTCGTCGATGTTCTACGTCCTCGGGGGTCGGAGTGCAGCGGTGGTGCAGTAGCAGTCTTCGCGCCAACTTCGCATTAGCATTGTCGTCGTCTCACCGGGCCTCACGCTCGCGAGTCTAATTAGATAAAGCTGTAGAGGTCTCCGGACCAATCACAATACACACACCCAAAAAATCTTGCAGTACACAAAGCAGTTCCGACTAGTGTTTACACCAGGGAACTATGAAATCGCTGGTGCGATACAATGGCCTAATTATACTTATTATATACAAGACTTCATGTGTCGCTTGTTAGTGCTATATTATATAACCAACAATGGTAAGTACCTAAAAGGTGAATGGCATTTGCATTTTCTCCGTAAATATGCGTTTTGTTAGATTTTCAATGAAATTACCGTTCTTCAGTATTTGGTCATTTCAAAACAAAAGAAAAGTTTTGATTGGCTGTGATTTCTAAATTCAAATTAATTTTGTTTTAAGAACATGACATTCTTTTAACAAAGTCAGTCTTTTGTTTATTGATTAGCTTTGTATTTTCATTACGTTTGAACATTTTACAAACGAACGCACCACCCGTTATTGGTTTGCCCAGTTCCGTTCTGGAAATTTTGATTTGAAAAATGAACCTCGTGGTCGTCCGGACACTTTGGTCGACAATGATGAATTAAAGGCGATTGTGGAAGCTGATGATACAGTCAATCTACAGCCGAGCTAGCAGCAGCTTTTGATGTTAACATCAAAACAATATTGGTCCATTTTCGACAAATTGGCAAGGTAAAAAAGCTTGATAGATGGGTGCCCCACGAACTTAACGATCGCCAGCGCAACGTGCGCGTTGAGACCTGCCTCGCGCTGCCCAACAGAAATGAAAGAATTTTGAACCGAATAGTTACGTGCGACGAAAAGTGTGATTCTGTTCGACAATCAAAAGTGCTCAGCAAGTTAAGAAAGGTTAGATCCTGGTTCAGCACCAAAGCAATGCCGTAAACGAAAAATGACCTCTAGAAAGTTATGGTCACTGTTTGTCGGCCTAGTGCCGGTGTCATTCATCACAGTTTTTTTTACCAAACAGCATGAGCATTACTGCAGATGTGTACTGTGAAGAACTGAAGACAATGATGGAGAAGCTCGCACATTTGCAAACAGCTTTGGTCAATCGGTCGTCCCTGCTGCTCCCACACGACAACGCGCGACCCCAGACTGCACAACAGACAGTACAAGCTGCAAGAGTTGGGGTTGGAAGCTCTCCCTAATCCACCATAATCACCAGACTTTGCACCCACCGGCTATTACTTTTTTCAAAATTTGGACATATTTTAGCGAGAAAAAAATTCAATTCCCGAGAGGCAGTACAAAATGCCTTTGAAGAGTTTGTTGTCTCCCGTCCCAGCTGGACTGGATTTTTACTAGAAGGGCATCAATAAACTACCACTGCGTCGGCAAAGATGCATCGATTACATGGCTGATTACTTTGAATGACAGAAATAAAAAAGTTTGAAAAAAAATACTTTAACTAATTTCATACAAAACGGCAATTTCAAAGGTCCTAAAAGACCTATTATATTCTTTTGGGGAGGATATTCCAGATTGTTTCTAACTGCATTATAAATGTGTCGACTATTGAATGGGTAGACTCACCTTCCACAACCTGCTCCTCACAGATCACCACCGTGACAGTATAATGGTATAAACTCTCGTTATGAGAGTATAGGGATAGCAAGGCATTCCATCTCAGTTCAGAGATCTTGAAATTACGAATGTGATTATGGACTGCGATCATGACATACCATCAGGTGAACCGGTTGTCATCGTTAGTTTAAATTTGTAGATATACTGGGATTTTTTCAATAAAACAACCAGATAGCAAATATTCCATTATACATATTTTCTCTTTCTTTTTACAAACAGTTAACTTAGTTTTAACATATCTCGGTCTATAACTTTTTCCATTTACATTTATGTGAATTATTTCTCATTCTGCTATACAATAAAATATACATATATTTGCCATATTCGTCATATAATTATATAACAATTTTATAATTATTTATCTATTAATTAAATGACACAACATTTCCTGTTCTCTATAGCTGGTACAAATTGAAAACAGTGTTTATCACTTGAAAGAGAGACTGAATGGAGTCACATAAAACTGTTTTCAATATGCTATCACAAGTAAGTCTATGGTAAGATAAAGAACGCAAGTCAATATAGATAAATCTGCTATTTGATTTGATTTCATCCAATATCTTACCAGAAACATAGACCATCTAGATATCTCTAGAAGTCTGTAAGGATGGCACAATCATTTGTGTCAAAATATAATGTGTTACTGCTGATTAACTAATATTAAGGACTATGGAAACCATTACTGGCCATACCTAACATTGGCAACATTAAAAGAATTATACTCGTAATGAATCTTTACTCACCATATTCTATTGCTACTATATTCGTCGCACTCACTGAGAACACTTGACATATTTGTACATGCATCCCATAACGACTGTGCAGTAAAAAGTCAACATTTCAAAAATAGAAAACATGCAAAAGTTTAAGTGTTACCCGATTAATAAATCGCAAATATGGATAATATGGAAATTCTGTTTGGAAATTAGGAAACAATTAATTTTATCGAAAATGTGAAGGATTACGTGTATTTTTTTTTAAATATATTGTTAATTTAT
Organism: Teinopalpus imperialis; assembly: GCA_029286865.1. NCBI lineage: Eukaryota > Metazoa > Arthropoda > Insecta > Lepidoptera > Papilionidae > Teinopalpus > Teinopalpus imperialis. The sequence goes on from JAGSMU010000009.1 coordinate 1,932,954, forward strand.
AAAAATTACACAGCATCTTTTGAATTTAGAAATGATTTAAATTTATACAAGACTCCTTTTAAGTATATTAAAGTAAATAGGTATTGGTAAAAATATTCTTACTTTTGAAAATTTTATAGATAATATGGATGGTGGAAAGCCAATTTATCGAAACATATTTTTGATATAACATTACAATACAATTATTACATAATAAAAGAATATTAAGACAAATGCTCTCCCGTCATGAAAATATTTAAACATATCTTTTATGTTTAAGCTACACTAATATCAGAAACACGGAAGAACGTCGATTACGTTAATAACTATTGAAATGGAGATGCAATGAAAATCCATAATGGAAACAATATATCATATTTAATATATAATAACTTCCGTGGAAATGGTTTTGAATAATTTTTAAGAGCGAAAATAAATTAATACTTTTTGAATTTAGATTTTGGGAAATAATACTTTTTGTAAAGAATTTTGTACTAAACGATTGTCCATCCTGTCGAACCGGAGCTGTTCGCGTCCGTTTACAAATAAATGCTCCTATCTCATAATTTAAGTAATATCTTCGAAGAAACTACTATCCCACAACATTCAGTAAAGCGTCCCAGTCTTTTTAAAAGTTTATTTTCATCAAATTGAGATCTTGCTTAGACTTGTTTGCGACAGGCTCTAACGAGGCGACGCCACAACATGAGGGCGCCACTCAGCGAGACACTAGTCTTAAAGTTTGTGAGGTAGGCTTAGTCATGATCTAATGAAAGCGCCTTGTTAGAAAATACCGATTAATAAAATGAGATCTTTCATTAAAATTACAAATAATAATATAAAAAACGATAAAACTAGAATTACATACATTATACAACAAATTATTAACTTTTTTTACAACACTCCGTCGTCGGCGATGTGTTCATCTCATACTCTACAATGATCGTTTGTTATTAAACATATAATTAACAAGCACGTAACAGTTCACGGTACAATGAAACTAACCTCCTCCTTATAAAGCCAAATCCGTTTCCGCATAGTAATATTTATTGGCCGGGCAGAGTTCACTAGGGTTTGGCAAGTTTAATCACAATACTCAGTCGCTGAGAACTATGGCGAATTACTTGTACCTACGCGATCTTTATATAATTTTAAAAAAAAGGAAATTACATTTTTAAAAGTTCAGGAGACGTCAAGAAAACTTGTCTTGTTATCTGAGTTTCAGACCAACCATCATACGAAGACCTGGCTGTATGGACTAAAGTCCTTTGCCTTTCCCATTAGGGATAAATTAATATCATCATCATCATTGTCTTTTTTCTCATCTAACTGAATATGTTTTGAAATTAATAAATTGTCTAAGAAATCAAAACTTATTTGATATTAATTAGTTTTGATTTAACATTCCTATTTTGCAAATCCAAATAAAAAATGATCCATAACTATGTCTTAATATTTATTTAAAATCAATTTTTTTTTGATATGGCCATGCGTTTGTCGTTAGCTTACGTAACGATATATGTATATTAATCACAGTTGCTATTTGTTAAATTTGTATTAAATTTTTGTTTTGTTATCAGCGTATTATTTTCGAGTATAAAGTAACTATACAACTTCTTACCAATAACGCACTTATTATTCTAAAACATATATTTCTTTATTCAAGCAATACTTCATACCTACTCTGACCTACAAAATATCACAGACGGTGTGTTTATTATGTATACATCTTCTCATAGAAAAGTTATGTGTATTACACATGGACGTCAAAACCAATAGAGATGGCATCTAATAACCATGACCATTATACATTTTACAATAAAGGTATCAACAACATTTATATTATATATGATCAAATTATTTCTCAGAAGAGTTCAATTGTTTCACTAAGTACTCACTGAATCCATCTACCGTGTGTTTGAAAGTTCCGTATATAATTAACATGAACGCCCGCCTAATCTATTGCAATGTATTAAATACGTCTTGCCGTTATAGGATATGTTCGCAGTCACAACCATAAGGAAAGAATCAAATCGTAAAGACTGCTTGCGTGAAACAAACTTAGTGATTCGGAAACCCGCAGTTATCGAGAACCTTTAGAAATTAAGCATCCCCTCATCGCTATTTATTAACATTCATTGTACCTTTAACTTTTTTTGTTTAGAACATGCATTGTCAGATGTCACGGTAGACTGACGATATAAAATCTCAATATTTATCACAATATCTAACCTACTTTTAAGATCTGGTATTAATTAACGCGTTGTTATTTTGTGCTCTTTTAGAAAATTTATACTCCATGTTACACTTTCGTTTTGGGTTTTTAATGCTTATTGTGAAGAAGCCTTGTCTTAATGCCTAGTAAAAATATAATTATCTGCAATAACAATCCGCTGAACGGTATCATGAGAATTATTTTTATATCTAGAATTATATAGGAAATTGTTTAAATTTTTTTTTGTACTAGAATTTCAATGTTCTCGCAAACTGTTTACGAGTCTAATAAATGTTTTGAAAGTATTGTAGAATACTAAATACGTTCAGCGTAGTATAAATATTTACCGGCACTTTTGTGACATTGGTCATGGAGTGTAATATTCAATAGACTAAGTAAACCTATTTACACTATCATACACAAACGCGTATAGAAGCACCCGACAGTAATAAGCACCTAGAGTTCCCCAATAGAATATAAGCGTACGTTCAGTGGTCGCTGTGGAAACTACATTTACCGCACCATTTGCGTGGGTAATTCACTGGGGGCGATCATCTGTTACTATTATATTGTGAGGTTTACTCACGTACCTTATTAACGCGATTTTTTCGCGAATATCGCACGAAGCGAGTCCATAGTGATTGTTACGCACGTAATAGGTCTTCTTCACGAAAGCTCTCCCACGGGAGATAGCGCTCAGCGCTTCTTGAGCGCCGGACGTTCGTCTTCGTTCACATCAGATGCGGACCAGCGTCGCTTACGGGCGTCCTCCTTCACACTGAGGTTCTCGGGGTGTGTCTGGGGCGGGGCGGGGAGGCAACCGGATATCGAGTTCGTGTTACCCGTCACTCCTAAACAGGTAACGCCCATGCTGTTTGGTACTCCCGCGCCGACACCGGCATTCGCCGCCGCCGCGTGGTTTCTGGCGACGAGGGATACGCAGACGTCACCGACCTGCAGCCTCTCCACTCGGAGGCCGTATCGCGCTAACGTGCGTTCAGGTTTACATGACGCCCAACCTCTGCCGTAGACGAAGAACGGCCGATCCACTGTCCAGTCTAGCTCGACCTAAAATTAAGAACAAAGTAGGTTTCAGTACTGTCATTCTGTTATGTTATTCAAGACACAGTAATGTTCAGGTTTATATTTCTAGAGCCACTTTTATTGAAAGGTCCGCAAGTTTTCTAAATATGAGCTCCGTTGGGAGACCAATGGAATTGTTAAGTGCAAATTGAACCCTTTGATCTTGATCTCAAGCAAGTCCCGGACTATTTTACAATGACGTGAGCAGGCTTAAAACTTTGTGACATTAAAAAACGCTAAAGCTTTATACAATTATGGTTGATTAATGCAATATAAAAAAATTGTATTCAGAAAAATAAAGAATACTTATTGAATAACAAAGCGTCGACATCATGTAAAGGGTAAGTTCCGATTTACGATGTAATAGCCGGTGATAATATCGCACGGAAATCTGCGGGTCTAAATGTGCTGCATGTAGAAACTAGCGGAATCGTGGCTACCACTATTATCAATTGTTGGGTCTCAATTTCTTTCAATGATCATTCGAAACCGGGCAGACTTCTTTCTTTTTTAGTTCTTTTGCTATTCCTATCACCGATTACGAACTCTTTCTTATCAAAGATGGACGTTCATGTCATGCTGAAATGTCAATCTATAATACAACACAAAAAAATTGTTCCCTAAAAAAATGATAAAGATTGTACCTGTGTGCGATTTCTGTCATACGTGAGCGTGAGTGCCAGTTGGTCACCCCGCTCGTCAAGCCGTAGCAGCGTGCACTTTGTTAGCGCAAGGTCACTGCTGCGGCTGGCGCTGTTCACGAAGTCCTCGGTCCTCATTTCCTCAACACGTCTTAGCGAGCCATCCTCCAGCCGGATCATCGCGCCCCGGTAGAAGTAAGGGGCTGGTGCGCCTCGCTCTGGTGACATCGGTGTGTCCTGAAGTTACAAAAATATTTCCTTTTATTTTTGAAATGGATTTTTATTCCAATAAAGTTATCGTTTATCATTCCGGGTGTGTTTGTAAGTGTCCCGTGACCGATGATCTATCACTGAAGCGGCATTTATCTAATGGTTTAGGCTGCGGTCTGCGAAACTTAAGGTCGTAGTTTCAAATCCACCATTCGTCTATTGTCGTGAACCATCTCCTAGCACAAGCATTTTCATCTTAGTTGGAGTGGTTAACCGGAATATTAGTAATGTTAATTGCATTGTTAATATTTTAAAACAAAATGTGCTCCGGTCTTAAAGGAAGGTGACGACAACGATTGGGAGTCATTTGTATGCGAGAAAACTTTCAGTTCGAACAATTCAGAAGTCGTCATATCTGGTAACCACCTGAATATAATATCATGATTTAAATCGACTACGCTATCATCCTCATAGAAGATCACAGAAGAAGTCCCAAACAATGTTTCTTACTTCAATAGGGGGTGGTACAGGCGCTGACACGCTCACAGGAGCTTCCAGGGGTGCTGGCGGTGCAGGCGCGGGCGGCACAAAACCGGATGAGGATCGCGGCCGTAGCGGATACGCAGCGGGCGGCTGCGGTCGCGTACCGTACAGGTACGCGTATGGCGTATGTGGTAAAAACGGCGCGTAGCCCGAAAAGGGCGCCGGAGCTGGAGGTTCCCTGGGCCGGCGTGCCGCATAGCGCGGGTAGGGCCTCGGTGGCGGCGTAAGGAATTCAGGCGTCATGGCGGCAGCCGGCGGCGTCGGATATAGGTGGCCCAGGTGCCCCAGCTGTAGCTGGGCCAGCGCCTCGCCGGGGTGACTCGCCGAGATCATCGGATGTGCTGGAACAAGAGATACTTCGTTTTATATAAAAATAAAAATTACAAATTAAAATATAAAAGTTGTCGTTTTGTCTAAATGTAAAAATAATCTCGTGACATCACATACCTACTATATTAAATTAGAAAAGAAAATTGTAACGTTATAAAACGATTTATCTTACATAATTCTGAACAAGACACAAGACTGTTATAATTTATGGTATTAAAGTTTGGTACTAAAACACAAACGGTAAAAAGTTCAATATTTAAACAAGCATCCTTTGTTCGTCGATTTCCTTATGCCTAAAATTATCACGTGTTAGGTACAGTTTATGGTGTGTGTTTTAAAAGGAATTAAACTCGTCACGAGGCGCGTATTACCCAATTACATGTAGATTATGTTTAAGAATAAAATCTATTTATAAAGTTTACGTAGTCGCCCCACATTCTTATCGCACACATGGACGTTCATCAACTGCTACGCACACAAGGAAGTCGTACAGATGTCGGATTTGTATGTGGGATCGAGATCGCTTCAAGTAAGGACGCCTGGCAAGTTAAAACATTACACAACAACTCCTTATTGATACAGGATATTGCGAAGATAGGAATATTGAGTATTAGCAGGCTTGCTTGTATATAAAGACACACGGCCACTTGGCAGGCTTTTTCAGCAGACAGATTACTGCACATCTCGCGTTGAAATCTCATTTGAGTTATATGATAGTGAAATAGAACTTTTCGAGTTTCAATTTGTTATAAATATTTATTATTTATTGCCGGGGCATTAAAGGCTAGGATGTGGAAGTGTTTAGTTGAAATCGCTTAAAAACCTAGCCAACCTAGTGAATTTCCGAATTCGACAATTGCAAATTGTTTCAATTATTATTATCATAATACGCTTACAAAAAATATTTATTATATACTCGTACCTAGATTCTGTTGATGTTGTTAGCCTATGCGGCTCTTATAGCTTCATCGGACACCGGGCCCACGGAACTGAGGGGGTGAGCTGATTAATCTTTATATACTTATCTATGTATAAAATCTTTTGTATTTATTCGTTGTAAAATTTCTCATATGTTGACTTAAGTTTGTAGACGCCATCCTCGCGGTGAGAGCAGACTGGATAATCCAATTTGCTTGAAGGTGTTTGACAATTGGGACAGGGTGCTTGTGATGTAATTATAGACCAGGTGAAGCACGAGAGACGGTTTTGCTGTTTTGGTCGAGCCTGATCGCACGAAATCCATCTGCATTATACTCGAGTAGAATCAAATCTCGAATTGAGCAAAGTGCTTTTGTAAACCGATTATGTTTACTGACGTCGCGATTATGACGATTTTACGAAGTATTTTGAGACACCCATTGTGTCACGTTATACAAGAGCGCCGTGTCACTTATATACTGTATGGTTTAAAGGATAAATAAACCCAAGTAGTCTTTTTGTTACGGAGGAGGTAAGACGAATGAGTATTCACTTTATTTTTTGAAGAAAGCATGAATGACATAAAGCCTATTTTACATAATAGTCACCCAACCCTGGAATCTTATCCGTTTCGATCCGAATAGGTCGAGTCGACTGGAGAAGGACCATACCCTCAAGGAACACCATCGTGAAATAGCACCATGACGCTGTTGTATTACATACGGTGATTGTAGAGTATCGGCGACTTTATTACTGGTGACGATGAATTCCATGTTAGTCATATGCATTATGATTCCTTATCAAAAATATATGTGGGTATTACGGGCAGCAATAACTATCCTCTCTTTCGCCATTAATCCTACGAGACAGTGCTGTATACTTAGGTTCTATTGTGAGAATAGAATTATAAAATAGTAGAGTCAATTTTGCTCACCAGAGAATCTTCTGTGTACAATTTATACATTATACCACATGCTTTAATGAAACTGTCGTAACTGTGAGTGTATTGTTTCGTTATTAAAAAGGCTATATTACTTCAAACAGAAAGATAACATAAATTGATTAAAAATAAAACAACAAAAGTTAAATTACGTTGTTAACATAGAGTTCTACGTTATTAAGAAGTTCTTTATTGAATTTACAATGTATTTAGTTACGCAAACTTATATATTATAGTAATATTTATCAGGCCTAAGATAGGATAACATTGAAGGGTCGTACGTAAGTAGGTAATCGAATATCTAACATATTCTAGGCACGTGCCTCTTGGTTGTTAATACAAGACTCTTTCCAAACGCTGACTGCGTTATTAGCTACGTTATTATGTACATAGTTTCATAGCAATAGTCTTTATGTAACACAAAGCTACCCTTTCTGGCAACGTGATGGGATATTTTAAGAACATTAATAACGTAAAAAAACCTCTGTCTGAAGGAATTAGATATAACACAAATAGAAACGTTATTGTGACATGCTTTAATATTGTACGTAAAAGGCTCTTCGATGCAACCTTGGGGTTGTGTAATTTTTTTTGGTAATGAGTGGAGGAAGTATATTTTCTACATAACATATTATATAAAATCTAATAAAATCAATTACTGAGATCGATTAGGTAAAAATATCTGATTATTTTTTCATGCCCGAGAGAACCTCGGCTCGATCAGTTGCTTGTGACTGATTAACTAAATCTGGCTAATCCATTTAAAAACTTTAGGGTTGTTGATGATTACTTTCTTTTATAATATTAGGGAAAACTCAGTTCATCTGATGGTAAGTGATGACTGTTATGTATATTCATCTTAAACAAAGTTTCAGGATGCCCATGCGTTTTAACTCTGGATTAAGATGACGTGTCGGATGAGAGGTTACGAATACCTGTAACGGGTTATTATTCTGGGTGCGTGGTTATAGTGATTGTCCTAACACTAACACAGTTATGTGGCTGTTTCTTGCTAGTGTTCTTTGAGAGTCCCGGGTGAATGGCTGTTCCACTGTCAAGTTAGCATGCCTCTATTAATCTCTTTCTTAATATAACCACAATCAACACAACTACTTTCCTATGTATTTTCTTTCATATATCTTGAATTAAGAAAATATAATAATAATATATAAATAATAAATAAATTGTTTTTTTTTAATTGATTGAATTTTAGTTAACTTTTTCTTATTATCGTTATTACATTAAATTGATTGACTTAAATTTGCTGGTGCTTAAAAAGGAAATCCCTGAGCCATAAGCACCAGCATCCTTCCAATGATGAAGTAATTTTGTTAATTGAGACGTAAGACTATTACACATTACATATTATTATGATAATATTTTAATGATATTTTACTTACAGAACTATCATAAGAAACTTTTTGCATATCATTTGTACACTGCCGGCCAAAAGCTTAAGACCGCACATAAACAACATAATTATCCATCAATTGTAATAAAATCCCATAGGATAAATAAAAGATAGGCACATCTGCATATTCTATTGTTAGTATCGAATATTTAAAGAAGTCATTCTTTTGTTTACTTTCAAGTTATTGGACAATAAACATCTATTGTTTACAAACACCGAAAAACGCTGCGCTAGAGTCAGGTGGTAGAGTCGTAACAATATTTTGATAATGTCCTCATTACTAATTACTTTGCTTTTGTTACGTATTAGTCAATAATTGTGGTTATTTAGCTCCTGAAAACACGTGTTTCTGACTTGTTATTACCCGAGTTTACTTGGGTTTGTTTGCAAACAATCTCAATTTGTCTAAACTTGTGGTTTCTACAGTGAAGACGTCATAAATTGATAGCCCGTATGTCGAGACTTGTGAAAAAAGTTATAAAATGTAAAGGAGGAAAAATCAGTTTAGCTAACTCTAGCCTTTTTTTGCATGGACCTTTTTTTTGATGTTAATATTTCTTTACGCTTTTCAAGTATATTGTTTGTCAATCAATGTTCTATTATATGATTAAACAGGTTAATTAAACATTTAATATTTTATTGGAGTTTAACTTTATTTTCCTACTTAAATTAAGGTGGACTTAAACTTTTGGCCTGCAGTGTATGTCTATTTAATTAAGTTCGTGTGTATGGGTATATAATTTTTGTGTGTATGTGGGAGGATGGGGAGGGGGAATATATGAGTACACAAGTATAAATATACAATATATAATAATATAATATAATGAAGAAAATATTTATTATTTTAAATACACACAAAACGCCTATGGTAGTTTATTTCAATAAGAAGTCATGCATACTTCTTCATGATGTTTTAGATGATGTGGTAAATCATGAGTTAAATTTGCAATGAACAATTTTTATCGGTGCCGGAACCGGGAATCGAACTATAATTGCTAGCGTACCGTGAAATTAAATGCGAGCACCCGGACTTTCAGCTATAGCACTATCGGTATTTATTAATTAAGTAATACTAATTTAATTAATAAAATAAATTATATTTATATTATTAATTTTTTGTATGTGTGCGACATCAATTTATATTAATTAGGTTTTCCTATTAGTTAGGTTAATCGTTCCTTAGGTTTCATATATGACCAACGCAAAAAAATAGGTTGGCTAAGCCTTTTTATGACATAATTGTCATTTTATGATATAAGATAATTAAATTATATTTACCTCATTAGAAACTTGTATGACACAAATATAAAACTGTTTACTCTTTAAAACGTTATTCAAATCCAAGTGCTTTTGTATGAGATATATAGTAGACGAAAGGTCTCTACTATGCGTAGGACACTGCCCCCTCTGAAGAATGGTGATGGGAAATAAATAATTTAGCTGATTTAACTGTCAAAAAGATAGTACATAAAATGTTAAAGTAGATAGTACATAAATTTAGTCATCGACTCAAAAACAACTTGAAGACAAATATTTATAAAGCAGAAGCTAAACCAAATATTATTTTTCTATTATTCGATGTACAGGTTATCTCAGGAATAATAAATATTTACTTTTAATATTATTAAAGACCAAAGACAATATTATAACAATATTATAAATCACAGATTACAATTTATACCTTAATATCACTAGAATAATAAGTGATACACGATAATTCCTTTCCGAGTATCTGTGGTTTATCAAATCTGGTGGGAACTGCTTGGGAAATTTGATAAACCATAAATTCCCGCATAGGATAGAAGAATACCGATTCCTACTAAGGATGATTTGTGAGGCTACAACAGCTGAGGAAACAAAAATGCGTCCTGATGTTAATAGAAAAGATGGTTGTCTACTATTATCAGCTTGGCATCCTGCGATAAATAAAATTAAAGCTCAAACAAAATAATATTTCAAGACAATGTGATCCCCTACTGCGTAGATCGGATTGAAATGATCGGAAAATGAATATTTGAGAGCCGAGGATAATTATGACATCATCAAATCACTAGAAAACATTGGAATTAAAAAAATCATAGTAAAATTGATAGTATTTAAAATTTAGCGTTCTCATATATGTAAGCATTATCCCTGTGTGTATTTACATTACCACTATGTATCGTATATTATAGTTTGGGGAAATAAATTTTATTCATAGATAATAAGCATGTTTTTCCCACTCATACTCGTATATATGCCATTTATATTTCCCTCGTATATATGCCATTGTTGAACATACGCCTTTCTTATAAATTACTAAGAACCTAGTCATGTAACATGACGTATATACACATATATTTCACCTGTAATGATATAAGTAAATTGTTTATTTAGCATCCATTTAAAACCCACGTGGAAGGGGAGTGTTATTACTAAGAAAGGAATTTAAAAAAGACAGTAGCAAACATAGTCAACATTATGCAGGCTAGTGCTACAGGCGATAATTTTAAGAACAAAGAACAAACCGACGCACCTGCGCAAACAAGCAGACACAAAGTTATGTATTAGCACATATCTTCTATGTGAAGGAGCTCAGGAGTAGTCAATTTTAGATATGTATTTGTAATGTAGACTGTCACACAGAGAAAGTATGAGATATAATGTACAAACGATTTTTTTTTTACACTCAGAGTAATAAACGAGCACACAGTCAAATGTGTCAACCAGGCACCTGTAGTATTAGTGTGTTTTGAAAACGACAGGGAACTCGGGAAAACGTACAAGATGATAAAGCTTTGTTTTTGTGGTTAATCTTGTCAAAGGCAATGTTCATGGTCCAATGGCGGATTCGATCCTACGACCCTAAGTTTGCCAGACCTTAACCATTAGGCTATTGACGCTTTTTTCTCTTGGCATGTGGCCGCTGTTTGCCCGAGGGCTTTTAGAGTCTCTACAGACACTACTATATATATAGACTATGGATATTTCAGGTATATTTTAAGCACGGTTTATAAAAGCGGTACAGCTAGGCTGTAGCATGAACGGGAAGTATCCCACAGGAGTACGCTCACGCCCTCACAGAATACCAACATAAAATAGCGGTGCTGTGTTTCGCTTAGCGAGTGTAGGGTTTTGATGACAAAAAGTTAATGGTAGCGGAGCATTTCACTTCCAGTCCTCTGGAATATTTTTTTAGTATAGGAAGGTGTTTATAATGTGCAAGGTGTGTCCATTAGGTGAAATGTGTGTTCGTTCCTCAGTTTAATAAAAAAACAAAGTTTGTGAAGATGCAATAATATTATAGATCAACATCAAAAAATGTCAATACAATTCGAGGAATCTTATTCGTACCAACGCTTAAGAAATTAAATAACGAAACATGAAGCAATTTTATCCGTTAGTCAAGAGATAATTAGAAATCCTTTTAGATATCGAAATATTACAAAAGAGTTTAACAGTATCTTTTCAGTATTGATAGTCACGAGCCTTCGCGACCTCGTGTCTGAATTAGCTGTGAAAAATCTATCGGGTTCGTTGCATTCAACTAGGAGTTCATTGTAATGCGGATTTCACCAAAAAAATAGAGAAAAATGTCCGTTTGTGTTCTCTCTTACGCAATGACATGTTAAGTTTGGCAGTTCTTCATGGACAAAGGTTTTTTAGGGTATTGTTTCAAAAAGACATAAATAAGTACTTCAGGGTTTATCCATTTATAAAAACAAAGGTAGAAGTAACTATGAACAAAACGAAAAGCTAAACAACTTTAAACGTAATGTGTCCTGATTTTGTTTTTCGGGCTGATGGCCGCTGTTTGCCTGAGGGTTTTTACAGTTTCACCAGGGGCGTGTATGAGGACGTGTCCCGACGGTACCATTAACATTGAGAGATTTTGTTTTGCTTTGACGTATAATTTGATTTTTTTCTTTATTTACTTACGTAAGTATATTATAACTAGTCTGGCCATAAATACTATCACATAAAAGCTTTTCATTTTTTAAACCTTTTAATTATTTTGAATTTAGAACACGTATATTATTTTAAAAAATCGATTTTGCGCCATTTAACATATTTTTTCGTGTTCATTATCAAATTACAATATGGAATGGGGTTTTAAAGAAAATAGGATAGCAGTGGTCGCCTTGCACAAAGTGGGTATGGAGCCGTCGGTCATATTCCAGACACTTCAAGAGGTTGGTATCAGCCGTATGTTCGTATATCGTACTATCAATAGATACAACAACACTTCCTTTATCGAAGACCAGAAAAGATCGGGGCGGCCACGTGCTGTTAGAACTACAAAGGATGTTAATGCTGTTAAAGCCAGAATTCGTCGAAACCCCATTAGGAAGCAAAAAATCTTATCGCGAGAAATGAAGATTCTCACTAAGACCCTGTCGCGTATTTTAAAACAAGACCTGAAGCTCGCTTCTAGCTTATCGTCTATATACAGGACATGCCATAAATCATTCTCTACAATTAAAGAGAGTGGATCAATCAAAACGCCTTCTGTCGCGATACGCAGATGAAAGGCACAGAAATATCCTCTTTACCGATGAAAAAAATTTCACGATTGAAGAACACTGCAATAAGCAAAATGATAAAGTATACGCTCACAGTTCTAAAGAAGCTGATCAAGTAGTCGTAAAGGTACAACGTGGTCATCATCCTGCGTCAGTGATGATTTGGCGGGGCGTGTCTTATCAAGGAGTCATAAAACCTCAACCCTTTAGACTTCAAATTATAGTCAGTTTTACAGAACATGGCCTGCGACACGGCGATATTGAGTCTCTTAAAAAATCTTTGGAGCAAGTAGTGGCGAAATTTCCCTTGGAAACAGTGTGTAAAACCATAGATTCGTGGCCAAACAGGTTAAAGGCCTGTATAAAAGCCAAAGGGGCCACCTTTCGTACAGAATATTTTTATTTTTATATTTTTGCTAAGACTAATAAATATATAGGTATAAATTTTAATAATATTATATTACTTCATTAAAAAAATACGTTTTCATTTGGAACAGAACTTATGGCCGGTCTAGGTATACTAAATATCGTGTGTATTATCCATAGTTTTTATTTTAATATTGAGGATTAAACTTCGTCTTTTTCCTAGAATATACTGTTTATAGATATGAATTCCATCTCAGAAAATAACAGGAAGCTCTCCACTTAGACGAAATGAGGATTTCATCGAGGAATAATTCTAAGAAAAAAAGTTTTATTTTCGTTTCCAATAAAGAACGATAGGATATGCTTGACTGTAACAAATTATTCGATGATAACAGTAGTCAATAATCTTAAATTGGAGCATGTCCGATTATTATCGTGCAGTCGGCTTACTGGTGAAATACAGATTACATACGAATGTTTATACGAGAAAAATCTAATCGATTTAACTGTATTACACCGAGAGTTCAATCGATCAGCAACAAACGATGGAAATTAAAATCGATTATTCTTGTTGTTTAAGCAATTCATAGAATATATTATAGTATATTAACAAAGATTTCACTAATTTAAGTATTTTATATTTCATGTTTTAATTTAGTAAATTTAATGAAAGGTGAAATAATTGTTTATATTTATCTCTCATAGAAATCTTAAGACGAGACCTGGTTCTTTTAGTTTCTTTTAGATTATTTTTGATTCTTTAATACTAAGTGATACTGAATATGGTTGCAATCAATTAGTGCATATTAGGCTTTATTTGTATGCGGATAATTAAATAAGAGTTAAGACAGAAGTTAGAAGATAACGCCAGGAAGGCAATAGATTAGCACATTTATTTTATAAAATATAAATAAAATTGACTATAGTCAATAAATTTGAGGCGTAGGCGAGGTAGCTTTTAGAAGAGTTATATTCCCGTTACGTTGCAATATTTAATATATCAGAAAAGTGTTACTATCCCCAAATATAATATTAATATACATAAGTTTACAATAATTATATTACAGATAAAAACAAAACACAGCAGAATGATCTTTCAAGTATTTTAAATCCATTGAATAAAATTTAAATAAACCTTGACTTTGAGTTTTCCTTGAATTTAATTCTCCGCTATTAGTTATATAGAGATGTGCTTACTTTTAGATGATTCTACGAGCATGTCTTTTAACACGGTTTGCATACTTTATGAATCACCTACACTGAGATGATATAATGACTAAGCCTTAAAAAATTCAACTCATTTATACAGATTTAACAATACCATCGTGATCCCTTTGTCAAACATAGTCCATTATATTCGATAATCGATAATTATATTTCATGTTCGATAACACACTTTTATTAGTTTCACAATTTTTACTTCATTTAAATTTTAATTCACTACATGCTCACAGTCACAACCGTTTCGCCTTACAGCATTATCTAGTATAAATAATATTTACTTTATAGTGTTGAATTTGAAATTTCCAAATTCAACCCTTGATAAAAAGGAACCAAATGATGTACGTGTTTATAGGCTGCAGCTAGCTTTATACACTTGAATTGGTAAATAGGCAACTCACCAATTCGAGTGTCCTTTAAAAGAAATCAGATTGTTAATGTGGACCAACGTTAAAGAGGTCAGGTTAGGTCCAAATATCACTGCGTGCATAATGTTTTATTTTTAGATATTCGGTACGAACTCTTTTAAGCATATAATGAAAGTACACGAGCATACATTATATAAGTAAATGTATTCGTAAAAAATACAAAAATAGGTATTATTTTCACGTTTACTATCGCTGATAAGAGCAGAATATCGTCTTATGTCTTTTGAATAGAAAATTAATTTGACAATATATTATTCTATCCAAAAGCCACATCAAATAAATTTACAAAATTGGATTATATGATGATTGATACATGTGTTAATTCTATTTATTTCCATATTTTATTACTGGAAGATTATTTAAATTGACTACATGCAGCGTAAACGACAGTTTTTATATTATCGATTACCTTTATAAATTCCATCATTTAATAAAACCTTGTTATAAATAAATTGTAACAAATGCAGTTTAATTTCACTCATGGGTACACCGTATTAACAAATAACGAAATTTATAGCCAATGTAATAACGAAGGAGTATACTTGTTTTGTAACGAATATGCTATAATTATATTTAGTCTGTTCTAATTTTGAAAGTTTGGCGTCGGGCGCACTGTCTGTCGATTGTAGCATTGTTGAGACGTAGGCGCAGCGCAAGGCCGCGAGTTCGGCGGCCGCGTGGTAAAAAACATCGCGAATGCGATGAATGGCGGGCAAGATTCGCGGGCATATCTGCATGGAAATGTTTCGTTGCTCTGCGCAGGCGCACTGCGCGTTGAAATAAAAATGGCGGCGGTGACGTCGTTCACTTTTACATAGATAATATATCTATACTATTTTATGTTTGTGAAATCGTATAAAATGGTTATATTTTAATGTAACGTGAATCATTTTCTATATATTTAAGTAATATTCATATGTTTAATATTGTTCATGATCGTTTATAAATATTACAAGATAAGCTAAACAAGTCATATCATTATGTGACTGGAACTTATATACGTTAACTTAGTAAATATCTTTTTGTTCATTTTGTAAGTGAAAATCAAAATAAATGTAAATTCTTAAATTTATTTGAAAATTAATAATGACATGAAGAGTGTCTTTCTTTATATCTTTTATTTATTACTTTTTATTTTTAATATTTTCCTGCATATGTAAATTAGATATTATAACGGAATGTAAATAAGCCGGGAGGGTCTCTACCGATAAGCAAATATTAATGAAACTGACGTTAAAAATAGCACAATGATTTTCAAAACCTGTCAAATTGTAAATAAGCGACTTTTTAAGGTGTAAAATTAATTATTTAAAGATATCTTAATACGCTTTTTACGTGAATACCACTAACACATGGAAACAGACCAATTAGCAGCTAGACCTCTCCAAATTAACCAGAATTTGCCATAATTAGCTCTTTGTCAGACTGTCTGCGGTCGCAACACCAGACGTACGACGTAGACGTACGTATAAAATTGCTCATAACTGAAAAAATCCAACATCTTTATATTATTTTCCGCAATTGTTACTAAAGTTATGTATTGTATTATACTTTGTACTAGCTTTAGCTGTGTTTTCATACGCATAAGCTACTAAGCTACGGGCGGCGGTCGCCCTTCGAAATTGAGATATTTGGCATCCAATTTAAATGAGACAAACATTTAATGTTTGCCCAAGCTTATCTCAAAATATCTCAGAAAAAAACACATCAAAATTAATTTAGCCTTAGTCCAGATTATTAGCGTGCACAAACGTACGTAGTATTCACGATTTTATCATAAGAATGGATTATTACGGTATTCCCGATTCGACATTTGATTTTTTTTTATATAGAATCCGTGGCGAACTAGCATGCTGCCCAACCGATGGTAAGTGATCACCGCCGCCCCTGAACATCCGCAACACCAGAGGAGTCGCAAACGCGTTGCCGGCCTTGATTTGACTTAGGGACCACCAAGAACCTACACCTTGCTTAAAGGCCAGCAACACACATGAGACTCCTCTGGTGTTGTGCATGTTCCTGAGCGGTGGTGATCAGTTATCATCATCAGGTGAGCTCGTTTGCCAACTATTCTATAAAAAAAATGACCGCGCCACATAGTGGTTAGTGTGTTGTTGTTACTTACTAACTACTACTAGTGTTACTGCGGCACAGGTATTGGATTCGATTCCAGGCTGAAGAACAATATTTGTGTTTCTCCAATGTCGGCTTTCGGGTCTGTGTTTTGTATTTATATCCCGTGTACATTACACTACATCTGAACCTTCCCGAGATCATATTGCACATGCAGCGTCTCTATGTTTGTGATTAGTTTTGATTTTTTTTATCCAAAGCTTGTACCTGAGTAATATAAATTGTTGGTTTTCGGGTCTGGGTGTGTTGTACATATTGTCTCTAACACCGTATCCAATTAATTTCGAAATTATACGGAATTTCGGAAGCGTCCAGTATAGTGACTCTCCTGCTCTGCGCAAATATAACCTTACACTTTTCCATTAGTTCATCATTTTTTTTATTAAATATCAAATTATTTAAATACAAGTAATTAGTTATAGTAGATTTGTTAAAGTCTAGCCTAGACGTATGACAGCCCTAGGCCGGTGCTCGGCGGTGGCAAGCGCGGCCGGTGGCGGTCGATATGGCGCCGCCCGTAACCCACTTCCGGCGCCCGTGACCTTGCCGCCGCCATTCACGCCGCGTCTTACGGCCCCCATCGCTCCCATCCCGCTGCGCCCCCATCCCACGACTCCCGGCTGAAACTTGTGTAAGTTGCAGGAGTACACTGCGAGTTTCACGTTTTGTATATTTACACTCTCCGTCTATCTGTGCGATGTTTACAGTTATTGGTAGTTCCTGGTCTATTTTTTTTTTAATTTGGGTAAAAGTATTATTATTTAGTTAACTATTGAATGGAGTCAAAATTAATTCACGCATTATACATGCATTACGTACAACGTAGAAAAATTGTCTGTGTGTAACCATTAAGATGTAATGAGGACTACATTTTAATAGTTAATAGTGTAAACCATACGTGTAGGTTGACGCTATATCTTTAATTAACTAGATAAATAGAAAACCTAAGAAAACCCTACACGTACTAAACATAAGTATATAGACTAGCTATATAGGTACATAATTATAGGACGTGTAGTGTCTACTGTCCATTTTATCTCATTACAAACGTCTATAGTTTTTAGAGTATCAAGACTATGCCATAAGACGTTTCAAGATGAGACTATGTTTAAAAATAGACAATTTATAGCCTTAGGTGTTGATGATCCACTGTCGTTATGCTCCAGTCAACTTACTAGCGAATTGATAAGAGACTACAGCAAACCAGAAAAAAATACTGGATATTTGTTAATCGATCTATATTCATGAAACGCGATGGGGCGATAGATTCTCGAGCGTCACCACATGCTGACATAAAAGACAGACTGGCCTACTTTATACACATTGATAAATTGTTACGTTACGCTTGAAGATATTACAATCACACCTGTTACTTCCAGCTGTCGCAGACGTTACTAGGGACGATTAATGCGACCGTTTTTTGCAGTTTAAGACTGGAACATGATTTTATTACAACATATACTAATTGAATTATTATCCAAACTTTCAATACAGATCTGGAATTACGTTAGAATAAAGAATTCTAAGGCAATTCCAGGTTCAATTTGTTATTATTATTATAATAATAGGGCGTGAAAAACCAAAGTACACACTATTTTATGTGATTATGTTGCCCAGGATACCTCGATAAGGGAACATTATGCAAATGCAGTTGTCAACCCCGAGACATAAGGTAACCTCGTTACTAAAGTAAGGTCTTCAGTTTCTTTCACTGACCAGACAAACACAATAGCAGAAGCTACTTTTTCACGATCACATCCTGTGAAAACTTACTCGGCCGAGCCTATCCATTTGTATTACAGCTCATTTATAACTGCCACGTTAAAAACAAGTTAAACATTAATGTATAAAATATATATTAAGCCAGGAAAAATATTTTATATGGTATACTTTTACGCAGTCTTAGAAATAATAAAAAAATGGCACTTAACTACTTTGTTCATTCGTGATATATTTTTTTAAAAAATATTTTTTGTGAGTTTCCCTCATCTTATAATTTTGTCTTCATTGTCACCATCCGGTATTTCAGAACATTATAATTATCAACTCTATTGTCTCCTAAAATGGCCTAGACGTAAGTGTTAATAATCGTTTCCAGTTTCCGCCAATTTCAGTAAATGTATGCATATAAATATGTGCCGATCATTGAATTAGCACGTTTGTCTAAATCACTAAAGCCTATAGAAAGTATTCGTGCTCATATAGTTTAGTCTTGAAGCGCACTAGTAAAATGAAAGAGTTTTCATTTAAAACATTTCGTCGTATTAATTTTAGATTCAGAACTCGGCCAGTGATTATTGTCAGTCTATAATTGAGGCGGGAAATATTTAAAGAAACAACTTTACAAATTCTATTTATATGTATTTTTTATGCTCTAAATATAATTAACTTTAAAAGTATTAACCAAAGTTAATACTAACTTAGTTGAAGAGGCAATACAAAAGTTATATTTCAAAGTTGATTTATATAATATTTATATTACATAAAGCGACGTTGAGCTTCGAGTTGATTGAATGAATGGCGTTAAAGTCACGCGACAGATCTTACGTAAAGTTTCCACAATGCTATATAGCTTGCTTGTTTGCGGAATAGACTAGAGTTGTGGTAATCATATTGCAGTAGTTAATTATTATGTTCATTGCTATTTCGTATCTTTTTTTACTGATGTATACTTTACGAAATAATATTTACGTTAAAGGCGATTGTTTATATTTAAATGATGTAGTAGAATTAAATAATTATTTATATTATCATTATCATATAATATAGCTTAAACTCAAATTAACAGGAAAGCGTTAGTTAAATACTTAACGGTGGTATAAGGCAGTACGACCGTTAAATCGGCCAATTTGAGGTCTAACAACAGTTTTATTGAGTGGATCACGCAATAGGTGAGTCGAGGCAAACAACCCCGCCTACACCGCGACATGCGGCCCGTTTGTTACTGGTACAATCTTCTATATTTACATACTTGCTACTAGTGCTGCTCTTTAGTACATTGTATATGTCGATTTGACAAACTAATTTAAAAATAAAAAAATAAAAATTTCATCCTCAACAGCTTAGCCTACACTCATCTATTGCTAAACATATATTGCCACCATATATTGCTAAAAGGTAATGGATTAATGCGAATCGGTAATTGATTAAACTACTTGTAAGTTTGTTTTTAAATTTCAAGTTCAAAAATTTACAACGTAGAGCCAAATGATGGAGAGTCAGTATTATTTCAGAGTGAATTTCAGTATCATTTTACAACGCATAAACATACTATACATGATAAACGTAAATATTAATAATATTTTTTATCACTCGTTTTTAATTTATAACAATGTTTTGACTAACGACCCTTCGATTGTCGATAATATCGACTCTCCTTCCACTTCCACATCCCTATTAAACATCATACTCGGTAGAAGACTGGCAAACACAACACCCACGCGACTGCGGTGTACACTATCAATGTGTGAACTACCAGTAATAAGCGCCACTACTAAAGAATGCATTTCGAAAATAACATCGATATTAAATTTTGTTAGCTTTTACATTAGCTCTACGTTTTGAAATAGGCAATATTCTATTTGCGCTAAGGAAAGAAAGTTGTTTGTGGGAAATTTCACGCCTGCTTTACAATTTAAAGAACTACCAGCGAGCGATAAAAATCGATTCGAGTAGCTACCGTATTAAAATTAATTAGAGAGTTCAATGACCAATGAGAGACTATTAGCTAATTCCTTCGATTCAAGTTAATTGCACTACAATGTTAGGTATATGACGCTGCAGCTTTTACGTTGTATAATTTACGTAGTGGTCAATGGACTAAATCCGTGATTATATGTACACGTGCAATGTATTGGGCGTTCACAATTAATTACAATTTACAAAATGTTCGCTGTTAGCTGTAATAAATCGTGAAATATTACTACGGCTGCATAGTATTGTAAGTATGACGCTGTATTAGTTTGCCGACGCCCACGCGGCTTGGCCCGATGTCTCGAATTCTTGTGCCCCGGTATCGCAGAGCGCGAGAAAATACAATGTCAACTAATAAATTATACTTCGCAACAAAATATTTTTCATTCATTTTATTTATATATACTTGATTAAGATTTATATAAAACAAATGGACATCGTACGTCCCCGTTATCTAGTTTGGAATATAAGTACTCAAAAGTAGGGAAACATTATTACTTCTATTATCGTTTCATACCGTGATTAGTCTACTGTTCAACGTATATCTTATTGTTTAACCCTATTGCCGAAGCCATATTTGTAATTATACCACTGAGAAATACATCATGTAATAAATTTAATTAGTAATTGAGAAATATCATTTTTTCCAAGTAGATATAAATAAGTGAATAACTTTATTTTCTTGAAAGAAAAAAGGTTTCTATAAAGCAAGAATGGAATTTAAAATAAATATTACTAAGAGTTTGGGCAAAAGTGCGGTTGCGAAGCTTCTGTCAGCGGCTGCCCACGCCCGTCCGTCCTAAACGATTGCTATTTTAGAATAGCTCTACATTAGGCCGAACGAGCCGTACCTACCGAAACAGGGTCGCATGAAATTTTAAAAATGTAACGTTCCAGTTTTAAAATTTCATGCAACCCTAGTACGTTTATTTTCGAACTGTTTTAATAGCAACCCTTTAAATAAAGCATAACATTAATCTGACTTTCACGTAAGGGATTAATTGTATATATACGATGACCCAGAATTTATCTATCAGCCAAATTATCGCCAAATTACGCTTCGCTTAGTTATATTATATAGAAAACGCTCCTTTATCTAAGCCAAATTTTAATTAAACAATTTCTAAATCTGGTTGAGCATTGCATCATCTATGAGGCAGGTCGAAAAGCCGCATGCGCAGACAGAGACAAAAATATATTATTGTGCATCTTTTGCTCTTAGCATATCATTCGTAAATGCAATTAGCACACTTTCACCATTATTTTTACCTTATAAGGTATTTATTCGTGTGCGCGCAATACATCAGTATTAACCGTGGTATTTTGCGAATAGCAAGTTCATGTTTTAAATTTTATGGCCGGGACAACGAAATATTTAACTGTCAGTGAAGTATCGCACGTATGTAAATGAAACTTGTTAAAGATAACATTGCTCATTATGAATAGTGACGTCAGAGATAGTACGTTCGGAAACAATTACTAGATTGTTTTAAGGAATATATCATACCATACATTTTTTTTTAATCTACTTAAAACAAGTATGGTTAAGTTTAAAATGTTGTTATGTAATACCAATAAAGTCAGCGTTGTTTTTGAATTTGGGGAATATGTTTTTGAACATACACGGGACACACGGATCTGTATTATTATTAATAAAAAAATATAAAAAATATAAAAATTATTAATTAATTATTATATTTTTAAATAAAAAAAAATGTTTAAGGTAATCTTGTGATTAAGCTATTTTAGTTTGGAAATGGGAAGCGTTTGACTGATGGTATAGTCTAAACTGATAAAACGTAGAAATTTAATAGAAAATGTGTATGCATTTAGTATTGAAGTCTACTATTTCATTATTATTAAAGGTTATACTATTATAGTATAAGGGTATACTATTGAAGTTAATACGATAAGTGAAATGCGAATCGGTGTCTCTTATTTGTAAATTGTTGGCCCCGTATGAATAGGTAAAGTAGGTATTAGATAAAACAGTACAAAAGTTATCGGAAAGGCCGATGCTGTTTTCCTTTTAATTAATGTCCTAAATATTTATCCGTCCTTGTATTTATTTGTTACAAACCTAATATTTCACTGTATATAGCAATTAGTACCACTCATATACATCCTTATTTGTAATCATTGTATACGAAATTGCCTTAATATTAAAGTTAAATTTAGGCGGTTTGGGCCATCCGAATTGAATTTCTTCTCATTATACTACCTAATATGGATATAAAATATTAGAAGTGATTAAAAGTTAATACCGTATTTTAAGAAAATAATCGAAAGGTGAGTGCGCGTGACGGAACTGGTTATAGAAAATTAAATTTTCACTGAACCGTTAAAATGTAACGACTGAACCGTGAAGCTCTTATCCTATCTATGAACCACGAAGCACTCAAGTGTCAGAATTTTAAATAGCTGCTGTTAGGTTATCTAATAAGCCTAATTATATAATAACTAATTTTAGAATCATTAAAAAAATTGCCA
This sequence comes from Teinopalpus imperialis, assembly GCA_029286865.1. NCBI lineage: Eukaryota > Metazoa > Arthropoda > Insecta > Lepidoptera > Papilionidae > Teinopalpus > Teinopalpus imperialis. The sequence continues at coordinate 1,956,057 of JAGSMU010000009.1, forward strand.
TACCATAATTTAAGAACAAAGCTATTTAAAGATTCAACATTTCATCAGTGCAACACAACTTCGTGGCGTGGTGGCTAGAGTAGAGTTTGTGCAAATGCTTACGCTACTGTATACCATGAGCAGTTAATGTCATTTGTTAATAACCGGATTGCCGTGTTCACAAATCAACATTCAATTACTTATATATAAATACAATTAATTTCAACATAATCAATCTCAGAAAAAAAATGTACTTTCTCTCAAATTTAGCCAAACTATTACTCCATTTCGGTAATCCGATAAGGTCATTTAAAAATTAGCTTAACTTTATATCTATTATTGCGATGGACATCTTTCAACATTACCTCATTGCTATCAACATATAGTTTTTTTTTGATTTAGCAATTTTTTGGAATAAAACAAAATGTCCAATCGAACAAAAATTAGCATGTCCGTAATAGAATCTTGGTGCTCTATATGTCCCAATATACCACATAATGGTGTTTAAGAGATAAAACAGAATTTAGTTGCCAGAACGATGTTATGTCTTAGACCTCATCGGTCACAAAGTAACTTCTTAAGGAAATTCGAGTGTTCATTGGCCAGTATGGCCACGTAACTCTATGCTCTTTTTGTTTTCATAGAAAAAACTACTAGCATATTACCATATAACTTCTGAAGTGTCATAATGAAAATAAGAAATATATAAGCAAACATTTGAAATAAAATAAAGGACTAATGATTATCAGCATTAGATAGGTGTGCTTACTGTCGCTCTATTTCATATGGTAAGTAAAGATATTCATCCAAATTTGATCCAAAATGGACGTCTGTCACATAAATTAAAAAAATAAAATCTCTTTTTGCCTCATTTTCAATATCAGTGAAACATGGCACAATGGAAAGTAGTGAATCATGTACTAGTAATATTCCCAACAAATAATATTATCTCTACTGTAATATTTTACTAAGGCTTAAAACAATTTTCTTGTAACAGTTATATATTATTCAGAAGCTGTTCATTCCAATTTGTGCAAATATCTAAATAGTATATACGTAATACGTAATGTTTAATGAATTTAAAATATGTTTATAAATTCCTATATAAACCCTTTTACTTTTTATGTAAAGCCTACCTGACTATGAAAGATATATTTCTATGCATTTCTATATTTTAAGTGTTAAACTTATCGACGCTGAATTTGCAATTTCGCAGCCGTGCGTTGTAATTCCCGTCCGTTTACAGATTCTTAAGCATAAAAAATGATTTATGGTAATTATAGGATCGGGCAACACCCGTTTGGACCTTAAAATTTCTTGGTGAAATTTATTATACTATCTACATTGTGTGTCTCTAAACCGGGAGTGGTTTAATTCCTAAATAAATATTAGGTACGTACTACGTGATGTACATTTGAAGTGTAAATTAGTTTAAAAGAGATAAAAGCAAGAAAGACGACGAAGTGGAGTATTGAGCCAAAGTTATTTGAACTATGCTTTTACTAATTACAACTCCACGCGAATAGTGAACGATCGATCAATCGTCTTCGTAAATAGACTGCGGACCGTGCCAAGTATTTCCCGCGTCTCGCCAACCACGCGGCATTCATTCTTTGATTCTTATTCTCTTTCACTTTACCTATACTATTAACAATTAGGCGGTAGCCACTTTATAGTTTACATAAAACACATTTTGCAATATTCTCTTAGAAATATTACTTAATACTATCTATTGGTAAAAATTTTAACGAATTCGATTAGCACGTACGGGTCGTATTCGTCATATTATTTATGATACAAGTGTAACTCGGGTCTGAATATTTTAATCAGTATCGACTATTTAGAATGTACCCAAATCCACGGATTTATTATTTAAGTCCATTTGTGCCTTTTGGTAAGGTTTTCGGGATTGGCTTCAGCTAAGGAATCGGGTCTGAGATAAATAGTTACATTTAGCAAATGACGCAGCTAGTAAAAGACAGTATAATATAAAATTTGATATTTGAACAATTGCGCGGGCGTGGCGTATTGAAGTACAAATTCCTTGCTATTTATAAACACTTGTATCGTTATATTGACAAAATTAAACAAATCAGCCATTTTAGTTTGGCCTTGCGATTTGATACGGATTATCTACGACTACGAGGTAAAATGTTAATAGATAAAATTATTCTATTGTATAAGTTTATTCTCCATTGGGTATTCGACGCATATTATTTATTTAACGTCGAACGAGAATATTTGTCCTCAACCCGAGTTTAGAAAATTACCCCAATACTAGCAAAAACTCAGAAGTCCAGCCAGCTTGTCCGAATTATACCTTTGTCTTTCCTTACTTATCTGAGCAAAATTTTATTTTTAAGTCATAGTCGTCAGGTTTTGTTAAAGGAAAATTGTGAAGAAATTTTCATCAATCTCATTCTATTTTCACGCTCTCGGTGGAATTCCTATGTCTTTTTCTATGATTATTCTTTATGATGATGATCTTCATGATTTCTTTCGGCTTTCGCTATGGCTTAAGTCTACGAGACACTTGCCAGAGACTTCATTCGGCATTTGATGAAGAATCCTCATGCAGCAGCTCTGTGTATTTGATGTGGATGTGATCATCTCCATGACGACGTACGTGAAAGTGAAGATTCCAATATTAATACTGAACAACTGATTGAAAGTGGCATTGAAATGAGGTAAGTGCAAAACATTTCGCAAGTGCATTTGAAGGTTCGGAAGCTTTGCACTGGATACCGATACCGTATGATTGGTCGTAAGAACAGAAATAACTGCGTGCGAGTGATGCCGCAAAGTGATAAAAAGTTTGTCGGTGGATAGTCATTTGCTGTCTATAATAACGTGATAGATAATGACGAAACACATGTACACCCGTACTGCTTTAAACCGGAAAGAAAAAGCTAGTCAGCAGAATGGGTCCCTCTTTTTGAAGAATTGGCGAAGAAAATCAAGAAAAGTGGGAGCGCCGGCAATAAAATTGTTATTTTTTTTACATAAATCAGGACATTGGATTGGATTGGGGGACTGCAGATTGGTACGTAAATAATTGATGGCGTAGAGTGGTTGAATTTGCGCAAAGTGTCCTCGCAGCAATGTGTTTCACCACGATAAGACGAACGCACATTCGCTAAGACAACGAATGTGTATTTGAAAGCTTCAAATGTGGATACAAAAAGGCATATATTCGCAATACAGCCTGGACCTCGCGTCTCGTGACTTGTTTTTGTTTCCGAAAAATTAAGATAAGCTAGGAGGTTAACGATTTACATGCCGCCCGGAAACGGCCGTGAATTCCACGAAGCCTGGATTCACTGCATTACTCAATGGCAAAATAACGAATGCCAAAATTTGTTTAATGGTAAGAGCAAATAGTTCGAAAACCAATAAATGTATCATAAGTATAATATCTGGCCTTATTTATAATAATCCAGAAACTTTATTTAAGATAGTTCTTTTTATTTCCCGTCCTTATTAGTAACAGAAAGTAAACGTACTATATCAGAAACGTTTCATTAATCGTTACATATTAAAAACGTTACACTGAAATTCGACCTTGTGATTTTGCTATCGTCGCGCTCAAAGAAGTTTCACTTCAAAAGAACAAAAAAATAATTATGTTACATTATTAAAATATTGAGGTTTTTGCATATAATCGCCACGTCCTACATAGTTGTATTTGCAAACAAATATACGTTGACCTCGTGTGAACAGTTATTGTTTCCATTTGGATTCGATCCGTGACGGCAACACGCGTAGGCGAGTAGACCATCTCTAGAATACTAAACTGTTGATCTAAGCCGCCGCGACTGCCTACCTGAAACCCACCTGCTGGAATAACCACCGATTGTATGCAAATGAGCCCAATCATTACGCCTTACTTGTACCCCACCATTGATATATCGGTGAAGTATTAAATGGAAACTGGTTTTCTGTTTCGTTCTTGTTGAGAGTGACTTTTGCTTGTCATTATTTTTTTAGAGATAAATCGTTTTATAACACAAAATTATTCATTCAATAAATGATGTAAGTTTTCATAAATCAGAATGTTCCTTGTAGTTGCCATGAAATATGTTGTTTTACATATTTTTTATGGTAAAGTGGTGATAAATGAGTATGTAGTTCACCACAAATTTATCCGCCATTAGAATTCATAACGCAGATGTGCTAAATTAATACTAAAATGAAATACCTCACCGTCACCTGTAATAAGGTCGAGGACCAGAGTTGGTATACTGGAAAGCGTGGGCTTACGTGCTATTCACAAAAAGTTCAAGTTCAGTTCACCTGTTGGCATGTGACTCCTGCGGCCCATGACATCTACATTCATCCTAGACAAGGAATCATAAGGCAGATGCGTTGTTACCCTTGAAGACTGAGATGGAGTGTCTCGTCTCCCTACACACATCGGACGAAACAGAGCATTATGCTTCTATTTTACGCTGGAATACTGTGAGGGCGCGGTCATACCCCGGTCGAGCTGACCCATTCATTCTGCAGCTAGAAACAAACTGCAGTGAAACTCTGCCACTGTAAAAGACTCGTTCTGTGTGACCGTTGACCAGTCCTTAATACATTATATTATTTAATTATATTGTTTACGTAAAATATATACATTGCATTAATATAACAAACCACTGTTGTTATGCTGTTAAAAACAACAAATTTTACTTACAACACAAATACTGTTATCAAGACAAGAGGATTCGTTTAATTAATAATAGACCACTTGTTTTGTATGACACGTGTGTGGATCACAACGATAACATGTTAATGTAAATAAGCTAGTGCCTAAGTATAGAGTTAAATATATACTATTTGTATCGAGATTGCGTTATGTAAACGTCGTAATATACCTACAGATCACTTTATAATTGGATAAATACATTTTATCTTGTAATAACAATTTACTTTGGGCTAAAAGTAATATATAGGAACTATATTAAGCAGTGGTAGAGCTACACTGCAGTTTGTTTCTAGCTGCAGATTGAATGGGTCAACTCGACCGAGGTAGGACCACGCCCTCACAGAATACCAGCGTAAAATAGCAGCTTAACGCTGCTGTGTTTCGTCTGGTGAGTGCAGGGATCCGGAAACCTATTACTGGAGACGAGGCATTCCATCTCAGTCCTCAAGGGTGACAACGCATCTGCATTATGATTTCTTGTCAAGGATGAATGTAGATGTCATGGGCCGCAGGAATCACTTACCATCACGTGAACTGTGTGCTCGTTTGTTACTCTTAATGCTATAAAAAAAAAAAAAATTAATTGTATTTTTGATTTCCAATATTCATGCGACTTTTGCTTTCGGGAGATTTCTCGGTATCTTGTTAATGCGTTATCGTAGGTCTTTACGGCCGGATTAATACATACCAATAATAACTTCAGTTATGTAATTAAATATTTGTTGGAAACAAGTATGCATATGAAATGTACGTGGTATGCTAACGCTATATCACTGCTGTATCACGAATAAGTTGGTATTTATAGCCGCCTAATGTGCTTCTTTTGGTGAAAGAAAGATATGGGAGACCTTATTACTGGTCACAAGCGTTTTCGTACTCAGAAATAATCACGGTCCTGTGTAAGTGAAACTGTGCGCATGTTTTTTATGAAATAAGTTCAAATGTAAAATGAAAATGACATTTAAATATATTTTGTTCACATAAAATTTCGAATTAAAATATGGTTCTCTTCATATTTGTAGACGACGGTGAATGATGTAGGTGTATATAGAAGCCGTGGCATCAAGTGGCTGTCTAACCTACTAGAGAATATATAGTTATGTATTCCATATAACGAATATAAGTATATACCTAAATTATTTAAATTTAGATCACAATGAAAAACATGAACATTTATCCGGCAACATATCGCCAACTGACCCGATATTAAAACGAGTTGTAATTAAATATTAGCGAGATAAACCCCGGCTTCTGTTATCACTCGGCAGTCACGTACGCAGCGGTCGGTCAAACGATCATCAACAACGCGAATATCCTACAAATAACATTTCATTTATTACACAAACTTAATTCAATCATTATGGCTACAACTAAATAAAATAATGGAATATAAAAAAGGTAATTAATTTAATAAGAAAAACAGATTTCGATTAATTTACAATTTGAAAAATAAATTCTATGACATTTAACACAAAAAGAAATAACGTTCGAGAACTTTCTAAGTAAATAAAGATATTACAAGACGTTCTCAGTTTACTTAAATGTCAATCGATAATTTGGTAATTAAATATTTATTAAAGTATCATATTATTTACTATTCTACAAGGGTCGCTAATGTAAACTCAAAATAACACAATAGTATCTAGTTAGCTAGTTATAGTGGGCTTTTTAGACGCTTATTGGAACGAAATAGTATTAAAAATGTTGTTTGGTCTGTGCGGGTTTATATCACGATTTTATTTATATCCCTGTATTGCATTCGTAGCGCAGCGCTTACAGGTCTCTCTCGAAAGCCTCATTCTAATCATGAATATATTATATTTATTCCAAAATGTAGATAAGTCCTAAGTTGTTAGCAGTGTCCGCCACTGTTACTCAAATGTCTGTCAAAATTAATTCGGCTTTCAGAGTTTTAGACCTGGCAACCCTACTCATAACCTAAATATTTTCGATGTAAAAATTTAAAATCCATCACAAAATAAACATTGTTTTTTTTTATAACTATTGCATGCCATTTATATTGAACTAGATAGTTCTTTGTCTTCGTCTTGAAGCTGTCTAAAATAAAATTAAAACAGATCTATTGTATATCAATTACCGATGGAGCAAACATAAATATTTAGGTGTTGAAATGCTATACGCGGATGACGTCTCTCTCGGCGCCGTTCGATCGCATATACCGTCTCTATTTATTTTCTTTTCCTTTTATAAGTTTCCAGAGTTAGCGAACACATGTAGACGTATTTACGTTATATAACGTAGTAAAGCTTTTAAATATTCCCTGTGCGCTAAATTAAGCTTAATCAATTTCACTCCGTAACCTATCACGTGCTTCTGGAAATTCGGAATCCGGTACTGTTGCTTTTTTCATACGCCACTTTAATGTTGGCTAGTGAAGATTATTTCGCACAATTTATCTGATCTAGATATATTTATTGTTAACGTGATATATTTGATTCGAATGAGTATTTGTTATATTTCTAAATACACTGTCGAAAGTCAAAAGTAACATGGCTTATTTAGTACAAGGCCTTAACACCTAGCTTTTTTTTAATTAAATCGTTTATACATTTTAGTTGCATATTATAATATATTAACAAATTTATTTGAACTGATATCATCGTCGTCGAAATAACATGTTCTGTTAGTATTGACAGTTCAGCACGCGCGTTTCGAAGAAGGCGACATCAATGGCCGAGGAAGACGCATATGCATGTTTTGAAAACGTAACTTTCAAGGAAGACATACCGCCAAGCAATGTCTCATACGTCAATTGAACTCCTAGTACTATATCATATTTTTGTGACAAATGAACTAAGAAAAATGGATATTGTTTTTTTGTATTATGACTTTCTTTTTTCTTATTAAGGGTTTGTCGCTAGGCGAGTGTTTTGATCTTTATTATCCAATAAAAACATATTTTAAACACCACAGTTACCGACCAAGTTATATGTTACAAAGAGTGTTTTAAATTTAAATTTGAATATGTGCAAGGGTATCCCGGAGAATACCTGTCTCTCAGAAGACAAAAAGACACAATGAGTGTGTCGTGACGGCGGATGTATGGAGAAAAATGTTATCCATCCCAAACAACGGGGAAAGGGTAAGAGAAAAAAGTAAAAGAGAGAGAGAGCGAAGAGGATGCATATTAATAATACACTGTTCCGCGACTGCGTTAGCTAAACAAGTGCACACAGTAGCTCAGTAGAATACAATTTCTTTTGTATTCTATTGAAGCTAATTTATTTTAAAATAGAATGTTTAAATTAACTTTTAGTAAATATAATTGTTTACAAAAATAGTTTTCATTTGTCGAACTTAATAAAACTTCTTTTTAATGTATTCTAATTTTCTGCTTTTTTATTTAAGCTGTGAAGTTAAAAAAAAATAATAGAAATTTTCATGTATAAAAATAAAATTACATTATATATAGGTTAAAGAAGATTAATTATGGTTGATAAATGAGCAAGCTTGATGGTAAGAGATTCTTGCGGTTTACAGAAATACACAATTCTATTCTTGGTAAAATCAATATGCTCATGCGTGGTCCACCTTTGAGGACAGACACAATGCTTCGTCACTAGTTATTGTGAATCAGGCCTTATACTTTCTTTTTTAAAACTGATGGTTAAAAGCATGTGGGTCCCATTCATGAACACTATCAGTATCAAATATCACCATTCTTGACAAGAAATGTCCTGCGAAACTTGCCGTAATTTGGACGGTGGTCCACCGAAGTAACATCTAGTGATGTGGAAACAGCTTACGTAAATAAATTACGCCAATGTTATTATGAAGCTGGGTATTTTTGCGCGAAGGTCTCGTCAGAAATAGTTTAAGAATGTTATTTATCTGTTTCCAGCTCCGTATTTGAGAAGCGTCAGTTTCTCGACTTTGATTTCGCGCAGATTTTCCCATTACTTACAAACATTTCTTCAAAGAATTACATAAAAAAAGAAACGGGATTTTTGCACGTATTTATAACCAATGATTTAAATTAGGATATAAAACTATTTTTTTGTAAATATATATATTTGTAATAGTATATATAATGTATTGTTGTATGTTTTAGTTTTTATATTTATTTCTTCTATTAATATATATAAAAATAACTAGAGCAGCCCGCTAGAGTAGACTTGTTTCAAGTTTTCAATTGCAGAACCTTTTTTTTTAGTAAGTTCGGGTGAAATGTTAAAAGAAAAATCCTGACTACTTGGGGTTGATTCTTATTATAATATTAGGGGTGGCACACAGTTCACCTGACGGTCGCCCATGACATCTACATGTATTCTCAACAAAGTTTCAGGATGTCCTAGTCACTTCTGAGCACTGAGATGGAATGTCTCGTTACCTGTAATTACGGTAACCGGATCCTCTTACTCACCATACGACACACAGTAGCTTTATGTTATTATTCAACATTTATATTCTGAGAGGGCGTGGTCGGGTCAACCCATAGAGCTGCGGTAAGAAAAATTACCACGGTTATGTAGAATTTGTATCCATTAAAACCCATTCAGTGATCATTCTTAATGTTACGCATGCGGGGGTCCGAGATTTCCTACCGAAATCATCGATATCGCTATGCGCTGAGCCTTAGCGTTTGGGGCTGGTACTATTGGGTCCGGCTCGTTCATGCTGCAGCTAGAAACAAGCTGCAGCGTGTCTCTACCATTGTTAAATATTTATTTATTGTCTATTTACAGATTTAATGTATACGAATTTATTTAGTTAGTGCTGGCTGGTACGGTGGAATTAATAGGCAGCATTGAACTTGAACGCGGCGGTGCGTGCGTGCGTGACGTCACCGCATACACGTGCCGGCGCGGGGCGTCGCTCGACCGCCGCAAGGCCACGGCCCGCCTCGCGAAACTAACCGTGAAAGATTATCCCCTTTTGACTATTACTGAATTATAGAAAATATTTTGACTGGCCGCGTCATCTTTTTGGTTCGATATCCAGCCGAGCATCAGTATCTGTCCATCACACATTGTTGGTTTTAGGGTTTATTTGTATCGTATTTATGTCCCGTTGTAATGCATATGTATTAAATCGAGTCGGTCTGTTTTCGTGGATGCTTCCGGCGTTATAATCTATATAATTCAAACAAGATATAATCAATTTTTTTTAAACAGAGTTTTATGTACATGGTCGATCTACGCTTGTAGCACCGAATTGGTCCGTTTTCCAACTTAAATGCTTTGATAGTTTCAGCGTAAAATATCAACTTATTGCTGTATTTTGTTTGGCGTGTGTGACCTTACATAGAGAGAAAGAAAGAACATTAGTAATAAAACTAACATTATGATTATGATAGATGATTAATAGATAAATATTATTAAACGCTAGTTATCACGAATCGGTCCCAACTCGGCACATGCTGGCTATGATACACCAGCGCTGGTCTTCCGTTTGTGATGTCAAGATACAACTTCAACACTGAAATTAATAGTACACATAGCAATTCCATCGTGTACCTCAAGGACATGATGATTACGTATTAGACGAGAATTAATATTGATGTTATGTACGCAGAAATCACTTACGACTAACCTTCTTTAGCACTCTAAATATCATAAAAAAAAGACTCGTGGATTTTAGTTTCGATAAGACGGTGATGGGATGGGATTTTAGTTTCGATAAGACGGCGATGGGATGGGATTTTTTTTCCATTTTTTTGTTTATAATATTAACTATTACAAGCCTCCAGTATTATTAGTATTTCTATTTTAAATAAATCTGTCCATCCAAAGTTTGTCTGCAAGAGATCGCTTTTAAAGATAAGACCTCCCATTGCGTAATTCGAACGAGTCTTTATTATGTCTGCAACATTGTATTCCATTTTATTCCATTATACACGATACTTGATTTCTAATTTTGTTTTGGAAAGGACAACAAAATCTAGACCAATTCGCAAACGTCTATTGTAACGTAAAAGTAAAAAAAAATACAAAACACTTTTTTAGAGTGGTAGAGCTACACTGCAGTTTGTTTCTAGCTGCAGAATGAATGGGTCAGCTCGACCGGGGTAGGACCATACCCTCACAGAATACCAGCGTAAAATAGCAGCTTAACGCTGCTGTGTTTCGTCTGGTGAGTGCAGGGATCCGGAGACCTTTATTACTGGAGACGAGGCATTCCATCTCAGTCCTCAAGGGTGACAACGCTACTGCATTATGATTTCTTGTCAAGTATGAATGTAGATGTCATGGGCCGCAGGAATCACTTACCATCAGGTGAACTGTGTGCTCGTTTGTTACTCTTAATGCTATAAAAAAAAAAAAAATTGCCAAACAACTTTTTTAACTCTATAAGTTATGTTTCATTGGTTGAATTAATGGATGTGACTATAAGCATGCTTGAACAAGTTGTTACAATCAAAATATAAAGACTTTATTTATCTTTTAAGAAAAAATAAATATGCACGCTTACTTAAATGTAAATTGATTTTTATGAGTTTTGGAACTTTGTTTATTGATGGCAGTAATATAATTTCTTCATTATATTTTTTTGCGGAATATGAAGTTATATATAATTTATTTCTTTACTTATATTTTAAGGGATTAATATATTAGTCGGTAAGGTTGTTTACTCATAAAAAATATAGGCAAATAAACTATTACAACCGTATAGTTTCCTAGACTAATTATGGAATAAGGTTTAGGCAGACAGCTTATTATTCATTTGCGAAAACCACAGGCATATCTGTTATATAATATATATGTAAATATACGTTTCTCTTAGTATAAAAATATCTCTCCTTACTTATATTGGGACCGCAATAAACTATAGACACATCACTGTTAAACATTAAACAAAGATAAGATTTGAATCCATTACTGAACATAGATCTCACCTATGAACTTCTCTTGTACTAGGGATAATATGTAGGTTAATTATGACCATAAATACTATAAAAGTATAGTCGCCCTGTATGTTCAACTACCTTAATTACATTTAAAATGTTTCGAAATGCGGAATTCCGAATAAAACGCCAGACATATCGATCACGTCGAGTATACGAGTGTACTGCCAAAAGAAATAACATACTCAAAAATTTATTTCTTATTACAGGTAGATCTTTTTAAAGTGTTCACCTTGGACGCGTATTCACTATTCCATTCGTATACGCCTTGGAAAATAGCAATCACCACTTTTCTTTAAACACCTCAGAAATCTTTAAGCTACAAACAGCCAGTATCTTCTTTGTTTTCAAACCTTTAATATGTGTATTCCCTATGCGGTTGATGTTGGATAGACACGTTTTTAAAAATTAAAATAGCTGTGTTTTCCGTCCGAAGTGTGCGGAGAGGCGGCGACAGTTAGAAAGCTTTTTCGACAACTTCAACTTTAAATTCAGTCAACCAATTGTTCCTGAACAAGCAGACTCGCCAAAAGTTAAACAATGTTTTTAACGTAACGTCTTGGGACGTTAACGCTATTTTATAATCATAATAAATCAAAATGCGAAAATCACGTCGAATGTGCTATTGTTTAATTACGACAGCGCTTCTCTTGGAAATAATAAATTTACAATAGCGATATTCGATTTAATAAATTCCATTTATCAGCAAATAACCTTGTCTTACGATAGTACGTAACGTGCCAGTATAAAACAAATAACTAAGGAGTATCTAACTTCTTTTGACATGAGTCTCGTAATCATTTTTAGGGGACAAGACATGTTTATTAACTATTTGAAAATATCTTACCATTATTATTAAATGTCTCTACAAGTTAGATACATTAAATATAACTTATTGTTACACGCCGTCATCAACATGAAAAATGTTGCTTTATATTATAGGAATGTTCCCTCTTTCATGTTTGATATTTGTTTTTTTTTATTTACATTAGTAAAATCCCCTTTTATATGTAATTTCTTGCATGATGTGTCTACGATAAACGCGAGTATATGTTTCACTGTTGAAAGGGTTAGATTGCAATTATATGCATGCTTATATCTGCATGGGATCTTTATCTTGTGTTTCTGTTAATCTGCAATAAAGTAAATATATAAACGAAAGGCGGCGGTTTTGGCAATATGTAAGATTCAGCGGCAATGTTCTGTTTGCATAGGTGATCATGCATGCATCTTTAAAATCACACTTCACTTCTAGTCTCCCTACAATCATGATCTTGTACCCTTTTTATTACATCAAAGCATGAGTGCTGTGAATTTTCCGTATAAGTTTTGACCATAAAATAGAAACCTGTCAAATAAAATGTCTTTCATATTAACAACAAGCAAAAAAAATTCAGAAACTTCCCAAATTCATATAATATATATTAGCTACATAATTTACCTTAAGTTGATAATTAATTCATAATTTTGTTATTATAATTTCTTGTACTCTGGAGCTCATGTTAAGTTTCGCGCACGTAAATATTTTTTGTATTTTTTATCTTTTATTTTGAGCGAAAAGAAAAATTAAGTAAAATATAAAAACCTGTTATTAAGATTTAATATTTTTGCGTGTACACTTCTTGAGGGGCTAACGTCCAGCAATAGATGTTGTTGGTTGATGAGGATAATTTTTATTGCCTTGTTAACATAATTGAAATTAAAAAGGTAAAAACTAACAAAATGTGTATAATTCAATCAATAGTAGCCGCGTGAAATAGCAATTGTATTTCGTATGGTCAGTGAACAAAATCGCAGTGCATTTTATTGGTAAAGAAGTGTGTCATCTTACCCTGAGAGGTCCCATATGCATTTTTTAATGATACTAACACAATTTAAACTAAGAGTGAGAAAAAATAAATGTTATAGGCCTCCATGCCATCCTATTTAAAAAAAAAAACAATCACAAACTTAAACATCCACAATTGTACAAAAGTTAAAATTGATATCTAAACGAATATAATAAAATACAGGATTATTTCGCTAGCGTTCTCTAACATGACAACACTTCACACTTAGTAGATAAGGTGTTGCTGCTTATTTACTCTATGTAGCAACCTTTCTAAGGTTAAAGTTTATCTAACGCCATTCTGTCGTTACACAACCGGTGGAATAAGCAAGTTTACTCGGTGCAAATACTATGCAATAAATTGAATATTATTCATTTTAAATGCAACTTTTTTCTCTTATTTTATATGAGTATTGCTGTCGTGTTCGTCCACAGACATTTACAGCTTTATCTAATTCAACAGCAGCGAGCGGAAGGCCCGCTGAGTAGGTACAACTTTATTAATAGGTATTATTTAGATTCTAGTGGATTTAAGAAAATGTTGATTCATTTGATGTCGATTACATAATTTTTTAAGCGAGATGTAAAATTTGGCCCATCCAGTGTCTGATAACGGGTCATATGTTTAAGTTGAACCTGACTTGTGAGACTATGGTAACCAAAAGAATTAAGGATATGATTTTTTGAAATAATAAAAAAACTTTCAATAATTCAAAAACATGACACAATAACGAAAGTTGATTTTTTTTAAATTACATTGAGAGTTGCAAACGAGCACACAGTTCACGAGAAGGACCACGGACCAAGGAGCACACAGTTCAGGAGAAGGACCACGCCCTTAAAATAGCTAAAATTGGTGAGTGAAGGGATCTGAAGACCTTTATTACTGGTGACGAGGTATTCCATCTCAGTCCTCAAGGCTGACAACACATCTGCATTATGATTCCTTGTCAAGGATGAATGTAGATGTCATTGGCCGCAGGAATCACTTACCATCAGGTGAAATGTATGCTCGTTTGTTATTCTCAATGTAGTAAAATAAAAAAATAATTTCCGTAATGAAGATATAACTGTAACAAAGATATGGTTTAATCTTATTAACCCTCCTTGATATTTGGTTATCTACGTTATCATTTGATAAGATATACATCTATACACATATAAATACACAAGTGTTTCGTACTCTATACGTCTCTATATTAAATTTCCAGATAAACGTTTTATTAATACTAACTAATGTGAGTATGTTATTCTTCAAAGATAATCACACTTTATTATAAATACATTAACAAGTATTCTTGAAATATGATAAATTTATATACGACATTTTATATTATTTAAATACTAAAATTTAATATTAAGCACGTGATTTTTTTATGACTAAACGTTTTCAAATTTAATAATGTAGCTTATCAATACAGATATTAATATGTTGCACTAGTGAATTAAAAATACGAGGAATGAATGGATCTTTTGAAATTGTAATACCGACTTTGACATAATCATTACGAGTGTCCAAGGTGTGATAGATATCTTTATGACGGAATAACGTTCAAGATTATTTACTGTCTGTCATTACTTAATAATATTATATGAATATTAACACTGGCATTTTATTTTTAATAATTAGAAGGTTTTACATGCCATTACTTTACATTATTAACAAAATGTTGCGAATTGATTAGTTCACGAAATTGGGCGGAGACATACGAGCTCACTAAGGATTCATAGCGCAACTGCGTTGTTACCATGAGGAGTAAGGTAGAATTACGGGGCCTACAACCGGTACCGCAAATACCGGTACCATATAGGTGAATACCAGTATTTTCCAGTACTTGGGTATCGGTAATTAGGACCGTTGTTAATACCTTAAACGTTACTGTATCCAGTTATACTTGCGATCCTGTCAAAATTTGTACATATACATAGATACATAATATTAAAAGTTATAAAATTTTGAAAAAAGGTATAAATTCGTGTGAATTTATTAATGATTTTACAATAATTTTACTTCTATTTTACCATTTCATCATGTGTAACTTCTAACTTTTATACTTAATACGATAACCCGTATTGTATTTCTAAGAAACCATTCCGATATAGTTATAGCAGTAGTTTACTATATACTTTTTGTTTTTCTCGTATAATCAGCTGAAATAACATCTGCTTTACCAATTTACGTCTATCTAAAATGATATCCATTTATTACTGTCTGCAGCAAAAATAGGACAGTTCGAACCGGAGAGGGACAACTTTACAGAGTTCTAGCGTGAAATTCGTTTCGTCTGGTTAGTGTAAGTATTCCGAGACCCTCATTATTGGTCACAATCTGACGTCCACATTATGATTCCTTATTGAGGATGAATGCTGTTGTCATAGGCCGCAAGTATCTCTTATCAGCAGCTAAACAATTGTGCTCGTTTGTATATAATAAAAAAACAGGTATATATATATATTTAATGGCGTTGGATTCAAGGTCAAAGAGTAAGCTAGCTGTCGATCGTTGTAAATATATGAAAACGACATATTAGCAGCAATTTGCGTAGTATATACGACTTGCATAAGACATGTTTCGCAAACTTTACTACAGTATGGCCGCGAAAGCTGTGACGTAATATGCGCGAGCGCGGCGGCGGTCCTGCCCATTGATTATACCGCTTCGTGAATGTAAACTGTTACCTAATACTAACAATTCCTATTCTTAATTCGCGATAAAGTATTCAGACACGAAATAGTTGACCAGCTAGCCATTATGCTGTTGTTTAGTTACTCGTTGAGTAGCACTGTGTTGTTGCTCTTTTTAACAGACTTGCTTTGTCTTCAACAGTAAGCTAAGGTAATTTATTATATTACAGTTGTTATAAACAGAAATATAGTACAATACAGTGCTATAATACATAGAATTTAAAAGAGTTTTAAAATCAATTAATCCAGGAGGACATTATCATATGAATCTAATTTGTTATTGCGAGAGTCTCATTTTATGCCTTCCTATAATGATTAGTAATAAATTTTCAATTAATTATATACTTTAGAAATAAATGCGGCAAAGCGACGGGGGTGCGGGTGAGGGGCCAGGTTATTTATTTATTTATTATTTTTGGCCCAAGTAAAACAATCATTGGCGGACTTATCGCTAAAAGGTTCATATAGCCTTAGTGCACTGTTTGTAACTTAGTGTACCTATAATATAGAGTAAAATAATGTCAAAAAGTTTTAAATAAACCTTCATAGACGTATAAAACTTAAGGGATAACATCTAATCTGTAGATATATATATATATATATATGCAACATATATTGTATATATATCTAATAATTTTGACTGCGTGACATATAGTTTTGTTTGTTTATTTGTCTTATTAACCTATACACGAAGCGAAGGTAGGAGTCAGATAAACATCCTACTGTCTAAGGGCCGAGTTGACAAACACGTTATCCTTTATACCAATTGTTTACAGCGACAATGTGTTGTCAATATTAATTTGTTTGTTAAATTGTTTTGCTTTTTATTATTCCACCAAGGACATTTTGAAATGGTTATATTATATGCATAATATTGTGTAATCATCTTTTAATAAAGTCATGTGAATTGGTAAACTAATCTTGTTTATTATAATAGTAATTAACAAAACATACAACATACATTGTATTTGAATTCCAAAATACAGTCAATGTTGTGAATTTGTGTGTATTTTTGTTTAATTTCTTTTTGCAATATGAGGAGTGACCCCCTAAATTGTGACATGTTAAATACGGGTGCATATATTTTCATAGCGTCATTTGAAAATATGATAATATATATGTTATGAACAACGGTCTTCCTTTTGTCCCAATCTTAATCACGTATTTGTGCGTTTAGAAAAAGGCACACACGTTACCCTGACCCGATGTAATAACAATGAGATAAGAAATAAGGAATGTGGAAACAATGTACGGATTGACGCAACAATTTGTATGATACATGGACATAGGCCTAAATTGGTAATCTATTCTCGGGGGGGATACGTTTCCAATATAAGCCTATATTATTAGATTTGTAGTGTAGTTGTAATATTTTTTTTTTATATATGCTAACCATTAACCCGCCTGCTTTAAAGCGTAGAGAAGACCAAGGAAAATATATGTGCACACTACATGACACCGAGAAGATTTTTGCCAGTGCTAAAAAGTTATTAATTGCCCCACAATTTAATTATTTAAGGGAGGGATAAGTGAGTGCGTGATAACACACATACTCATTTTACTGTATTTTCATAGTCCTAGATATAAGAAAGCCACTTCGTCATACACACAAAAAGGACGGATGCTTACTTTAACATGGTTGTCTGATAACTGATATTGAAACTATATCTATAACTGAATATACATAAATCTATAACTGAAACTGAACTTATCACTGAAGGCAACGGAAGAAGTATTAAGATACAGATAACAGTTAACGATTTCCAATGCTGATGGCGACATGGACCACGTTACATTCACAGATCTTACCTTAGACTATCGGGTAGTTGGTTCGGATGTCGCTTACATTTTTGTTATCAAAGAGATCAGAAAGATTATTTTTATGTAAATATATGAACACAATTAACTTAAACTAAATTCATTTACAAAACAAAAAGTACATGTGGCTGAAATCAATTTTGATTTTTTTTTTTTAAATACTTCATTATTCTTATTTTGTTACTTTTATGTATTATTGTTGAAATAATGTCGGCGATCACAAAGTTTGAGGATTACTCCATTTGCACGTATTCGTCAATATCTGGCGATGTGTGCGTGGGGTCGATATGATAATGATAACAACGACTGTATTTGCTGTAATATGAAGCAGTGAACTGCCGACTGCGGAACTTTCAATGTTGACACATTGCAATAGGATACCGTTCTTTTGGCCGTGAGAACATTACACGTTTGTTCTGCTGCGCGAAGAATTGCGCGTTCGGCGTAATGTAATCGTCTTTTATTTTTTATCCCGCAACTAACAATCCACTGTTCATTGGTTAACGGTTCATATAACTGTAATTTCATAATATCTTCTTGATCTTTTATTTTCGTGACATATTACGTGCACTCTGCACGTTATTTCATAACAATTTGAAACTTTTAAAAAAATAAAAAATTATTACTATCTAACAACTAATTTCGTAAAGGCTTTTTTTATTCTTTGCTAGTATTCAATACATGACAGTGGGTTAGTGTGTTAATTAATAAATTTATTAAAAAATATATTTATTTTTGAATATTGAAAGAGTATATCGTCGTGTTCGTATCTTTCCAACACCTCGGAAAACTGGTGTCAATAATTTGAATAATTAAAATAATTAATAAACCCAACTTATTGTTTGTTAGATATCTAAAATGTAAGCAAAACTTGGCAGGTATTGTTAAAAATATATTTTCTTATGAAAAATATTGCGTCCCTCCATAAATGCCACATATGTATTTAAATTATATTCAGCTGAACGGAGCTCATTGACAAGTTGCAATTTTATTTACTTAGTTTCATTGTTTCAAGTGTTTCAATACCATATACAAACGACGGGCGGGGCGTTCATTCATGTATGTTAAATTATACGTGCGTTGAAAAATACAGGTATGCGAGTATTATCATGCCTAATGCTTGATAAAGCCAGATATCGCTAAGTAGGCGGTAGCGCGCTTGATAACAGCCAAACAGCCGCTATAAGCCGATGCCATATGTGAGTGATGAATGTACACCCACACAGGTAGACTTGCATATGTCCGTATCGCCGCGAAACTCAGTGACACAAGCCACGATATGTCTGTTTTCTTCGCAACCGCCTCGCTATCTGACGACTGGCGCTCGTTTATTTAATTTAATGCCGTTACACATTTAGATCAAAGTAGACAGTAGCTGGTCAATTGGATTAAAGACATCACAATTAAAACCTACACTCTTGTTAAAATGAATGATTTAAGAAGCCGTAAACAATATGAAAGTCTGTTGCTTCACATCTATGTTTTTTTTTTTTTAGTGTCCGTTCTTGCATGTATATTCCCCTGACATGTGTGGTCAGGGACTTTTTTGTGCTTTAATATGTCAATCTTAATAGTTACATTCCACCTTAAAAAAATAAACATTTCTTATTTATTGCGTTTTATATATTACAAAATTTTTATCTTTCCTTAATATCTATGTACTTATTATATATCTTTATCTTATTTGAATTATCGCTTTAATCAGATTCTATTTTTTTTTTTTTTCTAAATTATGTGTATGTGTAAGTAGGACAATATAACATTTATTTGTTCTTATTTATGACTTTTCACATCTTTGTTCAAAGAGAATTTGTGTTGAAGTTGATAATTATTATAAATATATCATAACGTTAATCACGTAGTTTGAATAAATAAAAATAGGCAAGTTTACTGTTTTATAATGGTTATTGGTATAAAACTGATATATACACGTAATTTGCAGAGAACAAATGGATATTATCGGTTAGACTTTAGAGGCAATTAGTATCGCTACTCGTGTACACAATTATCTCAACAAACAACCGTTATTATGAGCAAGAAGTAATCTTATTGATAAATTGCGTGCCCGTGTATATTTACAGAGCAATTGTATTCGAATAGTAATCTAATATTATTCGTAAATCCAAAACACCATAATGTACAAAATGATCGGCTATTTATATAGCTATATATATATATATATATATATATATATATATATATATATATGTCATATATATTTCATTAGTCAAGCAGTCAGGATGATAAAGCATGTACCTCTTGATTTTTGTAGAGAATATGTGTAGGTGTGTTTATAGGCTGCAGTTGATTTTATCTCCAGATGATATATGTGTGCTTGTTTGTCACCCTTAATTTCTTAATAAAAATTTCGACCATTTTGTACGATAAAGTTTAGTGAAAATTTCCATTGATGCCATCAGGTAGGTGGGTGTACCTCGTACACACACGCATATGAGTATGATAAGATTACTTTATTATTATAGACTTTATATAATTCATCAATAGAATAAAAAATATAAGAATAGTTTCTATACCCTTTTTTTTTGAACCGTAACAATGTGCACGACTCAACAATAGGATGTGAAAGGGATTATCTCCTTTTGCCATTAAGTCCGTAAGTGTACAAAGTGAAAATAAATTAATGAATTTAAGGACTACGAAAAAACAATTGTTACGGTAGATCTAACATTAAGAAATACAACCAAAGTCATGCTGCTTCACCCGCTCGTGGAGGCTGTGGTACTGGATGGGATGCACGATGCATTACTTATTTTTTTATTGTCCTTACTAGTCGAACAGACATATGTGGAAAATACTAAAAGTTTCTGGAACTGGCCGACTTTGGGAATGGAACTCGCTGGGTACGTTAATTTTTAATTTGCGAGACTGTTTTTGATTTGTTTTTCAATGTCATGTCGTTTAGAAAAGTGTGTATCGTCATTACAATGCATTTAACCGGTGAAAACTTTCATTCAATCATTTTCTACGATTTTCTCTGCGGCTTAAGAGCATTTGGTGATGGAGCTCCATGTCGACGCTCTGTGTATTCTTGAAGAAACGATATGCGTCCATCGCAAATTCTGGGATTTCGTCTCCGGGTATGTTGAATATTCGTTCCGTACCTATTCCAATATATCTAACCATCCTCTGATCTTATTTCATATGCATTACTGTTATTGAACTGCGGTAGGAGACGAGGAATAATTATCACCACTAAATAATAATATACTAATAAATAATATATCTGACATAACTAATAATATATGGAATTACTAAAAGATATCGCCGTGGTGGAAATTGAAATATCATTGTTAGTGTTTGTAATGATGATGATATTACTTTATCCCTAATGGGAAAGGCAAAGGACTTTAGTCCATACAGCCAGGTCTTGTTCGTATGATGGTTGGTCTGAAACTCTTAGTGTTTGTAATTGTTATTTGACAGTCAAGTATTAACAAAATAACATGTACGGAGCATTATGCAGTAACTTATATCGCTACCATATATATGGGTAAGCATCCAGGCGCACTGAGCGATTATTTTCACTACATAATTAATTTTCCATGTCGAAGGCCAACCGAACGATGCAAAACAATGTTTTTTACATAATTCCCCGAGCCGTCACATTGCCGCCTCATACTTTGTTTTGAATTTATATTCATTTGTTAGTTTTTTTTAAAGTAAATCATTCTATTGAAATTAGAAGTGTAGCTTTTTTATAATATTATCAACAAGAACACGGTTCATTCACATGATAGAAAGTGATTCCTGCGACTTAAGACACCTTCATTCTGATGTGGAATCTTACTGCGGATGTGGTTTTCCACAGACAATTATGAAGGAATGCCTCATAACCAGTGGGTCTTCGGTTGTTCTCCAAAAGTAACATGGCAACATTACACTATTATTAAAATGGTTATCTGTATAACGGCATTCAAAAAGATTTTATTAGTGGTTTTTAAATTTTATTGTTTGATTTGAATAGTATAGTAGTTCAATAATAAATAAGAAATGTTTTAAGTCCTAAATGTGGGTAACAACTTACAATATATAATAATAATTATTACTAACATAATTAATTTAATTATTATTATTATTAATTATTTATAATTTAGTTTGAGTTATTATTAACATGGGTGTTAATGATTTAATTCGTATCCTTAAATTATTTACAAATTGTAATGGCCCTACATAATTTATAGGAAACACGTTTTGAAATAACTTTTAATTGAATATAATAATAATAATATTGCTTTTATTATATTCTATTAAAAGTAGCATAATAACGATAAGCATTTTATTAGTATAAATATTAATATTTGCAATTAAATTGATTATTAACAAAATATAATAACACTATATTAATATAAATGTAGTATTTTGACCACGTTAAAATGTAAAAATGGACATATACGGACATTTCTAAATGAAAAAAATATTTTTATATTTTTAATAACTTGAGCATTTTATATGACTCTCAATGTACTCACGTCATGTCTACATAATTGTATAAATATCGCTCTCACACATGCATTCCACATAGCAATAGGTGATAAGATTACGATGCGAAAGAATATTCTGCAAAATGGAACGTACACCGCAGTTTCACTCCGATAGCAGGACTGCTTCGTAATATATTATACTGTATAGATGTAATGTAGGCAACAATCTGATAAAATGTCAAATATTGAATGGAAAAATAGATTTAGATATGGAAAGATACATACGCTATACGAAGATGAGTTCGGGAAAATGAGCTCGTGAATGTTTTGATGTGTCGATATTATTTTAATATGCTGTAAATATATTTAACGTATAATTCTATTTGTCGTCCCGTTTTTGTTGTCTATAAATATTATTTAACATTGGCGAATCACAGTAAACTGCAATTTCATCATTATATATGTGTTCATTGTTTATTGATACTAAATCTGAATCTTTTAGTTCAGAAAAATCCTACGATTTAAGCCTTCTTCAAAAAGTAGGAGGTAATAAATTTGACGCGTATGTTTTCTACTTTTTTTACGGACGGCGATAAACGGTAAGACTGATATTCAGACAAAGATTCTTCTTATATATGTTAAAATGTCACTATAAAAGTATTTAAGATCATCGCTGTGTCAGAACTTAACAGACAGAACAAAAACTAAAAAGAAATAATTAAAATTATTAACCGAATTCAAAACCCAAAATGTTAAAGGTAAGGTCCTCAATCGTTTACATGACTTAATTATTTAATAATTTATAATATCTTAAGTGCTGAATACTTGTATTGTTTACAAGTAATGAAATAAAAATAGAGTTATTAGACTCACTATCTGATGTCGTGTTAACAAATGTAAAACTGAAGGTATTTCCTGTGAGTAACAAAGATGAAAGCAAAGCGTCTCCTACAAATGCCGTGGCTAATGAAGCAAGAGCCAATATGAGATACAAGTCTCAACAAGTGCGTGTAGGGTGACTACGCTTTACTTTGTCCTGTTCGTTATATTAACTTTCGTATCTACATTTCGTTTGAAATTTGAATGATAAAGGTCGCCCACAGGCGAACTTTAAATAGTCCGTATGTAATACCCGATATACACATTACCAAGAATTATACACAAAACAATTTAATATAATATTAAGTAACAAATAATGTTTAATTAAGAAATATATAGGCTTAAATTTGGGGACTAAATTGTTTCTCGTCATTATAATCTTATTTAATCTATAAATTAATATGTAGTCACAATAATTTAAAAACTGAAATTGTCATTATTAAATTCAAGTCAACATTATATTCAACCTCTGAGCGAGTAACAATGATGAAAATCTTTATCACTTCAATAGACGGTTAGATCATTTCGCCCGCAAATATACAGCCTAAGACTATATTTAAATTTAATTTGCAAAAACATTATTTCAAACACAAACAATTATAACAAACATAAGGGCCAATAATGCTGATGATCTCTAAAAACCTTTATTTTTTTTTCTTCCTGAACTTAATGACATCTCGCAAGATTTATGTAATATTTCTCGCTTTGATGTTCTATCGATATGTCGGTTATTATGTCAATCAAAGTGATTATTTTCCAATTATTACCAGATGATGTCACCTCACTATATTTTACATAATATAGTCATAAGCGTTCCCGTAAATATGACCGCGCACACTCATCGCACCATTCCCTAGTGCAGTCTTAGATATATATATATATATATATATATATATATATGTATATATGTATATATGTATATATATTTATATATGTATATGATATTATTTAATTAACTGACGATATCATTAAATTTACTTAATTTGTATAATTTAATTTTGTTTTTTGATTCAGTAATTGTTTAGTTTTCACCATTAATTATTTTTTTTATGTAACACGATAACCGTTAATTATAATAATTGATGCGTTCATCTTTAATTGATTAACTTTTAAATTCAAATCAGATGCATGATTTGAATTTATGTATTTATGGATTTAGTTTGTTTTCATGTATGCGCCGCTATAAATCATCCAAATTAAATAAATAAAAAAATAAATATGCAAAGGAAATGGAAAAAAAGCAATGACATTTATATTAAATAAAATCATCGACACATAAAACGTAAAATTTCCATTTTAACATATTTCATAGTAACCCTAAGCATGCGTACGCTAGGGTCGAAGTTTATCGCAACGAGCTGGATGTGCCGACAATCGTCTTTGTGCTTTTCCTTCGTGTTCTAATTTGATCTCATTAATTACTTGAAACAGTGTTGTGCACGGTGAGTGCAAACAATACTATTGTCTTATCGTGAATTCTGACTATAAATCAATATAGGGTTTGAATCGTTTTAATATACGTAGTTGTGCATTAAAAATCAGTATTATTACATTTATAGAACGTTACGTTAAACATAATTATGATACCTGCCAAGTCGATTACGATGACGGCGATATCTTCTGATCAGGTAACACATGAGCAGGATATATTGCAGTGCTCAGATTTGTATTCACTAATCGAGCGTAATAATGAGAATAATCCATATACAATAACATCGCTAGAAGGTATCGATACAGTGTCACGGACACTTCACGTACATTCAAGACAGCCGGACTCGAAAACTAACAATTAGTGAATGAATATTATATAGAATATTCTTATACTCTGGATATCGAATCCACGATCAGCGACATGGGTTCAGCGTAATTATAAAAATGGTTGTAAGGTTTTTATAATTAGGCTCCTATATTAAATTTAGTTAATAAAGTCATACGGAGATCATCAAATGACCTAAGTTATAAAGTTTTTGGGTATTCGAAGTATTGCACTGCTTCCTGTTTATGAATACAGTGACACAAATAGTATGTGACAAACTTTTTATAAATATCTTTATTGTCACGAGTCAACAACATGGTTGCGATTTATACCTAAAACTTATAATTCAATTGTTTTCCTAATTTGAATATAAAACGCCTACTAGTTTCCTTTGCAAATACTTCTCAAATGACGTTCAGAAGGTTAGATTTAAAGCAAAAGAGTCTCAATATAACTTTTATCGATTAAATCTGCATTATTATTAAACAGCTGACGCATTTCAAGATCATGAGCTGTATCTTAATGATATGAAAACGAAGGTAGGTTTGTACACATGACAGTGCGAAAACAACTTTACGTCATTTATATTATAAATAATAATGGAAGCGATCGTGAGGCACACATTTACGAGCAGAACGATTTAACAGCTGGCACGGGAGCGAGCCATTTGCGCGGAGTTGTCTGTCGTTGGCAACCCTAGGCATGAACGACACGTCGCTGGCAGGTAGTGCTCACAGAATATGGAGCGGCAGGCGGGCGCGGGCGCCAGCGGAGTTGCCGGCACACTCGGATACAACCTAAATAAAGCGGGCCAGGGAATAGCCGTCTCGGCGGCGAGTGGAACGCAGCGGCACACACGCGGCCCGCGCACACACCGCTGCACACACACGCACACGCCAGCCGCCAGACGAAAATAAAATCCACTCGTATGCGCCATGCAAATAGGAAGGCGGCCGGGGATATTAACACGAACCGTCCGAATGAACGTGGGGATCCTTACGTTTCGTGGCACTGTCGCAAGACGGTCACGGGCGCAGCATCTCAGGCCGCGGGTCACAGACGCTCACCCGGAGATCCCATCCGAAGGCGCCGTCCGCAACTCCGAACTGGTTTCGTGGGCGCGCTCGGAATCCGATGGAAAAGTACACGGGCGACGTCCAAGTACATTCGGCACACGCGATATCGCGGCTGTCTCACTGCGGTCACTCGGCAGGAAAATCAACGGGCGGAGATTAGCATGAATGATATCATAGGTCAGCGTCGTGAATAAGGTAGCGCGGACACATGCGACGTCGGCGCGGGTCGCGGCGCGACTGACGGCGGCACTACGCGGAGCGCCGTGCGTAGTGAGTGGCCGTGAGGCGCGGGGACGAGGAAACCCGGCTCGAGTACGGCGCGGCGGCCCCGCGGCCCGGGGGGCGCGGATTAATCACGTAGTAAGTATGCCCCCTCCTCCCCTCGCCTCGCCCCCACCCCAACCCGCAACGTAGAACCTGCGCCCGCCCGACACATGAATAAATACTAAATGCAACACGAACGCTCGTCGTGCCAGACTGAAACCGGACACTTCTCGAAGCTAAATGAATTCCTGCGTGAGCGTTGCCACCGAATCTTGGCCCCGCGTGTCCGTTCCGTCCGTCTGCGAGGCGCCACTCCTTCACTCGCCACGTACAACTATGATGCAATTATTAAACGCCCATAAGAAAGTATTCAGTTCGGTCGAAACTCATTGAAATAGATTGAATCTATTAGCCTAATTTCATTAATTTATAAATGAAATACTTTCGTGACGACAAATCGATTTTACATCATCATATCATTCAATTCAAATCGGTGCTGTGATTCACGCTTCGATTCTACGGTTTGTTACATTGAATAATAATTGAGTAGTTACTTGCTAGAACTTCTCTATAGAACGGTTTTTACAGCTATATGGAGAAAAAACATCACATTAGAGTAGTGGCGTAAATCATAAAACTCTAATCCCAGCAAATATTTTAATAAACAAAAGCACTTTTAAATATCAACTTCTGTTAGGATTAATATATATATCTCACGGTTCTGCAAGCAAATATCTGTTCTATATACTAAACACCGTCTCACCTATAATCAATCCAATCTCCAATATGTTATGTATGCGGTATGTTAAAGGGTAGTGAAACAACTACAGTAGCGCAGTAAGTACCAGCACCTAATCCCGTTTACTTCCTTTGTGTCCCAGAAGCGGTTTCAAAGATAAGCCTTAAAAAGGCATGAGCCTTGAGGACAAATGGTCCGACCACTACATGTTCTTTTGTTAAAGAAATATGTTCCGCTTATCTTGATTAACGTTTAGGGTCCAGTCCTTTGTAATCTTAAATACACCACATTGCTTTACCATATTATAATAAAAAATGGAACAAAAATCAAGTCATGGAATGGTACAAGTCTAGAAATACGACTTGATTTTACAAAGGCATCAACGCGTTGAACTCTTCGGCAAGGGCCATCGATCGATTTGTTACGGTTTGGCGCAATAAGAATTAAACTTGTTTTCTTTTATTACTACGAGGAAAGAAAGCTGTTCATCCTCTTCAGTGTATTTTGATTGGTAAACGTGTATACACACACACTCTGACTCTACGTAGAGACTACATATTAACTAATAGTGGAAACCTTATTTAGACCATCTTAAAAATATTATTATAAAAAATATACATTAGTCCTAATAATAGGGTCACAAAGCCAAACAGGATCTCTATTCTCCGGTGTACTCCACTTTTTTTTTAAATTTCCTTGAGAGTAACAAACGGGCACACAGTTCACATGATGGTAAGTGATTCCTGCGACCCAGGACATCTAGATTCATCCTTGACAAGGAATCATAATGCAGACGTGTTGTTATCGTTCAGGACTGTGATGGGATGCCTCGTCACCAGTAATAAAGTTCTCCGGATCCCTTCACCATAAGAAACACAGCAGAATTATAATGCTATTTTACGCTGGTGTTCTGTGAGGGCGTGGTCCTACCCCGGTCGAGGTAACCCATGCATTCTGTAGTTGGAAAAAAAAATAGTGTCGCTCTACCACTGTTAATTTTTTTTTATGACTACCACTTTACTGTATATTTAAAAAAACAGGTAACAGCAAACCTTTAATGACTGCATTTCTGTGATGGGTGTAACAATTTGAATATAAATGCTACGGTACAATCGAAAGTTTTTGGCATTGTCGAGTTTCCTGTTTTCTCTTTGTTTTGTTCGCCTCAATGTTGTTCGGGTCATTTCGTAGAGAGATGGATGGTGGGGTTTCATGATGATGGGTTGGCTGGTAGACCGTGACCACGGGCGAGGACACACCTCTATAAACCTCTCCCGTATATACGTGGAACAGTTCAAATATCAAAAATAAACGAGTTTTCGAAATAGTTTGAGTATGTATCCAATTATATCTAAGTAGATGCTATACAAAATACACAAAGCACTATTATAGTGAAATTATATAAGCAATATATATATATATATATATATATATATATATATATACGTCATGCATAAAAATACAAATAAGAAGAAATACAATAGAGTCGTCATTGCGAATGGAAAGTTAGGATTCAAAATTTAAATAGTAAAAACACGTTTCCACATTTTATATACGTTATTGGGTGGTTACTGATACAATGCTAGAGGAAAACCAAGGAAAAGAATGATACATTATGTGGAAAATTATACGATAAATGATGATGAAATATATAATTAACGAAAATATAATATGAATGGAAGTATAATTTGATAAGCTACATGGGTTCGGCAGTTAGGCAGGAATGGAACCTGGTATGGCTGAATGATAATGACGTACATTAAAAAAAAACAAGTGCCCACTACAAAGTATTGACAGAAAAAGACTGTTGCCCGCAATAAGTACGCAAAGCCGTGTAACGATGCACCTGATTGCAGTTTGTTGACTCCTCGTTGCCCGGATGATACGCTAGCTCAGACGTCTGTCGGCCCACGCCGTCCTATAATTAATACTCTCGATTGTATACCTATCCCTCTAGTAAAAACAGATATACATAGTACATAATGAATGACAAATAGTTAAAATTATATGAGTGTTGCCTGTTCTTTGTACATTGTTCTATGTTCCACGTGGTCTTCTGTGATCTTTATGGCAGTGTACCTTCAGATCGGATGGTGGATAAATCATAATCTAATATTCAATTGGAAGGGTTTTCTTGAGACTAGATTATTATTTATTATTATTATAAAAAAGAATAGAATGAATAAAGTATTTATAAATTAAATTATTAATGTGTTTTATTGTATCTTCATATTAACATTTGTTTGTCTCATATCAAATTCTCTACCTAAGGAAATATATTCCGTTGGATATATATAAGGATAACAGCACTACAAATATAGAAACATATGTAAAAATAAAAGTAAGGTATACTTTTATTTTCTTATTTGTAAAAAGACAAATATAAAAATGTTGTGTCTAACGTACTTTACAGTAGCTTGTTAGTATTATTTATTTTAATACTTACGTTATTACAGCGGCCCTATAAACTGGCCCTAAATTTAATATTTTATTATAAGATGTGTGAATTTTGTTAATGATTCACTTATTTTGGGAATTTCGGAGCAAGGTCTTAGCATTTAGTCGAAAACGGTATCCAATTGAAGGAAATTATTGTTGAAATTTACGTCGTTCGCTAAACTGTTTTATTTTATATTTTCTAAAAATAGGGATATATATTTTCTAGACCAAAAAATGCAGATTTCTGTATAGCCACTTTTTTATAGATTTTTTTATAATAAAATGTGTGTGACAAAACACACGGTTTACCAGATGGTAAGCGATGAGAATGTTGCAGCCCGTAAACACCTACGTCCATTACCAATAAAGATTTATGATGCAGAGATAGAATGTCTGCCATCCAGCAGTTTGGTATCTGGATTCCTATACTCACTAAATGAAATACAGTAGCATTATACGGCTATTTCACGGTGGCATTCTGTGGTCCTGTCAGGAGACGAACCATTCGAAGCCGAGAATGGTGTTTGACGGAGACATTCCAATGCAACTCTTGATAGGGGTTAACCACGATTGTCCGTTTCTGAATCCAGTTACCTAAGGAGTTGGCTGCGGGTTGGAAACGTTTACATATGGTATCTGGTTTAAATCGAAACGCATAAAGGCCGGTATCGTCGGCGAAGGGCTAGTCGTTGGTGTAGTGTTTGGTGTGGGAGTGAAAAATAAACTAAAGCGAAATTACGCGGTACCGAGATCGGAGAAAACTGCTTTATACTCGTTGCTTTAATTAAAAATAACGGGATCTGTTTTTATTATTCTTTAATCCTTCCTCATAACACAGAAGATACCAAAATTATTTTAGTCCTAAATATTGCCTTATCTCATTGACCAATAATTAGTTCCACTAAGTTACAAAATATTAACCACCCAGATAAAGTATTACAAATATTTTAAGCTATTTGTTGTAAAACAATTAATACGGGTAATAAGTGTATCGTCGTTACAAAGAAAGAATGGGATATACATAATTATATATATATTGGTAAGTTTTATGTCTTTTGACGATAAAAAGTAGAATGTTGAATTTATTATCATAATTACTAAATTTAGTGTTTTTATTTTGCAAAATATTTAAAATGTATTCATACAGTGTTCATTGAATGACTAAACGAAGATCAGACTACTGTTTAAAACTATAAAGTCAAGGTTTGTATCGATTATATGTACATTACTGTAAACGATATTTTTATCAATCAAATGCAATAGGTTAAAAAATCTTAATGGAGTCATTGATATACTTGTGAGTGATTCTTAATGGTTTTATATTTAATACCACTTTAAAATTATTCCTATGCGAAGTGTTTATGCTCAGTAACTGTTATTTAATACTATTAACAGTTTTTCGGAAATTTTGTGAAAATATCCTCTCCAATATCAAAATATTAAAACAAGATTTAGCATTATACGTCTTTTGTTTATATTCTTTTCTAGGAACTTTTGATATATGTCTCTGTCTTTAGTATATAGCAAAAAAAAATATATAACAATATTAATTTGACTAATTAAAAAAATGTAATGATTCTATATTATTATTACCTCTGGTACGGCTTACGAATATTGAAGTTGCATTAAGTTGAGGGGTAAGCAGCATTTTATATGGCGAATGAGAGATTTCTAATTACAGGCAAGAGATATTGCTATATTATCGTCGGAAGTTGAAACGTCTCTACATATCTGAGTATTATTTTCCATTACGTGAGCTATGTGCTTATTGGTGCTCTCACTTTAATAAAATAATAATTTAATTTAAAAAATATATATTTATTTTTATTTTATTATTTTTATTTACAGAATACACAGTCTGTGCGCTGTCTCTGACTCTTTGTGTAAAATAACGAACATCATTTGCCTAAGAGGCGTACGGTAAGAGCTTATAGGATTTTTTGTAGCTGGATCCCACGGCCGCTTCGTGTCTATTGCAAATGGTAAAAAATTATAACCCTGTCCCAATACTCGATACAAGAACTTCTCACTTGCCTCTGCTGCTGATGTAAAATGATAATATAATATAAAAATATATATATATATATATATCTCCAACCCGCTAGTGGTAAACACCGCAACCTACGAGTCGGTACCGATTTCGGAAACTAGGAATCATCGACCCCGTCACGTCCTCGAAGACCCCACTTCATGGGGGACCCGAGCTTCGCGACTCCGCGTACACTAGATACACCCTCGTGACAGGGCGGTTCTCACCGCCATCATCTTCCGATTGACAGACAACAGGTGGCGTCCGTCAGAAGCTAGATCCGCATACCAAAACCTCGGACTGTCAGTAGTCGAAGGCCAGTTCACTAGCTATCGAAAGATTCTCCACTCTCCGGCAACTTGGGTGGCACTATCAGATAGGAACGTGATCAGAGCAGACCGACAAGCTCAGTTTATGAGCGCTTTGTGTAAGTAAGAGAACCATAAACTTCTTAACCAGCTCACGAACTCCTCAATTCCGTGGGTCCTGTATGTATATATATATATATATATATATATGTGTATATGAACATAACTATCTGAAGCTAGTTTCTAGATGCATTATGTATGACTTAGCTGGACCAGGGAAGGAGCACCCATTTACAGAATTAAATATATCAATTGTAGATGTTGTGTTGTACTCGTTTCTCATGCCTACAACGAGTAAAACAAAAAGAACTCGTAATAAATACCTAGACACTTTTAAACATTTTGAATTTCAATTAATTGAATATTTAATCGCAACAATACCTGGTAAAACTCACTTTGGGTTCTGATTATCAATTTAAAGTTTTCAATTAAAATATGATCCGAACGGACAAACGCAAAAAGACTTAATAGCGTGAATTATTACGATTACCTTGTTGTGAAGACAATCATCGTTATATAGCTATTGTCTTCTAAATATTAATTTAAAAAAGTTACATTATCCAAGGTAACCCAGATAAACATTTCATATTTAATTACATGGCATCACAGTTCTTTTACTTATTGAAGAGGTCGATAGATAAATCCTATTTATGCACTGCCGGCCAAAAGCTTAAGACCACTTTAATTAAAGTAAAACTCCAATAAAATAGTAAATGTTTCATTAACCTGTTTAATCATCTAATAGAACATTGATTGACAAACAATAACTTTAAAAGCGTAAAGAAATATTAACAGTCCATGCAAAAAAAAAGGCTATAGTTAGCTAAACTGATTTTTCATCAAAAAATCCTCCTTTACATTTTATGACTTTTTTCACAAGTCTCAGCATACGGGCAATCAATTTGTTAATTGTGTCTTGTGATATATTGTTCCAAATGTCGCATAAAGCATTCCACATTTCTTCTCGCGAGGATGGGCCACGATTACGGACGTTCCAATCAAGCTCTTCCCACAAAAGTTCAATGGGATTGTGATCCGGGCTCTGAGGAGGCCAAAGCATGTTTTTTACACACCTTGTGCCTTTTTGTCTTCTAAATATCCTCAACATAATTATGAGCTATGCTTTGGATCAATACTTGTTGAAAAATGAATCTATTTCAAATTAATCGCAACCCGGAAGGAAAAGCATTTTGTTCTAAAATGTTTTTGTACTCTTCCTTTTTCAAAATTTCTTCAATTTTAATCAAATCGCCAGCCGGCTAGAGAAGCAACCCCAGATCATAATTGAGCCACCACCATGCTTCATTGTTGGGACTACACAATCTGACAACATCTTTTCTTGGGCACTGCGTCGAACGTAAATTTTACGTTTTGAACCGAATAGTAGAAACTTGGATTCATCGGTCCAAAGCACTTTTTTAAAATCTCTTCAGTCCAATATCGATGGGCAAGAGCCCACTGCATCCGTTTTTTCTTGTTTTGCGGCCTTCGAACGGCAAGGCGACCATACAACTTCGCATCTCTCAGTCGCCGTTTTACTGTAGTCAATGATTAAGATTTAACTTTGACTTTTAAAGGTTTTATTTACATCAACGCGGATTTCTGATGCTGTTAAACGTCTATTTCGCTTGCCAACAGTGAGACCAAACAACAGTGAGATTATCTTCACTAGATGTGGTAGCTCTCGGCCTTCCCAAGAGTGGACGATCTTGAAAACTGCCTATCTCCCTGCATCGAGTTATTGTGCTATGAACACAAGTCTTCCATAACTTTAGTTGTGAAGCAATCTCACGTTCGGATTTGCCTTCATTATGTAAGACAACGATGGCAGAACGCACTTCACTGCTAATTTCTCGAGCTTTTTCCATTTTATGACGTCTTCACTGTAGAAACCACAAGTTTAGACGAATTGAGATTGATTTTGTGTAAACACACCCAAGTAAACTCGGGTAATAATAAGTTAGAAACACGTGTTTTCAGGAGCTAAAGTAATTAGTAATGAGGAAATTATAAAAATATTATTACGACTATACCACCTGAATCTAGCGCAGCGTTTGCCGGTGTTTGAAAATAATAGATGTTTATTGTCCAATAACTTGAAAGTAAACAAAAGTATGACTTCTTTAAATATTCGATACTAACAATAGAATATGCAGATGTGCATTTCTTTTATTTATTTTATGGGATTTTATTACAACTGTAATAATTGGATAATTATGTTGGTTATGTGCAGTCTTAAGCTTTTGGCCGGTAGGTTATATTTACCTTAAATAAAAATACATTTATCTTAACTTCTTAATATTGTTTATGTTATATCTCGCATCGATTTATTCCATGTTCGTGAATAAATAAATGAACACATTGCAATGCCTGTACATCTATCAATACACGCTTATCGAGAACAAATATTGAATGCGTTCAGGATATTCGCTAGTCGGCAAAGTGACGGAAGCAAAAGTGAAATGCGCTCAATTTTGTTCTTCATATGAACCATATCCGGACGCAGTGCAATGTACTGACTAACAAACAAAGATCGGAGGGAGGAGAAAATCATTATCAATATACAGCGGTAGATCCACGCTATAGTTTGTTTCTAGCTGCAGATTGAATGAGTCAGCTTGACCGGGGTAGGACCACGCCCTCACAGCTTATTAGCGTATAAAATTAGTGTGGTGAGTGCAGGGAACTGGTCATTAGGCATTCCATCTCAGTCCTCAAGGGTGACAACGCATCTGCATTATGATTCCTTGCCAAGGATGAATGTAGATGTCATGCCCCATGGAAAAATGCACGGCGTATTCAAATTCATTCCAAATACCTCTATGTATTGGTTTATTTCCTGCTCTAAATCCATAACACACAACAATATCTTACATAATAATAAATCAGAAACATTGTATATGTCATTGGTGATATCTACATGCGTATTCATATAAATGTTGCCCATTAAGTGATCACATCGACGTAACGACCTTAGCATTTATCAAAAGATACATTTATTTGTATTAAATGAACATTTACCCGAGGCGAACGAAGGCTTCGGATAGCAAAAGACCAACAGACTCATTGAGTACTATTACGAATAATACACAATTGGTGCATCACGATTGCCCCGTTTATTCTAAGCTGCCATTTAGTCTATTTCTGCCACCTGCTAGATGCAACATTTATAGGGCAAAGTGTGTTAAAATTGTACAAGTTAGAGTACAGATTAAACAGTATTATTCATTAGTCTCTACGTTAATTCGTTAACGTAAGCCTTTATCTAAATAGGTGAAGATTAACGTACAATTTCTTGTTACTTAGGATAACAAATTGGGGTTAAATAAAATTAATTGTAGGCATTATATAAGTATAAAGAAAGAACAAAATGTAATTAAATTGAACTTCATGAATCATACGAGATACTCTTAATGCATTACCAAACAAAGTTCTCATATGGCATTTAACAATTACCTAAGACCTAAACAATCTTTTAACATGCCAGATACCAAAGCGTCACGTGTCAGACATAACAACCATTCAGTCACAAGATTATAATACTACAAAGCAAATATAACGGAACCGCAGCTTAAGAGCGATTGCTTATACGTTTCGAACGTTAAAGAAGTGAGACGCTAACAGCGATATGTAACAATGCGGCGAAACCCACGCGGATCGTGGCGAAAGACTTAGACCGTTTTCGTAGTAAACACGTCGGCCCGTGTGAAGATTTATCTTTCCCAGAACGACAAAGCAACATTGTTCCGCGACTGAAATAAGACTGGGTTCAAAGCGTGCCAGCTCATTAGGAACGAGTGTGCTATGTTTACATGTACCTACGTTACGAGCATATCTAACTTTTAACAACGTAGTATACGATCGCATATGTTCTCCTGGTACGGACTGGCCAGTCTTGATACATTTATAGTTAAATTTACCATTAGTAGTGTTCTGAGAAGTTGTTCTGATTAATTCCAGCCGCTGAGTTTAATCATCGTACATAAGAACAGAAATTAAAACTTCACCCTGATCATCTCAATGGTACGTAATCCAGCACTATGCGCTTTAAGCCAAATTGCCTGCCTGCTGCGCACAACTACTCTATGGAATCAGCCATTTCCGAACTCTATACGGTATAGGAACCTACAAGAAAAAAGTCTAAAAGTCCTTTCTTAAAGTCCGGCAGCGCATTTTCGATTCCTTTGGTGTTGCGGAGCTGCAGCTCGTTTGCCATTTATACTATAAAAAAAGAAAACAAATGAACCGATGTGAACATCATCATCGCCTCAGTTTATCATTACTTCACAGATGAACATAGGACATATCTACAGATTAGTTAAAAGGTACGTCACAAAAAGTTACACGTAATAAAAAATATAGACACTTACAGATAGATCTAAAAATCATTGTGACATATTTTATTATCCAGACTATTCATAAGACACTTTCTGATATTTTAAGGGAATTGTTACAGCAAGTTTTGACTAAGAATTATTGAGTCGACTTTAAATCGACAATGGTAATAAATATAACTACAATATACAAGTTGAGTAGAGGTTTCCTCTTTAGAGAAAATATTTTAGCGTAATCCATCTTTCGGGTGCAGTGTGAATTATCAGTCTTCGCATGTCTTGCGATTGTTATATAATCTATTTCTTAAAAATGAATGTTTGCTTACGATGTTTCTTTTAATCGTCGAGCATTACTAAGAACTTAAATATTCAGTTAACAAATTTATCGGCGCCTTTGTACTTGTAAGAAACTATGAGTAACAAATGAGTACACAGTTCACCTAATGGATTGTAATGATGGTTAATAGTTTCCATGCAAATGCACTGTCGGCCTTGAGAGCTGAGATGGAATGCCTCGCTACTAGACTACTGGATCTCCCGGTCCCTCCAACACCAAGTCACCAAACAAAACACCACCGTTATGCAGTCATATTACATTATACTATGCGAGTATTGTTTTTCCTTAATCGAGCCGACCTATTCATGCTATTTCTAGAAACAAGCTGCACCGTATCTCTAGAGTCTAGACTGTTGAAAACTAAGAATAAAATTAAATATCTATTGTTTAAGTATTGTTATATATTTTCTAAAAAATAAAATATTACTATTTTATTCATAATACAGACGAATATGGAAACAGAACTCGAGTGGTATAGATGGCATTTGCAAATATACAAATGGACATTAATATTTATCTTTCATCTCAATTTTATAAATGCCATGTTAGCAATTTTATACTAAATTAATTAAACATTCTTGAACTAATTCAGAACAGCTTTCGTAAATCAAATTTGGAAGCGGATTTGTAATTTCAAATTTATTACTATTACAAAAATAAAACAATTTTTCCGTTATTCCGAATAAAGTTGAAGAGATATAAATTGCTTTTAAATTCTGGACGTGGCACGTTGCCGTCAGAAACAAAATATTTTTTTTGGCTTCATTTATTCAATTGCGTTGATTGACAAATAATGAAAAGTCCGTCCGTTTTGTGCTTTAACATGTTTGTAGTATACATCAATTACTTTACGTAATGAGAAATAATTACTTTTGACAAAAATAAAAAGTAAGAATCTCTTTTAGAACAAAGATTACTAGACTTGCTACTAGATACTTTGTGTCATAGCATAAATTAACTGTCTATATATAGAAATCCCACTGCTCGCCTTCTTTCTACAGATAGTATTGGAACATAGTCTGGTAAGGTAAGGTTGGTACGGGAGCACTAGATAAAGACGTCTGGTCACGTCTGGTGTTAATTAATATGATAAGTTACTCTTGTCTTTGTTTGTTATATGTTCAATTCTGTCAATACAAAATTGAACATTTAATATAATAAACATACATACACGTCAATGTGTGTGTATGTTTATTATGTATTGTTATTTAAAAATATATATTTATATAATTTTGTATTTATACAGTGATGGTCACATAATTAAAGTCACCTTATATTTAGCTACATACAACTTTATTAATAGTATTTAGTTTTTTTTATTAATAGTATTCAACTTTATCAATAGTGATGATAAGTATTAATAAATAATAATAATAAAATTTATTTTTCTATAAATGTACAATTTGTTTCTTACTGATTACTAACATATGTAAATCACATCACGATATGCCCAAGAAAGTAAGCATCCGTAGATTAAATCCGTTCCCCGATCCAGAAAATTTACTTTATTAGTAACAAAATAGTACACATTAATAAAAATGCAAAAAGGTTAGTATTAATTCTACTTTTATTACTGTTAATCATTACACTAAGACCTTATTTATTTTTTTACATAAATCACAAACTTTTTTAATATACAGCAAGCATGGTAATCTGATTAGAAACAGTAATGTTTCATTTTCGTAATATCAAATTTTAAAAAGCTAAAGCTTAGTCTAAAACTAAAATTAGTTTAACATTATCTCCATATTAATATAATTTAGATCATTTCCAAAGAACTATTATGGGAAAAACAAAAATTGCGATTCCTCTATAAGATAGATTATTTTGATATTTATTACAAAGTTAGGTAACATAGGGAAATTGCGAATCGCTTGCGATGCTCTAACGTTGTGGTAATTAATGCTATCAAGTATTTTAAGAAGTTTAACATAACAGAAAACGTATCTAGGAAACCAAGACCCAGAAAAACAATCCCACGTGAAGACTTAAGAATATTATTGAAAAACAATATGTGAGACGTCCTCCGAATAAAGAAATGGATCCAAAGTATACGAAAAACAGTCAAACATGATGAATATCAAAGTCTGGGGTTGTTTTTCTGGAATTTTGAACAATTATACTACATATACGATATATGTAGATACAACGCAATATGGATAAATTCCAGTACAAGAATATTATACAGGCAACAGTGTTACCCTATGCAGAAGAAAGTTTTCCGGTGGTTTTGGACTTGGACAAGGCAATAATCCAAAACACATAGTAATGGTGGTTAGAGTTTCAACGGAACCAAGTAATGGTCTCACATTGGCCCCCGTACAATCCTGACATCAACCCTATTGAAAATTTGTTGGACCATGCGAAGAAAATGGTGGCCATAAAACGTACCACTAAACTTCATCAACTTCTTAGCTTCTTAGGCTTTTAAAGGTACATGAGAGCAAATTCCAATATCAACTTGCAACAAATTCAATACAAAAACGATGTTAGAATTTTATTACTGATAAAGGACATGCGAATTGTTATTCGCTATGGTATTCGATATATTTCGTTAAATATTGATACCTTTATTGTTATATATTTGTGTATTTTAAAAAGTGTATAATGAATTATAATAAACTTCATTTTAATATTTATTACAATTATTTTTTCTTAGTTAATTAGTTGGTTTGTTTTTATTGTTCAATTCATACAACTTGAAATATAGTTAAACCGAATAAAAGTGTAAGAGTAGGACGTCTCAACTTTATTGAAAATATCTCACATTGCTTATGTTTTGCATTATACAAATGATTTGAAAATTGTTGCAAGTTCCAAATGTATTCAAAATGAAAATGTGACCACCATGGATTGTGAAAAAAGTATTTTATACACAAATTCAAGATATTTTTAACATAGTTCATTTACATTTGATTATATATATGTATGTGCCATTTTGTTTGATAACTTGTTGTTTATGGATATTGACCTAAAACTACCTAAAAAGCCTAAAGAGACCGAAACAGGTGAAAAATTGAGGGTGCAAGTTCAGGGATATATGGTTGATGCATTAACACTTCCCAACCAAGCTCTGGCGCTCTGGGAAATGTGTGTGGTCTGGCGTTATACTGTTGATAATCTACACCCTTTCTATTAGTCAATTCCAGCCATTATTTCTCTATTTCTGGCATAAGTCTCATCAGCTGTATTAGGGATCCGTATCAATGGTTTTGCTGGGTGGTAAAAGCTCATAATGAACGATGCATTTCCAATCCCACTATACCCACAGCATAACCTTATTTCGATTATAATCCAGGTTTCGCTATAATATATGGTATAACCAGCCAGATACATACAGTACAACAAATGAGATCTTGTTGCAACTCTTTACTTATAAAAAAGAAAAATCTTTTACCCCGACCCCATTGTATATATATATATATATATATATATATATATATATGTGTGTGTATGTTGCTTTTTATTTTTGTTGAATTACTTTTTCTCTGTATTTTGGTATGTGTGCCTTCCCAGAAATTGTGGTAGGTATGCCTAGCACAATTTTTGGGTTGACTGATAGGGGATGCCGTAAGGCATTAAGTTTGCCCTTGTATCCCTTAAATGAAAATAATATACTTAATTTAATCCTTAAAACAAATAAATTTGTCTCCCTCATAATTATGACCACCATTCAGTAATAGATCAGTTAATTATTGATAAGTAAACATTACATGTAGTTAACACTTTATAAAGATCTTATCATGGCATGTCCACACTTAGCCCGATCTTTGGCTTAAGTTTTTCAAGACTTCATAATACATACTACATAAATAGTATAATATATATTTAACGAAACTATGCAACAGTCTGGCCAAGAACACACTGTCTTTACCGATTATTTTAATTACGGCAACAAGACTGAGAGACGGTAGGGCGAACATACACCGCGACAAATTATACCAATTAATCACGGTAAGAAAACGAGAACTAGCGCCCGTGGCATCCATCTTGAGTTTTAGACTTTCTTATTTGGCATAGCTGTACAAATATAATTTATTTCCGTATTTCCATGAGCAAGCATATGTACTCTGTTGAAACTTTGTGACTCATATAGTAATATATTCAAAATATTTTTTTATCATATGATATTATACTCAACGCACAAAAATATCACGACGTTTATACAAATCGGTGTAAATTATTGTCCCGATTTTTTCTTGCTAATATCTTTTTTTTACTTTTCATTTAGAGCCTTCATACTATCAAATGTATTAGTAGTTGATCCTATCTCTCTACTCAGTGAGTCGTTGTTACAATAAAAGTCTCGCATATTTGTAATAATACTCATTATTTGAATAACTTGTGAGATCTTAAATTCCCCAAAATCTCTATTTAATCAAAATCATAAATTAAAGGTTAATAATTGAAAATACACTAACTCCATCACCATCTTGCTTTACATGGTAGAGCCACGCTATAGTTATTTAATAGCTGCTGCATGTAGCGGGTCGATCGAAGACGGTTCATGTATTCTTAGCTTAACGCTGCTTCGTTCCGTTTGATGAGGTAAACTAATCGAAACCTGAATACTGGTGACGATTAACGAGACATTGAATATATGCCCACACAGGTGAAAACAAATCTGCACTATTATCATCGAATGAACCATATATGTTTGATTAGGTTTCCCCTAATTTCACATAAAGTCCGTATATGTATTACTCATATGTTATCTTATCAGTCAATGTTATTGTGTTATATGGTTAAGTACAATAACTGTAATAAACTTAATCCTCCTGCTCTACATCCGGTTTGCAAATGTCCTAAGTTGGCGCTCGTGTTGGCGGCCGCACGGCGACAATTAATTGTGCTATTGTTATACATTACGCCGCAACCAGCATATCAGGTTGTGCATTCCGTTTGCGTTGTTCGCTAATAGAACCAGTGTTAAATAGGTGCATATATGACATATGATTACCAACTTTCTGAGTAACTTTGCTGCAATGGTTTGTAATAATGTCTTATAAGCAATCATTATAATTCTCATCTAAATCAGCCTTTAACAGATCACCGGACTTAGGTCTTCGCCGAATTGTGGCTTCGTGGTTAGAATATTGGCTGCGGCGTCGCGGGCCATGGGTTCAATTCCCAAACGATAAAAAATATTTATGTTCGACAATCGAAAGCGCTCAGCGAGTTGGTTAGATCCTGGTTTAGCATCAAAGCAATGCCCTAAACGAAAAATGATCTCAAGAAAGTTGATATAGATAGTTTGGTGGTCTAGTGCCGGTGTGATTCACGACAGTTTTTTACCAAACGGCATGAGCATTACTGCAGATGTGTACTGTGAAGAACTGAAGACAATGATGGAGCAGTTCGCACATCTGCAACCAGCTTAGGCACTTAAAGTAGAATAAGTTGTATACGCAGTATCATCAAACGTTAAGATTGGGACGCGTTTGATTTTAACGCATCGTAAACGTTCTATTTTAAAACCTACAGTTATATTTTATACTTGAATATTCATGACCATTCGCGTTTATTTGAATATTATCTAAGATAGAAGAGTAGTTCACATATCGCATATAACAGTTACATCTTTAAACCTAGCTTGGTTATCCCACAATGAAATTAACAAAACAAACACAAATAAATAAAACAAAAGTATAAAAATACGATGATAGTCTTATAGATATTATATTTTAAATGTAGTGTTTCATACTT
The DNA here is from genome assembly GCA_029286865.1 of Teinopalpus imperialis. Classification (NCBI taxonomy): domain Eukaryota; kingdom Metazoa; phylum Arthropoda; class Insecta; order Lepidoptera; family Papilionidae; genus Teinopalpus; species Teinopalpus imperialis. The sequence continues at coordinate 1,998,294 of JAGSMU010000009.1, forward strand.
TGGTCTTAAATCTCATACTTTTTAATGCAGTATTAATTACCCATGCCTAGACTTTGTCACATTTAAAAGTTTTATTACACCATAAGAAACTTACTATGCACAAATAGCACGTAGGTAATATTGTTCAAAAAATAATACAATAAATAATTATCGTCTGTTTTTTTTAATTGAATTGAGAGTGATATACGAGAACACAAGTTCATTTGATTGTCATATCTGAGGCCCATATTCAATCATAATGCAGGTGCAACATCATCGCCAAAGACCGAGATGGAATGTCTATATAAGGGTCTTCAGATCCCAAAGCTCTCCAGTCGAAACGCAGCAGCAGTATGCTGCTATTTTATCCTGGTATTCTGGGAGTCGACTCATTCATGCTGCTGCTAGAAACAAACTGCAGCGTTTCTTTATCACTGTCTCAAAACATGTGTGTAGAAATTAACACTGCGGGTCGAACAATTAAAATTCCTTCGCTCTGATTTAGGTTACGTGTTAAAGAATTTTTATTAGTGATACCAAGCAGTGAAACGATAATGTGAGTTTATTCCAGGGTTAGAATTGATTTTTAACGTAGCATTTGACAAATAATTTATCCAGTCGTTTATTTCTTATAACTCACCTCACTGACTTTCACTTAACAATTGGCAAGTCTAATAAACTGGAACTACCTTGATGGCATAGAAGCTGAGTTACTTATTCTAACTTGCAGATCCCGGTTCCTCGAATCGGATAAAGGCCAAAATACACGAATTACAACGATAAGTTCATCGAGTACAGATTTTGATTGATTACATAAATAAAATATTTTAGTTTCCAGTGTTGCTTACACTGCATTCGAACCTTCCTTCAATCTCATTGCGTGCCGTAAGGAAAGTGCTGCCAAGCGAGTTATATTATATTGCAAATATCTACCATACTATAATGTACACTGCGCAATTGAAATCTTCTGATAACAGACAGAGGTCAGGGTTGTCGAAATTGGCCTTCAGTTTTGTAAGTAAAATTTCACAAGATCTTGTACATATCTTACCATTCGGAAGTATAAATGATCTCGAGGCCGTGATCATATTTAACACACAGAATTAGGTCAACGGTTAATAAAATAAGTTAAATAATTGAAAAGTATTTAATAATTTAGAACATAGAACGTTGTAATTAAAGAAATATGTACCTTCACTTAAATGTAAGTTTAATTTTTCTCGTAGTGTAACGTGTGATACGGTAAAAAACAATGTAGGTTATAAAAATAATATTATAATTTATATTTTCGAATAAATATTTTTTTCCATACACACATAGTCAACGAACATAGATTATAATGTACATAAAGTTATGGCTAAAATGTTAACGTGAAAGTAATAATTCCTAGACGAACGTCGCTTTGCTACCAGTATAAAAAAAAAATTAAACCCCTGGTGTCCTAAAAATATTTACAGTATACTAAAAAACGAGGCCTCTATTTGCATATCCAGTTAAATAGGTCAGGTCGTTATATCTTGGGGGACGGGATGCAACGTTGTCGCCCCGGTAACCCAGATACAACTAGAAGGGCGGCCTACCCACACCCCTGGTCTACGAAAACATTCGAAAACTCCAGATGTATAGTAACAAGTTATATTACTGTTGTAATAAGAATTTCTAGTCAACTGGACAGCTATTTCCTATTTATAACATGATATATAAATCAAAGTGACAGTAAGATACAAAAGTCATTATTGCTTAATTTGTTTAAATGTCTTGTATTTTGCTAACATCAAAATGCTGATAAACTTATATAATATAATTATATATATTGTTATTATATTATTATTATTATTATATTATATAATAAAACAATAGACAAAACTAAGTAATTACTAAGCCATAATTATTTTAAAATATTAATAAAATTAATACTTTTGTAGTAATTAGGTTGTTTGTAAAAATTTTTAATACAATATACACTGTTTGCAACAAATATTTTACAAAAATGTATCTACAAATTAAAAAAATCCGGTTTTAGATTACTATTTTTATTTTCATCTTTGTTGTATTTTATTCTGTACACAATTTAAATCTTTATCCATATTATATATAAAAGTTATAGGTTTAGTCCTTTCAACTGTTTGGTTTTATATGTAAATAATATTTAAAAGCAATTAAAATTAAAGAATGCCGTTGATTTATGAGCGTCTATAATTAAATTAGTTAATTCGAAAGCTCAGGAACAAACAAGATAGGAAGAAATATTTTAAATCTGGAGAGAAATATTTTTTAATAATAATACATTTTATTTTACTCCATAAAACGGCTATTTTTAGTCTTATTTAAATTGAACCTTAGCAGGTTATTCTCATTAAATCTAAACTATAAATTGTATCATATTCCTTTGTATCACATCTGATATTTGACACATCATACATAAGTCTTACATTTTTTTCCTAATTTTAATTATAAAAAGTATCGCCACATAAAATCAGATACACAAGTAAGACTGATCAAAGAACTGTTACGTACATGAGTGGAAATACTCCGACATTAGCGTGATTCTAAGAATTTGTTGCTAAACATGTTATGGAGCTTGAGGGTCCAACGCACATTTTGACAACCTACTACAGCGGACGCACACAAAGATAAACCCCAATGCACGGTGACTGCACGATGACTAAACGCTTCGGAGCCTGGCAACACAGATTCACACACAAGTAAAGCTGTAGATGTGCGCTGTGCGGGTCAGATTATGTTATGTATTTGTGTGTGTTCGTTTGTACGCTGTAGCGTGGGCGGTACGTACACAGAGCTTTCACGGCGCAGCCTTGGCCGCGAGACACGTGCGTCACTAGGGCTGGCCCTTTGCTTTACACCGTCTAAATATGTTATCTAGAAAGGCAAATATTATATTTAAGCTCCACTAATTGACTTAATAAATATATATAATCGATATAAAAACTCATATAAATTCAATAAGCTTCACATAAATAGAATAGCACGTAGTATTTCATATTTTTGTATAAATTAGTTTTATGGAGCAATATTCCTACAGAATTCACCCTACACTCTACTGCATAAACTAATTTTAGGGATATCTAATATTTTTGTGTAATAATTTATTTAAGTTATCTAAAGATACCTAAATATATAGTAAAAACTTTATTTGAGAGTTAAAGAAAATCTAATATTTTGGAAGGAACTATCATAAATATTTATATTACTTGTAGTTGAAATCGCAGGTATTTAAAGAGGCAACTTTTTTTTATTAGATTGAGAGTAACACACGAGCACACATTTCACCTGATGGCAAGTGATTCCTGCGGCCCATGACATCTACATTCATCCTTGACTAGGAATCATAATGCAGCTGTCACCTTGAGGACTGAGATGGAATGCTTCGTACCCTGTAATAAAAGTCTCTGGATACCTACACTCACGAGACGAAACACAACACCATTACGATGATATTCTGTGAGGGCGTAGTCCTACCCCCGGTCAAGAAGACCATGATGATGCATTCTGCAGCTAGAAACAAACTGCAGTGTAGCCTTTACCACTGTTAAAAAATTCATTAATTGATTATTATGAGCATGCCGCCTAAACCCAGGCTGTTGGTGTCCAGGCAGTCAGTCTGCAGTCGGTAATTTTACACTGCGCCGATAACAAAATCTCTTTGACATGTACCAAAATAATTGTGTATTAGTGGAATAACACTGCAGCACGAAAAAAGTCCTGGCTGCAACATGCATGGATCATTTCGACCAGGGAAGGACCACGTCCCCACAAAATAGCAACTGTATTTCGTTCGTATGGCGACTTTTAAGGCTTGACCTAATATAAAATATAAATAAATAAATAACAAAGTACAGAAATTTGTTTATATATTTTTTAATTATTTCATTTCATTTAATAAATATTTTCTGGTCTATTTGGTTAATATAATGTACAAAATAATAATGTATACAATTAAATACATACATAATTAATAATAGAGTAGGGAGACGACATAAATAAAATAAAGTAAATACATGTAGTCATTTAAGTCGAAAATTAATTCGTAGCATTAGTAACATGCTACGAATTAATTTATATCTCTGTTCTGTGTTGGATTTTATTAAAGTTAAATATTATATCGATAAAGTAGGCATGAGTGCTTCACTATCCCATGGGTGAAGGGTAGGTCACCCCCGCTGCCTCCAGCTTTATCAGCTGAGCGACACGCATCGCCTATACATTCTTGTCTACTACGTATCACAAACACGTTACAAATCAGGTGGGAGCAAGACTATTAGTGCATTCAAATAATTCCTAGAAGACGTAGGGGAATGCACGTATTTACACGTATTATATTCTTGTTATAATTTGTTCATCTATGTGCAATTCCACACAAATTCTATTTTAAAAATCAATTATATGCAGCTCTAACAGAGCTGTGGCTTTTGAGTGTGAGGACTGATCATTCCATCCCAGTCTCACAGGTTGACCTCAAATGTGCACAATGAATCGTAGGGTTTTATTTCATTAAAATAATAATACTAGCGTATATATATATATATATATATATATATATATATATATATATATATATATACATGATATGTATTAGGCAATGTATAATATCAGGCTATGTTGTATGTTTACAAGTGAACTGTGTGCTCGCTCAGAATAGATGTTCTATGTCTAGGTTGTCTTTTATAGCGGCATCCAAGGATCTGTTAATATATACCTAATGTCCTCATAATAGCGTCAACTTCATCATCATTCGTACAGTGATGAACATGAACAAGAGCCCTTCGTCCCATGTACACTAAGTCACCCACATCTATTGAATTTCCGCAAACTTGCATATGTTCTAGTATCACAATTTAAATATATAAAGTGGTAGAGCTACACTGCAGTTTGTTCCTAGCTGCAGAATGAATGGGTCAGCTCGACTGGGGTAAGACCACGCCCTCACTGGATACCAGCGTAAAATAGCAGCATAATTCGTTTTGTCATCTGCATTATGATTCCTTATCAAGGATGAATACCGTAAGGTGAACCTGTGTGCTCGTTTCAAACCAAAAAAAATTGTAATATTTGTAAATGCGTATATTTGAAACATCGACTAGTATATAAATTTAATATTTGTTATATTAAAATACTATTGGAAATACGCATAATTAGATAGTAAACATTTGTTCAACTTGTACACTCGCTGGGTGCAATGTTGTAAATAACTTATTTGTACGTGCTATACTGTAGCATAAAAGAACTATAAAATTATGTAAATTTATGAACAAGTGACAGGTTGTTAACCCAACCAGTATAACAGTTAAAAATCATTGAAAGTTGTATGGCGCGCATGAAGCTATTATGTATTTTAAAATCATAGTGCGTAAGTACATGTTTTATTCATATCTATATGTTAATAGTTAAAGTTTCTGTGCGTATATACTTTAACCAAATCTTTAAACTTTTTGTTAATATTTGTTTTCTATCACATGAGATTAAGAAATAATAGTCACTTATTTTTTTAAGCTATACTTTTATTAAAGTATAGATACAGAAGTGTCTTTTTTTTAATTCTGCATTTTCTATCTGCTCTTAAACTAACGTGATGAATGTATTATTTTTATATCGTTAGTATACAAGGCATTACAACAATCAACCTTTTATCTGGTTCTCTCATATTATACATTTTTTTATAATAAAGATATAAAAAGACAACATAACAAAAAGCATAAATTTCTTGCACCCATTTCCCTCAACCGAATTATACTTTCTGAAGTGGTATTAGAATAACGTTCAAATATTTTAACTTGTTTTTAATATGTGCGATGCGAACGAGCAATGACACACAAAATAATTATAAACAAATATCTAATGAAGGATCGTAGAAACATAGTCACTTGCTTATGCGACGTACAGATTTACCCGTCACTTTGTTTTGTAAGCCGTCGATCTGATATGCGCGCGCGCATGAACGCATTCGCATTGCGACGGCTTCCCCATATGGCCAAGGCTAGACCTTTTATGGCTAACATAAGTGGCCACTCACCCACCGGTTGAACGAGCCAGCAATATCAATGAACCAGGCATCAATAAAACATGTGGCACGGAGCCAGGAAAGGAAACGGCGAAATGAGAAAAAGAAATATTTGAAAAAGGAACGCGGCGCGTACACTCGATTGTTTGTGAGATTGCAGAGCATTCAATGTAAAGCTATACATACACCATATGAATTATTCTCTGTTTTTCTTTCGCTCGATTCTTACTATCATCGATAGCGGTCGTGATTGATTCAACTTGTTGCATAACTATCGATGTGTGGGCATGTAGAAAGGAAAAAATCGTTGTTCTCTACAGAGATACACAATAAAGTTCCTCATATAGAACCTCTGAACTCGCTTGTTCAGATGTTTTGATAACGGGTTGAAGGTTACATAATACAACGAATATAATGAGGATTGAGAGATAAGGACCCTGACTAAATGAATTAAAAAATTAGTTGAGAATTATGCAAATTTTTTGGCATTAGTATTGTATAAATCATGTGACATTTGTGAAATGTGACAAAAATTTATGAAAAATGTCATAACCTCAATATGTACTATTAGAATCATACAATAACCTAGACAAAAAAGAAGTCACATTATAATCTTTTTAATAACTACATTTTATAAGTAATTATGTAAAGAATAAAAATAAGAAAATATAAAAGAATGCTGGCATATAAACGGTTGGTTATTAAGATACGAAAGATACTAAAATTAGAATGGTTCCACCCTGTTGCCTACGGTCCCCTAATAAAGCACTGTGCTCAGCTGCATTCCAGCCGCTCATTTTCTGGGAACAAACTTTTTTAATGCCGGGATGGAATGTCACTTTTTAGCCTCGCCGAGTATGATTTTTCATTGAAATTAAAAAGTAAACGCGCGGACATGATAAAAGCGACACTCGGCATGCCGGAGGCGTTGGCTCAATTTTTTGCGGACCACAATTCTTGGTTTATCGTGCCGTGGTTATTACAAGCACAGTCGCAAATGATAATTATATGTATAAAAAGTATAAATCCTTAGTCTACGTTCCAAACGATGGAATCTACAATATGGATAAAACGTGCCCTCAGTCCATCTATTTATGTGTAATTACAGAACTAGAGGCGCCTCAAAAAGTTTATTTAAATGTTACGGGAACGAATGAATATTCAAATTTCCTCTTACATATTCATTCCTGATCTAGTCCACTCTAGTCACTCCACACGACCCATTCTAATAATTTCAATATTCTCATTTCAGCCGAGTGGAGGATTTTTAATTTTTGAGAGACCTTTGCTGCCCAGCATTCAGAGACGCAGTCCTGTGGAATAGCTTTATTATAAATGTAAGTCTTAAGTTCCTAAGCTAGCCGTAGCCACGGAATCGAACTATCAACTATGAATCTTTCCAAGTAATAATATCCTCCTTTGTTCAATTCGTTCTTCTCTGGAAAGGTCTCGCTCCCGAAGTCAGGGCGTCTACAAATCGTTACGCATTTAAGGTGAAAGTTGGGGGGCTATTTCTCAACAGATTGGCAGAATCTTCTCAATATTAAATAATTATGTATTTATATGTATTTGTACATATATCATATTTATGTATGTACCAATATTTACATTTGTTATATATGTCTAGTTATATATGTATTTTGTAATTACGCATATGTTGCTTATTTATATAATATAATCTTTATAATAGTATTTTAATCGCGACAAATACACCTCCCTCGTTTCATCTTTGCATTATCCTAAGGTTGACTGGTAGAGAATGCCTAAGGCATTAAGTCCGCCTTTATACATACTGTATATAAAGCTTAAATAAATAAATAAATAATCTTATTGTATCTGACATGACTTTTCAAATAGGAGTTTAATGGTTTCATTATCTGTTTTAAACTTAAAGTTATATTGGTTTAGATGTCATTTTTTCGGTAATTAGTATATTTAATTAGAGGTAAATTAGTCTTTTTTACTCTTTTATTCTGGTCTCTATCGCTGTGGTTTTAAATATCGTATTATTTAAACGTAACCTAAATATGGAGTAAAATATAAAGATAAGATCAAACGTTCAATAACTTAGTTATTTAAGCACTGAAAGAGATGTGTAAAATTTCATCTTAGTTTCCATTTTTATAAAATTTCGAATGCATCGAATCTCAAAAGCTACGCAAGAAGACAGGAAGCCTCACGTGAGTGCATTCACGCAACGCGAAAATCACGGCACGGGGAGCGTGGGAATTTAAATTTCGACATAACATACATATCGCAAAGCAATTAAGCAAAATTTGTCCGGTATTGATTATACAAAAGTTACAATGTTAATAAAATTCTAATTTACGGTATCTTGTTATATGTCAAACTTTTATTACCTTTTTTTTCTAATTTAAATTAAAATAATATTATATAACTGCTTAACAATTAAATAATGGATTCTTTATGCAATTTTATAGTTATAATCTTTATATAAAATAAATTTATAAAATCATCTTAGATTCTGTTGATGTTGATGCTGTTAGCCTATGCTGTTACAGCTTCATCGGACACAGCTCACGGATCTGAGGGGTCCGTGAGCCGGTTAATATAAAATCATAAAAGCAGAATAGTTATTATATGGGCGAAAGTAATGAAACATTTCGATTATAAAAATTAGATGCAATTTCAGATGTGATGTGATGTGAGTCATCACATTACACCTAAAGGAATCTATAGGGTGGTAGATAAAACCTTTTTCTAAAACTTAAAAAAAAACAAAACACCTCAGATGATTAGAAGAAGGATGGAGTATGATCTATATTTCTATCGATAACTCATTAAAATAACTAATACTACGCGAAACTACGAGAATGTGCTACTAAAAGCACGTGCATAATAAATTTCAAAACTTGAAAAGGACGTGATATGCCAAAAAATAATAGATTCCGTGAAAAAATATGTTTAATGTATATGAACCAGCTGACCACTCTTGGCGTCTGTGTGACGTATTCACTGGACGCTTACGTCCACGTACATATCTAAAATGTAGTAAACGAAACGCCCAAGTTATTATTCTAAGGTAAATTATCACTACCGAGAATATATATATATATATATATATATATCTATATATATATATATATCGGTATATAATGTGTATAGTATATATGTAACTTTACTTTCTCACGGTTTATAAAAAGAGACTTTTTAAGAAAAAATAACTCGAATTGAAATTGTTTAACTAAACAAATTTGTGTCATGGAATAGAAATTATACATTTCCAGTAATCTGACTGATAATTAACTTGATAACTAGAACAGTATCTATTGTATTTTTTGTAATGGACCTTTTTTTCCTTCTCGCTTAGACTATTATTTTATGATTTAGGTATTATGTATAGTATATTATGTATAGTATATAATATACAGTTTATATTGAAGTAAACGATAATCATAATGATGTATTCTTTGCAGATTTCGACCACGACGTTATCTTCTAGCTATTATCAGATGCACGTTTAAGACCACAATTACGCAGAATATTCTACAGCGGCGTAAGCGATTGTACAAACAGAGGCTCTACTAACTCATCGCCCGAAAACGAACAAATTTTAAACTATTATTGTTCCTGGGCATGGAGTCGAACCACTCAGGTCAGTCAGTGGTTTTGAGGCAACAGGCGGTCACTCTAACCGCTATACCACGTGGCAGTCGTTTTTCGGCGATCAACCAAATTACAGTTGTTTAACCGTAAACTGATAATTAATAACGACGTCTAGCCTTGATAGAAGAAATAGCGATATGTTCTTGTCATCATCGCGGACCTAAGTTTCCACATCTGCTCTATAATCACAAGAAACAACATCCTGTTGTTATTTTACTCTAGATTCAAGATACTATTACCATTCGCAATCATTTTAATTTAATTTTGTTTCTAACTGCAAAATGTCAGTTCGACAGGACCGGCCCTCACAGAATACCGGTATGAATGAGCAGCATAACGCTGCTGTGTTTCGTCTGGTGAGAGTGGGGATCCGGAGACCCTTATATTACTGGTATTGAGGCATTCCATCTCAGTACTCAAGAGTGACGACGCATCTTCAAAGGACGAATGTAGATGTCGTGGGCTGCAGAAATCACTTGCCATCTGGTGAACTGTGTGCTTGTTTGTAACTCTCAATGTGATAAGAAAAAAAAACAAATATTAGATATTAGGTAACGGTGTGCGAGTAGAGAACGGAGAAATACAAGAATTTATAAATATTTCAATCGCACGACGATGTAATTTCAAGTTTCAATATGTACAGAATTCAACAACGTATGAAACTATACATGACCGGTTTTTGATAAAGTCGATAAGACAAGTCGTTTATGCAAAAGAGAAACAACTGAACTTTCTTGTCATGTACTATTTTCTTATAAACTTAAATGCACCACTTAATATCTTAAGAAACAAACTACTTAAATAATAAAAAAGTATTTATAAGTCAATGCAGCGTTATTAACTAATCTATTCATAATTGATTTTGCTCGGCCTTTGTAAAAATCATTGATCCAGTATAAAAAATATAATGCAAAATATACAATAATAAGAACTTATTTGATTCACACAGCCATTTATAAATTGTAAATACACCTATAGCTTGTGCAAAATAAACATTTAAGTACGAATAACATTTATAATGAATGGAGAACATTCCTTTTCCGAATAAAAAATCCGTTCTAAAAATATAAAATTAAAAGCATACATCTAATATGCATGATTTCTTTTTTGAAATCGGTTAAACAGTGTATTAAATACTCTTTGCACTGACTTCCTTAGAGGCCTGTTTCTTGCACTTTCAATTGTACGAGTTATTAATAGAGCTAAATTTATGAAGTGGATCAAAAGACGTACGGGAGCATCTTAAAATAGCATCGTTAACTGTAGTGCCAAACGATGATACTTGTACTTATTAAAAGCAGCACTAAACAAATGATTGTCGACAATTAGTCAATTACGTCGGAGCCGGCGGCGGACGGCTGCGCGGGCAACGCGTAGCTCAGTAGCCGCGAGGTAGAGTTGTCCCACCGCTTTAATGATAATCGATGAAATAAATATCTATAATACTTAATTGAACAACTACTTTATATTTAAAGTGGATCTGTAATTATATTACAGCTTCCGAATTCTCCATTAAACAAATACTAAATATTTCTTGGTAAATGCAATTCACGCCTTCAAAGTAAAAATGCAGGATTCCGCTTGTACAATAAATTTATTAATAATTAAATAAAATAAATACTATAATATATACCTTGTACTTAATCACTAAACTAGATAATTCTTTAGTATAAAGCATGTTTTATGATAACTTACCCAACAATGTTTTTTTCTTAATTGCTATGGACAGGTTTGGCATTTTTCTTTCAACAGCACAATCATTAGAAGTTTCTCCTGAATGATTTTAGAGTGGCTAATTTGGAAATTATTCTTTTACTTGATTAAATTACACACGGTGCTTCTACGCGGAAAGGTGACATATACATACATATATAGCCGACATAACTTACAGGCCACGAAGCAACCAGCCATTGATTTTATCATCATTGTTATATGCACTAACACCCAAATTTGTAATAAACACCGAATTTTATTGCCCGTATCAAAAAGTTGACATACTCGGACCAAAGTAACCTGTGTTATCTGATGAATATGCATGGAATTGTTGCTAATTGTATAAAAAAAAAATCATGTAATAATATAGGAGGTATCTATAAATTCAAATATCACTAAATTATTATAAAATAATAAAATTATTATTGATGATATAACTTTTCAGATTCTGTATGTAATTGATATCATGAGATATACCAAAACAAAATGTGAATTAATTTGCGTATCGATGCGTGTCTACGCATCTCTTCCCAGTGGCGAGGTTAAGCGCGATACTGCGTTGGTGCACAACGCGGCAAGGACGTCGACCCCACCAACCTTGAGCTCGCCAGTTAATTTCAATCATATTTTTGTCTCTTACGCACTCACTATTATATCAAACTATTATATTTTACAAAATCAAAGCTATCCTCTATTGTGAAAACGAAAAATAACTGCAATTTTCTGAATTGATATGAACAGCCGAATTGTGAAGGTTTATGATAAACATTATCAATTTAATTTACATGGTGACAGTTAACTATACGCATCCGTCCTAAAGACTTTATTATGTACATTTTATATAGTATTTTTTTATTTCCTTAGTTATAAATAAATAAAAAATCAGGAATTATATATAATAAGTAAATTATTAAGCTTTAAATGAAGTTATACCCGCGCACTTTACTACAGTACCTACTTCACATTGGAGACTCAGGATAATGACCCGCGAGTGTATCCGTGCGCCGCGCCCACTGCTCTCTGCTCTCGCGAGCCATAATAGCGTCGTACTACAAACATTTCTTACTATACGTAATACGATCGAATAAACCTTCCATTGTTAATTATTAGTCACTAAAACTGGTATTATATATATGAAAGCAGAGTTCATATAGTTTAACTGTTGATGTGGAACTCAAACTAATTTATCAACCTTGATTTTTGACATAATTCTGACGTTTACTCTATAAGCAACAATATTTATAATCTGTATTATTTCATTGTGACTCACAAGCTTGCATAGGCGAGAGAATAGCAGGGCTGTAATTATACGCTTAAGAAAAAAACGACGTAATAAGCTCGGAGCTTCTTATCCAATGATTTCTGCGAACGTTGTTCTTATGTCAACTGTAATTACTCGTACAAGTTGAGTTTTGTATGCTGTGTTGAAACACGCAGTTCACATGCAGTAGGCGTTTGTGTGTGTGAACGCTGCGTCGCACCGAAGCTCGGTTTACTATAATACCTTTAGCCACGTCAGTATTATAAATATCTCTTAGTTGTTTGCACATCGCGATAACTTTTAATATGTTTGTCTTGCGTACACACCGCTCATGGTTTTCGTTTGTAAATAGGGTTGTTATTACTTTCGATTTTTATATTATTTACGACAAAATATGTCGCAGTAAGTCTATTAGATTAATCGTCTTAAAATGATTGCGTTGAAGGTCGAACCTTGCATGACGCATAAATCATCATCATTTAAAGTCAACCCCCATTAACGCCTTTTCAAGATTTTCTTAAGCCGTGTACCGTTTTATTATAGATAGTCACCACGCTGAGCAGGCGGGATAGTGTCAGTACCTGTTTTCTGGAGTTGGTGATGTTTTTCCTATATTTGTTAAAAAAAAATTGAATGGATTTTTCGTCACCCTGAGGTCGCCCAAGTTTTTTATATTAACCACAACTACGTGGAATGTTAACTTACACTCACATCATAATAGGTTAATTAAAGCTTATATGTACTTACCTTTTACAATACCTACAACTGATTACTTTTTTTGGCAATATCCACTAATATTTATTTTAATGTATCGCTATATGTGTTCAACTTATTGTGTATAAGCGAAATTATTTTATAAAATAATAATTTACTAATTTTAACGTTTACAAGGAAATTTATAGTTTATTATTAAGTCGAAGATTCAAAGATGTTAGTGTAATTTAAAACAAAATTTATTTATTTTTGACTAACAAATGATTTGAAAGGATTAAATTTCCTTCTTGTTAGACTTCATCTGTTATTATTTATGAGTATTAAACAATTTATTATACATTAAAAAGCTTGTTAGTTAAGATGTTTATTGAATACAAAAACAATATTATAATAATATTATGGCATTATGCACTTTTTACCAGTATTATTGTTACCAGTTAAATATTTCTTAAAAAGAATATATTAATGTAATCTCATCCCTATATCCATTAGGATGAATCAGCCGGGCATGGGAGCCGACTACGATTGTAACAACATAAATATATTTACATGAATGAGGAAAATCGCACTCGACTCTTATAGTTCCCATAACATAGGTTATTTATAACGTGTATACATTATCAATACACGTTTTATTAATGTTTATTGAACATTTTAACGCCATCATAGCGTTTTACGTACAATATAATTATTTGTTCAAAGTATAAATTATTAATGAACTCTTAGAAATGATGTAGCATTTTTCATTCATCTGCAATATAAGGAAAACAAAATCTGTGTTGCAGGCAGGCTAATATATTATTTAATAACAGTTTAATTTATTAAAAAATTCAAAAAGTTAATCGCAAAGTCAAGATGCAGCTAGTTTTTTTCCACATAGATTCTAAAGTTGTTAACAGTGGTAAAATCAAGCTGTAGATAGTTTGTAATTACGGTACACTAGTATTGTGAAATAGCAGCATAAAATGTGTTTCGTATGGTGACTGTAGAGTAAGGCCAGTAACAAGAGCCGGTTACTTGGTTTATAAAGCATTCCATTTCAGTCTTCAGGGTTGACAGCGAACACACGGCTAAAATCTTTGTTGAGGTTGTACGAAATTTTACGACCATCTTTCATCGCTTACCATCAGACACTGTGTGCTCGACTGGCGTCCTAAAAGAATATATTTATATTTAAAAAAAATTGTAAAATAGATAGATAATTTTTTTGAGTAACTATGCATTTATGCGTGTAAAGAGACATATGTCTGACATATGGATGTGGAAGAAACAAGAGAAGTATGTCCCGATCATTGAAAATTGAAAATCGTTTACTTTGCTTACTCTTCCATACCACAGACGTGGGTGTTTCATTTATTTAATACCAATGTATTTACTGGCCCCTATTAGATGGAATGACGACCAATACAACATACATACCTATGGATGAACGAGATTCAGGATCGTGCTTCGGGGTATACCTACATTGATGAAAATAATGAATTTATTATTTCTCTGTTTTACCATTACATTGTTGCATAACCCTGAAAAATTTAATACATGTACATACATACATTCTACTCGAATGCATGTTACACTAGCAATAAAATACTTAAGCAGCTTATAAGAATACTGTCCACGATCCGGTGTTAAGATATCCTAAATAATCCCAAAAAAAAAAATACTATTGCTGCCTGAAATACCGAGTTTTATAGCTAAGTATGCATTAGACGTTCCCCTTAACGTGGGTTGTCAAAATCGCTCTCGCTTTATCGTCATTTAAGGCGGGGGACTTTGTTAAATTTAGTGCTCTGAAAATGTTCGCTTCACTCAAATTCACTCTGTTATTCCGACAGCATCGGCGATATGAATGGTAAATTCCTCTGCCCACTTACTGGCCTGAATGGTTTCAACATTCCTGGCGCGGCACCGATAATCCATGTAAAAAAATAAACGAGCCGCGGCGTAAATAAGCTCAGTCCGTGTTTGCGAGTGGTCGCGGTGGCACGGAAAATAAATCACATCGATATGGTACGCTCGGCATAGCGTATTTTTACGCAATGCAGACTCTTTTGTTTATATATAGTCGGCAATGGCAGAGTAGACGGCTGGTTATTCAACCGGGCGCATTCCGCGACGGCCCCTCTTTTTGCTCTCGACCGCCGCCCGTCCTGGTGCCCAAAGAAAAACGACCAATTAGAGCTTTTAGGGAACGAATTAACTCGAGCATTGTTCGCCGTGCACTGTAAATGCTGCCGGAATCCCGAACTGCCCCGCTCTTCCTTATTTATCACGGCGAATGCCACAATAATCTTAGGCCGATGCTTTTAGAGAGGAAAAAACCATATACTTAGGTACGAGAATGCATACGTTTTCCGTCTATCTCTAACTGAAGCCGGCGGTTTCTAAACTATCATACTTACAGGTATAATGGTTACTTAATAGTTGTGGCGCCGGCGAGTCGATTCGACAGTATCATTTTTTTTTCCACGGTCCCACGACCGCTTGGACTGAAGAACGTAATTTAAAGTCAGTTAAGCGAGAATTCGTGTGCATTCACCAACGCCAACATATTACTCAATGGGAATTTACTCGTTCGTATTTTATTAAAGACAGAAGTGGTTTCCGGAACTTGACAAGTGACAGATCGACTTTTACAAATGTTCTCTTTAAAGCGGAGTAGGTAATATAAACGTAAATGTAACATAATTAAAAAAATACATATATAAAATGCCCAATGAGATACTCGTCTCACCTGAAGGGGTTTCATAGATAATACTGGATTAGGAGACATTAAGTGACGACGTGATCTATCAAATATTATCTTCTTAATGTAATGTAACAAAAGGGGCGAATTAATAAATCGGCAGCTATACAACGACTACGATGAGATTGATTCCAATACTGATGAGATGTCTTTGCTATTTATAACAATTATGAACACGTGTATCTCTACTTAATTTCTATAAACAGAGTCAATTTCAATATTGTAATACTTTGATAGGATATCTGATATAGAATTAATTTAATTTGATTTAAATTAATTTAATTTATGAGTTAATTTACTGTATAAAGGTATCGTCTGGATTTTGCTTTTGCATTTAAAATCAATATGACACGGTAGTCATTTCATAAACTTTTTCAATATTTTATATTACTAAGGAGCTCAGAGTTCATCTGTCGGTAAGTGTAGTATTTTATCTTAATTTGGTTATACAGATAACATCACAACAACAACACCATTCACCTTTAAACTGGAGAAAAACAGAATCACTTGGTAAGAACTAAGGAAAACTAAAAGTTTGAAGTAAAATTAAAATATATCATAAAATAATTAAGCAATTATTTTACCAAAAGTAATAGTATGTCGGGCAAAATTCATTATAAAACCAAAAAGTAAGAGACAAAAAGTTTTTATGGCGAGTGTCGAAGCCAATAATAACGATGAACACCGAGCGGCTATCACAAAAAGTTGACTCCCGAGGTTCACCATCGACATTATTTATATTTTTTCTTATTTCACCGCGACTTAGAATCAAATTACAACCTTGGAATGTTTGACAGGCATTCATAGACTAGGAGTATACGGCACGATACAAATCAAAGTTTAACATACTCGTAGGCTAGAATGTCCCATATGCGTTACATTTAAAACTGTTTTGTACGAAAGTAAATTATTAATACATTATATCAACTGGTTTTTTAGCAGTCCCCCTTCAGTCAGCTTCAGAGTGTGTTGTATATTATATAATCATCATGATATTCAGAAATAAAATCCATCTGATATCTGCGAATGTTTTTGTTTAAAAATGTACTTTGCTCCGGATTATCTATAGGTATTTAAAATAATAATAGTGATGTTCTGATTATTACCAGTTTGAGCCAGGTAAGGTCTGATGATGTCATTAACTACTTGTCGACCCATTGTATAGTCCGATGTACAAGAGACAAATACAATAATCCAAATTACCCCAATTTGTGACGAACAAATATTGTTTCTCAGTGAAAAATTTAATCAACAGGACCCTCGTGTTGAAACCGGGTACTCCGACCGCTATGCAAGGTGGTTTCATAATGATAATATCAAGGCCATTTTAATCGTGGTGACATCAACGAAAGTTTTAAAGCAGTGTCAGAGCCACAGGGTCAGTTAAAAAAATTTCTAGTCCAGAAACCAATAATACGACTTGGACGAATACATATGATATTGGCTTCTTTGGAATCCACTTTATGATCGATTTTGTCACTGATGTTTAATCACTGCCCCTTACAAAATCGTCCAAAGGTGTGTACGTCTTGAGGACTATAATAGAATGATTGTAACACACGGCTACACTACAAGTTGTTTTTAGCTGAAGCATGAAAGGGTTGACGCCAACACGGAAGGACCACACCCTCAGAGAATAGCAATGCAACGCGGATGTACAGCTTGGCGACTATTGCGAGGAATCCTGAGATTAATGTGATAAGATGAGGTGAGATGAGGGCAGACGAGACGATAATGATCATAATAATCACTAACGTTTCTTGCGCGCACCGTGGCTGTGATCATATGGTATATAGTATCAGCCCTAAAGAAGAAGTAAAATATAATAAATAAATAAATGTAACAACTGACATAATACCAATGAAGAGGTATTAACATTAAAGATGAATCGGTGGTGTATATTTTTAATTATAAATATAATTTAAAGTCGTTGTAACTCATTATACAATGTGTCCCGTAACTAGCATGACAAACTGAAGGGCATGATAGATTGACGGGTCACCTACCAGACAAAAAATCCTCCATTTTAGAGATATTGAGATTTTTTCTAAAAATACCCTCATTTCGTCCTGTCTTTTGTTATTGTGTGCACAAATAGGCAGATAATTGTGTTACTATTTTTTGCATACTTTAGAATACTTGTTCTATCATATTCTAATACCATTTTGATCAATTTCGTTGGAAGATGAGAAAGACTAAATATTTAAAAAAAAAGAAATCGTTAATTATTTTATTCAACTTTTGCCTACGGCGCTGATAAAAATGTACTAAGCTGATGTTGTAGAGCAGGAATGAGCAACCCGCGGCCCGCTTCATAATTTTATGCGGCCCGTCATGCGTTTATTTGTTACAGATATTTTCCCGTTAATAGATTGAAGTTGTATTCTAATATATTAAGTACTATTAAGAAGTGTGATTTGACCCGTCAAAAAAGAGACCCGTTGCTCAAAAAGGTTGCTCATCTCTGTTGTTGAGATTTCAGAAATTTGTAAGAGTGATAAGTTTTTTCTTGGTATTTTTAGTAAAAATAAATCTCAGTCTTACAAAAAGGTGGCACTTTTAATGAGGTATTTTTTTTTGTCTGTCTGGTGACCCGTCAACATATCTTCCTCTTAAGTTGGTCGTGCTACATACGGAACACCCAGTGTATAATAGAGCCTCATTTTCCGGAATTGAAAGCATTAATTGTTTTCGAGGCCCGTAATGAAATATTATATATGATATAAAACATCTTTAATGTATAAAAATTTAATAATAATACTTAAAAAAACTAGACAAAAAACTTTGCTTTTACTTGGAAAAACTGAGATTATATTTTTTATCCTAAAAGTTATTGCTATAAGCTCTTTTCTTATAGTTTCCTGAGTCGTATCGATTCAGAAATAATGCTTCCACAGAGTAGTCTTTAGTAGTAGAGTAGTAGTTGCCTGGCAGAAAATTTTGCGTAAAGCGCAGTGCTGCATTAACAACCATTGAGATGATGAGGATGTAATTTTGAATTCTGTCTTGATGTACGATATTTAAACTCAGCGAGTGGAATTAATCCGAACAAAACATTAATTTCCCATAGAACACTCCCCGTGGTAAATTCGGTAAACAATCCATACAGATTTAGACCAGACCTACTTACTCTAAAGATGTTCATATTTTGTAGAAGATGAACAGTAAGTTACACAAACAAATTTTTATAGATAGAATTACAATTAATCTTTTATTAATAGTTATAAATTATGTCATTCTACCGTTTAATAGTTGAATATTATATAATAACTGAATTTTTGTAATCAATTCCCTCATGCTTCATTTTTGCGCTTTCCCACTCTTTTCCTCATAGGGTCAAGGTAAGAATTATTTATTTACATACCGATAATTCCAATCGATTATTTGAATATATGTTAAATTTGGTGACTTTATAGACACAATTGGTCGGTACACAACTGGCGATACTAAAATGAGATACGGTATAAATTATTAAAACGAAAACAGTATGTCTGGTTTACGTATTTACTCATAGACACTTTCGATGTTCAAATTAAAAAAAACCTGGTTCCTTACATTTTATCAATTATATATTTATTATCTATATAGATTACAATTTCATTGCAAAATCGTCTGTTATAAAGAAACAAAATATGTAGCCGAATAAAGATCGCCTTGGGGAGGTCGTTTTTTTTTACCTTACGAGAAAACTCTACCTGCGAGTTAAAACATGGACGGCGTGGACCTGTTTCTAATGAAATCTTACTACAAATTTACGTTCTTAGAAGAAAAAAAATGTCAATAGTACAAACGTGGCGCTTAACATTTAAAAGGAGGGTTCTTCAGCGTTTGAATAGGGTGGAATAAATTGTGTTGAATATAACCTCAAGTGCTGCTCTTTTGTTAGCTTCCTACAGGTACCTGATTTCGTATACGGCGCCCAGTAAATTTACCATCTCAGACAATGGTATGCTTAGTGGGTGTGCCGTACTCCAATTTTTTTTATTGTGAAATGCATCAAACGGACAATGTAAGGAATATGCTTTGAATATATTTTCTTTACTGTCCATATGATTGCTGCTTGAGGATGGCCCTATATTACCAATTTTTTTAAAGTATGTAGGTTAACCTTAGTTTTTAACTAATAACAAAAATTAACCAAAGGTACTTCCTATTATTATTAAGTCATACATAATATCAAAAATCATCACAGTCAAACTTATTTTCAAAGCATTAGAAATGTAAAAGGATGCTTTTTTATTTCCTTATTATATGTAAATAATAATTACGAACGTGCTCTGTTCTGTTCGATAACTATAATAAAATGAAAAGTAATTACGATATGTTTCAATCACTGTTTTAGCTTTCCTGCTGCAGAATCAATTAAATTACATAACATTTTCTTTAAATAAGGTAATTGTATTAATTCCGATTATACGGTTAATTTTTCAACATTAAATATCCGCGTCTCGTTAAATAGAAAATGCAGTTTTTTTTGTGATCACTAATCAAATGTTGCCTCGCCCATAATTACCATGTTTAATGAACTGGTAATTAAAGCCGTTAACACGATTACATTAATTGTTTTGATTTCGAATAATTAGCATTAAATCTAACATATCCGAATTACAAATTACTTTTTTTTTACACACTTTAACTATATAATCAGGCCACAGTGTAGTGTATCAATTTAAATTTACATTATACAGAAACTATATAACATTTTTAAATTATTAATTCAAAATCTTATGTTTACCCTCCTACGAATAGTACGAATCGAATGTGATAATGGAGACAAATTATGCCCTTACTCTTTACCCAACAGTGGAACTTATATTTGAATAGAGTGTTAATGCTTAATCTGATATAATCCTAATTCGTCAAGATTGGATGATTTGGATACTGTGTCAACAATGGCATATTATTCGGCTATTCCCGTAAGGTATAGCAAGCAGCATTGCCATGACTTTAGATGCTAGGAATCGCTTTAAGGATCTAAGCGTCCGTAGTTCTCTGACAAGCGACATTTACATACTCGTTTATTTATTAGCATCATGGTTAATATTATGCCTCACACAAAGTAAACCCATTAACAGGATAAATTAAATATTTTATAAATGCCAAAGAAGATTCTTATACCTATGCCATATATGAAAGTGAATTTGAAAAAAGGAATAGAAAACCTATCATACAACATTACAACTCTAAATATAAGAAAGGAATAATAAGTGTAATTGTAAAAATTCTTTTTTTTAATTACTTTTTAGCATTTAATATTTAAATATATAGCACATAAAATATCAATTAAAATTAAACACTCTTAAAAGATCCTGTGTGTGAAAACCAAATTTTACATACCGCTGAAATGCAAACCAAAAAAATGTTTAAAAGGAACACTTGTACATGGTTCTCACACCGACTATAAGAGCAGTTCACAAAGCACAATGGACATATTGGACCCATGTGTGCGAAACCCTTCACGCATGATTGTCCTTGCACCAAGAAAAAAAAATGGAATTGTCAAAGACAGCTCCGACTTTTGCACTTCATCAAAAATAAATTTACTCGAAATAATAATAAGGCACAACCTGACGGACCTTTTGTCATTCGCAAACAATGTAAAAAAAAAGGTTCGAATGCTTTTTCTCTATTGTTAGCCCAAATACGGAGTTGAATTATTGTTTTTAAACTGATTTACCTGTTATACTCTCGAGTGGTATTGAATAGTCCTTTTCAAAGTTATAGTTCTTTGTGAATTTGAATTAAATGATACATGTCTACTGAATAGACCAACAATGTTCTTATATCGATATATATTTGAGTTAAGTTGGTAATGGTAAGGTTTCGATAGTTATTAATTTCTAATTGTCATTGCGTTAAAGTACAAGCTGTGGGTATCGATTTTCTTCTAGTCAATTTTAGTGTAACGCTCGACAAAGATGAGAATGAAGGGAGAAACCACCATTAATCCAATGTTTTTAACTCGTCATACGAAACAATAGCGATACTTTGGTATATACTTAAAAATGTTTATGTATTGTTTGTGTATTTTGAAATACATAAAACTATAGTTTTTTGATTTGAGTAGTGCATGTATTGGAAAATGCCACAGGAACATGACACTATATTTGAACCTTTCGGTCTAAACTACTAAATCTCTTATATATTCTGCGCATCTGGCACAAATCGTAACACATTACTCTCTCACACACACTACACTACTATAATACCAAACGAATATACCTATCTTACAGCAATAAGGTCACCATATATTTGGGTATTTTTTTTTTCGGGCTGATGGCCGCTGTTAGCCCGAGGGCTTTTACCGGTTAGTTTCGCCGGGTTGAGAGGTGACCGAGCGCTTATGCCACTCAGTCGAGACCTCTATTAGTGGGTAACCAGCACAAGGGCTCCCGAGAGGGAGCCTCGGCTTTGACCGTTACCCTATTCCAGAGAGCGTCTGACTCGAGGGTGCCCGAGAGAGCCTCGGCTCGGTCAGTTGCTTCTGACTAAGAATTACCTACATTAATATCTCTTTTATTATTATTGGCTATATGTACCACCACTTGGGAATGCATGGGCGCTGGAGAAGTGGCGCAAGTAACTCCAGCGACGCTTCTAACTGTATTGACTGGAGAGAACCGGCCCGTGACATGGCGCATATTTGGGTATTTCTCTCAATAGAGAGAAGAGTTTTAAGAACGAATAAGGTTTAAGTTACATTATTATTATTGAACAATAAATAAGGTACTATTTTGTTATATAACTGTGGACCCTTAGTCACCCTTACTATTATTAAAAAATAATATGTTATTTGCATGAGCTACATTGCATGCATGCATTGCCGCATAAGAGGCAAGCGTGTTTTAAATAAAATAAGGCAATTTACGAAGCTAATAACTCTACAGATGATCTAATGAAATATTAATTCGATGTAGGTCAATCTTTAACTTTGATTTCAAAGTCTATTGTTAAATGTAAAATTTTTGTTATGAAAGGACAAATCATTTTAACAAAGTAAAAATGAAAAATATACATTTACTCTTATATTCCATCGTGAAGTTGGCATATCACCAAAACAACTTATAGCAACAAAGCATTTATCAGTACACGTAATGTTGTTAATGCTTACAGGGTCAAGTCAAGACATGTGCCACATTGGTTTGTAATTACACACTTTTATTGGTTTGAGGTTGTGTAATGTATTCATTAGAAAAGGTGATATCCTCTAACTCTTTACTGCCTTATCAAGCTCTACCTCCACCTTTTATGTATTTTTAGGTTACATTCGTAAATAGAATCTTCACATATTGTATGATTTTCTTTCCAGGACTAGGAATAATCAAGTGTAACTAAAAATAAAAATTAACTTTCATGATATATTGTATTTGGATTTAATATTTTTCTCTCTGTTTATACGAGTATATTCTATTATATAGTCTTTTTATTTTGACTTTTGTCAACTTTCGCTTCAATCACCACTTTTATGTTGCGTGAAGAAAAAACCTATAAGCGCCATCTATATTAGTGGACAATAGTTTTATTATAATACTTTTACAGCTCATAAAAGATGTCGTGAATTCTAGTCTATGAAAAAATGGTAAATATATTACTATTATAGATAATAACGCCATATGAAAGTGTGTAGACAGATAAATTTGGAGGACAAGATTTAAATAAAATACTACATGTAAATATTTTTTTTTATGGAATCGTATATTAGGTTTTTAGGTTAGGTTAGCAAAAATGTGTTTATGCTTTTATCTTACGTTGGTATAACAGGCACTGATAAAAGCTCCTCTTATCAATGTTTTTTTTTTCTAGTGGAACTATATGTGGAACTTGTTGTAGCATGAACAGGTCGGCTCAGCACTAGTTTCTATTGATGTGTGAAAGAATTCGAAGGCCTTATTATAGGTCATAATTACCATTATAATTCCTTAACTAGAATGAAACGTGAGTGTTATGAACAGTGGAAATCTTATACATTAAATCTACTGTACGTTCATGTGTAACCTCTTCTTTCATAATGAAATTGACATGGGGTTCCAACCGAAAACGAAACGAAATAAATACATCAGTGTTCACTTTGGTCTTGTGATATACCCAAAAAAGAATACAATAATAATATAATATAATCGAATATACAAAAAACGTTATAGACGACACGAGTATAAATACGGTCAAAGCTTAGAAAATGCAATTTGTAAATTGGCTGTTGAACCGAAACCTTATTTTTTGGACAGAACTATTAAAGAACTATTATTTTATGCGATTTGTTCAGGCCGACGTCATTGAAAATTAAATGGTATTCACAACTTTTGGTAAAGTCCAAGAAATTTAGTAGGTAATCTTAGGCTAGCGCTACCGTATATATATTGGTATACAATTTATAAAAAAAAATAACGTTCAATTTTTTTACTTTGGAAGGAATATATTCCTTAGCCAAAAATATTTTCAAATAAGTCAGTGTCCTCTAGTGAGAGTCACGATAAACTTAATTCAATAACTCTAGAACGATCCTCAACGTGATTCAAAATAATTAAATCGATTTCCGGCAGATGGCGCCTTCTTTAGGTACTATTGAAAACTAATGAGCCGTTATATTTACCACTTTCAATAAAATCTTTTTACTTAGTTTAACAACTGTCTGTGAAGGCACTAAATGCTGTCTGTATTTTTAAAAAATCCTAATGTCACAATATCATGATAATCATTAGATTACTCAAATTTAAAATTTAAGCAATCACCCTTCTAAAAAACTTAACTTATTCATTAAAATCAAAGAGTGTTAGCATGGAAAAATTATGCCATAGAAATTGTTATACCACTCGAAGCCCAGTCTATAAGTATCGCACTTCGTCTACTAACACAGGCAATGGACAAAAAATGGAAAATTTAATAACAATTATCTTTGCAAAGAAGTTATCTGATTTAAGTCGAGCAATCGATTCAAAAATTACACAAGAGGTAGAGAGGACCCGAATAGCACGTGAATCAATTAAGCATAAAATCGAAGTGGTTGACTCCAAAATAAATTCTATTTTAGATCTACAGTCAATAGTGACAGCCCTACGGAAAGACATACTTTTAGCTGAAGCTTCCATTGAGAGTTTAATGGAAAGAGTAGAAAACATTGAAAAAATAGAAAGTATATCATATGTATCCTCTAAGGAATCGTATTCTATACCATCGCATAAAAACTCTATTTGGGAAGAAATTTAGAATTTAAAAACTATTCCTATTCAACCACAATTTTAATTTTCCTCTACAATTATTAAACTTTATCAGCGCAAAAATATTGCACAGAAATATTTCGAGGAAGATTTGAAGGCTTGGATTTTAAAAGTGATTAGAAGAAAAGAAGAAATTAGAAATGAGATTCGCCTACCATTGAATGGAAATTTCATTGAAATAAATGAGAGAAATAAATTTGAAAGTGAGAAATAAATTTGACAACTGACGGAATGAAATATTTTATTTCCTTCTATGAATTACATTAAATCAGCTCTCAGCTGAACATCAATAAATATGAAGAAAAATTATTGATTACAATATCGTGTATTTGTATAACATAAGGAAAACATCAAATTTTCCACTTTAAGTTTAACACTGAAGTAATCGTTTAAAACGTTACAAATAGACACTTAAATGCGTTTAAAATCACATAAATCTACTATTTAATACATTTATATCAAGACACCCTGCAACTACATAAAAAGCATAAAAAGATCTTGGATCTTGCTCAAGATTAAATACTATTAAAAATTTTATAAGATATGGCAAAATAATTGTCGCATTTTAGGACGAAAAAATAAACAACAGGGTATCAAAAAGTAAAAATTATGGAGGTTAAATGAATACAAGCACATAAAGAAATTGTACTAGGCATATTTCCTACAACATCTTTAAAGATATGACATTTTATATTAATTACACTAACATCAATAATAAATATGGCACAGACTTAAAACAAATTATTACAAAAAAATACATTAATAAGATCAATAAGAAAATGGTAGTAGATATCTATGAATTATTGAAATTTTTAACTCCATATTGATTTATTCAATCATTGAATTGAAGCTTATATCTAATTAATTAACTTAAAGTACGACTAGCAAAGAAAACATCTTTTCTTATCTTGTTCTGGAAGATTTGCCTATGTCATTTAATTAATTTTATACTAAAAATACACAATTCGATAAATGCGACGAACTAAAAATATAACTAATCTTCGTTTCTAGCATGTCCTTCCGTCGTTACAGTTTTAAAAACGGTAATAAATTTCGCCTACCTACGGCAAATAGTATATAATAAAGTTTGGTATGGGAATTGAAAATACCAACAGTATAGGCAATAAAATTATTTAAATAATATCACGAAAAATGAGATTAATCTAATCTTTTGCTAAACAGATTTTAATACGAAGCCACAAATTTAACATTAGCAGATTTTTTGTCTAATGGTATGAGCAAATGTTTCAATTGTTTCCTTTTGATTTATATTATTTTTAAAGTGTAAAAGAATCTACACAATTATAATATGATACTTTCTTGATTGATGGCTAATTACATCATTTATTTTTTATTCATTTACGCATAAAGAATCCGTACAAACATTTGAAAAATACAAAAATTGTAGTACTAATTATTTCTACAGAGAAGTCACAATACAGTTTCATTAATTTTAAATTATAATTTAGTATTTTCTACACATAACCAAATAAAAATTGTTTATCCATAATAATGTGTGCCGACTGCCTTGCATTGAAGATTAGTGCATTTAGAAGACAGATTTTAGGCAGGAATATAAGGAAATGTCTAAGAAGATTCCAAATCGAAAAATATGTCTTCTATAAACCTATAGCTGCATCAGTGCTATGGATCAACACTAAGTTAAGACATTTTTATGCTTGCAACAATTTTATTCGATATAATTTTAATCGAACAAGCAAATGAAGGCTCTCAAGAGAGCATCACATACGGTGGAGCAACATCCATGTTTAGGGGTTTTTCTTTTTTCTGGGGCAAAACTAGGTACTTTCGGACGTTTTGCTCGACGTGCACATAGTTTGCTCGGCTGAGCATCCCCAGGCTCGGAGCGTGGACTCAGGTGCACTGGAAGAGCCGCTGGTTCTGTAGGTCTAGGACGAGCCCAATTGCGAAGCAATGCCTCTTGCTCAGACCCTACCGGTATAGGAGCTGATAATTTCTTTGCACGAGCCGTTACTAACGCTCTTTCTATCGGCTCCAACAATTCTAGGGCTAAAGCTCGGTCGAGCTCATCGCCTGACAGCAGAAGGTAGCGCGGACAATAGGCCAATTCACCCAATGCTACGCGCTTGTTACTTGGCGTCAGCTCTCGCTTAGTGCGTTTGCAAGCAGAAGTGCTCCAGCGAGACAAGGCCTCCGCAAGTACAAGTTCACTAGACACACGTAGAGTAGCGCGTTTAACAATCAATGCTAAGTCCTCGTAAGTAAGTTCTTCAAGGCGCTCGTCATTTAAAGCTTCGTCAGCATTATCGTCAAGGACTAGAAGAGCATTGTGTGCAAGGGAATCGCACCAACAGGAGCATTTGGCTAAAGATTCAGCTGCAACGTCATTTGTTAATGCCGGTAGAGGCGGTGCTGAGGCTGCTCCTGGTAATCTAGCGCACAAGAAACGCAAATCACGTAGTATTTCTAGTGCAGCGCCGGCGTCTAACATTTCGTCTAGCCGACGAGCACATCTTTCTGCGAGCGGCGGGCACAGAAACTTATAAGCAGCATCTAGAGCGCAGCGGGCTGTAGAAACAGAGTTAAGCTGAGTTGGCTCACAGTAATGGTAACGTAGAAGTTGTTCAAAGCCACGACGGTCGACATAATCAACGACTATTACATCAGTTTTAGCAGAGAGGAGGGCAGCGAAAACTGGGCTCGTAGCTGCAAGTACCCGTCTATGGCCAGGGTAACGCCATGTATCTCCGTTGATACCTGCCACGAATACTATGTCACTTTGTTTTTCACTGTCGTAAAGGCGATAATTTTCATCTAATTCTAGCCCGGAGTACACGGGGTATGGCATGATTTCATTCCCAGTATCGATTTCATCGTCGGAATTCGTGCGTGCTGGATTCGTTACTATAGTCATCTTGCTGGATCCTTTTTTACAGATCTGTAAAAAAATAAAAAAAATAAGTTATTATAAATATTTTGAGTATCCAAGCATTAAATTGTCATAGCAATAAATATGCCATAAAAATTAATTCACGAACATTTCATTATTCCTCTCGATCTCAACCCTGGTATTATCTACTAAGACGTGATTTATCTTAAGGACTCCGGAGGGAAAAACATCACAAAGAGAATACATACATTAGAATGAAAAATATATAGGAGTAATATATTTTATGATGATTTCTTATATATATAATAGTAGTACCAGATGTATGTAACAAGAAAAACCAGCCAAATTTAAAAAGGAAGTTTTGACTCCGTACACGATGTTACTTAGGACCAGATTGATTATGACATATGGCACGTATGTATAAGATAGTTGTGCAACCATTTGTTTTCTGGAATCATGTGCTTCATGCGAGGAGTGATATGGAGTAATGGACCTTCTTATACTTATAAATACCCATTCATACACTTTCAACTTTGTATGGTATAATTGACATAGTTTTAAACACCGCTATTATTATAGTATTTATTAACGTCTTCATAACGTCCATTGACAGCTATCAGCACCAAATAAAGTATCATTATTTAGTTAACAACATAAATTAGAAACTATAAGGTAACAAGCAACCAAGGGCAATAAATACGGATACGCTATTTTTAGAACGTCCGAGTTCCTACTTCAGGTGAAATAATTCTTTATGCCATACATTTTAATCGAGTCACGTATATATTACGCTACTATATTTTAATTTCTATAATAAATTAAGTCTGCATTATACTCTTCAGTCATCTAATTCTCAGCCGTAAATTCATGAACTTATGAAATACCTTAATATTGTCTCTAATGCTTTTCGAAAATTATTAAAGTTTTAAACACTATTTATTTACTTTTAATCAGATTAAGAGCAGGTTTTATGATAATAGAGTGAAATTACAAGTTTCTTGGGACGTGGAATTCAGCTTAGTGGGACTAAACAGGAAAAGGTGAATTTACGATAAACGGGAGTTGCCATGTGACAAGTGTCAAATCAAAAATAATGTGTTTATTGACAAATAAGACATATTTTAAGTTGATTAGTCTCCAATGTCTCTTATGATAAATACTGTGATAATAAATGAATTGAACTATAATTAATATCAATTTTTAATTGTGTTCCAACACAAAACATTTTCACATAATAACAGAGAGGGAGGGACGTCCGTTTCGCGAAATGTGCGTCAACACTTGACGATGCGTCATTTTGCACGCATTCCTCTTTCGTAAACAAAAATATACTGTTGAAGCTAAAGATGCATGTTCTTCATGATGTTTTACTTTTTAATAGTTCGACTATAAGTTTTCAAATAGTACCAATAGTATCCAATGTTGGAGGTCCCTTTTAAGTAAACGTGCAGCTTGTTTTAGTATGGTATGTTTAGTTACGTTATTCACTAACGCACTTTAGACTTTTATATACATACCTATATAAATGACTCTTATTTTGCTGTGGTACAAGATTTTTTTGTACCTTTTAGTACCAAATAATTCGTCAATATTTTGTATTTCATTGATTAATTTTATAACACTTATTACTATTTTAATTATTATTACTTTATTTATTTGAGCATATTTTTTTAATTAATGTCTCCTAACGGTAACATTAATTATAAACTTTTGTTCCTAAATTATACGCGATGTGAAAAGAAAAACTGTTATTTAGTTATTCTAGTCTACTTAGGTATATTATGTGTACCCGACAGACGTTTCTTTGTTTTGTGGTCGTTTTATTAATTTGTGATAATTATATATCGAATCATCAGTTATGATTTTCAGTTCATTTATAAATCCCATAGAAGAGATTCTGCGAATTTAACTTTTTTTAATTTCCTAAAAGTACGCTTCCATGAAATATATTCCGTCAAATGTCCCATCTTTTATCCAAACACTTCCTGCATATCGTTGCGTGTTGCAATCTGACCAGCGCAACGATTTTCCGCGTGTTTATATCTGGGTTGAGAAATGCATTCAATTTCGTAACTTCAGAGACATTTTACGATAGTTATTTTTCGTCCGACCTATATACATGTTAGCTTTATGGATTTGGTCCGGTATTGCCCTATATTTAGACAGTAATCCGAGCGTACTGGGTTGCAAGGCACAAATGGGTTCTACTCTATACTATACTATACATCACTGAAAACATAATGGTTTTTTTTTGTTGCAGCGTGGGCGATGATGTTTTGTTTTCAAAGTGCTTTTAGAGATTCATAGTAGTTTCCGTGTTTATAGTTTAAACAGAATGACGTATGAAGTAAATTCTTATTAATAATAATGTAGTTAATAAAAATAATTATAATGATAATTATCATTATTATTACCTATCATTAACAACAATAAATTTAGCTGAAATCCTTATGAAATAAAAAAATACTATAATTAATTGGAAAAGCAAGCTTGGCAGACTCCCTCTACTCTCGGTACTAGTGCATGAATCCTAATTAAGCAAATTATGACTTAAGAACGATAATACTTGGCGATTGCCAACCAGCAACCTTGCACGGGAATCAAGGTATTTATTAATGAATCATTCAATCAATATCTCATATGAAACAACTTATTATATTTGATTATTATATTTTCTTCTTAGTAACATAATTTAAATAATAATATATATTGTTATGTCCCTTCACATTAATTTTGATTGTTTTCTGTAACTACCGCGTGAGTAGTCACAAAAAACATTTAAGTATTCTTATATTATATACTAAGAGAAAACTTAAGTACTAAGCTAGAACAATAAGGTTTTCATGTGAGTTCTGTTTTATTTATTATTAGATTCTGATGGTATTTAGAAACTAATGGCAACCCTTTTTCTTGCAAAATGTCATAACAATGCGTTGTAATATCAACCAAAAATATCGTCCGATTTATTCATGGTCTTTGCTATATATTTTTTATTTCTATTTTTAACAAACGCTAATGTTCTTTTTGTCGTGCGCGTTTCGAACTTTCGTCCATACGTTATCGCAATCTTTCATTACCTTACATGATAGTGCAAAAAATATACAGTACTCTCACGCCAAATAACAAACTAGTCATCGTAGTTGACGAAAATTGATCAAATAAAAAAATATAATAAAAACTTTAAAGAGAAAAATTTTAATTTGAAAATTAACTTATAACTTCACAATAAATTGTAAGCTATATTACTCTATAGATTTCGAAATCATTTCGTTTCTCCATCTACATATAACGAGGTATTTTGATGCGTTGCAAAGCTTAGCGATCGAAGCCGCCCTCGGAAATAGATCCCGGCTGCGACATGCGGAAATGAATGCAAACGGATCGGTGCGGTGTGCTTGCTAATACTGGACTCCATTAATTTTATCACAGGTCTGCAAACGCTTAGTACAAGTGTTATTTTCTAGAGAACTTCTATAACATCCAGATAACCATCGCTTTTATTGTACCTCCCCGATACATTTAATACGGGCGTATCTCAGCGAAATGTTATGATTTTTCAAAGATTATCATAATAAAAACTAAACTATTTCATAAGAATTCCTACTCTGTAAATATTCAAGTATAAAATGAGATAATTAAAAAAATTATGATTTAAAAAGATATTAAATCATAATTTGAAATTCAATTTATGGACATGTTACACAGTGGTCCATTTATAAAGCTCTCTACTTTTACTTTTACTTTTATTTCTCAACAATTTAATATTTTTTACTATTGACATTTGATATTAATTTGAATTAATATGTGAAAGTATACTATGTGTATACTTGTCGAAAGTATGGCCTCCTTCCGCTACGAGATCCAACCACCGAGCAAACCTACGACACGTAAGATATTCAATTGTTTTTCATAGGCACTTCTCGCACCCCTCCAATAGGGTGGCAATACTAACAACAGTTATTAATTAAATTGTTCACGGCCTAAGAGCTAGTTAAAAACATCTTACATGAAATAAAATGAATATGTAAATACATACATCTTTATTTGTACTTTTGTTAATTATGACATATAATTAAATTAATTATAAATTTAATGTATTTATATGCTACAGATGGTATAGAAATACCTGTTAACTGACATGCAAATAAATAAAACTTAATTCCAATAATGTAATAAATCACCATACAATAGTTGTCGCTGCCGCCTATGAACTTTTTATGAAATATGTGCTATAAAATTTATGTTTCTTATTATAATAACCATATAAATAAATATATATATATATAATATAAATAAACATATTTTAAGGGGTACCTCGTTTATTCATAAATATTACGTTTGATGTTTCATTCGAGTCAACAATTTCGGTACTGCCCAGCGAACGGCAGCAAATATTGAATAATTAACATTAACAAATTGCTTTTCAGTTTAACATTACGTGTAACATAAACAACTAATACTTTTCAGCGCCTATTATTTACTCAAATACTTTACGTCGCGCAATAAGGCCTTTTGAAGACCATCTGACATTGAAAATTAAGATGAAACCTACCAACACTACATTGTACCTCTATTTGTATTTAACCATTGTATTTCCTAGACGGGTAATACATAATAATTTTGAGTGTCCACATATGGAGTACAAAGGACACAAAAATACAATTGTCATATATTTTAGTAGCGTGTTTGCGACGAATGTTATTATAGTGCCGTATTATAGTGTGTATATAGCCCGTAAAATACTAGTTATACTTACGATCGAGTCGATAACAAGGTTTCTTTTATACGTTTCATTTTTAAATATCAATATTGGTAAGTTATCATCATTAACCCTTTTTAGTTACTATTGGCCAAATTGATTTATTTAGTTGTACTGTTGTGAGTTATCATCATTAACCTTTTTTAGTTACTGTTGGCCAAATTGATTTATTTAGTTGGACTGCCGAAATCATCGAACTTATTCAACATATTCAAGATTATATATTCATAGCATATTGGCCATATGTAGAATTCCGTGTTATTTTGATCGTCATAGTTTCGTCTCTCGACACCCAAAAGATGATGTGAAATGATAGATTCCACGTAATAGTGCCACGTAAAACAAGATATGATAGCACCACCTAGAAACCTTGTTTATTAAATCGGGAGACTGTACTATTAACTATTAACATATTATAAAGATCAATATGCTTATAAATATGGAAATAATATATATCATTTAACTTGCAGTTTTATGAGTTCTCTCACGACCAGTTATTAAAATGAAAATCGAGTGATACGCAGGCGTGTTTCCTACAGCTACAAAACGTGACCGGATGGCGCTGGGGCGGGCGGGCGTGGTCGGTGCCGACCTATATAACCAAAACTGGGTCAAGAGTAACCCATTCCCGCTGAAATGGTGGCGGCACCATTGCTGAACGAAACGAAAACGAAAATGAACAGTTTTGGCTAACGATTAAATGAAATGCAGGAAGAAAATGAAACTGCTGTTGCGTTCAGAAAATAAATTACATAAAGTTACAGGATAAGTTTTGCTTATGTTAACTGAAATATATATAAACCTCTACTCTTTTATGCATATTATGGAAAACTGTATCATGTTTCATATAGAAATGTATGTGTACGTATCCGGGAATAATCCTTATAAGCTCAGATAGAAGGAATTATTGGGATTCATATGACATTTAAAAAGAGATTCTAAATAAAAAAGGCTACATTTTACTACGTAAACGTGCGCAACGCATTAGAATTACTAAAAAGATTTTTTATAATTTATTGTTATATTTTACAAAGAAGTATTTATAGCAAATTTATGAAATGAAATTAAGTTTATCAAAATATATGAAATAAAATAGAATAATATTAGTTTGTTATTTTTTTAATGAATACCTTCACTGTGTTCAAAATTATTTGAAATCACTACAATTGCGTATCCATACAAAACCGTTTATAATTCGTTGATATATAGTATATAAAAAAAATCAAGGCTGTGGCAGACTTCGTTGTCAGTAAATAAAATCGTTCGAATTTTATCGATGACTAATATCAGTTAAACTAAAATTGCTTTATTTCTTTTTTATCGCAAAAATCTATGTTGTTAGGTACTTATTTGAAAATCGGGTCACGAAAATACGTACTGATGAGTCGTAAATACGTTTTATGTCGAGGATAAGGTGGCATGGAAATCGTACTTGAGTGTTAAAATCGTTTCACAGTGGGAAGGTCAAAATCCTCGATGGTAACGATATAGATTTATGAAACAGCTTAATTTGATATTCGTACCTGATGTTTATACTTTTTTTAGTTTAGTCTTTAGAATGTTACACGTACTTTTGAAAATTCAAGTTGATAGGAGTATATCGATAAATCTCTTTACTCAATACTTAGACAGAATAGTTAGCGATTGCGGCATGACACAACGCAGCTTTAAAGCTGTTAACAATTTTTAAATAATGAAAAAATCTAATAGGTATTTTTTCATTTATGTGTCAAAGTTAAAACTACTATTTCGTCATTTGGCCGAGGCCCTAGAGCTGGCAAGATACGTAGCAGTTTTACCACACCCTTATATTTTATACGTGATAATTGATAGATATTCAGAGGGAACTAAATCTATCGCAATCTTTTTGTATATATGTAGATAAATAAATAAAATGAATGGTTTTAACATCAACGTTTTAAGCATATTTATTTCGGAGCGCATAATCTGAAAAATCCTCTTAAAAAATCTTTTTTTAAATTTATAAAAAATAGTGTTTAAAAGCAATTTTCTTAGGCCTAACAACATTCATTTAAATTATAAGATATATTTTACTATATATCTTATGTATATCATACAACTGACATATTGTCACATGGATTACTTAATTGTAAATGATCATTGCACAGCTATAATATCCATCTTCGATGAAACGATATTTTGAATGCATTTCCATCCATGAAGACATAATCCTACAAGAACTGGATTAGGTCTCCGGATGTCACACTCTCCATTTATATCTATAGAAGAGAGAACCGTTCATGTACGCCAACAATACGAAAAAATTCGCTGATGTGTCTCCGGCCTATAAAAGAGTCGTAGGTTTTTTGTGTCGTTTTGTCCGGCAATTCTCGTACTGTTGTCAGGAGTTTATTCCACAATTCCAACGTCTTTTATCCATTATTTTAAACGGCAATAACTACTTATATTATTTTACATTGGTATGTTATAAGAGAGTTGTTTAATTACTTTATTTTACTCCTACATTTCTAACCAACTTTCTAATTAAAAATTTGTAAAGGGTACGCTATTCCCTTGAGACTTGTTACTAATTAATTTGTATTTTCTCTGATACGAAGCTATATGAAATTTTTTTCCTTAACTACGAACTCTTAATTGCCTCGTAACGGTTATTTCGAAGAAAGCTACAATGTAGAAACATATTTAAAAAAAAGTAATATTACTTCACCTTTTCTTAATTTAGATTTTTATTAAACTATTTCATTGTTATGGACAGAATTAGAAATAGTCTTGAAATTTTTATGACTGACAGATGACGAATTAGCCATGTCGAATATTCTAGACCTAACATAATAATTATAATAAAGCTAAATTAATTCCATATAAACAAATTAAGAAGAAATATATAAATATTTATATTTCTACTATTAAATAAAATTTATTTCCATTAATTATATAATTGTTTTAAACGTACAAATTATAATGATATTAAATTTAAAAAGAAAGAATCTTAATCATTCCATAAAATATATAGCATTAAAATCATAATTATAATATGCGAATACAATATACGAATAAAAATAAAAATTCCACTTCTTTTGCAACTTCCTCGCACATTTTGTCAGCTGTGGTAATTATATCATCTTGCCATCTGGCACTTGGTCCACATCTTGAACGTCGAGGCACCTTCGACTTTGTTACCCTGAAGACTTCATGCATGAGAAAAGTAAAGCATCAGTTATTTTTGTTTTATTGACTACGTTGTTTATCCGCACTTTTCATTTCGTCTTTTAATCTGACTTGAATGCCAGATTAAAAGAAGAATTATTCGCTGAAATGTCCAAGTTTCACCGTTAGTGAGTCTGAATCCATAACCATCTTCTTTGCTTTTATGGAAAGCTAAGATTTAAGAACTTGCTTATTTTTTCATATAGTTTTCGTTAAGATCTTAATTATTTGTTTTTTCCTAGATAGAAGTATTCCTGGAGTAATTCAAGTAGTGTGTTGTTCATGAATAGATACCATTCTGTTATTACTCATGATTTTTAGATTTTCATGTCATCAAGTTCATCCCTAACCTTACGTATTTACTGACTAAATATAATTCGGTATTCATATTGCAAAGATTTCTATGGTCTGCGGATAGCAAACAAAGTCTTTCGTAAACCTAATATGACTCATATACTACCCATCCATATTGTTACAAACTGTATGGTTCGTTGGATAGAAAATAGCATTTAACATAATAGTAAGTTTATTGAACAAAAAGGAATCACCTGCAACACAATTCACTAGTCGCTTATAAAATTCTCCAAAATGTATCGCTTCGTATCGCAATCGAAAATCCCCGTAGCCGCGCCCCTACCCGCTATAAACGCGCGATAAATCGCTCTATAAGGCTCGGGAATTTTCCAGTTGAATATGGCTGTTTTCCTTCACGCGTATAGCCGTCCGTTGTAAACTTAACGAGAACATCCCGGATCATAGTGGATCATAACCATCTCTTTCTATCAAACGTGTAGCCATCCTGCTCACACACTTCTGAAATATTCCGGCGATACGTTCGATAAAATCGTCTCTCTCTTTTGTTCATATAGCCTTCCTGCTTATATCTTTTCTGGAATGGCTAGAGACATGATCGAATATACACATTTTCCTCACTATCTCTTTCACACACATAGGTTATCCTTCTCGCAACCTGGAATATTCCGGATATAGGTGGGGTATAACTATGCTTGAAACGGTCTGAAAAAAGATTTTCAGGAAATAGTACCAAGTAATTGTTACTGTCCTGAAACGGCAATTTAGCCCAAGACGGTGTAAACATAGAGTAGTTTCTATGATATATATATTCCTATATGTGTTAGGCCTTCCTTTGGAACGTCCGCTGAAAACGGCTGTGACGGAAATTTTAAAAAATCTTTCTGTAACTTTTCCTTTATAATGTCTCGGTACCAATATAAATTCCTGCTTTTGACCATGGTAAGTCTTTCATTATATTTTCTAGCACCTTTATGAATAATTTGGGTGATATGGGATCTTATTTGTTTGCTCTCCGGATTATGTTCATACTCTGATACCTGTCCTGTCTAGCCTGACTTTCCTAGTGATGTTTGAATAAATATCTTTAAGTATATCAATGTAACCTAACAATGAAATTAAAATGTTATAAATAATAAATTTAAATTATATTTTTTTATATATTATTTTTTTTTATAAATGTGGGTGTGACAAATGACACGCCACGACAGAAACGACAGCACAGTTCCTCTTCTATTTCATGCCAAATCTATTGTAATCTGTAAAAGGATGGTCCTTACTTGCGTCCTTATTAATAGCTTATTAATACTAATTGATAGCTGCAGCGAAATTTTACTACGTATAGGCATAATACAAAGTTACTTCTGTGCAATAGAAATAATTTATTGTTGATTACTGCCGTTACCGTCCGTATCTTTACCACGGCTTCTGTGACTTACTAACATTTCAAGAATGATACGAGTGACATATCATATTCAAATATGTGCGCATTTACAGCCCTGTTTGCAGACTTGTCCTATGGTTTTTTACTCTACTAGGACGCTTTGTCACACATGTGGATTTTTTAAATTACATTATGGAGTCAACACAGTTCATCTAATGATAAGTGACAATCATCTTCGATATAAAATAATCATACACGTTATAACTCTTCAGAAGCAAGATGGAATGCAACCAGTAAGCAATAAGTTCTCCGGTAACTTTCTCTCCCCAAAAAACAGAGCTGCTACATGGTGTTATTTTACGCTGGAATATTATCGCGTCATCCTTTTCCAATAGTATAGAAAAAAGCCAGTTTCTAACTATAACTACGTGAGAGCATACAATATGCAACATATTAATGTTTTTTATACGTCTAAGCTATATAGAGAGAGATACGCCTTAACAGAGGTAACACTTAAGTTATGAGCACAGGATTAATAAAACACTTACCGTAATACTAACGTCGGCGAAAAATACAATACAGGTATCGAGTAAGTGATCAAGTCAAAAGCAACTCAACAGCAGTCCCTTCACGAACATACAACAGTAATAC
Source organism: Teinopalpus imperialis (assembly GCA_029286865.1). Taxonomy (NCBI): domain Eukaryota; kingdom Metazoa; phylum Arthropoda; class Insecta; order Lepidoptera; family Papilionidae; genus Teinopalpus; species Teinopalpus imperialis. The sequence continues at coordinate 2,036,735 of JAGSMU010000009.1, forward strand.
TGAAAGCTGCCTGTAGAGATTCGTATTTAATATACCTTTGGGAATAATTACAATTAATCATTAGTTCCCCAAAAGCGTGGAGGATTTTGCTTAAGGAATTTTACAGTACATTTGTAACGTTCAACAAAACTTTTCCATGTCGATCGATATATGTGTATGTATATAAAATATTGTTCATTATTCTGAGTACAAGGCATCGACAGCAACGACCAAGAGGTGAGTACACTTGCACTACATATAGCAATGAATACGTCAAGTGCCTCTCTTAAGCTGACGTCACGATGTGTCATACTTAAATGCTAGTACCTTGTACACGTCTTCGTTCGTCATTTTGTTTTTACCTCAATTAAACTTAAAAGCTACATGATAACCAATTTATAGATAAACTGTCGTCATATTTAGATTTCAGTGCATTCTGGGTTCAACGTATCTATAGGTAATTAGCGTGCGTAGGCTTTGAATTGGTTATGAACGAAATTTTTGAGAATATTTTAAAATTTTATAATTTTAAATTACTTTTTTTTATATTTGTTACGTTACAAGCATAAATCGCATTAGATTTAACTATTTAATACAATTCTAACAATTTGTTGTAATGTTATAATTCATTTACTATTATTGTATGGTATTCATTTTTATATTAGTTTGGTTGAACATAAAAAAGAGAATACTATGAAATTATTTGAATTTTATAGTGTTCTCTTTTTTATGTTGTATAAAATAAAAAAATATGTAATATAAAATAATTAAGACAAATATAAATAATACACTATAATAACTATACAAAAACCGGCTAGTTGAGACGAGAACCCTTCGGCAGGTCAATCCATTCAGAAGGTCGTAAGCGGACGTTACGGACGGTATGAAGAGCATCACCTGCTGAATTTGAGCCTGGAGAGGTCCATCACGAAGTGCCTCAGACTAAAGAAAAATTTGGAAAGTTTGAGAAGTGTCATGGCTGCAGTGTTTTTTTAGCGGCAGCGTGATGTATTAACTCAACTGGAAAAGGACAACGCTCACAATGAATACCAGTGTAAATTAGCAACATAACTTTGCTGTGTTTCGGATGGTATCTGAAAACCCAGTCACTGTGAAGGATTTCAACAGTCCTTAGGAATGCGAAGTGTGCACATTGAATTTTTTTAACAATGGATGTAGGTGTTTATGTGATATGTGAACTGTACATGTAACCATAATATCCGTAAAAAAAATTATTTCGGTACTAGAGCAAACATGGCAGCACTCACTCATAATCAGCTTCCCGTACCTGATGTTACTCTGTGGCTAAGTGCAGTAAGATATATATAATCTATTATAATAACATTTTTGATGACAACTCCAGGGGCTGGAAATCAATAGTCAAGAACTTTGACAGTAGCCACGTACTATTTCAGTGAATGCTATATGAAATCAGGATCAGCTTAATGGCTTCTGTAATAGCTGGCTTGTACCTATGAGTTTCTGTTTGGCTTTTGTTTATATTTTTAACGATGTAAGAGCCATTCAGTTGTTCGTTTGTACCTGCAACATTTATCGGCACGATCAAGGAAGGTCCACCAGGTCCGTACAGTACACTAACGTGAAATAACAGCATTATGCTGCTATGTTTTGTTTAGCAAATGGAGGATCCAGAATTACAGTCCCAGAGATCTAGTAGCGAGTTATTCCATCTCAAACTTTAGAGATGACAACGTATTCGTTTGTCATCCTTAGCTTAATAAAAAAAAAATATTTCAATAGGACACAAGCAAACATAACACAGTGTTAACCCGCGCAGTCCGATTCGATATTATTTTACCTATTAATAAGTATCCGTCAATACTATACAAAACCGCAATATTTTCCCGATTTATTTACTCTCTGATATTTACTATGTAGCAAACTTCCGTTGCTTTGTTTTTGTGGTCGATAATCGTTATATAAATACTTGTATATTTATCGCATGGTGCGTATATACTTTGTTATTAAAATGAATGTGATTCAAAGAACTGGCATTATTCCAAACTGGATATTCACTTAAAAAAATACTCATATCTTACATCAGTCACTAATTTAAGATATAACATCATACATACACAAAATTTCTCCCTATAATCATCACCATACAGTTGCAAGACGCATCTTTCAACTGTATTCTGTATATAACTGTGCGCTTACAATGCTGTAGCCTTCCTCCACAAATTGGATAGAAGGAACTATTTATGATCGTGATCGTTATATTCAAAATACATTAATGACGTACTTTTGTGACCAAATAATACTTTAAAGCAAAATTATAAAACTATTGTTAGACTCAAAGACTGAACACCTCTGCACGTTTGAGATGTAAATGCAGAGGATATATGTTTGATGCCGGTGGATATAGTAAGAATATTCAATAATGAACATGTAGAAAGTATATGTTGATTTTAAAAAAACGCAGCTACGACACCAATGACTGACGAAGTTACAGGTTAGGATAGTATGCGTATGAAAAGGGAAAGATAGATGAATTTAAATTAGTAGATTAAATATTAAAATTGTGAAAGGTTGTAGAGATGTATGGAAGAAGAAATAATTAACACTCTCCAAAACTTATGAAAAAGTGAGCAGATAATATTGATTTAAATGTACTATTTATGTTATAACCGAAATCAATAGTGTTCAGTGTATTCCGCTACTGAGTACTGGCGTACTGAGTACTACGTTAGTGATCTCCGAAAAAGGCAAGTGTCCGGGACAACCGATTTAATGAGCTACCCTACGGAAAGCACTGCTCTATGCCTTTCCGTCACTTTTTATGGATAACCTTGTCGTTTAATTTAAAAGCAAAACATTGAAATTTTAAAAAAAATACAATGTATGCTTTTAAATTGTATGTTTTAAACTATTTTGTTCATGAATCAAATCGATTTTTAAAAGAAGAACTGCAATTATTGATTTCATACATTCACTTCTGAAATTTACTGAAATTTTCTGTATATTTTCAGACTTTTTTTTTATAATAACTAATTTCCATTTCACTCGTACATATTATTGGGATCTTGACCGTGCGTCAATTTCTGCGACCAAGGCGTTTACCATTGTATATTTACAATTTATAATTTACTAAATTACAATTTACACATTTAAATAGATTAGTTAAACACGTTTACGTATGTAAATAACTAATAACACATGTCATTAAAAAATTTAATTAGTTACAAACCGAAGGTATCTTGAACAGTTAAAGTTTGAACATCTGTGGCATTGAAAACTGATACTTCATGCTTGATTTAGTGGAAAACGGTATTTTTGTATAAAATGTATGATGCGTTTCTCACTAAGTAGAGTAGTATTTATTAAGACGTTTTATTGTTTAATATAATAACGTAACACACGAGAAAAGGCTTTCTGATTTATCACTTGTAATGAAAAGTTGAAAGTGTATATTGCAAATGTCGAGTCCTGCCCGTTTACGACGACGACATCTTAATATTTCCAGAAGACATCAACTGCGCAACGTATATTATAGTACTTAATAAATATTTACGCAAACACTAAGCCACTCAAACATCCTAATAAAATGTTGCTATGTCTATACTATATAAATATATAGAATTGAAATAATGTTGAAAAAGGCTAAACTGATGCACGAGACGGATGGGACGGGATGCATTGACAGTTTTATCATGATACCCAAGATTCGCAAATACAATTTGTGAAACGTCGGATGGGAATAAACCCCAAGATGGGAATAAAAACCGCGGGTTATTTTGTATATAGAATTTTGAAACAAAGAACTGTATAAGATTAAGTTACAAGGAAACAATTTCATTTTATCTTCACGGAAAATTATTTTCTTATTTAAATAAATCATGTATTTTGATATTTCAATTTCGACCTGAAAATAATGTAACTGATTCTTTTTTACGTATGGGTATTATTATTAAAAAATTAAGTTAGACATTATGCCCTCATAATCAATAGACAATAAATAATTTTAAAATTATAAAAAGCAAGGAATTGCTAAGACATATATTTTTGATACTTATTGAAAACAACAAAATCTATTGTGTTCTCCCCATTGAATTATGTTGGACATAAAGTTAAAGAATTTTTTTACCATACAATTTGCTACGACATATGGCACAACTTAGACCATTATTGATAATTTCAACCAATTAATTAAACACTTATTAGTATTTCCTGTATTAACCTGTATTGATTTTTGAAAATATCAATGCTACCATCAAGTACCTATCCACTACATACGTTTAGTACATGAACTAATTAGAATTACCTGTTGTGTTCCTATAGTCACTTCTTCACATTTCAGCATGTAACTCGTTGAAACAGAAAAATCTGTCTGTCACTTCACGATCACGTTTGTCCTTAATAAGGTGATTATATATGGAATTATTAGATTATATCCAGGACGTCCAGCTAGGTAATAGGTTGATTTCTTATTGGAAAGTGGGTAGGGTGGGATCGGCGCGCGCCGCCCGCCCTGCGATCGGTCGCGGAAAAACCCGAGACTAGCTCAGTATAACACGATCTACGCTGACACGCTCGCCGTATCCCGTCCGCTAATATTAGCCGAGCTGCCGTGTCGGTAGCGTGAAGGCGGCACGAGCCACTGGCGACGAGTGCCCGGCCCGGGGATCTGGCGGCCATCGACGAAGCAACTGCGCATGCGTCGACCGAGAACAACAAACAATTCGTCTGTATTCAGCCGCCAACATGGTTATTGACAAAACCTTCGCAGCCTTCATATTGTAGTTGTTTACCGATATCGTAAGCTACCAGAATTGAATTTACGTTTAAATTAAAACTATTTAGCATATTGTGTACACATTTCTATAATTTTACAGGTTTTACAGTCAAATAATTGAATTAATAATAATGCTAGTATAAAGGAAGCAAATAGCGTCCTCTTTTCATTTGCGGTAGTCGTGAAATAGTTTAATATGTATTAGGCTCTATATATACTTACTCCTAATTTTCCAGTAAGAATTTCTGACTAGGATGCAAATAGTATACCATGTAATTACCACCCTCTTCCACAAACGTTTAAATTATGTATGGTTACAAGATGATATCAACTGCGCAGTATAAATTATATTGCTTGCGTAGAGGCACTCACAACTTATAGGGTATATATTAGGATATTTACAAAATTATCGGAGGAAGATCCAGCGTCAGTTTCAACGAAATAGAACATACAAACAACACACCCAGATCTAACAACAAACAATTTGTTTCTTGTTGGCCGGGAATCGTACCCTCTATACCTAATATCCAGGTGCCGTGATCACTACGCCGCGTACGTCACATCATAATAATCATTAATTTATCTTAATACTTTATAGTAATTATATGTAAAAATAATTAAATCAATTATAATGATAAAGTAACAAATTATTAATTGTGCAAAAATACTCTAAGGCCTTCAAGGCACTTGCAACTCCTCTGGTGTTGTGGATGTTCGTGTGTTGTGGATGGAAAAATATGTACAATTGCTTAAAATTCAAACATTTTTTTTAAAGTACTTTTATTACCATAGTAACCAGCTCGAATGGCAGATTGCTGCCGAGACGACCTGGGAAGAAAATCGTCAGTTGTTCGTTTTATTAGTTTTTTATATGGATTTTTCTACATAACCAACCCGTGGAATCTTATTAAAATATTATTTTAATAGTACTAGGATAGTGTATTTAAGAATAGATAACTTTCTGCTGATAAATGTAACATTTGAAACAATATGGAACATATTGTAGTACTAATTCTATAAACTACTAAATGAAATATGTGCTGAAAACAATGGTGTCACCGAGTAAACTCGATTCCATTAAATACATATATGCTATCATTGCCAAGTAATATTTTGAAAGTCAGACAAACATTATCTGTTTAGACGTAAATTATAACGAGTTTTACTTTTTTTTCTTTTCGATTAAAAATACAAGTGTAACACAATATATTCAACTAAGGCCGATAATAATCCGGTAACAGGAGACCGGTTCCATAAGTGTAGGCACTTTCCAATAACACTATCAATGGCAGCACAGTACAATATTTTAGCAAATAAAGTAATAAAAAATAGTTCTTTTTTTTAGTAAGCTAACAGACAATCACCCAGTACTAACTAATCCATAGATGACACGACCTCGACGCTGAATCGAGATCATATATTCCTAAAGTGATTTATATCGACTTGCAAGGCGTCAATGACTGCACAAAATTATAGATTTATAATTAATTTATAATTTTGCGCAGTCATATACCTAAGAGTTAGGTATCATTATTATTATAATACCTAACTCTTAGGTGAATAATAATAACATCTAACTCTAATTGTGCAGAACTTTCTAGAAACAGCTGTCAAAAACACATTTGGAGTTAATATCGGAGATATCAGATGTTATTCGCCTTAAAATAATGTTATCGAGTATACCTAAATTATGAAAAAAGATCGGAAGTAACTGGATATCCGGAACCATACTTTCTCTATGAGATATAGTCCTTCCAGTGTAGCTATAAACTAACTACAGCTTGTCTCTACCCCTATTTAATTATATACATATATATAAGTTGTATCATCAAATGTATTGGTTTTAGCATCATTACAATTTTGTAGAATTCTAAATATCCTTCATAGAATTTCTTTCCCTAAATGGAGTGATACGCATTCCTTTTTCTTTAAATAATTGGTCATTCATTAATAACTATTACGTTTACGTATTTAAAAAATACAAGCAATTTCCTCAAACGACGAATTTTAAGCGTATAAAATACTGGCGTTTTAGACATACCTTACTATATCTAGTCTCTCACTCTACTATTTGCGCTGTGTATACTATATCAGTATGTTACTATTTGCGATATGTATACTATATCAGTATGTTACTAAAAAAATTAAGAATCTTCGCAAAAAATGAGTTTACGTGCATGAGTGTAGAGAAGACGATAAACGTGTCCATTTAAAAAAAAACTTATTTATGTTTTTAATGACAATATGTACTAAAAAATTTCTACTTCAGTGTCTACTACGGACTATAGATCCGATGTTATATAAATAATTTAAAAAATACCTACATTTCTAATAAATCTTAAAATTGATAACTGTGGCTATACCATCTATTTTCACATAAAAAAACAATTAAAAAGTATATTTTCAAATATAAAACAAAAAAAAATCTCATTTATATAATGTGAAAATATTGTTTTTCTCCTCTGATTTGACTTTGAATATCTGCCATCCTATCTTATGATTGCAGTACTGAAAATTCAGCGTTCAAAAATATATTATGACACACAAATTATTATAAATAGACATTTATTCTAAAATGCATCATGGCAACACTACGCCTGAGTGGCCGTATTGCTGTGACTCAGTCGTAATTTTCAATTAATATAATAACAATATCAGTGAACATTTTAATATTCTCATTATCTGGAGAACGGAACATTGTTTACTTCGAGGTCTTAGTATTTGTTATCAAAATAACAAATACATGACTTTATTAATGCACTTCTATCATTTCAATTTACAAACATTTGTAAACCGCAAATTCGTAACTATTGACCGTCAAATATTTCCGGTTCCCTACTTCAAATGATTTCGGAAGTTGATATATTTGTTAGATCAGAGTAGAAAACAAAGTTTGAAGGTTTAAAAATGGAAAAATTTTCTAATAGAAATTTGTTTTTCCAATAGAAGCTCTGTTTATTTAAGAAGATATTACAATGTGATTCACTATATTAATGCAAAATATTACTAATATGACTGATAACTATGTATAACACGTATTAAATCATCATTTAAATAACGTTTTAATGACCTACATCACTTTTTTGTTGACAGAAATATTGTAATCGGTGTCAAAATGTAGTAATTCTCGTCAGGGTTTTATCCTGTTCAGATGGTTTATCTTTGGTTTCTAAACTTATATTGAAGCCTCTGTTACAAATTTGAGGCACTTTTCTGCGGCCTGTCATAACTTTTTTTTAGCATCAATTTATGAGATTTTACCTATAAACAATTCGTTCAAATGCGAGATACGGCTTCGATGAACGTTGAAATAAAACGTTTATTACAAAACAGTCGAAAACGAAATGTCTTAAATTTGTGGATACAACTATGAAGTAAAAATGTAAGTCTAGTAAAATACCTCCACAGAGCGCGACCTCAAAATAACGTCGTAGACTTTAAATTTTTTGTACGAATAAAATTTTATCATAGGGTCGTCGATTAATAACTGGAGATTAAAAAACAAAAAAAACCTTGCAAGTGTCACTCCACCATATACTATATAGCCTGTTCCTTTTTTTTAATATGATTATATATTTATTACTACAGGTACTGTATACAACGTTCCAGCAGCAGTACCAATATATATTTGAACTTTTAACATCTTTTTATGCAAAGTTAAAATGTATTCAAAATAAAAAGTTAAAAATTACTTGGAATTTACGCTACTGTGCAGAAGAAGTTATACATAGATATCGATATATATGTTTCAAACTCTTTTTTCTCTCATTTACTACAATTGTGTATTACAGATACATTTGCCAGGAAAGGTACATACAATTTTAATTGTACATAACTTTGCCAATTTCATCATGTACAAAATTGCCAATAACAATAAACATAATTTTCGACAAGGATTATTTTTTTTATATTTAATTTATATTTAATATAGCCATGTGGTAGAACTATATTTATAATTACATTCATTACACAATACCAGTGTGTGTTTTATTATTACACCTGACTGGTGCTTGAATAATAGTAGTAGTAGAACATGATTCTGATATGTTGTAAATATATCTGGTATGCAGAGTGATAAGAATCTGTTATAATCCTTAAACAGCATAATGACTCTAATCTTTATAGTGGACATAAGTCAAAAGATATATATTATAAGTAATTATTTTTCACCATTTCTTCAGTTCTACTGACAACAACATTTTTACTACAAATAGAACCTAAATTTTGTATCCAATATTGCGATTTTGTATAAAAACGCAGAAAGATTCGGATATAACCAGGGGTGCAATACATTAATCAAAAAACTAATTATCAAAATACACAAATAAATGCTTACGTTGGGGAGTTTGAAATTTGAACCGGCAATTATAGGTAGGCGGCTAAAGAAACCCACGAAATGGTTCATTTAAGAATTATAAAAAGGAAATTTAGAGTAGACGTAAATTTTTAACTATTTAAATTTCTTCTTAAATTTTTTGTTGTAATTTCCGAACGTGTTATGTATTAGTTTAGTATTTATGTACTAGTCTTAGAACTAAACTTAAAAATTGGTATAAAATCTTTTTACTTTTTAATTATACAATAATCCTTATTAGTGAAACGTTCATAAGTACTTTATCCTTGACCAAATGGATAACAGAAAGGTTTACAAACCGACATCAGCAAGTGTGGTTGAGGATTACGCTCATATTTGCTTGCAGCTGTTTAACGTGCAATGGGTAAGCTGACCCGGGATAACACTAATAACTGATTAGATTAAACTTGTAGGTGTTGTGTAATATTCTAGTAAGATTTTACTGGACGGACTTTTTATTTAATTTTAACGTCACTTGTTATTAAGAATATTAATTGTGATTCATAATGAATAAATATGTTAAATCCGAGTACGAGTCATCATTATCATGGTATCATCACAGCATTTAGGCTCTTACACCTCTAGAGAATAGGGCTATGTACAGCAGTGGGATTTATATATATAGGCTATTATTCTACTTTGCCTCATTTCTAGGGATCAAGAGCGTGATAATTGCAAAAAAATTAAAATGTTTATATCTAAGTTTTAAGAGACGACAAAATGCGATGTTTTATTTGAGAACACATTCTCAGATAAAACTCCTATGCATTTTTAGATATTTAAATTTTAATTAAGAATTTCTACACCCACCTTAATATAAATAAGCACCTTTATGTACATTTTAGATAACACTTGCCGAAAGGCACGGGCTTCTATTTACAATGTGATATGGAAAGTGGCAACAATTAGGCGTTACCTTTGATAACAATTAGCAGAAGAATCTTTAATGCGTTACGATGCAAGTGATAAAGAAAGAATTCTTTTATTACAATAACGTGATTATTCTCATTATCATATATCATATCCTACAAGGAATTATTAATTCGTAATAATTATTAGAAACTAATGTAAGAAATAAAATTCGTATTAATATATATTCGAATTCGTTTTTATAATAATAGTAATACTATACAGGATATTTTTTGCTATAAATTAAAACGTATTCGGTTTCTAAAAAAAGGTCCCCAACCGATCCATCAGTCTATCGGCCCATAAGCCTACTCAAAGTATTGGGTAAGGTATATGAAATGCTCATCCTCGCCCACCTAAAGGACTTCATGCTGTCCCGAGGGTTACCAATCAATGAGCAGTTCGGGTTTCGCACCCAACACTCATGCACACCGTCAAGTGCACCGCATTACGGAGAACGTTCTCAGTAAATTTCTTCGGGGCTACCAAACTGGGGCACTTTCCCTCAACGTGGCGTAACCTTTCGACACGACGCACACTTTATACACACTCTACACCCACGACATACCGCGCACTCGCGGTGTAGAGCTAGCCCTATTCGCTGCCTCTACGTGTCTGGATTCAAACCAGACGCTATTTGTAAACGCTTCCAATCTGGAGCCAATGCCTTAGGGAAATGATTTCGGAAATGGAGGATCCAGGTTTACCCCACCAAAAGTGCAGCCATGTACTTCTCTCGGCGCAACGTTATTTGATCATCCAATCCCCTGGGAAAAGACAGTCAAATACTTAGGCGTTACATTAGATGAAAGACTCACCTTCAGTTCGCATATCAACCGCGTAGAGAATCGAGCAGCGTTCGCCCTAGGTCGTTTACATCCGTTACTCAATTAAAAATAGCAAAATGTCCCTGCGTAATAAAATTACACTATACAAAGCGTGCATCCGACCCATAATGACATAAGCAAGCCCCGCCTTTGCGCATGCCTCCCCGCGTCACATTCACGACTTCAGGTAATACAAAATCGTTTCATGCGCAAGGCCACCGGTGCGCCGTGGTTGTGGCGTAACGAAAATCTGCACATAGATTTTGAGCTGCCGACCATAGCTCAGCACCTGAAGCAGCGCCAACGAATTCCGAAGTGGTGGTACAGATAGCTGATGATAATAGCGGTATTAATTTAGATAATCCTTTGTCAAAAGCAAATGATCGAGGTTCGGCCCTCTCGGGCACCCTCGAGTCAGACGCTCTCGCGAAACAGGTACGTCAAAGCCGAGGCTCCGTCTAGGGAGCTTTTGTGTTGGTTGCCCATAAATAGAGGTCTCGACTGAGCGCCATAAGCGCTCCGTTACCTCTCATCCCGGTGAAACTGTAAAAGCCCAGTTGGGCGCCCAGAACTTCCCGGGACTCTCGGTCCTGCTCAAATAATTGTACCCTACGTTTTATAGTGGCAGACGATGCTCCAGATTTTCCGTATATTATAGAATTTATTTTTGTAAAGAGCAGGGATTTTATCACGGCGCTGTGCTCCAATTTGATGCATGTGATAGTAATGTTTAAAGTTCAATAGCGAGTGTGAATCTCGGCCCTGTGCGCAATTTACTGACTCGAGTGCACCCGAGAGAGAAGATCCTCAGCTTGGAGTAACTTCTGACGGATCATCTTTCGTCATCTTCATTATCGGGGCATCTATATTTTCCACCACTTCGTAATACGTAGACGCTGGAGAAGAAATGGCGCAAGACACTCCATCCAATAAAGCTTAAATAAATAAACAAAAAAACACATGTACTTACTATATTTTAGACTCTTTATAGTATGACATAATTAAGTAGTATACAAGAGTAATAAGTGTATGGTTTCAGTGCATTGCCAAAGCTACCAACATGATTAAAGCCTCAAAATTTTCGAATGCGCCATTATTTATGTTACATTTGTGCGATTCCAAATGTTATTTCCTATATTATTATTATTGAAATTGGTACTTGGAGATATTATTTTGTGTTGCTGGTTTTGTTGATTTTACGATGGATCCTCAACCTCGAAATTATGTCTAATAATACTTTGGGTTTATTATATTAAATTATTTTGTCGATTTATCGCAATAACATTTTTAGCTATCTACAAAGTACCAAAAAGAGCCAATCCACGAAATGTTAGTACAGGCCAGGAGGAAGTAGTAGTAAGAGAAATGTAAAGTATTATTGTTTATTTTTGCTACCTGCAATAGCTAATACCTATTTTTTTATCTGATGGCAATGATCCCAGCGGCCCATAATCATTAATTTACAAAGAATAAAAATCCAGAAGTGCTGTCACACTTGAAAACTAAGATGGACTTTCTCGTTACCAGAAATGCTGGTTTAAACGCGTTATACAGATTTTCTATTAAAGTGCTTTCCCAGTTAAATTATCCCATTGACGATATTTTTCATTCGTTACTAAATTTTTCAGATTACCGTTACCATTTTTATTAATATATTTTCAGGATTGACTCGTTTCGTTTCTATTAAATTATCTAATTAATTAAATTCATTATTTGTTTTTGACGTCTATTGCTGTCATAAAAGTCAAGCACTGGGGAGTTTCAGACCAACCATCATACGAACAAGACCTGGCAGTATGGACTAAAGTCCTTTGCCTTTCCCATTAGGGATAAATTAATATCATCAAGCACGAGTATTGACGGATTTTGTAATTTTGTAAATAAAGAGAGGTAGTAAATGTAAATTATAAAAAAAAATTGAGATTCGTATCGTATGATATATGTACATGGTATAAACGCATGATTGCATTGTTGAAACCTTGAGCAATTATGTCAACGTTCTCTGAGAGACAAAAGAGTCTTTTTAGCCAGCTAAAAGACGCTGAAGATCAACACAGCTATTCTAAATCAAACAAAGCTTCAATTGAAACGGATTATGGTGTTATGGACAGAAAAACTTATAGGAAACTTAAATATGAAATGAAGCAGTTTAGGGGCAAAGAAAGCATATTCAAACGTCCAGAAGCAAACTTACGAGAGTGCCTACGAGCGAAAACAATACCAGACCATATTAGAAATCCTCAAAAGTGGGTCTATTATTCTTTATCCGATGTCACCCCTGAGCAAATGTCTGATGCCACTAATACAGCTACAGCACTAGCACTGATACATGAAATGGAAGAAAGGGAAACAGTAAAGCAAAGCCTTGAGGAAAAATCAAATGAAACGGCAGTTTTTAAAAAACCTATATTTAAAATATCAAAGACACTGAAAATAAAACCTACTCAAGATGAGGAGAAACCAATATTTAAAAACAACAAAATTATTATGCCTGAATATGTAGTTGGTGTGTCACATAAGAAAGAAAAGAAAAACAAAATTGTTAAAAACTTGAAGGAAACTCCAAATAGAGCTAAGAAGGCTGAATTGAAATTAAATCATTTGCTTGAAATGGATGATGAGTGTAATGATTAATATTTACATTTTGTTAACAATAAATATATAAACTTTTTTTGTCACTGTATCTTACATAGGTCACCATACACAACATTAGTACTCAAAAACCTGACTCACTTTATAAATACTTTACGAAGATACGTAAAATATAATAAGTATCAAAATATAATATACATATTAAGTATATAGTATATTAAATATTATATCGAAATATAATATATATAGTAAAACTAACATCATTTATCTTCATTGGGTTACCTTGCAGAATCCATGTGTCAGGAGGAGATCATTAGTTTGTTTATCAAATGTCTATCGTAATCATTGGGAGATTACATGAGAAGAAGAATGCATTTGGCAATTTTATTTAAATATTTATATTCATTAGTAAACAAGTGGTAATAGGCCATGACCATTGGAGTTGCTAGGATATAGTTAATATAACTAAGAAGTTTGTTAAAAAATTTTATGTACAAGAACAAAAGGCAAATTATGTGTTGTGTAGAAATAATTCTAATCAGATATGGAAAAAAATTGCATGTTTTCTACATGCTTTTTTAAATCTCTAATCACTTTCTGTATTGTCTAATTATTAAAGGTATGTCTCATATTTAAAACTATCAAAGTCACAAAATTATCCATTTGTTTCCTTCACTAGACTCAAAATGCCCATTTAACTTAATAAATACAGTGAAAACTTTTATTACCAAATAACTAAATAAGGGCATTGCAAAGGCAATTGGCCCTTGTTTCAAGAAATGGAAGATCATAAATTAAACCAATTCCCAAAAGATTCCAAGTTTTATAACCTATAAGCATTCTGCCAGTCCTTTCCAAGGATGTTGAAAAGAGATTGTATGTAAACAGGGAATTCTGCCTGCATTACAATCGGGTTTCTGGGATGGAAATGGAACAGCTACACCTTTGGCAAAGATGACTGATGACATATGGCAAGTGATGAAGGACTTCTAAAATATGGAATGATTTACAACCACCCTTGCACAAAACTTTGTCAACAGAAGTTTTTAAGTTCTTTTAAAAGCATTTTTTTTGGAAACAAAATCAATAAACTTAAGCCTACCATAACATCATATAATTTTTTCATTTTATATTCACGCTCCTGATGCGGTGTGCAAATCATCACTATGTGACCATCATACAGTATACACTGTACATTTATTTATTGTATCTCTTTTTTTTTTTTTTTTTGTGTATGAATATTGCTGTTGGTCCAATGACCTCTACAGCTTTATCTAAATAGACCCGCTAGCGGGAGGCCCGCCAGGTAAGGAGACGACGATGCTGCGAAGCGAAGCACGAAGACCGCTGCCGCACCACCGTTGCGCTCCGAACTCTGTGGACGAAGAACGTCGACGACAACAGAGGGGGCGATAATACAATCCGAGGGCCCCTCATAGTGAGGTACGAAACCTCGACTCGGATCGCTATCTAAAGGGTGTATCTCCTTATGCAATGAATATTTGCATTAGACTTAAGATTTTTTTTAATGGATTTATCTACATTGTTTTTCTTGATGGCAATAAACCTTTATTATTATTAGAAATGGAGATATATAAAGTAAACTTTATATACAGAACAAGTTATTGTAGAAACAAATGTTTTGTTAGAAATTAAAACATTAATTATATGATAAATACTTTATTATGATAATATTTAACACTGTGACACAATAGCCGATTCGGACTTGATTTCCAAGTTATCACTTTGTTCTGGAGTGGAATCGGCTGCAAAAACACTGAGGTCCCTCATCATGGAATAAGCATCCTCACCATCAGCATAGTATTTTGGTTCAATTTCAAGGATTTTAAAGCCTAATGAGTTTGTATAGAGATTGAGGGCTGCTCGGTTGCTCTTTCTTACATGTAGTGATACATACTTTGCCTGAAAATAAATAAAAAATGAAATGAAATAAATATTGTTTTATAAAAAATAAGCACAAAGTTGATCTTAAGTCCATAATCACTGAAGTTCATGGACATCTAATTTAATTCTGGAAAACAAGTATTGTTGAAATGTGTTGTGACCTCTTAAAAATTAAAATGATATGCCTTTTTTACCATATCTAGTTTCAAGATTCTCTCACTGACCAATCAAAACATAATTTCAATATACTGATATTTTTCACTCTAAATAGACACCACCTCCATATTAACAATTGAAAAATTCTAGGAATGCATCAGTGTTTTTTACCTGAAAACACTCGACCATTGCAAGTGAAGCTTGATTCATAAGTTTTTGTGCAAGGCCAAGTCTGCGGTGTGATCTCTTGACTGCTAAGGATGTTATGTGACCATGACGATTATCTTCACCATCCTCCTCCATTTTAGCGAGTACATAGCCTGTATATAAAAGTGAAACAACCTTAATTATTTCAAATCATGTTAAATATATAATCATAACATATAATAATATAGAAATTATTATCATGAATTTTTTTAGTGGTAGAGCCATACTGCTGAAAACTGCAATATGAATGGGTTGGTTTGATTGTGGAATGACCACTTCTAACCTAATACCACAGTGAAATAGCAGTAAATGCTGGTAATGAATCATTCAATCTCAGTCCTCAGAAGTGCCAATATATGTACATCTTGACACTGTTATGGATATAGATTTGATTTCATGGGCTACTGTTTTGAATTGCCATCAGGTGAACCATGTGCTTGATTGTCACCCTAATATCATTAAAAGAAAAAAGTGTAATAATACTACTAGTATGTACTGTGTATGTTCTATACTATCCTAGTCATAATGACTGTGTGTCTACTCTATTTTCCATAGACTATCACAATCAATTTAACACAATTTAAACATTTGAATTTTATATTAAAAGTGGAGGTAAATATAAAGGGTACCCTCTTCAATTGATATTTAAATCTGAACAAAATTAAGATAGTTCTAAACTAAATAGTACCTTATTATAGGATTTTATTACTAAAAATCTTAAATGGGGATCTAGATTTATATTTACTGTGATAAATATTGATGTCCATTTACATTAAGTATTTTTATTCATATTAATGCTTACATCATTAAACACTAAACAATAGTAATATAAATTTTCCATATCTCACAATATTTTCAACCATTACATACACTCAAGTCTAATTTTTCATAGATGTTTACAAGGTCAATGCTATATTATATCGAAACCCCACATTTTTCAACTGTCTACATGATGCCCAGAAGAAATTGTGGGCCAAACCTATTTTGCTTAATCTCACAATCCAGTATTACAAATCTATTATGCTATTTGGATTAATTTATAAGAGATTATCATTACACATTCATTGTAACAATTGATTTAAAGATGCTTACCAACAATATGCCCCTTTTCGTCTTCTGCAACATAGCTCAACTGAGGCCAAGATAAGCCATGGTAAAAGTAATATTTCATCTGATAATTTTCCGGCAGACACAGCAAATTGCAGTGCTGCATATTCATCAAGTCACATGGGCGAGCACAGCGAATATTCATTTTGACCTGTACAATAATACCTCTTGAATTAAGCTCTGAAAGCTACCTGTGTATATGAAACACGAAGATTTTTGATAGTATTATTCTCTTCTAGTTTTTCTAATTTTATTAGGCTGTCTCGTCTCTGATGCTGGAGGAGTATCGAACATACCCCCAAGAAGCTCGCGTACAAATCGAAACTTTGACAAACAACACTTCCACACAATGTACCAGCCTAAAACAAATACAAAGGATGTCATGCATAAATGATAAAAATATTTGCACAGAATATTGCATTCACAGTTAGTTGTAATACAAACAAACAAAAGGCTACTTACAAAACAACACAAATACAAAAACTAAAAATACGCTACATACGAAGGTTAAAATAGCTAAAACCACTTCCTTCATATCTACTTAAAAAGGTTAATACAAACATTAACTCGGAATTAATCCTAATTGACTTTACCAGGCTAATTTACTCAATATTAATTAAATTTAAATCAAACAGCAGTCAAAACATAGGATACAAGATGTAAAAATAAGGTTTATTAATCAGTGCGTTTATTGAGATGTAGCGAGCAGCGCCATTTTGGCACATGAAGACGGATGAGTGCAAATAAATAATACATTGATAACTAATTACTTTATCGATTTTTACTTCAATCTTCACTATAATATTCTGTATAATAATTAAGCCGTGTGTATGAGGTCTTCCTGGAAACCTTTTTGTTTTTCAAAACTAAGAAGACATCTAACCTATAATGACGATGATATTAATTTATCCCTAATGGAAAGGCAAAGGACTTTAGTCCATACAGCCAGGCCTTGTTCGTATGATGTCTAACCTATAAAATGAAAGTTTTGTCATGTATTTTTTTGACAGTTCATTACTTCTAATGTTATATAAAGCGACTAGTAACAAAATTATTGGGCCTTTAAACGAATTTCAAGAATCAATTAATGTATGGCTATAAATAAAAATAAA
The DNA here is from genome assembly GCA_029286865.1 of Teinopalpus imperialis. NCBI lineage: Eukaryota > Metazoa > Arthropoda > Insecta > Lepidoptera > Papilionidae > Teinopalpus > Teinopalpus imperialis. The sequence continues at coordinate 2,054,636 of JAGSMU010000009.1, forward strand.
AGATAAAATTATTGAATTTCAATAATTATTTTAAATAAGGCGACGTGTTAATAAAATATAAAAACATCAATTTAATAAAAATAAAGAGGAAAAAAAAAATTATAAATTCTTCAAAAATATTAATTAGTACTTTTTTTTATATAATAGGTGTCAAACGAGCAAGCAGCTCATGATAGGCCTGACGTTAAGTGATTACCGTTAAGGCCGCTCATAGACATCCGCAACACTAGTGGATTCGCGGATTCGCTGCCAGCCTATAAGAAAGATGATACATACTCTTCTTGAAAGTACATAAGTTGTATCCGTTCGAAAATAAAGCTGACGACAACTGCATACACAGAGTAGTGGTGCGTGGCAAAAAAGTTTGCGTAAAGCGCACAGTAGTGTATTGCCAAACATCGAGATTGTGAGGATGAAATTTTGAATTCTATCATGATGTACGATGTTTAAACTCAGCGGCTGGAATTAATTGGAACAACTCCTCAGAACATTTGTACGCAATTCAAGCCTTTTAGAAAGTCCCAGTAACCATCAACGATTTGTTGAATGCGGTCAGTACTACGAAAATATTTTTCTATATTTAGTAAAAATAAGTATAACTGTACATTATTAAATAATAGAAAAATGTACTTGAAACGAAATAGATTGAAATGTAAAAGAAATGATAAAATGGTTGTGTCATATCGTCCACCTCCGTAGACACAGATTAAATAAAATAACAATATTTTAATTGTTATTTTATTTAATCTATACGTTATAATAATTATTATACAAGGCGTGTCCGACTTCCAGTTAACTTTTTTTTCCACGGATCCTTTGTACCCCTAAATCCGAAATACACCACTTTCAATTTTACTCAGTTGTTAATGAAAGTAATATTAAAAATTACTATATAATGCAACTTAAAGCTATGTTGCTTTCTCTACATTGTAACATGGTCGCCCGAATATTTTCATAAAAGACTATTTTATGTTACGTATCTAGCAAAACGTCAAAATTCTTGATTCTAATCAAGCTTAACAAAACATCTTTAGACACGTGGAATCTGCCAACAAGAAGACCGGGCAGTTCCTATTAAATGCTATTTTTATATAATCTTGATCTACATGTATATGTCTTGTATTATTCATATATTCTAAAAGGGAATAGTTTAGTGTACTATTTTAAATTCAAGTTTTACATTGAGGAAATGGTTAACCTAAAAATTCCGTGAAGTCTTATTATAAATGCGATTAGCATAAGTTATAAGAACTAAGATAGAAGCCTCGTTACGCAGTATACATCTATTTCATACTTTATTTTACATTTACATTACATTCTGTGAAAGTGGTCCTTTCCCAGGCTTAATTAAACTGACTTAAACTGGCTGAACTAGAAAGTAGTTGAACCTTGACTCTACCTCTGTAAGACACATCTAACAGTCATATCTAAAACAATACAACCTTAATTTATAAAAATATTTTATCAAAGCAATTTGATTTGCAAGAAATTACAATATGTGATTTACCGTATTTTATGATATACCACCACTTACATACAAAATTTATCTTCGTGTATTTTTACTTAATACTTTAATAATAATTTCAAGCCAATACCTACTTTAATAAGATAAATAGGAAAATAAAAGTCCAACGGTGAAACAAAGTATTCGTTCGAATAAAAAAGCACAAAGATAACATAAATATTCTTATACATCCCTATTTTAATTGTTAGAATATAAAAACGTGCATGTTGTAGTATAACTTACAGATTGTAAATAAGTAGCCAGCTTAAATGACAAAGTTATAAATTAAAGTTTTCAGAAGCCATGCAAAAAATTATCGATATAATAATATTCGTAATACTATTTAATAAGAAAAAATCTTATTACGGAAGCGCGTCGAGGTGTTCGGAGTGTTGTAATTGTGATTTAATAATAATTATTGTAGAATACAATTTATACATAAAATTTGTAAAAAGGTAAAATTTGAAGGTAGTTAAGTGTACCTTCCTTTTGTGTATAGTACATATTACCTCTGAAGTAAATTCTAATTATTCCTGTAGCATAGAGTAAAATAAGTTTTGGTAAGGTTATTTGTAATTCGTTATTGTGTTATTATTTTGAATAGTTTATGTAGGCAGTTTGATACTGATTAAATGAAAATAGTTTTTTTTTCTTTTACCGACTAATTGGTTTATAAAGATAAGTTTTATTATGGATGAAGAGAGGAAAGAATCGTAAGTTTCTTCAGAGAAAACTATGCATTTTTTCTTTTTCGTTTTTTTTTAGTCATTTTGAATGTAATAGGTACAGGAGTCCTGCATATACAAAAGAAGAAATAAATGCTTTGGTAAATATTATTGGACAATATAAAAGCATAATTTTAAATAAGTCCACGTCCGCCGTTGCCAGTCACGCTAAAGATACAGCCTGGAACACTATCACTAAAGTATTTAATACCCAAGGATTTAAACACCCGCGGAATGTTGATAGTATTAAAACAAAGTGGGAAAATATAAAAAAAGAAGCAAGGAAGTTGGCAAAAAATCTAATTAATGTTCAGTATTCTGAAAATGACCTATACAGTCGAGTAGTTACGATGTTGTTAGAAAATGAAAAAGCCGACAATATAATTTTAACAAAACCCAGTTTTGAAACTGAAATAAATGGTACCCGTTTTGATCTTATTTACATTATATTTGATTATGCTTACAATTTCTTTATAGTATCAACTTGATATTACCAAAGGGATTAACATTTTAAATAAATTATATTTTGTAGAATTACATGAGAGAGACACCACAAGTGCATCTGTTATGGATTTTAATGAGTGTGCAGATAAAGAATCGGATGGTTCAGGTAATGAGTTATTATCTAATGACTATGAAGTTCTATTTTTTTGTAAATAAACATTAAACAGTAAACCTGATAATAAGTCTTGATGTACAAAGAGGAGAGGTGTTTATAAAGAATCTAAAATTCTATGAAGCATTAGTAGCCTAATGGTTTAGGGTATGATCTGCATGCAACTGGTGGTATGGAGATACATTATAAGCTTTCGATGGACTGCCCCTCCTGTAAGAGAATATAAATGATTGTTACTTATAAACACTGCTCCTCAGCTGGGACTCAGACCCAGCATCAGCAGCCAGGTACTGTAAACACCCATGAATCCATCAAATTGTTAGTTTTCTGGTCTAGGTGTGTCCTGTGTCCTTGATATTGCATCTGAACCTTTCTCCAATCTTATTGCACATGCATTACAATGGAATAAGAAAGAGGGTGACAAGGGATGTGGAGTGCCTATGTATTTGTGCAAATGCCTATGGCACTATAATATCAATAATTATAAAGGCAAAATAACCAAATTGAAATCAACCAGGACAACATCATAATCATAATCATTGTCATTTTATAATAAATATCAAAGTAGAAAAAAATATTTTAAATATCAAGAGTTGAATAAAAAATTAAACTAAAAAGAAAGTGAATATGGGATAATTTAATTGTTCAAATATTTAAAACTATGTACTACTATACTAAGCTACCTACTAAGCACATTAACATCAATATTCATTTATTTTTTAACAAACAAGGAATTGTAAGTATTTCATATCAAAATATAACTACAAAATAGAATTAAGTTACAGATGTCCCTAAGAATAATGATGAAATAATTTACTACTAGTCATTAGGACACCAGTTCTGAATTATTGATTACCTTTTGTAAATATGTAATATTTTGCTGGGGCCAAATATAAGAAACCAAATACCATGCTACTTTGTTTAATAAAATTCTGAGACTACCACATTTTGCATTATAACTTCAACATTTACAACAAAATTTAACTTATTTTCAGATGGAGATGTAGAAATGGGAAGGTAATTTAGCTATATATTTTTGAATATGCTATAAATTAATCAGCTAAAATATAATCATAAATAAATTTGCCTTATGTACTGTTTTAGGTCAAATAGGTCATTGAATTTTTCACCACAAGAATGTAGTCTTCTTTTAAGGTGTGTAAGAGAAGAAAAGAGTGATATATTCATTAAAGAGACCACAAGCAAAGCAAATTTATCAAAAAATAGTGCATGGACAAGGGTAATTTAAATCATCTAATTGATTAGTTTTTTTAATCAGTTATTTATTTAATTAACTAATTAAGAATTCATTATTTTGATTAATTTTCATACTCCCAGTTTTAGTCTATGGGTAAAGTATTATCCTTTTTCATTTATAATTGAATAGAGGTCACAAAAAAGTACAAAATACTCATGACATGATGGACATGCATTCTTACTAAGATGGAATGCCTCTATGGAATACTCACCATTTTGAAATACAGCAAGATTACAGTATTTTTTCTCTATTAGACATGGTCCTTCCCAAGGCAAGCTAACCCATTTCAGTTGTAGCTAGAAACTAGTTGTAGTGTGGCTTTACAATTGTTTAAAATATGTAGAGATACATTAAATTGAATACAAAGTCCAAGGTAAGATCTTAAATTTGTCAAGAACACCCCCATGTCACAATGAGATAATGGTGGTGTAATACCTACTTTTTACTAATAGAGTTTTAACTAGTTTTCATATAAAGCTAGAAGCTACCTGCAGGATAAATTGTTTGGCTTTACTTTGGAAAAATATAATTTACTCTAATAAAATCTTAATCCTTTTCATACAAAAAATAATTCTACTATATATTTCATAATTATTCCATTATTAACCATCAGATAGCTGTGCTCCCAGACTGTTTGTTATTTACAACAGCTGCTAAATAATATTAATATTTAAATTATAATAGTGATGTATTCCTGATCAATTTTGAGCATGATGACATCTGATTGTTGTTACTTATCGAGTATAGCATGGAGGAATAGTTCCATCATCTTTATCAATTGAATGCGAGACATTTGCATTAGGATCAAAGGGAAATTTTAATGCAATGTTGACAACAGGGGGCAAGTACAAACATCTAGTACGAAAAAACAAAAATTTTAGGTTGTGCAAAAATTTATAGTGGAAACCGAATCCAGAACCCACTGCTCAGAAACCCTGTAACAGTTATCAATGTTGAAAGTACTAAAAACTTTTCTTTAAAATTCAGATAGCTAATTCTTTTAACAAAAAAAGTCCACGAAGAAGATCATCTAAAGTTTTACGTACGAAGTTTACTAACATGAAAAGAACAGCAAAGTCTGTCAACCTGAAACAATTACTATTGGGCAAACATCATGAAAGACTGGATGATACTAATGAGGTAATAATATATTTATTGATTGTCTCTTTTATTTTGGGTAGTTCAGTGTCTGGGGGATTTTACAAATTTTATTAGTACCTGAGCAATCTCAGATCCTGATACTGATTCCAACAATGTTGCCTAGAATACAAAATAAGGAAACTCCTACAACATGAGAGAGATAAATAATTATCCACGCTTGGGCTGCATGGTTTACAGGTTATTGGAGCATAGTTATGCTAGCTACATTCGGAACTCCTCAAGTGATTCCAGTTGTGTGGGTGGCATTTACATCTATTTAAATAATCTTTAATTGTCTTATAGTTAAGACATGTCTTTCCATGAAAGAACAAGGTAACAGTGGTAGAGCTATGCTGCAGTTTATTTCTAACTGCAGAATGAATTGGTCAGCTCAACCATGGAAGGACCACTCCCTCACAGAATACCTGCCTGGAAACAGCAAGATGGTGCTGTTTTGTCTGGTGAGTGTATGTATGAGTCGTCAAGGGTGACAACACATCTGCATTATGATTCCTTGTCAAGGATAAATGTAGATGTCATGGGCCGCAGGAACCACATACCATCAGGTGAAATGTGTGCTCGTTTATTACTCTCAATTTAATAAAAAAAAAAACTTCATCTTCCATTGTATTCTATGTAATTGTAAAGTGAGAAAAAAAGCAAAAGAAAAAAAAATTAAGTTTAAATAGTGGATGCACTTCCTCTGTATTAAAGTGCACCTCATCAACATCAACATCTGAAGTCTGCATCCTAACATACACTTTGGAACACAACTGTCACCAACACACCAGAGGCCATGGGTATTTGATATCTGCTGCCGGTATCATTGCTACTATGATGATTTCACGTTTTCTACAACCTGGTTGTTGATAGACACGGGTATAGATAAAATTGTTATGGCCTATGTCTACCAGTCACACAGTTAACCAGAAGACAACTCAGTATGTTATCTTATCTAGGCTGCTGATATTGCCTTGCCTAACTTCGGTATCTCTCATCATAGATGATCTGTGTGATATTTTCATGTTTGCCACCAAGTCTGGCTGTCCATTACATAGTGAACCGACATTGCTGGGAGATAAGCTACCTGTTCTATCATCAACAGCATAGAGCAAATGATTGGAATAGTTTCCCTGCATCTGTTTGTTTGTACGAATATAACTTAGGTGTCTTTGGGGAAACAGTGAACAGGTTTTTACTAAACTAGTATATTAACAACAAGTTTTTTTCCAAATCACTCATATTTATCCTCGATAAAAGAGATAATTCCTAAATATTTAGATGGAATGCCGTGTTAGTAACAGGTCTTCATTAATTCCTTCAAGAAGCCACTATTCAGCTGGCTTTATAACAAAAAGATTTCCACAATTTGACAAAGTATATATTTCAGGAAATTAAAATAGAACCAATATTTGATAATCAGTCCAATATAGACATAAACGAAGAGAGTGTCAATGGCGAAGTGGCAGATTCCGATGACCACAATAATTCTAATAGAAATAATATTTCAAACATAGACCCTCTGGATATTGTAATAAATGGAAATGGTGAAATAGGTCAGTATGATTTCATTTATTATTAGTAAGTAGTATTATTATATCTAGCGGGTAACCAGAATGGTAGGAAGAAGTACACACTCATTTTAATTTATATCCATGCATTTACAACTCTTAGAAAATGGATAAGGTCAATTCCGTGTTTAATCAACATTGCAGAGTTGTTTTAGTTATATCAATATCTTCACAGTTTTATTTTACTTAGCAAGTTGTCTTTGAGCATAATAACTAATCAATGCAATATTAATTTGTTTATCTCAGTGTGTTAGCATATCTATAGTATTTTTTGCCATTACAAATGATTATGATTTCATATAAGAAAAGACTCCAGGCTGTAAAGTGACACATTTCAATTTTATTTATTTAATTTCAGGACCTATGCATCAATTCGACCCTTGGAATTCGTCTTATAGTAAAGAGGTTGGTAGCTTAAAACAGGAACTACTAAATTATCAAATGGAAACGGCAAAGGTAAATAGATTTCTATCCATATGGCAATACTATCACTGATCTTATAAGATGTCAGTCAGGTCAGTTCTGTGTCGTAACTTTTTACACTTTATTCTAAATCATTTACCATTATTTTACTATAATTCATTTCTTCTCTATGAAATATAAATATTTTATCATTAACATACTGACTTATTGTCGCAATAATGGGTCGGGGGAAAAAGATTTTTCGTATTTTATATAAAAATTGCAGATATTTTTTTATCACAGTTTATTTACAAACGTTTATAACGTGAGCAAAACAATCGACGTTATTTCTCTATTTCTTGCTCGAGTCTCAACAGCTGTTGGCAGTAGAGATCCGAAACTATGGTGTTGCCCGGCAGTCACTACCGCCGTTCATTTTGAGCCAATTCCAATCCCACCATATACACAGCATCACCTTATTGCGAATTAATCCAGTTTTGATCATGATTTTTTTCGTACGTTCTTATCGTGGGTAATCTCATTTTTCAATCTTTCATCAATCTTTTCAAAAACGGTTGGTAGGTCTCATTACGTTTCAATAGAGAATCGCAACAGTGAGCACATGTTGCACCTAAATATCGAGCTTTTTTTTATATCCAGAATTTTTCAAATAAATCAATTTTGTGGTCGACGCCTAGCTCTCGAAATGGCATCGACTTTATCTGTAATAGATCGATCAGTGCGAGCTTTGACATCAAATTTCACCGACTGAAAACCAATGTTGTGCTACTCGTACTGACATAAGCGTCACAACTTTTTTTCGTGGCTTGTGTTGCGTTTTTCCCTTTAATGTAATAAAACTTCAACAGGTATCATATACCGGACAGAAAGACAACAGAAAAACAAATGGCGGGAAACCGTTTTTACTTTTTATTTTTCAGTTTTAAAATGTTATATGGTATTAAAACCAGCTAGATACAAACAGTACAACCAAAGAGATTTTACTAAGACTTTTCAATTTCCCCCACACTTCTGACATGATATAGAATAGCTGCTGGAAGTTGTCCGGGTACCAGATACTAATAAAATAGTAGAACAGACCGGATATCGGATTGTAACTGGATATATTTTGCATCTACTATATACGAACTAGAACATTGCTCAGACCTCATCGGCCATATCTTACATACGATTTGAGACCACGACGTCGATTGAGTACTGCTGTAATACTTTTACATGATATATTAATCGCAGTCAACTGGACCAACAACGGCTACACATATGTATCTTACAAGAAAGGTCATTGATAGATTTCATAATGTAACGTCACTTGAGTGTTATATATTTGCAAGTGGTTAATGTATAATTTATTTATGAAATAGATGGAGAGAAAAAGAGTGGAATATGCAATACAAGCTGAAGATGCGGCCTTAGAGTCAAAAGCATTGGAAAGGTCGCTAAGATTGCGAGCCGCGCGACTCGAAGCTATTGCGGCTGAGATGAAATTCCCTTCCAAACATCCAGCATTACAATACACGTATGAAGAAAAACGAGCACAAGAATATTTAGAGCCATTTAATTGAAATACCATACATATTATTGTGGATATTTGGGTATTTTGGAATGAGGCTTTTCATGTCATGGCAAAATGTCTTACAAATTGATATGTAAAACTAAACATTGAAAATAGACATGATTTCAAAATGATGTCTCACATGTTGCTGTTCGAATTGTATGTTCAACAAAGATCATGGGGGTTTTTACGATGATAAAGATATATTAAAAATTGATAATAAATAAAAAAGTTTTTAACAAATCTTTGTATTGTTTTATATTATTGTATTTTAAATTATCCAATGACAGGGCCAAGCTGCAGTTTTAACTGACGTTAGGGCGAATAGGTTAACTCCACAAGGAAAGTACTCCCACGATAACGGCGTAAAATAACAGTACATCAATGGATGTTTTTGTAGGGTGACTGTGATTACGGCAAAAAACAGTAGTTTATTTAAGTCTAGGTTTACAACGACAGCAATCTGACAATCCTATTTGTCGTCAAAGGGGAGTAACTGTGCAGTTTATGACACACCATTGTTAATTTATGAAACCAATTGCATGATGTTTTATTAGGTATAATCTGTGGGGTCAAAAGGTTAAATCTGTTGGTCACCCTTAGATTTATAAGATTTTTGTTTCGTTGTTATTGTTGGTGAAACCAATTAAAACCAGTTAGGATATCGTTAGGACTGGATAATAATAATAGCTCAAAATGTGGTAAGTTCGCACACATAAGACGATGCAAACATCGCCTTAATTAAATAAAAATCTAGTTTTGTGGAATTCAAGAACAATTGCTTCAAATGGGTACTGCACTGCATTTCAATAATTTCCAACTTCAATTCCGCAGATACATTTTCCGACAGATTAAACGACATCGAGAATACATCTAGCGAAGATTGAATGTTCTTAAAACCTAGTTTCATATTCTGTGTTAAGTTTTTTCAACGCCTGACTGAATTCTTGTAGTTCGTTGAAACTCACTGGTGACATAGATTTTAAACGCGGAAAGTGAGTTAAAATGCCATGCAGTTAAAAAGCAGAGAAAGCTCAGTTTTAAATGATTACAGACAACCCCAAGTCTAACCACAACTTAATCATCTTACTTTCGTGTGGTAAAGAAGGTCAGAATAATCTGCGTCGACTTCAATCAGAAATTTTTGGAATTGTCGATGTACCAAGCCTCGATATTTGGGGCTCCATCTGTAGGTATATTGCATAATTTTGAAATAGGCGCATTTAAATTTTGAAGACCTTCGGAAAATTCGTTATAAATTATATGCCCCGTCCGTTTTCCTATCCTATAGAGAGATATATAACTGTCATGTGGCAACTCTAATGAAGGTCCTGAGAGGTTTGGTAATTAAATCCCAATAATACAATATATCCTAATTCTTTTATCCAATAGCTGAGTTTATACGTACTAGAGACATCCTACAGGTTCTAAGTAGTAGATCCACATTGCAGTTAAATAACAGCTGTAGCATGAATGAGGGTTTTTTTACAGTGGTACACTGCAGTCTGTTTCTAGCTGCAGAATGATCTGGGTCAACTCAATCGGGGTTCGAGATCTCCCTCACAGAATACCAGCGTAAAATAGCAAGCAGTACAATGCTGCTGTGTTTCGTCTGGTGAGTATAGGGATCCGAAGACCTTTATTACTGGTGATGAGGCATTCCACCTAAGTGTGGCAACGTGAATAATAATGCAGATGCATTATGTCAAGGAATATCTATCCTTGTCAAGGAAGATTGCTGATGTCATGGGCCGCAGGAATCACTTGCCACACTTGCGTGCTAGTTTGTTACTGTCAATATAGTTAAAAAATAGGCCGCCTGTCCCGGGTAGTATTGATTAATTTAAATATCAGATGTTGTGTTGTGGGTAAAATCTAAAATCCGATTATTCTTAACTAGGCATTCCATCTTAGGATGCATGTGTCATAGCCTACAGGGGCCACTTGGACAACGTGTGTAGTGTTCGCTCGTTGGTTATTCTGATTTTATTATAAAATGTACCACGTACACGTTAGAGAACTTATGAAAAAGGATTAAATAATACGCTTTAGTATAAATACGAAAATTTTGTATATTTTATTTGATTGCGTTTTACATGATGATTAAATTATAATTCTCATTATAATAAAATTATTATTTTTAATAATATGCATTTGTACAATTTCATCTATGGCCTACCTACGCTACAACATCTAAGAATTATTTTATACATATGTAATGCTAATATACAACATGTTTTTACATAGACCACGAACCTATGTCTTAACTTTAAAATACATAATGTGTAAGAAATACAGTAATAGAAATTCCGAATAGGAATCGGAATTTTTAGTAGAGTTTTGCTATTAATTTTACATCTTATAAGAGTGGAGTCCACGATATAGTATGATAGAATAGTCCTGGTATGAAGCATAGAGTCAAAGTAAATGTTTAAGAAAATTTATTAAATAAGTTAATGAATTGAGCATATTGGGTAAATCGCATTTCTTTATATACTACATAATCAGAAGTTAATAACACGTCACCAGCTTGAGGAACATTATAAAATAAAACATTATTTTCTCACTATAGTGGCAGATACCACTACATGCATTACAAACTAAGTAAAATATACGACACCAGTAGGTAAAACAGTATAAACAAAATACATGTGCGTAATAATTATAGTAGAAAATACTACTAATAACCATTTGTTCTCGTTTTTTATCGATTTAACTTTATTATTTTAACCTTAGAACCATAATGGATAAAAAGATAAATTTACTTTGATGAAGATTCTCTTCAAATTAGGCGGTCAAATATTTATAGCTAATGACAGTTTTGAGAGCTTATTATGTATAGTTTATATTGAAGCCGTTGTTTGAATTTTTTTTTAATTTTAACCCGGGAGAAAATTACGTGACAAATGCGTACACCCTTTCTACTATTAAAAAAAAACAACGAGGCTCGCATTTGCTACGGATTTAGCGTATATAGAGCTGTAGATACAACTAATTTTGAACTCGTTATGGAGCCAAGATAATAAGACGTAGTTTAATCGATTATCAATATTATAAAAGACTGCATGTGTGCGTTTGTCACTGGTTTAGATTTAAGGTATACCCGTAAGAATTAAAAATTCTAGCGTATTAATATGTTCAAAAGTATTGGTTAGTCTATGGTTCCTTGGTACCATTTTTTGTGGTAAGTTGTATAATGAAACATTAAAATCGTACATCAAAGTCACATACACAAATTACGAAAACCTGTTGCAAAATTGTATAAAACTGGACGGACAACTCAACTCACTACAGCATATGAGCATCCAGCAATTTTAAACCCACGCCCTCTGAAGAATAAATGTAAAAGCAAACCGTGTATATAATATTATATGGTAATTACATATATCATATGTAATTACCATATAATATTATATTTAAGACAAAAATAACTAGCCGATTTGCCTATACACACACTAGATACGTGGTCTACATTTAGTACTGAACAAACCTTAAACCTAGTTATGGTTTTACATGTGTGTGGCAAATCGAAAAAGTTCTTTGTCTTCAATATTCCGTTCGCTGAGTTTTGTCTTGACATTCATATATCCTGAGCTCACGTCAATTTGCGCAGCGATTTTTCGTTAAAAATTAAATAAAATGGCAGCCTTGTTTTATTTTGTATATTTATTTCTAACATTTAATAGAAACTCTGTGTTACTTACCGTATTTGTCGTTATTGGCAGTCTACATTGATGTAAGTATTGTATGTCCTATCTCAGTTTTCTTTGGTTATATCTATCTCACATGAGCACAATCAAAACAAAATTCACTCTTTAAATTATTCTACGTTGTATTCTATATAAAACGAAGTTAATACCCGACAATGTGTGTTATCGTCCACGCTTTCTTCTTTCGTCCTTAAAATTAAATAAGTACATTATCTAGTTGCACAGCGTTTTATTTATTTGCTGTTACATTATTATATAGATATGTTTTTGTGGCCGAGTCGTTTACAGCCACAATTATATTAATTTTTTTATATTAATTGTAATCGTTATCTGTACGTCTCGTAGCTAACAGACTAGCTGCGTAATTAACTGATTATAAGTTATCTAGCTAGCGAAAATCGACCATTTATTTACAATTACATTTCCATCGCGTTCCAGACGCCTTAACACAACCGACAGAAGCTAAGCCAACTTCACGTCTACTTCCCAGACATTGATATAACTGTCATACGAACGTCTTTCTTATCTTAAATTGAGTTTTATTGACAACACTTACCGACTGTTATAGCAAAGCAAACACTTTTCGTAAGCGTAGGCAAATAATGATGATGATATTAATTTATCCCTAATGGGAAAGGCAAAGGACTTTAGTCCATACAGCCAGGTCTTGTTCGTATGATGGTTGGTCTGAAACTCACCCGTAGGCAAATAATAATTGACTGTCCCCTAATGTCAAATACAGTCAGTTATTTAATGAACGACTCTTCGGCACGAACACAGCTGCGATCAAGTCGTAAACACCTTAAGAAACACTACAACGTCGCATCGCTTTTTATGGTAGTATATTAGTGTCTTTATGCGTTTCCTTTAATCCTATAATCTTAACAACTTTGTGAGCATAAACCACGATGACGATAAGATGTGACTTCGTATAGTCCATTTACATCCTTAAGCGTCTTCTTGTTGATGCGAATTACTTCGTGCGAGTATGTTAGCAACACGTCCACAAGACTTCTCTGTTTACTGGATTTTTAATAATGCATCTGTAATGTGTACTGTTGGTCCTTCATTACAGCTTCAATAGTATAGTATTTCTGTTATATGTGTAAAGCGGGTAACGCAGGCGCGATCGGAGTTATAGGCGTGGCGGGTGCGGAAGGGGGTACCGCCGTGGCAGGGGTAGTGGGGGTGATCGATGGTGGTTCAGCCGCCCGTACCAATGCGCGCCGTAATTCTTGCGCGCGCGCTAAGAGCGTTCGCGCAGCTTCGGCCATCTCCGTAACTGCGCTCGCGCAGGGGAACTGTTGCGCTGCTGCTTTGGTTTTCGCAACAGTGACTGCTAGCGCGTCGGATAACGCATCTGAACAGCGTAACGCTTTGGACTTTAGAATTGTATGTTGGGCACTTCTGTGAAAGGATGAAAAGTTTGATGAGGAAAAAAATCAACAGATAATTAATTACGAATATTGATTAATGGGAACTTTCATATAACAATTTTATTGGTGGACTCAAAGCTAAAACTATTATACACTATACTAAAATATCAACACACCTGTGAACTGTATCCCCAACATGAACTATCCTATGTGCGCTTAATACGACGAATTTCCCGTGAGCAAGGAACACATCTGGGGGCTGTCCCATCTCGATCGTTCTAAGGAAGGCCTCCACGGCCGTTGCGAGGTGCGCACCGTATGTGGCAGTCTGTGCCGCGTAGAACGCCGCCAGTGCCCGGTCGTCTGGCGGGAGTCTCGTTGCGGCCGCCACTGCGCTGACCTGGTCATGATGAAATTATGTCATATAGCTAATAATAATTTCAGTTAAACATCCAATCTATTTAAGCAACCATGTTAAGATCGATTCACACTGACGCATAATATAAATTAATATAAATAGAATACAATTTTACAAAACATATTAACCATAACCTCCAAACTTAATGCACAGCTTTGTACTAAAAAAATAAGAATTAAACCTTTGCGCACATTCAAGTGAATGCGACTAATGCTGGATTACGAGCCTTATACATTTTTGTAAAGATGAGGTCAATATGGTTATTTGCGATACCGTCACGTCATAGGCAGGTTCTCTCCAGTCCATACAGATAGAAGCTTCGCTGAAGTTTCTTGCGCCACATAATTCTTAGTCAGAAGCAACTGACAAAGCCAAGGTTTTAATTCTAACCATAGTACATTTGAATTTAATAATGATCTTTTCATGGCGGCAATAATGTCTATGGTCTGGTTTTTGGGTGTTTATGGCTCACCTCCCCGGCGTGATCCGCGTCGCGTACGAGCGCATCGAAGGAGGAACGCAACTTGTCGGGCAGCGCGGCACGGATCTCCGCGTTGCGACGCCCCACCGCAGTGCGCGACTCCAGCCGAACGTAGTCATACTCCTCCGTCCACTCATGTTCCGCCGCTGACCGCCTGAAGTATTATCATATCATTTAATTCCCTCTATCTATAATCTTTGAAGATATGCCTCACAGAATACCAGCATTAAATAAATGCTAATGTGTTTTATATAGCGATTAATCAGAATCACATTCCATTTTATTGTGATTGTTATTTTCTCTTTAACAAACAACACGATTTTAATTTTGACATTGACGTACACTTTTCAACTGGCAACTGCGTTTATGCCGGCATCGCATTTGTGACTTCTCTGGTGTTGCGGATGTTCATGGGCGACGGTGATCACTTACCATCGGGTGCTTGCTTGTTTGCCACTGAATGCTTTGCATCAAAAATAAACAATAAAAATATCATTAGGTGATATATATACAATTTTTTTTTAAAAATTGAAAAAGAATGAACCGCAATAATCCAACTATGTGTCGATTATCTCACGACTATGAATAGAAAACTACAAAAGGAAAACTAAATAAATAAATAGATACAGAATAATTGCGCCGTCACACATCGCAAAGTCGATTTTTATGGTATTGTTGAACAACATCATTTACACTCAGGTGGGCTGCAAGTTCATTTGCCGCCGCCTATTATACTATAAAAAAAAAGAACATACCTGAATAGAAGAGATGCATTCCCGTGTATAAAAGATGCGGCTCGCCTCACATCCTCAGTAAGAGAGCGCGCGCAGGCTACAAGCTGATCGAGTGCATCTTGAGAACCGTCTGTTGGCTCCCGATCTCTCTCCAACCTCTCTGGTGCCCAGTCCCCCGCGTCCAGCGCGCTGGTTGCCTCGTGTGTGATCCGCTCGGCGTCCTTCAACGCTTTAACTAGCGGACGAAGCTTCACTGCGATACCTGTGAGAGGCATTAATAATGTAATTTATAGGATTCTAAACCATTTGAGAAGGCAGACACTATATAATATAATAAGAAGATAATTATTTCATAATTTATTTTAGATTTAACTTATAGGCTTGAAGATTCTATTAGCTAAATATGTTATTTTGTTCGTTATCTCAATATTCAATAAGGTTTACCTAAAGGACATGGGCCATTTTCGGCCCAGCTACTCGTGATCTCAAGGACATTAATGAAATATCTATAGAAAAAAACATTTCATTTTACATACTTATTATAAAATTTTATTTAATTTACGAATTAGGTCGGAGTCATAAAGTATAGTAATATAAATAATATTTAAGCTGATGATGATGTTAAAGTGTCAGTGTATTGACAGCAAAATATGATATAACCTAAAATTCTTATTTTATTTTTTAAATATCTCTGTATCCCCATGAACAATATTGATTTTAATTTGTTTATAATAAAAGGGATATATAGTCTGTTATTTAAACTTAATTTCATTACTGTCCTTGAACTTCGTTTAGTGAGCTGTGCAATGTATGGAGAATGGCCCATGTCCTTTGTTTGGCAATGAGAAATAATGGTTAGCCTCAAATAAAAAAATATTCTATATTGTAGTATGAATAATTATTTGGAATGGAGAATTTGCTAAGAAATTTATGGTCAACCTTTACATGACACATTGTGTTATTATCAATTCTTAATTTGATCTATATAAAATATTAAGTCACTTATTTTACAATAAAACAATTAAGTGTGTAAATAAATAAATGTAATAAAGACCTGTGAGTGTAAATAAATAAATGTTATAAATATTACTAAGGCTGTCATGGTGAATTTTGTACATAAACACATAAAATTCCAAACTTTTATCAAACTTTGTGTTGCCATATACTTGATATAAAATATAGCAGACAAATATACTATTACTGAAACAAATAAGAAACTTGAAACACTTTTGCTGTACTTTTTTTCGAAAAGTAATCATAATATTTATTTGCAGGAATACGGGTTGTACAAAGGTGGGCACCTTATTAACTTAGTATGCAGCACATTCTACCGTAATGGCATGCAAACATTTACTTTATAAATAGACAATTTTTTTAATTTTACTTTATCATTACTTTTTTAAATAATGATATTTATTTATCATTTAGAGTAGGTAATATATTATGTGTATATATAGATTGACATAACAGATACCTTTTTTTAATTTGTACGCTATTACGTATAACTTATCTTTGTATCCGCTTTTATAAACATCACTGTTACGTTCAAACAAATGTGGGTAGCTTATGTCAGTAAAAAAATATCACGTTTTTTTTTTGTGTCAGTATTGCTATTGGTCCAGAGACCTTTACAGCTTTATCTAATTAGACTCGCGAGCGGGAGGTCCCGCTGAGTGGGGCGACAACTACGATGCCGCGAAGCTGGCGAGGATATCACGTATACCTTTATCCTGTGCATCGTGGGCGTTAGCGAGCGTGGCGTCGGCGAAGACGGCGAGGTCGTGCAGCGCGGCTCGCAGGCGTGCGCCCGCCACGCGCACGTCGAGCACGCGCGGCCGCAGCGCCCCGCGCCGCCGCCACCCCGGGCACACGTGGGACAGCAGTCTCGACACCGATGCGGACGCCTCTTCCTGCGTTACAATAGCCGCTTATAGTATCATGATATATTACGAGAATAAGCCTCACGGGAGTTACGAGTTCACCATTACATTATGATTATAATAATAATAATATAATTCCCATGTGTGTATGTATATGTATAATATTGTATTGTATATATTTGTTTTATTATATATTTTTAGTATTTTATTTATTTTAATAGCCAACTAGGCAGAGATAGAAAAAATAAAATATTCCGAAAATAATAATAATATTCATTTCTTCCTTTTTGGCACATTTAAATAGCAAAATCAGGTACAGTAAAAACAAACTAGAATAATACTTTTACGTAATCAAAAAAGAATAACAAAAAATGATAAATAAATGGGAGACAGATGAAACCTGCTGTGCGCCAAATAAAGAAAAGAATCTTAACTCAGATACTGTTGTGACTTAAGGTCACAACCTTGATCTTCCGTGAAGCGTACACAAGAGAAGAGGCGGTTCTCATTTTATAAACTATAATGAAAAAATAGTAAAGTAATAAAACATAGTAATAAAAAATAACAAAAACAATACATAATAAAAGGTCGTAAAGAAAAAGAAAATTAAAAATTATAATATGAAAGTTGACAAGATAAAGTACACAATGTATTCAAAACCTTACAAAAAAAAACTTCTGAAAATATATATTTTTTACATTCGTAATATAATCTGTGCTGAATTTCGTTAGAAGTAGAGACAAAAACACGGGACACACAATGTAAACACGAAACCTAACAATTTGTATCGCACAATACGACTTAAGCTGCATGCTTGTTTGCCACCTATTCTATAAAAAATAAAGTTCCTCAAAACCATTATCCATGACTTATATGCGGTACTCATCCACCCAGTGATAAGTCATATAAATATATATAACATATTGTTACTCCTTGTTATAATTACAACATTAATGAAGGAAGTCCCAGTCATGGACGCCGGTTCCAAAAAAACTAACCCTAATATTCATTCAGTCGGACATTTTGAGACATAGACGGTGCTTATTTGTAAAAAAAAATATCTATAGATTTTCGACGACTTTTTTAGACATTACGCCAACCTAATGAACATTTATTATAATTAAAAAATTAATAATGAAAGTAATTTTTATTATATATTTTTTAAATTAAAAAAATATATAATAAAAATGAGAACATAAAAAAGGTTTAATAGCTACACTGAATGTCTAAGCGTTTAAACTTGAACTTGCTTTTCGTTTTAACCTCAACCTTGCCGGCACTGGTGTGCTAGGTGTGACGAATTCTAGAAGAAACAAAGACACTATGCTAACCACGAACTCGTGGAGCCAGTACATCTATGCGTCATAGCTAAAACGGTATTGTGTTCTAACGTTGCTCTAATAGCTGCGGTAATTTACGGTCACTACTCTGCGGTTGCGATGATTTTGACCAGATCCGGTCACTTACGAACTTTTGTTTGTACATGGAATCGTAAGTTAATACTAATACCGATGATTTATTATATCAAGATAGAATATATATTTGAAATTATTAATTTATCTTTTATTTTATTAGTATTAGAATAAGGTAAGGAACTTTTTTTGCAAATATACACATTATATAGCGACAGTGCCAAACGTATTAACCAATGGTTCCGTGAATTTTAAGTGGATATTAAAATAATCTATAAAACTGTGTTGTATATTCCTTCTAGATAGATGATATTTGATGGACTCTGCACTATAAATTTCAAATGTATTCTATAGAAAGATTGTAGCTTTACAAATTAAATACAAACCTGTAATCTCTCCAAGGCCTCTAAAGCCGCATCGCACGGCAGTGGTAGAGCTCGTGAACGAGGCACATCGTATGTACTCGAGGCGGAAGCCGCAGAGGCGGCTGAGTGCGCTGATCCTGCGGAGTTTGCAGACGCGCTAGAGGTGGCAGACGTGAGGGATCCAGTGCCGCTGCAGGCGGAGTCGGCGCTCGCGGGCCGAGGCGCGCGTGGAGCGTCGTACCAATCGCCAAGTGGTCGTGGACAATCATACGTGCCCCTTGTTACTGGAAGAGGCGCACGTGGCACATCGTAGTGTGAACATTCTTCGATCTGAAAATTGGAAGTTGTTTTGAATTTATTATCCGATAGTTTACTTCTGATATAAAATAATAAGAAAGATCAAAAACAAGAGTTATGATGGATTATGGATCGATATAACAAATACAAAATACGGCCAATACACATACTGAGACTAAGTTAAACCTTTTTATGTTGTACGTAATTCATATTTTGAGAATGTTGTACCTCCGTGGTTGTTGACTCAACAGTCGAATAACGAAACCCTTTCTTGACGAAGGGATTATTTGACAAATGGAAAGAAGTACACACATTTTAAATACAATTTCTGAGTGTATACATGTAATCTCGTTTCTCTAACACTGCTTCTGATTTCATTTTATTATCGCCAGACGTAACGAATGACTGCTATATTACATGCCACATGTGCATCAGCCAAGATCTATTTCGCAGATTGCCCCATCAATTTGAATTGTCAACACAATAAATTGATTTCGTATACGTACAAAAAGCAATAGAAATTACGACGAAAGTTAGCATGAATTTCGTATTCGGTTAGTGGCAGAAAAAAATAATCTGTCTAGTGTTAAGGCAGTCTACGGACGCCAGGATTAGGAGTAACTACAAGATTCACTGCACTCAGGTTTACACACACTCACACTTTTCACTTAGGTAAACTTAGTGTTTGTTCGTCTACTCTAATAACATTAAAAATATCCTGATTCGTAACACACAAAAATAAAATGTATATTAATAAAGAAAATTAAGTGATCTGAAATATGTTATAGTATTTTGGCTCCGGATTTTGTGGAATAAAAACAAAATGTGTAAAAAAAAAGTTAAACATACTTTTGTGAAAGCGGGCGACTGCTGTGCGGGCATCGGCTGGTGCGCGACAGGCGCGGGCGTGCGCATGCGCCGTCGTTGCATGGCCGAACTCGCATCGAAAACGCCTGCCACGATGCGCAGACGGTTGCCGGGGCATATTCCCTGGAACGTACAAACATATATTATTAGAATTATGGCCCTTCTAGCATTCATATCGGCAAGATTTTTGACAACCCTTAACATGTCAATAATGTATGGCGATTAAATTTAAACAACGGAAAACCATGCCGAGGCTCCCTCTCGAGAGCGCTTGTGCTGGTTGCTACCCAAATAAAGGACGGCTGAGTGCCCTGAGCGCTTGGCCACCTTTCAACCGGGTGAATCTATAAAAGCCTTGGGGCCAACAATGGCCATCAGACATAACAAAACAAAACTACGGCAAAATCTTTTGGTAGTAACAATTGCCCGGGATATATTCGCACAAACACAAACGCACTCACATTCTCTAGTTAGATATAATGTAATATTAATAAGATCAATTTTTAAACCTAATTACTGTAGATGTAATACATAATAAATATATAATGGTAAATAACTAATTAATAATAAAAGGATTTTAATGGTACATTTTTTAAGCCGATGTTTCAGTAAAATACCGCAGACACTGACACATTATTATCAGGACAGCAATGCATTTCTACGGAGCACCCATCTTTCAACTTCATGGAACAGGAAAGAAATGACGGAACCATTGCAAAAATAATAAATGTAGAACAGGAAAACCATTCATAAACATTAAACGCGTGTAACAACTTTACAAATAAATGAATAAACAGAAACTCAAAAACAAAACAGACGTCTCATGAGGGAAAGAAAGACAAAATCTCGTTGTTTCACAGTACAAGTTTTTTTGTTTTTTATTGTTGTTAGATTGGCACAACTTTTTTCTATTTTAGCGCGGAGTTTGAGGTGCGTCTGTTATTCAGATTAAATATCTAGTGTGTATTGCGTAATGGACAAAAACATCGAACAAAGAGTTTGTCTAAAATTTTGTATCACCAATGGAATTTCGTGTTCCATTAGTGATACAAAATTTAATGGAGTCATTGAAAATGTTACAGAAGGACTACGGTGAACCGACTTTATCAAAAACACGTGCTTATGAGTGATACGAAGCGATCAAAGGTGGTCGAGATGTGATGGAAGATTGCCTCGCTCTGGTAGGCCATCAACGTCTGCAACTGAAGTGGAGGAAATAGTGTCTGACAATCCTCATTCAAGTTTGAGAGAGATAGCCGCCGAAATTTCTGTGTCTCACGAGTTGATCCGTTCAATTTTAAATAATCACTTGGTATTGTATGAAACATGTTGCCGATCGGCCCCAAAAGACCTGAATTTTCTTCAAATACTCAATCGCATAAGCATCGCTGAGGACATGCTAGAACGAGTCATTATTCCAACCCAACATTCATGAAACGCATTGTTACTGGTGATGAGACGTGGATTTACATTCAAACTAGTCAACAAGCTTCGGAATGACGTCTTCTAATTGAACCGAAACCGAAAAAACCATGCCAAAATCGATCAAAAGTCTAAGTCATGTTGACTGTTTTCTTTGACTATCTCGGTGTTATGCGTTCGGAATTCTTGCCGGAAGGTCAAACGGTAAATGAAGAATGTTATTTGAGTATTATGCGGCGTTTATGAGAGCAAATTTGACGAAAAAGGCCAGATTTGTGGGAAGAAAATTCTTGAATTTTGCACCACTATAATGCGCCTTTGCATAGAGCAACCATTGTGAACGATTTTTTAACCAAAAATTCAACAAATACCATCGAGCAACCCACCAACCTTACTCACCAGAAGAAGACATAAAGGAGAATTCGAGGCGAGAACAGAACTCAATTCCGGAAAAAGCGTTTAAAAAGTTTTTGATTTTATTTGTTGGCGTAAATGTCTTCAAAGTAAGTTTCTGAAGAAGCATACTTTGAAGATGATGAAATGATGAAAAGGTGGTGAAATTTGGATAACTAATATTTTGTGTGTTATTTTGTTATTATTTTTTTGTGTTTATATCGTATCTTTTCCCGGTACTTTCTTGACAGAGTAATATATATTTGTATGTGCACATGAATAATAGAACAATCACCAATCATCCTCTACTCTATTTTATTAAATCATTAGTCGACCGGATGGATGGTTGGATGAGATGAAGTTATTGAGAGGCGTATCCTCATTATATATCCTTCTATGCGTATCCTTAGTTATTAATATTATCGTGCAGTACTGGTAATAGTTGACGTCATGACACTTAATTAAGTTTTCATAAATGTTTTAAAATATGACTTAGAAATCGCGTCATCGTAACGAAAACAAACGTTGAGTTCAATAGCATGCGTAACGTAATGATAATATGGTTGTTGTGCTTAAGTTTGATTATTGCTGACCATTTATAACTTAACTGGACAGTCACTTTATCGATTAATACCTTCTATGAGGAGTCGTGTGCGAAATAGATGTTTTCACAAATTGTAATTGGACTAAATATAATATGAGCAGATGAAAATACAATGATTTTAAAAACTTACGACGTCACTTTCAAGTGATCCGTATCTATAGATGTTTATTAAAAAAAAACAAAGCAGTTCAAATTCACCTGTCTGCCACGAAGAGAACATAGCCACCAGCCTTCGCTGCCGCCGGTGTTTTGCTCCAGGACGGTGAGAAGGTCACCGCGACGGAACGCCAGCTCGTCCGGCGATTCTGCTATATTGTCGTATAGTGCTCGCGCCATACACTGCAACCAAAAACGATATTTTTTATGGGCCACAATTTTTATGGTAATTTTTCATATGGTGGTCAACGCTGCCATACCCAATATATTATAACTTTTTTTAAAGAAATGGGGATCAAGTTAGAGTCTGTTGTTAACTAACGATGAAGTCTCAGGTAGTAATACGCACTAACTTAGCAAATCTGGAGTGAAACTCTTGTTTTTATATAGCAAACATCGAATAGCGAATCGATTTTAATCCTACATCGCAACAATCAAAACGCTTCAGCCATTTGCTGGTAATATCTTTAAGGATAGATTGGAAACTCGCGTCTAGGTGTAAGACCAAAACCAAAGTACAATATTCTTTAAATATATCGTGTCTTATGTATTGTAAGACTAACTAGAAAATAAATTTTAAAGTCAGAAAGGGTCCATATTTTTTGTCAACATTCGTGCTTAACGTAGGAAATGTTATTCATAAGAAGGACTGTTTTTCTATTTTTAAAATTAAAATGAAATGATATAAAAATAATAAATAATAAAAAGTAGTAATGAATTCCTTGAGTGAACTTATTTACCGCATAACGGATAGAGTTTTGTCTTTTATATCCGATTGCTACGTATATATTCTAAGTAAATATTAATTGGACTATAGTTTCCTTAACAAAAAACTTAAAGACCAAGTAAAGTAAAAGAGAATTAAAGTTGTAGTTAATGGTAATAAGGTTTAACACACAGAGAAGGTACATTTTTATAATGAGTTATTGTGTTTATTTAATAGAATTAATAATATTATTATTAATTCTTAATTGCATTCGATCATGAATATATATTAATTAACTTCGAATAGAAATAAAATCGTCGCAACAAATTTTAGATTTTAGAGAGTTGTAATATTTGTGATATCGTCCCAAGAGATCAAGAAAATTAGAACAGTCTGTCGTTTGTCGTCGCGTCCGCGTGATTCCATTGATATAGTACGTTCTAAGTATATGAAGAGACGAAAGCTCTCACATTAACCCAGTTTGCATAAGTTAATTATGGACATTTATTTATAACACATTCTGTCATCCTCGATAGTGTATCATAATGAAGTCTTCATTAAGAATAGCTAGGACGCTTTTAATATGATTAGAGCAGAAATAATGTTTGGGTAGATTTTAGTGCGTAAGTTGAATTAGGTGCTTAAATAAAGGCTAAAATAGAAAACAATTACCTATATTTTTTTATTAAATATTTCATTAACGTTCTTATTAAGCACGTAAGTAAAAAAAAAAAAAAACAATTCCAATGCCGACAAAAATACGTACTAGTAGATTTTTTTATTACTGATGGCAACTGTTCGCCCGACGGCTTTTACAGTTCACCGGGATGAATGGTGGCCAAGTGCTTAAGGCACCAAGTAGAGACCTTTGTTTAAGGTAAGCTCAAGGGTTCCCGAGAGGGAGATACTAGTAGATTATTAGTAAGTTCTAATGCACTTACATCAATAGATATTAAAAGTAAATGAAGCTAGAAACTACATGTTTCTTATTATTTAACATTTTAAAAGGGAGTGAGAATTTGTTCAGAAGTTTAAGCATAGATTTTGTTGATATGTTCCTTATTGTCACCCGACACAGACGTAAGCTTGTGTTTTCGCCCACATTTCTACGTTGACCATATCATAAAAGATAGCCAGGACTGTTATACTATTTTCATTTTTAGTAAAGAATAAAAAGACAATTTTTATTAATATTAATTCAATATTTTAGAAAGAAAGAGGTGAATAACCTTATTAAATAATAAAAATCACATTTATTTCATTAATTTAAAGTACCTTTTGATAGAAGATTTCCGAAATCCAGTCCAGTCCAATTTTCACTTTATACTTTTTTTTTAAATATTTAAAATTTATAAATAGTCTTAATAACATAAATAATAACTTAAAACACGGACTTTAATTAATGGGGTTAGTGAAATAGTTTTTATGCATTCGGATTTATGATAGGAAATTTCTTTGTCTTCGTTTCTCTTTGTTAACTAATATTTCCGCCAATTCAACAATTTGGGTAAGAGCACATTAAGAACGAGATAAAGCCGATTATCATTAATAATATTGAGGTAAGTAGATTCCTTTCTATTCTGATGTACCGTTGAACAAAATTTATTTTCATGAAAACTTTTAATTGAACCTCAATAAATATAATATAAATATTAATGTAATTGTCAAAACATTTTTATAAAAATTTGTTTTATTAAAAAATATTCATATTAGTATCAAAATAAAGTTTAATAAAATAAATATATCATCTTATAGATCCGATATCTGTGAGAAATCGTGGTATATCTACAACTAGAGCACATGTAGCACAGCTGCAGCGGAAAGTCGTCCCAAATCGGGCGATAATGACGGATTGCATTGTGCAACGACTGTGGGCGACGTTGGGGCAGGCCATGTCCGTTTCCGACGTAATCGTTTATGCAACCGATATAATTTAACTGTTATCATCCCGCGACACATTACGCCGCGCCGACGACCGCGGGACAAATCTTTTTGATAGAAAGCTCTCTTGTTTTATACGGAAATTTATTTATAGTTATCTTTATAAATACTTAGACGGATATGTAAATTTTAGAAAACGCTGTGAGAAGTATTCAATCGGAAACTTTAGAAATTTCAAATAGATAAATAATTACTAAATAGTTACTACAAATATTACAAGAATGTAATGAAGTTCATAAAAGAAATATGCATTATGTATACTATACGTATATTTTAGTTACATTTTATTTAAAATATAAAATATAAGTATATTAATTTTAAGAGTACAGATACAAAGCTTTGGAAAGCATAAACCAGCAGCTGAGCTTCTAAAGCACACTAACTATTTACATGCATTTCTTTCAGTAACTATTATTAAAAGTTTTAAATAAAAAACACTGACCCGTTTCCCTTTCACTATCCGAGCGTTTGTGTGTAGTCCTTTACAATTGCACATTGTAATAACAAGACGTAATTTCTCACTGATACAAATATCACAAACGGCGACTACCATTCCCATGTGCGACCAATGTCGACAATTGTATAAAATCATGCGTTCTCTGTCACGAATCTTAACATACTGATCGGTCAATGTTCGAAACAAGTTTAATATATATGAATTGATTGAATTGAATTTATTAGAACTGGTTTGTGAATCAGTGTTGTACGTCATTCCTATCGAATGTATTGCGTGAAGAACTGCGTAGTACTGATGCTTTGCTTTTGAAGTTTGAAATTCTATTCATCAAACTATCAAATGATTAAATATAAGACATAACACTATTTAACGAGTTATTATGTTGTTTATGTGGTAGCCAGGTAACAAAAATAAGTTGAATATTTCATTATTGTTTGTTATAACCGAACTGTAATCCTTTAAGGCTATCGCCGTACACATTGCACTACATGATAAAATAAGAAATCATTTCATTTTAATTTTAATAATAGTCATACAAATAAAGCAAAATAAATTATTGACCATATTTAGTCTATTAAAATGATATACCGATTTTGTTAACCCATTCACAAGGTTCGTTTATGTTATCTTTGGTCGAAGTCAGTCGATGACCTGACTCCGTTAAGCGATACGACCTCGTGCGTATGTGAGGCTGAACCGATTCTAAGAAAGGATTGCTTTGAAGGCGCCATGATTCACTCAACTCTTGTCCCGTGTGGGCCTCGCAGCATCCTTGTCATTATGCGATCAATGTTAAACTAAATTCTATGAAATTGTAGCATAACTCGATGATCATCCATTTTCATTATCACACGTAAAATGTGTATTAATGGAAATCAATATGGAACTTTGTTTCAAGGTTTTTTCTAATTACTTTAAATATAATTAACACTACGAAAGTAGGTAAAGACAGCATTATGGTTACGTTTTGGAATGAAACGTTTGTTAGTAAATTAAGAACTACAATTTTATTTCTAGAATTACAGTTATAGAATAGATAAAAATCCTTGATACACGAGTATATGGTAATTAAATTAAGTGTTGCTGTCCTTTTTCTCTCGAGTAAATCATAAATTTCAAAAAATCACTGTTTAAACACGGGACAGGGCCCAGTATGAATGATGAAATCCCAACTTCTTCAACGATTTAAGATTTACTGTAACATGACACGAATTTTTTTAGTATAAGATAATTAATATTTTTACCTGTGGCAGGTTTAAAAAACTACAAAAAAATCTATTTTAGATAAAAACAGGAAATCGGCATTTCATGTTAAGTCTACGACTTCCACCGTTATAAGGAGAAGGAAAATATGCTTAAGAGTTCAAAAACACTTGTTTGTTGTTGTTGTATTTGAAGTAACCTAAATGAAGGCCATGAACAAATACTTAATGAAATAAATAATAATTCTTGTGATTGAAACCGCAATGAATAGTAATTTATTTAAGCTAAAATACAATTCACACAATTGAACAATACCGTTTATGTGGTTTTTTTTAAATATTGATTAAAAAATTGAAATGAATAGAATAAAGTATGCCATAACTATTATTTTTAGAACATAAAGTAACTCGCACTCGTAAAGGCTACACTTTTAAACTTGGGGTACATGGCTTTTTGAACGTAATAAACATTTATTCAATGATGTTTTTTTTGTATTAAATAATAGTTTTAAATTTAAACGTAGCTACCATAAAACCCCGGTTTCAAAACGCAGCCTCTGTGGTTTCAATTTTAAGTTAATAATGTTCGATAAGCACCTGGGCAGCATAAGTAATCGTAAAAATTAATGCCACTTATTAATATTTATCCGAATACTTTATATTCATTCGTCTTACAACAAAGAAGAAACAGGAAAGGAAAAATAGACTACCGAGCCAGCGGGATTGTTACAATCCACCTAACCCGGAACCATTGATGTGTAACAAAAAATATTAACTGCATTTGTTCCTCTAATTTAGGATGCTCCGAAGTGTGTCATACTGGGAAGAATAGCTAGTGATTACGAAATGACTTCCATGCGAGGTAGCACGTTGTTTATAGAAGAAAGATGTGACATAAACGATCTTATAGCTCTTCGTCATATTTTGTTTAATAGGAAAAATCTACCTTTAAATATGTAGTAATAATTCTTAGTACAAAGCGAGCATCTAAGATTACAATTTAACAATGCTAAACTAAATGTTTTATAATAGTGCTCTTACAACGAAATGTAGAAATATGGACAAGTACTATAAAAAAAATGTTCTCTTTTTGGCCACATCCTTGCATTCCAGTGTTACAGCGACAAAAACATTGCGATATTTTTAACATTCCAAACTTTCCAAATTTTTTCGACACGTATTAACTTGCATCCAAAGAGTGCTTGGTCAGTTCTCGCTCCAGTTAGTTTGCACACATGGCGGTGGTCGAAAATCAATGACGGATGTCAGACGCCTGAATGGCGCGATGGCGACGACCTTCGTAGGTCGCTCTCAACTTCCGTAGTACGAGGTAAAAGGTTATAGCGCATGCGCTCAAATCGTCGTCAATTATTTTAGATATCGACATTTAAATTTTACTACTTTAAACACACAAACATATGTTACACAATAGTGCTTTTTCACGAATCGATCAGCGTAGCAATTAGTAAATTTCATAATTGTTTGTTATAACCGAAAACTGTAGTCCTTTAATCTCTTAATATAGCTTCGGATTGGGACTTCTATATACAATTAAAATTTTTGCGAGTTCTTTCAATGAAAAATACTCTTTATCAACGACGAACGGTTTTCAAACAGGTAACGTAATAAGCTGTACAGAGTCATAATTCTCAGTCCTCTTTCGACATAAGAACGATATTTCAAATGTAATTATCGTTTCAACGAATCACGACAGGCGACAATGACAAGCCCCGCAATGATCCAATTGCGTAATACCGCCGCCCTCGTGACTTTGACATCTCTGTGCAAATGAATGATAGTACTCAAGATCAGTTATGATTTTCGTTGATTGTGGCCATTGAAAAAGAGTACAGTAGAATGCGGAAAAAAAATACAGAACAGATTATTGTAAATAAATTAAAGTTACAATAATATATTTTTCAATCGTCGGATCGGCAACAAAGGTGGTTGTGTGTGATTTGAACAAAACAAATGTACGAGGAAACGATATCCACTTAAAATAGTTAAAGCTGCGATGCAGATAAAATAATGTGATGCAGTCCGTCCAGAGGCTGGAGTCTGGCGCCTAGTGACGCGACTTCTTGTTAGTAAACGTTTTGCTTGTGTAAAGTTTTAGTGTAGTAAGTAGTTAAGTATAATATATGAGATAAACTAAAAGACAATTAATTTAACTTTCAATTTATGTTCGAATACTATTTTTACGACATTATTATTTAATATTGATTATCGTTATTTATAACGATTTAATATTTTATTTTGTTAAATATGTTCTTAACTATCTCGCTCGCTATGTCTTATAGTGTACGAGGCGAAAGTTCTTTCCTCGTTGGGCACTATAATATGCTCGGCGCCGTGGATGTCATCTGTTCATGGACTAAACCGATTTGGCAGATATCAACATCATCACCGCAAAGCAATAATTTCTTCCTAAACATTGTCAAATTAAACTTCAAATGATTTTAATGATCTGCCCACTCCACAAAAATAATTAAAATACACAAATAAATTTCACATAAATTTGTTTTATTTACAGTGATAGAGTTACAATGCAGTTTGTTTCTTGCTGCAGAATGAATGGGTCAGATTGACCGGGATAGGATCTCAGTGTTATAAAAACGGTATAATGTATCTATGTTCTTTGTAGCATAAAACACTTATATATGCTTGATCCTTGCTCATGTACCTTTTCTGTTAAATCTGACAGGTTTACATTTACTATACACATAATACGAGATTTTTAGCTATATAATATAATTTACCTACTCAAATGTTATCTGTATTTTGTTTTAGTAACAGCATACAATACGTTGACAGTGAACGCTCAAGTTTAAACTATGGGTACAACCTTAAAACTTGCATTGCGACACAAAACGTTACTTACTTGATACACGAAGAGGAGAAAATACGAGAAACTCTCAAGTCGACTTCTAATAGTTCGAAAGGGAGCACTAGAAGCAAAATGAGAAATGACACACACTGCAATCAGTGTCGTAGATGGCACTACTGAGCGCTTAAAGAGTCAGGAAAATATCGCCGTGCGAGCGCTCGTTGGAATCCCGCGATTAAAGTCGTCGATAACGACTGCGTTCATATGCAAAGCGAAAATAATGCCCTTTTATCTACGTCTCAAGTGGTCTCGTTGAGTGGTAAAATTTGCAGAGCACTCATCTCCGCAGCACCGGCAGCGGTTGAGTCGAACTGGATCTGAACGCGGCATTTTTTATAGTTAATTATGAGATGAGAGCTTTCTGGGTGTTTGCGATTGTCGGTTAGCAATGGATAATATTTTCTGTTTATTTCGGTGGACTGTATATATTTAAAAATTAAGGCATCTTAGAAAAGTCTGCTGAGTTTCTTGCCTGTTTCTCCTAATTGCCATAATTCGTTCAAATTTCAAACCCTAATAAAATGTTCACCGATTTTATTATTGTTGAACGACTTAAAGAAAAACTTAGTATTAAACAAAGACAGTATAGAAATCGTACTTGATTCTAATAATAGAATCAATAGTTTTGAAATCAGCTGGGACTGGAATTGGATTCTTACGGAAGATAAAAAAAAGTAGCGAGCATCTGTTCGTTTCCAGCGATTCCACAACGTTTAACTCCCGTGGATTGTGTGCGTTACGGGAAGCTATATAATGTAGTTCGTGTGTTGTATAATATAGTTTGTTTTGTGCAATAGTCATATACAAAAATGATCTATTGCACTCAATAGATGTTACAAATTTAAAAGAGTTATAAAGTTAAATAATTGCAATAGTATTAAGATTAATAAAAATAGAAGTAAGGAGAAAATAATTTAGACATGTATATAGTAATTATCGATAAATATTGTTCCAGTATGGTATTAAAAATTAAGGAAATATTTAAAAAAAAACCTAACAGTTTTATAATATCCTTAAAAATATCTTTGCCTTACAAAGAACTTCTTTGAGATTTTATATTAATAATTAGTCATGCATAACATTCTCGACTCCCCTTCTTTATGACCAATATCCATAGAAACATTCCTACATCAGTGTAGGTAAATCATAAGAACTGTTTATTCGATATACGTATCATGTTTTCTTATTAAAATGGTAATAAGGATTTCTAATACGTTATTAGTATTCATAAAAGTCTTAACATTTAGGTGTCTTATTTCAAAAATAATTTATTAATAAATGACATTAATTATCTGTATCCAAGGATAAAATTAAAAAGCCACATCAGATACAATTTATATTTTAGTAAGGAATTTCAATAAAACACTGCCATAGGGGAGAAACGCGGCGAACGCGGAGGGTATGAATTAAAAAGGACTGTTGAGGGTGAGGGCGAGACGGAGGGACTAAGGTAGTACGCTGACGCAATTTTTAAACGCATTCTACAAATATACTGAAACAATGGGATTTTTTATCTCACTTTAGCTGTTGAGTTCTATTAAACAATTTCGTTATTGTGTCGTTATACAATTATCCACTAAAGCTCTTTTAATTTATTATTGTCGCTGCTGCGGGTCCTGGCTACGATTCCGAGCCGGAGCTAATATTTATATAACATGAATTGTTATTTTTCGGGATTGTGTGTATTTTAAAAGAGTCCCTTAAGGTTGATACTCCTTCCGAACCTTCTTATGATAATTATAATAAATAAGGAAGGTGATGAGGGCAGATGAGTGCCTTAGTTTTTACACAAACATTTATAGCACTCTATGTGACATTATCTTGGGCAGATAACGTGATCTGGTAATAACCAGAATATGTTACCAGGGTCAGAATTGACCTGCAGACAATTCCTTAAATTTCATATTGCAAAGGTCCTTATCTTGTCGTCTCTCTTTTCCAATTATTTGTGAGCATTTTTCTCCTGACACTTGTAGCTTGGCTCGACAGCGGCTGATTTGGCTGACGTCCAAGCATGGTTTAGATTGACCGCACTGTTATTAAATTCAACAAGCGTCTGTCTGCTACTATTTCCGAATACAGGGAAAAGTTAAAAGTTTTTTTTTTTCAATATACGGATACGTAATGCTTTCCGACTTCGCACCTGCTATAAGTGTATGTGTAGGCGTTGATCCCAAAGCTGGTGAATGTTTATTCACACTTGTCCTAAAAACCTCCACATTATATTCGATCTGAAACAACGCAACAGTCAATATTCCAATCTCTACCTCTTCGCAATAAAAAAACGAAATCCTTTTCCAAATACTAGAATTATTCACGAAGACAAAAGCTAGAACTTAAATATGTTAATACAGAACTATACCACAAAACTAACTCTCTTTCATTTCTTTAATGTGTAACGTGCGGTAGAGCTCCGTAAAATATAATAAACAATTCCAGCGTATACATTACAATATAACGATATACACTGCCGGCCAATAGTTTAAGACTACCTTACTTAAAGTAGGAAAATAAAGTAAAACTCCAATAAAATATTAAATGTTTAATTAACCTGTTTAATCATCTAATAGAACATTCATTGACAAAGAATATACTTTAAAAGCGTAAAGAAATATTAACAGTCCATGCAGAAAAAGGCTATAGTTAGCTAAACTGATATTTCATCAAAAATTCTTTACATTTTATCACTTTTTTCACAAGTCTCGGCATACGGCCAATCAATTTGTTAATGGTGTCTTCTGATATATTGTTCCAAATTTCGCATAAAGCATTCCACATTTCTTTTCGCGAGGATAGTCCACGATTACGGACGTTCCTATCAAGCTTTTCCCACAAAAGTTCAATGGGATTGACATCCAGGCTCTGAGGAGGCCAAATCATATTTTTTAACATTTGCATGCCTCTTTCTTTTTTAAATATCCTCTACATCATTATCTTGTTGGAAAATTAATCCATCTCCAATTAAAGGCATTTTGTTCTAAAATGTTTTTGTACTGTTCCTTTTTCAAAATTCCTTCAATTTTAATCAAATCGCCAGTTCCTTGGCTAGAGAAGTAACCCCAGACCATAATTGAGTCACCCCCATGCTTAATTGTTGGGACTACACAATCTGAGATCATTTTTTCTTGGGCACTGCGTCGAACGTAAATTCTACGTTTTGAACCGAATAGTTCAAACTTGGATGCATCGGTCTAAAGCATTTTTTTAAAATCTTTTTGAGCCCAACCTCGATGGGCAAGAGCCCATTGCATCAGTTTTTGTTTTGCGGCCTTAGCAGAGGTTTTCGAACGGCAACGTGACCATACAACTTCGCATCTCTGTCGCCGTTTTGCTGTAGTTAATGATAAAGGTTTAACTCGAGTTTTGTTTACTTCAACGCGGATTTCTGGTGCTGTTAAACGTCTGTTTCGCTTGCTGGTAACAACAATGAAATTATCTTCACTAGACGTGGTAGGTCTCAGCCTTCCCGAGCGTGGACGATCTTGAAAACTGCCTGCCTCCCTGTATCGAGTTATTGTGTCGTGAACACAATTATTCGATAACTTCACTTATGAAACAATCTCATGTTCGGTTTTGCCTTAATTATGTAAAA
This sequence comes from Teinopalpus imperialis, assembly GCA_029286865.1. Lineage (NCBI taxonomy): Eukaryota > Metazoa > Arthropoda > Insecta > Lepidoptera > Papilionidae > Teinopalpus > Teinopalpus imperialis. Next base: position 2,088,325 of record JAGSMU010000009.1, read on the forward strand.
CAACGATGGCAGAACGCACTTCACTGCTTATTTCTTGAGCTTTTCCCATTTTATGACGTCTTCAATGTTTCTACAGTGACTCTACCACAAGTTTAGTGTTAGTTAACCACTAATTGAGATTGTTTGTGAACAACCCCAAGTAAACTCACAACGTACTGGACATTAGCCATGACTTTGTTATCAGAGATGAAGCAAAGATGAATTACATAAGGTCCGCCTTGCGAGCGAGCCTACCTTGGATGTACTTGTTTGGTGGTGTGTGGCTCCAAATAGCTATTATATTGCGCCACTCTCCCTCCGCGACTCAAGTGTCACACCATTCACGCAGCAGCGGTAGGGCGGCAGCGGGAGAGGAGTGTCGCTATTGATATACCCTGCTCTTCCTAACCTCCTCCGACGACCACAGTTCCGCCACAAACATAAACGCGGGGGGCCGGGATGGCTGACGCCTCCGAGCGCTCACTTTTCTAGCCCCCATAGATGTCACCATTGAAGACTCTTCGTATCCCGGTGCACCTTAAGTACATTAAAGTAGAGATGGAAGAGGGAGATCCTCTCCGTGAGAAGTGTCCGCCAATGGGCGGCGGAATTTGGTCCTGCCGTATACGGCGAGGATAGAACGTCGTGGACCGTCGTTGCTTCCGCGGTTCGACATAAGTAATTTTTCCACGTCTAAAAAAATATATATTATAGTGCAGTATGCTTACTGTAATGTGTTACATGCTAACAGAGAGCTACTTAAACCTCGTCCCCTCCCAAAAATTTATAACAAATAGATCGTTTGTTGAAAATTCAATATAAAACTACAAAGCCCCTTGACCCCACCAAATATACTAGAAACAAAAGACGTCAAAAGATGTTTTCACAGGTAGCATATAGCGTTTTTACGACAAAAAACGACCCCTAGAAGCATTTTGGCTACATATTAGAATTTCAATAAGAAATTATTCAATATCATCCAGGTAAATATCCTAGTCATATGAAGATTCTTATTTTCATTTTTTCATTCATTCTTAAAAACTATGGACATTTTTTTTATTGTCTGAGATAGTAAAAAACGTTCTACCCCTCTGTCAAGCCCGAAGTTGTCAACTTGTAGGGGTAGACACCCCTAGCGTACCAACGCAACAACGGATAGTGCGACAAGTAGCAAAGTTGAACGACAGCTCTCAGGGCGACTTGAAACAATTTCGTTGGATGTACAATTGAACCCTCGCCAGTCGAGAGGAGAGCACTGTCTCTGATTAAAACTCGGCCGCAGACCGCCCGCTCTTGTTATATTTGCCAACCATCGGAATATAGTTACACTGTGCACCAGATAATATGAACTTTCTGATTGTTATCTTTTAAAATTCTCCCTGCTAGGTCAGACGTACAGTTTTCAATACGTCTTCATTGAACTATCAGTGAACAAACCCAGGGTGCTGATAACTTTTCTCGATTAAGCTTTTTAAATATCTAAAACTTTGGTTTATTGATAAACAAAACATAAAATACTTTTATTTTTAGCACATATGCGGTTTTCGCTGTAAATGTATTACAATGTAATTGATAGCATCATAATAATATTCTTGCTCCATATTTTTAGTTTGGATATTTGTGGTAATAAACACACTTGGCAAATGTATTAAAACAGAAATAATAAAACGAGATCCGTCGAATATTAAATGGAAATGCTAGATAGGTATTCCAAATTATATTGAACATTTTTTACGCTCAAAACATCGACTTCGAATATTTTAGAGAAATAATGTGATTCAATAACAGCAATATTGATGAGCATGCTCCTAACGTCGTGCGTTACGCACATAAATTTTTGTGGTTGAATATTTAATAGAGGCTGGGCCATAGATTTGGCGTTAGACAAGCAGACATCTTAATCTATCATGTTGGATTATGCATAGCGTTGCGGTCGATTCAAAACACCGATGCTCGAATACTATTTTATATCAGTTTTTTTTTATTGTGAAAGAAAATGTTTTTTTGTATGCCGTAACTGAAGTATCCATATTAAACCAGTTTTAGTGTAGTAAATCCAAACGTTTATGTTGTGCAAACATCCGGCAACTAAAAGAAACGACGGGACCGGAGGACTACGTCTCCAAACAATACCATACCAATAGTTTGTTGTTGCTGTGTTTCACCTTGCAAATTGACGAGGCCAGGCTGAACCATTATAAGATCCGACTATGTAGACATTGCATTTAGGTCCTTAAAGCTGTCTTGATCTCAAGAATCTAGACGCTTAAATTTGTTTCTATTATTAAAAAAATATATCCTGAGTAATTCGGCTAATTGTTTTATACGAGAACATATTTGACAGGTATTAATTAACTAAACGTGTGACCATAACCCAACCATATATTAATGATGTTTTTTTAGCATGCATTTGTCCTAGCCTCATTGTAAATGTCCATTTGCTACGTCTTTATGTAACTTACATTTCTATAAAAAAAAGTAATTCCTGTTTTTGATACATTTAGAGTAATTTCGAAAATTCTTAATTTTCGTACTGATAATCTTATCATAATATTCTGATCTTCAATGTTTTTTTTAAGTCGACAAGAAAGTTTTCAGAATATTCAATTAGCATTTTTGATGTAGGCCCAACTCGTAGCGCCTATGTACTTCTGGTTTAATGAATTCAGAGATGGGGATGTTCATCACCAGAACGATTTTCGTGAGGGCCAGCCAAAAGCAGGCGGTCGCCAAATCACAAGTTCTAGAGTCGATTCTTAATCAAGACAATGTAGTTGACGTCATTTCGGAGATCGCCGTGGTCTAAATAAACGATTCCAAATAAATATTCTTATTTCGAAATAAAATCTTTTACATTTAAAAGCATCTAATTTTTTAGGTAATTAAATAATACTAAATTTTAATGTTACGTAACGTAAAACGTATATTTTGTAATAAAATTTTTGAGGTATATTTTGAAAATTCATAAATATATCTAAATTATAGATTATCCTAATAGTCACAATATCAGATAAGTAAAATACCATATCACACTTTACAAAAAGCCTTAAGGGTAACATTTATAACTATAAATCTCTTATAAAATATCTGCTTACTCTACGTGAAACTGTGCACTTTATGGCACTGAAAGTTTTCCGAGATAACAGCCATCACATGTACAATTGACCGGCTCGTAACAATAGGCAATGTTAGGTACGAATCCGTGTTCCATGAACGGAAAGGATGGAACAAAGGGATGATGAAAGAGGGTGGAGGGAGATTGAGGGATTGAAGACAGGTAGTCTTCACCCTCCACATTTTATAAAGCTATAACTAGACCTTCAGGCGGACGTAGACAACTCATTATTGAAAAAGTTTTTGTACCCCTATCACTGGTAAACAATAGCAAAATATATGAGTAAAAGTAAAATAGGCATCAGAAAATGCCGCGGGTCGCCCTTATTCGCTACTATAAAGATGCGGTTAAGCGAGCTGAGTACAAAATTACTTTGCTCCTTTGTTCTTTATGCTTTTTACTAAAGCCTATTGTAATAATGGACCCGATCCGGGGAAAGACAAAAAGTTCGAATAGCGAATTTTCTAGATGCAGACCGGTCTTAATGAGCTTGCAAGATTTTTTATTATTTTTTGTAATGTTGATATATTATAATTAAATGAAGAAGAAATATTATAATAAGAAGGTTCCATGTTAAATATCAAGTGTCACTGAATCCTGACCTTCCTCCAAATTCATTGCATGTCTTACACCGGGTCTGGATTGGAGAATTTAAAATTAATGAGAACCCCTTTTTTCTTATGTATATGTATTACTGTTGGCCTCTACAGCTTCGCTAATACAGACTGGCGAGAAGATGGGCCTGCGAGTGCGAAACACGACGATGCTAGCTCGACGACAACAGAGGGAGTGAACAATCTCTCAAGGAGCTGATGTCGCTTTTGCTGTGAAGATAAATAACAAAATGATAAGCACACCATACACAAGACGTCAACCTTCATAATGTATCTCGTATATATACATAATTTTTAAATAGTAGGCAAAAATGGTTGATTATTATTATAATCAATATACAAGCTCGGTGTGCAGTAAAGGGAAAAATATTTAAACGTTGCAAAAGCTGTTTAAGTCGTTATGTACGAAAACAATCCATCTATAGATCTAAGTATTATTGAGACAAGGTTACGAGTACAGCCGTTATCTACTTTCTATCAAGTACAAGTAGATTGTATATTGATTTATATCATTATCAAACATTAATATTATAATGGTCGTAAAACCCGGAAAATTCGTTCCATATAAACATCAATAGGCGTGACAATGCGAATGATTTAGCCTTCGGGTGGACTGAAACAAGCAGCACGAATAAGACGCCGCGACGTTTGATGTATTACCCGTCGTGTCGCCGCTTCTGTCCATCAGTCAAACGCTTCACTATATACACTGTCTATAACAGGGCTGACAAAACATAGAGTATATTGAATAATGATTGAAGTACTCGAACAATAACAAAAAACGATTTTACGAATATGCCGACTTAAATGTAATTCATTGGCAACATCACTAGATGGTAGAGAGGTCACGGATACTGCACTAATCATAATGCGTCCTCATATACGATATTTGGCCTAGAGGTATACCGATTACTATGCTATAATTATATCGATCGCTGCATGGCGTAATACAATAGAGTATCTGGTTACTACGGTGGAGGTCCTGGTTTCGATTCAGTTAACTTTGAGTCTTTTTGAGAAAGGTGTTAATCCCGCGTTAAAAGTCTATTAAAACGTTGGAGATATTAATTATCTAAGTAGTAGGAATATAACAGCGTTACAGTCAGGCTGAAGCTTCTTTCTATCTACTGAAGTAACCAGGTCGACCGGGGAAGTAACACAGTTACAGAATATAAGTATGATAACGGAGCATCCAGTGCTTTTTCAGTTTAATTTGGTCACCCGGAGCGATGTCTGAAGAGTCTGAGGAAGATTATGTACATCTGTATCAGTCTTTATTGAGGATAGATCTAGATGTTTATGTATTGCATCCAGCAATTATCATTGGTGAACTATGCTTGTGATTTAATCTTAGTGTCGATAAAAAATAAGACTAAATAGTTTTTGGCAACGCATTTTGAAATGCACACAATCAAAGTTAGTAGTATATAAGGTCGTCGCTTAAATCGAATAAAGTTTTAAGTTTACTTTGTTAACATACGTAAGTATATGTGAAGGTATAATATAAAGATATAGAACGTATAATATAAGAATATAAAGGTTCACCATCCCTGGTCAACATCTTAGTTTCGCCGCAACATAACCACAGTGTACATGCGTACAATCAAAGGTGATTTTGAATAATGAACACAATCATCAAATACATAAATAACCCTAAATTAATCATCGCATGACTCATTTGTAATATTATAAACAATAAACTAACCCGAGAGCGTTTGCGCCTTTACGATGGATGAAGTATGAATCTATACTGATATATATTTGTCATTGTGGTTAAATGGAATATTTAGAATTTTAACTTATTACATCATCTTTTGAATGGAATAGTTACTCTTACAATGTCACCCCACGCAATAAAATTCAATAAAAACAATAATCGCGTGCATATATTAAAAGTACATAAGGGTTTGGTAGGCGAAAACCAGACAATCTATAAGCACAAGCTAAGGTAAAGACAATATCTCTTGAGGCGTCAAAAGTTAACAAAAGTGGCGTCAAATTAATCATCAGGCCCGATCTTCCTTCCCCGTCAGAGAATGTAACCTAAATTTGTAAGCTCCTAAAGTCTACGTTAAGTAATTCTGCAAATCGAAATGGCTTCAAGTCCATTCAAAAAGTGACAATCGTTGAATAAAAGATGCTTGAAACGAAAATGTGCCAGTCGAACCAAGAATGAGTTGCTCGTTGCCATGATGAGGCCAAGATTTGCGTGTAGTTGGCTGACGGTTACTAATTGCATCAAGGAAGACGGCAACACTACGTATCGCTCATTATGAAAGGTCTGTAATAATATAGGGTCATACCAGTTATAGTTATTAGTTTATTACATTTTAATAAATTTCAGTTTGACTTGAAAAAGGGAAGTAATTTTAAGGGAATGAAGCTGTTCGCGTCCATAGGAATAACTTGAATAATGATACCTTACACGTGTACTCTGGGTAGTGCTAAACGAGAAGGAACATTTACCAGAGGTAGGCCTCGACCGCTCGCTTTTGATTACCACCCATCGGACAAAGATATGCCGCCGAGTGATTTACATCGCATTCCAGGGTGATGTCTGATAAAGACATGGAGGATGGGTCTGAACAGTTGCGTTGCGTGTACGACCCGAGTACGTTGCGACAGTGGTTGCTGCTGTGTTGGGTGCTGAGGGTAGCAGGATCCGAAGCACAGTGCTCCACTGGACGACCGCAGGTTGTAGGGCCTCAAGTAATGAGAAAACTATTCACGTAAAATCACATTTTGGAGAGTGTACAGAGGAGTTATATAACATGATCCTATCATCCCCTTTTTATCATTGGAGAACAAAACGCAAGGTAGTTTTCCGTTGTGGGTATTCCTTACATAGGGGCGAAGCGATATGCTTCGTCGTTTTTATGCGAATAGCGAAGGATTAGAAAAATTTGCTAGCAGTCCACTATCGGAGCAAAATGTGGTTGTCTTCAAGAAAAGAGTGAATAGGCATTTTCTGACCTAATGCGCTCCACCATCTTAATCTACATCACCTCTTAACACTAGGTAGGATTGTAGAGAAGCACTGGCTTATACACATTTATAAAAATTATATTAACATTTATAATATCTTCTTCTTCTGCCTAGTGATATCCCGGGCTACTACCGGGGTCCGCATGAGTCTTCTCCTCTTTGCCCGATCTTCGGCATTCTTTTTCTTTGATTTGAGATTGTTCTCCACCATGTGCGCTTTCACGACGTGCAGCCGGCGTTACTTGGGCGTATCGCGGGACCTTGGGCCTTGTACAACGAGGTCTAATTTTTGACTGTGATAGCGCCATGCCATAGCTATAATTATGCTGTAGAACACTCAATATAGTATACAATTGGTTTAACATTTATTTCGTTTGGTGAGAGAAAGAAACCGAAGACTTTACTGTCACTGACGTGTTATTATCATAACATCATTTTAAATATAGTGTAGGCACTTCATTCGAAATAAATAGGTAACAGTTAGTAACTTTTTTTTTCTTTTCTTGAATTATATGGCAACTATCGTTGTGATAATTCTGCCAATGTCTAGTCAGAAAGTGGCACGTACATATATGAAGTTGCTCGGTATCAAAAGCAATCTGCGGAATGCATGAGAACACTAGGTTGAGACTTAAAATAGGATAAAGAAAATCACGGTAATTGGGTATATAAAACATATTCTATTACGGCACATAATCAGCAGAAACTTTATAACAAATTTAGGTTTCGATAAATGTGTGTTTAAAATTCATATGGTCTGTTTCATAAGTTAACTTTATTTCTAATAATAAAACAATAAAGGATTTTAAAGAAAGGGGAGTCTGTGAATGAGAGGAGGGTTAAAAAGTTAACGGGACGGGAATTAGTAATTATTGATCATCTCTGTTCACGATTGACAACCCATCTGTATTATGATCTTATATCGAGATATGAATGTCATGGGTAGCAAGAATCACCGTATGGTGAACTGCGTGCTCATTGATCACCCCTTTTATCATAAATAAAACTGTCGTTATATTTAGTCAATAACTATTTAAGATTTTAGTTGGAACAAAACTAAATTCCGACTTTATGTATACGACCCACAACCACGAAAACATTTAAAAATTGAATTAACTTCATCTGCCAATAAAAGTATCGGTATTTTGTTATGTATGTTATATTATAGATATATTATTTACAATATTATTTATATCATTTTTAGTATTGGTAAGTGTTTCGGAGGATTAAAAAAACCGGTCAACACTCCTTACAAAGATTTTTTGTAAGGAGTTTCCTCTGCCAAAAAAAAAAAATCACACTAGTCAGCCAAAATATTACGGACAAGTAATAATATAAGTATACACAAAATACGCATCAAATCGAGTTTCCTCCCTTTTGGTCTCAGATATCAACAATCTAATAAATAATAATAAAATCTACTTTACATCGACAAGAATCCAAAACAGAAATGGAAAATGTAACCCTCAAACACCCGCTTTGAATGATGTTGTGTGCATCATTCATTCATTATATATTAAAATCTTCAAGAGATGTTTTTTTCTCGTATCCTATATTTACTATTTTATGCTGGGAAACATCTATAAACAATATATAGGCTATAAAACTCTCACTGAACTAGTGTGAAAGAGAAGAATCCCAAAAAGGCCATATTCATTTTATATTTTTCCAATCTACAAGATCGCGAACGATATTACAGTCATCAAAATGACCCCGACTTCCTATTACTATAAAATTGGACAGAGTTCCAACAATCCAATGCATGACATTCGTTTCTCAAAGGCCGAAAATTATTGGCTTCTACGGACTTTTTCATTTCGGTAGAAGATGGAAACGATTATTAATGTTTATCGGATTATTTTTTTTTTTTTGGTTTACTATATAATAAAGAGTATACATGCCTTACATTTTAGGAGCTTCAAGGATTAACAGAAAAATTAACACTCGGTGAATTAATGGAGCGCGATAAGTGAATTTTATATTGTTATTAGTGCTGAATTATTATTTATATTAATTATTATTTATTGAATAGTTATCAGAACTGAATATTTACTATTTTTGTATTTTCCAAATGGTGCTAATTTTTCCTTTTAATATTTGTATCTTTTTTGATTTGTTTAAAAAGTATTCTATACTAAATACGTCCTAGGAAACATTTACAAAACGTGTTAGTCTCACAAACTGGAGTTCGAATGAGATCAATTCGCGATCAATGCAGATCACGTATAACACTTGGCTATGTTAGCAGGATAACACTACCATTTCGTATGATTCTTACCACAAACCATGGCAATCTGATTCTCTTCAGAGAGAGAATTACTTGCAATGAGGCGCTGCATCTTTGTTTTCGAGGTGTCGACTCACGGGGCAGTGAACTGTATGCTCGTTTGTCCCTATAAGTTTCGTAATTAACTTTTTTGTAATTTTAAAAGGAATTAGTACTAAATAATATTTTGATTTGCTAAGCCGTTTTTCTAACGGTTTTCTTATAACATTTCAAATCACTCTCAAAACTTTTTTTTGTTTATATGTAACAGTCATAGACTTTATACGTTGACTGTTTCTTTTTATACTTTGAATACATTCATTTAACCTCATCAAAGTTTCAGACCAACCATCATACGAACAAGACCTGGCTGTATGGACTAAAGTCCTTCGCCTTTCCCATTAGGGATAAATTAATATCATCATTAACCTCATCAAATTAGGTCACACAAATTAACAAGAGCTAGGAACTAGCATTATCGTAAGCCTTCTGAATCTATCTGCTTCCGGCAAACTTTCATAGATCGCCCCACCAATTAGTAGGTGGTTGTCCTACATTACGATTACCGTTCAGAGGCTACAACATCAAAACCTTTCGTCACCATCGTTTCTAGGTTCTACAAGCTATATCTCCGTCCATATCCCGTATTGCTAGTCCAGCTAACTGATATTTGAGCTAAGTATGTCGGTATTCATTCTACTAGTGTTGTGTACGTATTTATTGCGTATTCTGTCAAATGCAATACCATCAAAATAATAGATTAAAATAAAAGAAGTATATTAAAACAATAGTGATAGGAATTTATACGATTTTATAAGGCATAAAGTTGTTATAAAATAATAGAAACAATAATATACATAAATAAATGATATTAAAACAAATAATAAAAATACCCGACGTGAAATAAAACATAATTTAAAATACAAACTTTACGGTTTCTTCTAATGATACATAGGTCCATGTGGACCAAAGCATAGGAACGTTATAATTCATTTAATTTGTATGTAACGCCGTCCACCCCATCCGACGTTTAGGGGTGCGGTGAGAGTGTCATCGCTCGTGAGCGAAACGAGGACGCAAGTGCTCTCCAATTTACGATGGCTGCGCTTCACCGACTCGCTTCAGTCTGTCATTGACATTTGACAGAATTTTGCTAATGTTTCACGACGGTGATTTTTAAATCCAATGAAATATCAGCGTAAAATAACGACAAATGCAGTAATCTCACCACGCCGCAGCTTTTAACTGATGTTTTATATGTTTTTTTATTCAGGTGTCATGTAAAGACAGCAGGAATCGTTTAGTATAATATGTATTGTGTCACCCTTTTATGTTCTTAAAAAAAAACCACTAATATTATTACTATTATATATACTTAATTTGTGAGTGCCTATTTTTCTCTGGTTCTGGCAGGACTTTGTCCTGTAACCAGTTCTTAGCTGTCTAAGCTGCTGCTTGGCTATACCAAATAAATAAACTGAGGATATTCTTGATTAATAGTGTGTTTTAAAGTTTATCTGAACGCGTGTCAGTTGTACGTACAATTTGTCCGACTTAGAAATGACTTGAGATTGTAAATGGCATTTTTCAATTTCGAAAATATAGTTAGGAATTGTTAAGTACCCTTGTTCTAGTGACAGAGTTCAAAAGTCTTTCTTTTAAAAAATAAAATATAATAAATCCTTATTTTAATGACTTTTGAACTCTGTCACTACAAAATCTCTTTCATGCTTTGATTTTTAAAAACTCTTGCATCACTGTGGAACGGGTATAAGCTTTCTGACAATTTTTCAAAAAAAAACACTTGTAAAAAATTACTATTATTAATTCTACTTTTATATTAAAATAAACATAAGAATATTTATTAACAAAGCATAGAAGAATACTATATAGAAAATAATTGTGTGAAAACAAAGTGGAAGTCAGCAGTTCCATCATTCTTTGAATGTGTTGTACTCACAAAATTCAAATAGCTGATTAATAAAAGCGGACGTAGTAATTGCCTAATCGAGTTCTTCTGGTGTGAAAAAACTTAAGAATCACTTGCTCCACGTCCTCGACATCCCTTTGCAGTGGTTAAAGGATAAAAATTGAGAAAATATCATAGGGTTGCAAAATTTACATAAAAAGATAGCTCATCAATTTCTTCAAGACCTGATATAAAAATATATTCTGATTTTCATTACAAACGCAGTATATTGGTAGCAAATCACATTTACCTAAAAAATTTACATCCCAAAAGTTATGACAGAAGGTGCCTTTATCATGTTCAGGTTAAAATATACACGATGTAAGATTAAAATGTTGCAGTATAAGTATAACGTGGTACGTAGTTGCCGATGGAACCAGATCCGGATCCTTACACTCACCATACGAAACACAGCGGCCTTATCCTGCTTCTTCACGTTGGTATTCTGTCTAAATGTGGTGCTTCCCCAGTTAAGCCGTCACTGTCAAATTTAGTTAGTGATATCATCGTGAGAATCTTAAAACACGTAAACGCATTTTACAAGCCACTAGTCTGAACTTTAAACCCATTTATCGTGAATCTAAAGGGCCTTGTCATGGTGTAATATAGGAGTATTTATAGTAATATGTATATATATATATATATATATGTATATATATATATATATATATATTACTATAAATACTCCTATATTACATCATGACAAGGCCCTTTAGATTCACGATAAAAAAATAGCCTATACAAGTTTATAAATTTAAACCACGATCGTAAACATACTTAACTCTGTTTGAAAGTATAGCCCCATAACGAGATACTATTGGCCAGTTACAGTGAACATAAAAAAGACCTCCCATGCATTAAAACATTTTTTAAAGTTCTAAGATCGGACCGTTTATGTTGTAATTAGATTTTGCTTTCATTATTTATAGAAAATGAAAAGAGACGCTAGTGAGAAACTCCGGCAAGAAACTCACGGGTAGCTCTGTCACTCATAATCACCACACCTATACATGGTAAATCCATGCTGAAACTATAAACCAGCTCTAGCACTAAGGGTCGACCGGGGAAAGAACACGATTTCATCAAAAGGCATTCCATCACTGTTCTCAGCGGCGACTACGCAAGAGAATATTGAATCTTTGTTAATGATCTATGAAGAAAAGATGTCATGGACCGCAGTAATCATTTATAGTCAGGTGAGCTGTGCACTCTATCGTCACCCTCTAATTTAATTAAGAAATATCGCATAAATTCGATGACACCTACTAGAAGTTTACTAGAAGTAAAACGATATAACAAACGTTCATTTAACTATATACTCTAAAATTCTTTTCATTCATATCTATAAAAATGTTACTAGTAGAATCATATGAATAAATCAAAACACCTTTCCATTTGTGTCACATTCCCAGGGTCAATAACATTACGAAATCACGCCTTCTAATGACGTCGGGGACGTGCAGAAATTATGCATTGTTCCGTATATAGAACTCTGCAATTACGCCATGTATAGAGGAGAAAATTATTATTTATTTTAAGCGTTATTAACATACAAAAAATATAAAAATAATTTACAGCCATTAAAGCCGCTTCCATTTTCCCTATGGGTTGAACAGACAAACATATTCTTCTTTCTTTCTTTTCAGTTGTTTTCACAATGGTATGGATCGAGGCTCCTTCAGTTGGTGATTTTATATTAATACAATGGTGTAGAGTACATTACAATATCATCTGGATGCTCTTTCAATGACCACACATTTCTAGTGTGTATGCATTTATAGAGTAGGTTAAGTAGGTATGCGAAACCAAAAAATCTTTTGTTAATATAGATATATCTACACATGTTATTAATTGTTAAGATATAAAAATGTAATATATAAATTTATAAATTAAAATAAATGATATAGCAGCTATTTCTTCAACTCTAATAGGAATGAGTAACGCAATAACCGTGTTTGTAATAACGATTTCCCCTGCGAGTGAATCGGAGGGTTGGTATGTTCTATTCAGCGGTGGCAGACCGGGATAATCTCCCCGGGGCTGCTCTGAGCACGCGTGTGCGATTGATAGCTAGTGCAATCGACGTCGGACAAGGGTAAAATATTCCCTCATAGACTTTTTGCTATTTGACTAAAACAAAATGGCTTATTCACAAAAAGAACAAAGGGAAAACGGGAAGGGTAAGACTAGTATGCAAATTGTTATATATCTAAAAAAAAACAGTAGCTTTTAAAATACATATTATCTGTTTAAATACATAAATTAATAAATTTTGAATGGTAAAACCTAATAATATATTAACTATATTTTACCTGTGACTTCGATAATTTAGCGTTTATATCTTATACCTATATCTTAGTGTATTAGAACTCCTTTATCACAACACAATAAAACACATCTTAGTGTTTAATATTTGATCCAATGTATCGATTTTTAAATCTATTTCGATTTAATAATAGACATTAAACAATAACCATAACGGAAAAAACACGTGATATGAACTTAAGATTAAATTATAAATTGAATATCGATGATATTTCATAGTGATGATAGGTGTGTCGATTAATATCAAAATACAATTTATCTAATCACTATTTTAGATACAAAATCTTACCATAACCGCAGACAACATGCCTTCTCGAATGGCGCCCGTCGTAAGCCGTTGTAAAATTAAACACAGTACGAAGCTCTGACAGTCTGGTGATGGATTTATAGTGAAATACGATAAACACTCTCCAGTTTATGAGAAAACAATAAACATATCGTAAAAATAGATTATTAATAATTATAAAGTGATCGATTCGACATGTTGGATAATTGAATATGTATAAATTTTTGTTTTTGTACTCATTTACATATGTAAATGTATGGGAATATTAATTCTCGTATTATGTAAAGAGCTAATCATATTAAAGAAGCTAATAAAAGGACGTGATAAATATATTAAAGATGATTGCAACGGATATATGAAGATATACTTACATTTTATGGTTTTTTCCAAATTACTAGGTCTGGAAGATTATATTATATTGACAAGAGCACAGTTCTTAAGTTATTAACTATTTTTACTGATATATTTGACGTAGTTAAGTGACGTCGAACAACTACGGTCGTACAATCTATAGGTCGTTGGTTTCAGTTGGAATGTATTATTACATTCCAACTAAAACAATTTTCATTTTTAAAATGATTACTAAAAAACATTTTTTTTTATCCATTGATTAAAAGATGGGATTGCGATAGACAATATAACTTTACGTTGACAAATATTTCTAAAACTCGACCACGCTCTCACAGAATGCTTGGGTGGATTAGTAGCAAAACGCTATGATTCGTTCGGTGCGTGTTGAGAGCAAGGTGTGTGTTGTTGAAGGTGTTTATGGGCTGCGGATATCATCATCAGGTGAATTCAGCCACCGTTAGTTTCATAAGAAAAAAATTACTTGAATAAAAAATCCTTAACAATAATGAATGGGAGTGTCGTGGGCAGCAGGTGAGTTGAACTGTGTACTTATTTGTAATCTCGAAATATTTTTACCTCCAGCTAAGAGAAAGAAGCGAAATAAATTACGATAGTGGAATCTTTTAGTTTTCAGGTAAGTTTTACCTTAAAGTTTTTATCTCAATATATGAAATCATTATTTCTAGAAAGAAACACAAGCGACATGAGCACTGTTTACTAGTACTTCAATGTCCTGGTACCTGATAAATGAATGCCATAGCGAAGATAACACTGGTTATCAACGTTGGCGATAGACTTTTGTTACAATTCATATATACATATATATATTTATATTTATATATAGATATATATATATATATATATATATATATATATTTATATATATACATATATTATAATTCATTTCGTACATATTAAATGGAATATGCAAAATATAGAAATGAGGTTTGTTGTACATGAAATTTGTACATAAAACAGGTTTTATGTATCCAGTTTTTATTTATTTATCTTTTATCTACACAAAGTATTTATATAAGAAAACTAAGATAAGAAAAGTATGTACAAAGGAGAAGCTTATTTTACAATAAAAATCTCTTCCAGCAGTACTGGTGTTGGTCATATCATCGAAAATAAGAAACACAGTGTACACAAAAAAATAGAGGAAAAAAATTAAATACAGGATTATATTTAATTAAAAATACATGCATATAAATACATAAATAATAATACATATAATGCATACATAAATAAATTTTATGAATATGTTATAACATACAATGAAACTAACATTATATTTAATTATATATTCAACTGGATAAAGATAAGTAGTGTTTCTTTACTAGTTTTTTTAAATAACACAACGTTCAACAGGAAGAGCATTCCACAAACGAATTCTCTGCACAGTGAAGGAGTTGGTATAGAAACTTGTTTTACGGGAGAGAAATTGAAGAAGGGATCTAAGCTGCGATCTGCAGGTTTCATAAAGCGGATGTACAAACGAAAACCGCTTGATATATGACGGAGTCTTTGGGGAATAAAGGATATTGAAAAGAAAGCAAACCAATCGAGTGTTCTGATTAATGAGTTTCTTCTAATTTTTGAGAATTCTTGTTAATGAGCAAAAACGTATGGGGAGCCACTTGAGCTGTTTACGAAAATAGGAAACACGCTCGAATTTTTATTTCCAATAATGTAAAGAATGCACGAGTTTGGTAGGCGCTCAAGCCTATAAAGTAACTCCTTTGAAGAATCCAAGTAGCAAACATCAGCATAATCTAATATGGGTAAAATAAGTGCTTGAACGAGAGAGATCTTTGCTGACAAGAGCAAAAAACGGAAGAAGGCATTTCAAGTCCATGTAACTTAGCCCACCAAATCAGGTCACTATTAATAGCGTTAAAAGCCAGGTTGATATCAGCCACGAGAATATGTCGATAGAGCTGCAAATCATCTGCAAAGTTAGAAGAAATTACTTTAGTGACTGAGTTAATAAACACAGAAAAACTAAAAGGACAGAGAACGCCACCTTGAGGAACACCCGCAGTGAGATCACTCCATTTAGAGTAAGTGTTATTAAGAGTTCATGACTGAAAAAGAGACATTAATGGAGATCATTTGGAATCCCAATAGGATATCAAAGTCTAGGGAATTAAAAGCACTGCTGAATCCAAAAGTACAAGTATTGTGAGAGATTTATTTTCCAATGCCCAACGGATGTCATCAGTTACCTCAACAAGCACCATATATGACTGAAAAGGACTTAAAATATTATTAGACATAAATTTAGAAATTTGAATGTGCACAATATGTTCAAGAAACTTCGATAGGAAGGATAAAATTGAAATAGGCCGATGCTGAGACAAAGAAGAAGGAGATGTTATTTTTGGCAGTGGGCAGTTTCAAGCAGAGGGTAAACAACGAGAGGCTAAAGAATGATTAAAGTTGTGAGCAAGAATAGTCAAGATTTGGGGAAGAATTAGATAAACCCTTTTGCTTCGAAATTGGTCATTGCCGACTGCAGAAAAAAAAGGTTACGATCTGTAGAAAAAACATTGTATTTCCTTTTGGCTCTATCCCTGCGTGCCATGGTATATTTAATAGCAGGTGTAAGCCACGCTATAGAAATGTGTTTGACTTTAACCCTTTTACTTGGTGCATGTATTATGCAAATTAAGGATAAGAGAATTGAATAGTCTTACTGTTTCATCAACGAGTCCACAATACTCTACCGGAGTCCAGTCAATCACACTAGCTCCTCACTGCAAAGCCTAGTAAATAGCCTTATAAGAGATGATTAGAGAAGGATAATATATATATATATATATATAAATACATACCTACCGTATTTGACCATGAGTAAGAACATTTTCAGGTCAAGAGAGATCAAGAACGGAAATTCTGGCATTCTGGAAAACATTGTAACACGTATATTTACGTAATTCTAGGTTAAATAAAATGTTAATACAATTAAATTATTGGGTCACGCACCGGATGTGCTTGATATTGCCATCTGTAAGAACATCAACCTCGCCTTCCAAGGGATAGACGTAATCCACGAGCTCGCTTCCGATCATCGCCCCGTTCTTCTTCGGTTAGGGCCCTCCGCCCCAACCTCACCCTCCACCAAAACCATAGTAGACTGGCACCGACTCAGGAACGACCTGAAGGAAGCCACATCACCACACCTAGATGCTATTCCTAGGAACATATCTTCAGTCCACGACACGAACCTCGCAGTTCATGCCCTCACTAGGCACATCCAGACAGTCGTCGAGGGATTAGCCCGATATGGGTCTCTCGGTGGAAGACCACCGATGGACCCTGCTGTTAATACAGCGGACTCCAATGAGTATGCGCAAGAATGCGGCGACTCGTGCCTCCACGACTTATATCCCACTGAAAGTAACCGGCTGGTGCTACGTACCCTTCCAGCGTGAAGTCCGGTCACGCATAGCCCAGTACAGGAACGATCGGTGGGATAATCACCTCCAATATCGAATCTTCCCACCTTTCGCCTTCTGGCGACTTCCCAAATCCCTAAAGGGGGCAACGCCCAAACAATGCCTCCCTTAGCGCGTCCTAATAAACCACCCGCCTTCTTAGACGAAGAGAAAGCCGAATGTCTGGCTGACAATCTGGAGCTCAATGCTCACCGAGCACACTACCGATCGACGCCGCTCACCTTGCAATGGTTGAGAGCGAGGTCGATGGGAGGAAGTAAGGAACCACCTCGCGATTCCGTTACCCAAGTCACATGCACCGAAGTTGAATCCATAATTAAAACCTGCGACCACGCAAGGCTCCCGGCCCCGACGGCATCACCAACAAGGTGATGAAACTCCTACCATGTCCATCTTACACCTACTGGTAATAATCTACAACGCGGTTATATCCAAAGGCACCTTCCCGAACACCTGGAAGGAAGCCGACGTCATAGGGATTCTCAAGCCCTCAAAACATCCAACCGATCCATCAGCCTATCGACCCATAAGCCTACTCAAAGTCTTGGGTAAGGTGGCGAAAGGCTCATCCTCGCCCGCCTCAAGAACTTCATGCTGTCCCGAGGGCTACCAATCAATGAGCAGTTCGGGTTTCGCACCCAACACTCATGCACATCAAGTGCACCGCATCACGGAGCACATCCTCAGTAAATTTCTTCAGGGCTACCAAACTGGGGCACTTTTCCTCGACGTGGCGAAAGCTTTCGACAAGGTCTGGTGACAACGGCCTATATACGTTATAAGGAGCTCGGTGTACAGATCGACTTCGTAATTTATCATACGAGACTTTCCGAAATTCAAACTCTTCGTTACCAAGTGTCGAGGAACGCGGCCTGAGGTCAACTCTATTTGTGCCGGAGTACCACAAGGTGCTCCGTCCTAGGTCCTATTTTGTACACACTCTACACCAACGACATACCGCGCACTCTGCGGTGTAGAGTTAGCCCTTTCGCCGATGACACCGGCCTCTATGTGTCTGGGTTCAAACCAGACGCTATTTGTAGACGCCTCAATCTGCAGCCAACACCTTAGGAAATGGTTTCGGAAATGGAGGATCGAGGTTAACCCTACCAAAGTGCAGCCATGTACTTCTCTCGGCGCAACAAAACGCCGCATCTCCCAACTATAGAGTTATTTGATCGTCCAATCCTGGGAACAGACAGTCAAATACTTAGGGCGTTTTAGATGAAAGACTCACTTTCGGTCCGCATGTCAGCCGCGTACGGAATCGAGCAGCGTTCGTCCCAGGTCGTTTGCACCCGTTACTCAATAAAAATAGCAAAATGTCCTGCGTACAAAATTACACAACGTTCAACAGGAAGAGCATTCCACAAACGAATTCTCTGCACAGTGAAGGAGTTGGTATAGAAACTTGTTTACGGGAGAGAAATTGAAGAAGGGATCTAAGCTGCGATCTGCAGGTTTCATAAAGCGGATGTACAAACGAA
This sequence comes from Teinopalpus imperialis, assembly GCA_029286865.1. Taxonomy (NCBI): domain Eukaryota; kingdom Metazoa; phylum Arthropoda; class Insecta; order Lepidoptera; family Papilionidae; genus Teinopalpus; species Teinopalpus imperialis. The sequence continues at coordinate 2,107,163 of JAGSMU010000009.1, forward strand.
AACCGCTTGATATATGACGGAGTCTTTGGGAATAAAGGATATTGAAAAGAAAGCAAACCAATCCAGTGTTCTGATTAATGAGTTTCTTCTAATTTTTGAGAATTCTTGTTAATGAGCAAAAACGTATGTGGAGCCACTTGAGCTGTTTACGAAAATAGGAAACACGCTCGAATTTTTATTTCCAATAATGTAAAGAATGCACGAGTTTGGTAGGCGCTCAAGCCTATAAAGTAACTCCTTTGTAGAATCCAAGTAGCAAACATCAGCATAATCTAATATGGGTAAAATAAGTGCTTGAACGTGAGAGATCTTTGCTGACAAGAGCAAAAAACGGAAGAAGGCATTTCAAGTCCATGTAACTTAGCCCACCAAATCAGGTCACTATTAATAGCGTTAATAGCCAGGTTGATATCAGCCACGAGAATATGTCGATAGAGCTGCAAATCATCTGCAAAGTTAGAAGAAATTACTTTAGTGACTGAGTTAATAAACACAGAAAAACTAAAAGGACAGAGAACGCCACCTTGAGGAACACCCGCAGTGAGATCACTCCATTTAGAGTAAGTGTTATTAAGAGTTCATGACTGAAAAAGAGACATTAATGGATTTAAGAATCCCAATAGGATATCAAAGTCTAGGGAATTAAAAGCACTGCTGAATCCAAAAGTACAAGTATTGTGAGAGATTTATTTTCCAATGCCCAACGGATGTCATCAGTTACCTCAACAAGCGCCATATATGACTGAAAAGGACTTAAAATATTATTAGACATAAATTTAGAAATTTGAATGTGCACAATATGTTCAAGAAACTTCGATAGGAAGGATAAAATTGAAATAGGCCGATGCTGAGACAAAGAAGAAGGAGATGTTATTTTTGGCAGTGGGCAGTTTCAAGCAGAGGGAAAGCAACAAGAGGCTAAAGAATGATTAAAGTTGTGAGCAAGAATAGTCAAGATTTGGGGAAGAATTAGATAAACCCTTTTGCTTCGAAATTGGTCATTGCCGACTGCAAAAAAAAAAGGTTACGATCTGTAGAAAAAATATTGTATTTCCTTTTCGCTCTATCCCTGCGTGCCATGGTATATTTAATAGCAGGTGTAAGCCAAAGGTATAGAAATGTGTTTGACTTTAACCCTTTTACTTGGTGCATGTATTATGCAAATTAAGGATAAGAGAATTGAATAGTCTTACTGTTTCATCAACGAGTCCACAATACTCTACCGGAGTCCAGTCAATCACACTAGCTCCTCACTGCAATGCCTAGTAAATAGCCTTATAAGAGATGATAAGAAGGATAATATATATATATATATATATATATATATATATATATATATATATATATATATATATATATATATATAAATACATACCTACCGTATTTGACCATGAGTAAGAACATTTTTCAGGTCAAGAGAGATCAAGAACGGAAATTCTGGCATTCTGGAAAACATTGTAACACGTATATTTACGTAATTCTAGGTTAAATAAAATGTTAATACAATTAAATTAGCACCTAGAAAAGCACGGTATATCAATTGTGTCATAATTGCTTAAACAGGTTATCATTAGAAAACGGCTTTTATAATAGAACCCAATTCCAAAGTAGTAAAATTGGTAATTTCTGTCATTGACCCATGAATATTTATCATAATATGCACAAGTGTTTTAATAGGTTGTCATGAAGGTATTCTGAATTCTTCGAACTACTAAATTTTAAATGGAAATAAATTTTCATCTGTAGAGTATATCCAATACTAAAACTCCAGTGAAATTCCATGTTAAATCGACAAAATTAAAACAAATCTAGCAATCTAATTTCATGTAATATTTCTGAAATGTTGTACGGGTAAGTAGCAAAATTATTCAAACATATGTCTTTTAAAACGTATGAAGATAATCCGTAAAGGAGCTGTGGAGTAGGCAAGAGGCCTGTCCTCAAGACAAGAAGCCTGTCCTCAACGGGGAGACGTAAAAAATGCGATTTTTTATTTTACACTATTTAAATTTATAGATATAGATAATACTTCCGTAAATGTAAAAGTTCCAAAATTCTTAAAACTTGTAACAATACATAGTCAGTGATTTAAGAAGCAATTTCAATCAAAAAAATAGAGAGAGGTTAACGAGATTACCAGTAATGTTAATATCGTTGCTTGCATTCGTTTCTCGATCGTCTGACTGAAATGAACAACTAAAAGATTAACCAAATCACAATGTTAACACAAAAGTAATTAAATGTTGTACTGTAGCACACATAACTCGGTTAAAGAGGCCAGTGATAAGTAAATAAGGAAATCTTATCGTCCCTCGTTAAACTGGAACTGACTTCACGCGCACAAGGAATCTTAAATATCTTCTTGTGACGAAATATAGGTTATTCTATTTCGATCTTTATTGTTTTAGATACAAATGTATAATAGTAAAATGTTATTTTTAGATGGAAGAGACATGATTATATGCGCAAATGTTTTTTAAATTATATAATAAAGACAAACGTAAATAAAATTTAAAGGCTAAAGTAAATGAATACTCCGGAACTAATTTGTAAGATGTATAATAACATGTAATATATATATTTAATTGTAATGTATATAATATATTAAGGCCTAAATATAAGTACTTATCTTAAAACTCTCTTGCAATGTTGATTTCAACTGTCTTTTCTTAAGATAATTAAACCTTAACGCATATAAACTTAACTTTTGTAATTAGTTAAAAAAATTGTATTAAATTTTTATAACATCGCAATAAAAATGACACATCAAATTAAAATGTAACTCCTCCATATCGAGGAGTTCCGTCTACTTATTAAGGTTACATAATATAAGGTAATTTTAAGCATTAGCCGTAGTTTTTTATTCCTCACATAGAAACAAATGGATACGTAATGAGGCATAGCTGACGATGCGTTATTACGCCCATGTGGAGCAAAACATGCAGGAATGTGTGTACCTCGACGCCCCAGTAACGAGATACACGAACACTTGCCTCTATCGAGCATCGATTACTCCGAGTTAGGTGCAATACAATAGGTCGGTGGAACGCGTCAACGCCCCGCGTTACATGTTAAACTTTAAAAAGCGCCTGACAGATATTTCTTTCATATATTCCGAGTCAGTTGTGGCTTAAGTAAAGCAGTCTAGTATCTGGATGTCTCAAAGTGCTGGCAAAGTCTAATTTAATAATGAATCCTTTGAGTTTCAACTTGAATATATCTATTATAGAAAAACAAAGATATTTGAGATGTTTGCGTGGTACAATTAATTGGTTTACAGGTCAGGGTGGGCTTCATGAATTTTATCACGTATACCCTGACATTAAATAATTTGAGGAACGGGTGGGGGAGTGTCCGTGTGATAGCTTACATACTCCTTTTACTGTATTTTCCTAGTCCTAGATATGAGAAAGCCACTTGGTTATACACACAAAAAGAAGGGATACTTAGTTTAACGTAGTTTTCTTTACAAACTGATTATGATTGAAGCAGAAAAAGTACAGATTACAGATAATAGCAAACGATTTCCAGTGCTGATGGCGACTTGGACCATGTGACACCATTCCTTACCTTAAACTATCGGGTTAGCGGTAACATTTTTGTCATCAAAGAAAGGGAGAACACAGTTCTTTAGACCACGAACTATTGTCAACAGAAAGAATAACATAGAATGCCTAGTTATCTGTAAATAGGTTTCCGGTTGCCCGTATTCCGTGAGGGCGTAATACTTTTCAGGTAGAACTAATCCATTAATTCTATAGCTAAACTAATTTTACCTTCTATTAACTCTGTCAGTTAAATTTTGATACGAATCCCTTTTCAAAAATACCGTGACGTATTAAATTAAATTAATAATCAATTAGATTAAAAATAATGAATGATGGAAAAGTGAGCGTGGGCCTTTTCAAATATGAACGACGTGTGTAGACTGATGAGTCTTTTTGCATGATAATCTAGACCTCTTTATAAAAACGTCGAGTTTCACAGGAACGGAGTCGCTAATTACTACACATGTGAAATGTTTTGCTGAATGCCTTCCACTGAGATCGTAACGGCTCCTGCTAGGAATACGACATAAAAACATTGGTTAGTGCTTTCCATTGAATGAAGTCATTTCATCACTTCTTTACTAGATGTATTTAGTAAATAAATATTTAAGGCAATTTTTAATTCTCATATTTATATTATTCTATTTTTTTTCTGTCTGACAAATGTGAGTAGTTCGTGATTAATTAAGATGACAATCTGTGGGGAAGGCAAACGATGGTCGGAAGGATTTATTTCACTAAAATATTATAAAATGTTATAATGTACTTCCACACAGCTCGACAGCTAAACTTGAAAGTGCAGAGCTACGCTGCAGTTTATTTCAAGCTGCAGAATTAATGGGTCAGGTCGACTGGATTAGGGCCATGTCCCACAGAATAAAAGCGTAAAATAGCAGCACAATGCTACTGTGTTTTGTCTGGTTAGTGCTGAGATCTAGAGACTTTATTACTGGTGACGAGGCATTCCATCTCAGTCCTCAAAGGTAACAGCGCATCTGCATTATGACTCCTTGTCAAGGATGTCCTGGGACGCAAGAATCACTTATCGTCAGGTGAACTGTGTGCTCGTTTTTTACTATCAATGTGTATTATATACAAAACAATGTGTATAGAAGATTTTGATAAAATAATTTTAGAGACATTTGCTTTAATTAAAAAAAATATGTCACCTTAAATTTTAAATTTAAATTATATAAATAACCATAAATCTAAAAGACCTTCCTTATTGTTAACCTAACCGAAGTGGAAAACACTTGGTACGCTGTTAATAATCTTCGGGGTCGGACCAAATTAAATATTCATGAATTTAGATTATTATGATTTCTTGTCAAGGATGTATGTATGTAGATGTCATGGGCCGCAGGAATCAGTTGCCAACAAGTGAATGGTGTGCTCGTTTGTTACTCTTAATGATAAAATAATAATAAAAAAAAACAGCTAACTTTACAAGTACTGTCACTGTTATGTTATTTGTATTACCGCATTCATCGTATCCAGGCTGCTATATGTGTCCTGAATTGCAGATCCGATGCACAACCAAAGAAAAATTTCGAAAATTTGATACATATATATATTGATTCGTACTATTTAACTATAATATTGTATAAATATAAATGTTATTTTTTATTATTACACAAAAGTCAACCGATTAATATTCATCAATATTATATAATGTAATGATACAACTCTGTCTCCCAAGAAATAAGCTTAGCTTATTTTTATTTGTTTGTTTGTTTGTTGGATGGCAAATAAATAAATACATTACACAGCGTACATTACATTTCTGCTTAAACATAAATTCTTTAAATTCGTTAATCAAACAGAACAAGATGTTAACTTTTATCCGCAATGGAGATTCTAGAAAACGTCAGAGACCTAGTCAGCGTTCCTATATCTTTATAAATACGATTCTATACTTAATTCTAATGGAAAAGTAACTAACAAGCGTTCAGCGCTGTACAAACACATTGCATATTACCCTGGAAACCATCGGTTAAATTATGTAAAGCGCTTTGTGCTATAACCGTACACTGTCAGTACTTAACGCATGATTACACAGGTGTCTTTTATTACATGGTAATGTTACAATAATAATAACGTTCTAAATGTTATGTTGATATAAAAATCTATATTCGAATATTATCAACAGAAGATAATATTCGAATATAGATTTGTAGAAATTAGTACAAAAATCCACTAGAGGACTAAAAGTATTTCGTAAATGAAAACCTGGTTTAGCAAATTAAAGCCACTTTTGTCGCTCTAGCCAACAGTAACGTCATCTGGTTGGATAGCTGGGGTCATCACTCTACCAACCCCCACTAAAAAATATATTCGTATTCTAATAATATGATTACTAAAGTAAAGATGAGTTAATGTACGACTATAATATATTCAATAATTACATAATTTGAATTGTTACCAGTTTAGTTTATTGTTATTTTTCAAAGAAATCTTTTAAACAGAAAATTTTATTTTATATGTCATAAAATATTCCAAAGAGAAGAAAGTCATTTAAATATTTATCGACATGTAGTACGTACCCCAATTTACACAGTTGATATAAGTTGTTTTAAAAATTATCGATAGAATAAAATAAATCGAAATCGGCTATCAACAGATGCCGTAAGCACGTACCAAAATACTATGGAAATTAATCCTCAACAGTTCCCGTAATTCCGATGCTCAATCAATCACAGGCATTGAATACAATGACACTAACACACGTCGTCTAACGTGATTGAAATAATTTTAATGCAATCCATTCTGACGCAAGAGATAGGACCCGCACTCTCCAATAAACGTATAAAAACTACAAAACTATTAAATAATACAACTAACAAAATATTTAAATCGGAAAACCAGCAAACTTTATCTAAAATACAAGATCAAACCTTGCCGGAATTATGACTACAGTGTTTTGGTCTGAGCCGCCAATTACCAAACAACGACTATCTTGAATGGTGGACTAAAATAGGACGTAAGTTAAAAGCGAAGCGTCGAGTCGCTGATTTATTGCAATTGCTTAAACAAACGCAAGACAAAGGCCATTAAAGGAATTAATGTTCAGTGGACATCATGGCAGGATTCTAATTTGATTGTGAATGGGCCAGTCAGTAGGCGCCGTTGGAGATAGAAGCACACCCGGCGACCTTGCTCGTGCGTCTGCGTTCGAAATTAGGGCTGTCAGGTTTTACATACAAAACAATGTATAGAAGATTTTGATAAAATAATTTTAGAGACATTTGCTTTAATTAAAAAATATGTCACCTTAAATTTTAAATTTAAATTATATAAATAAATAAATAAATAAATAAATAAATAAATAAATAAACCAAGTAATGAGTAGTGCAATATTATCGAAGATGTGTATCATGATGGAGTGTGTCCTAAATGAGACGGAGATAAGAAACTTGTTTCATTTAATTATAATTTTAATGAAATCGGAAGATGTAATAGCGTTCTTGTAAGTCCCATTTCGGCGACTGCAAGGATCCTTGTTCTCGTAAATTTAGGAATTAGACGTAGGGTTAACTTTATGTAATTTAGCTGTATAATTTGTAGTCACCTATAAGATGCTGTCACGATGAGGGTGGCATAATTTAATAAAATTAAACCCTTTATAAATTAATAACGATAAAAAAGTAAATATGTGATAAGTATCAGACAACAAAGTCAAAACATTGTCAAATTTATTAATTGACCTATTTTAAGATGGGGTTTTATGTATCCATTACATTACCTTATATAACATTCTATAGGCTCACAGTGATGTCTGTTGTCTTGGAAGTGTTTTCTTTAGAAGAATATGTTTTACTCCTAAAGGTACCTCTTCAAATTTCTCTACCCTTGTTTATTATTACTTTACAAATACTAATTAAAATGCATTATACATTTAGAATCAGTATCAGTTTTTGTTAGGGAATCATGTTGGCTGGTGTGCATTTATTAAAAATGTTATTGTATTATAAATATATATTAATACATACATATATATATATATATATATATATATATATATATATATATATATATATATATATATATATATATATATATATATATATATATATATATATATATATATATATATATATATATATATATATATATATATATATATATATATATATATATATGTAAATATATATAAACAAATATATAAATTTTAAATGGTATAAGGTAATGTAACGGACACACATAAAACCCCGTCTTAAAATGCTCAATAATTAATTATGACAATGTTTTGATTTTATTGCTTCTGATAAATATGTACACGTTACTTGATTTTTAGTTTTAAGCCCTATATTTGTATGTAAAGTCTGACACCCAGCTATATTTATCTACATTTCATTTAATTATAATTTTAATGAAATCGGAAGATGTAATAGCGTTCTTGTAAGTCCCATTTCGGCGACTGCAAGGATCCTTGTACTCGTAAATTTAGGAATTAGACATAGGGTTAACTTTATGTAATTTAGCTGTATAATTTGTAGTCACCTATAAGATGCTGTCACGATGAGGGTGGCATAATTTAATAAAATTAAACCCTTTATAAATTAATAACGATAAAAAAGTAAATATGTGATAAGTATCAGACAACAAAGTCAAAACATTGTCAAATTTATTAATTGACCTATTTTAAGATGGGGTTTTATGTATCCATTACATTACCTTATATAACATTCTATAGGCTCACAGTGATGTCTGTTGTCTTGGAAGTGTTTTCTTTAGAAGAATATGTTTTACTCCTAAAGGTACCTCTTCAAATTTCTCTACCCTTGTTTATTATTACTTTACAAATACTAATTAAAATGCATTATACATTTAGAATCAGTATCAGTTTTTGTTAGGGAATCATGTTGGCTGGTGTGCATTTATTAAAAATGTTATTGTATTATAAATATATATTAATACATACATATATATATATGTAAATATATATAAACAAATATATAAATTTTAAATGGTATAAGGTAATGTAACGGACACACATAAAACCCCGTCTTAAAAATGCTCAATAATTAATTATGACAATGTTTTGATTTTATTGCTTCTGATAAATATGTACACGTTACTTGATTTTTTAGTTTTAAGCCCTATATTTGTATGTAAAGTCTGACACCCAGCTATATTTATCTACATTTCATTTAATTATAATTTTAATGAAATCGGAAGATGTAATAGCGTTCTAAATGTTATGTTGATATAAAAATCTATATTCGAATATTATCAACAGAAGATAATATTCGAATATAGATTTGTAGAAATTAGTACAAAAATCCACTAGAGGACTAAAAGTATTTCGTAAATGAAAACCTGGTTTAGCAAATTAAAGCCACTTTTGTCGCTCTAGCCAACAGTAACGTCATCTGGTTGGATAACTGGGGTCATCACTCTACCAACCCCCACTAAAAAATATATTCGTATTCTAATAATATGATTACTAAAGTAAAGATGAGTTAATGTACGACTATAATATATTCAATAATTACATAATTTGAATTGTTACCAGTTTAGTTTATTGTTATTTTTCAAAGAAATCTTTTAAACAGAAAATTTTATTTTATATGTCATAAAATATTCCAAAGAGAAGAAAGTCATTTAAATATTTATCGACATGTAGTACGTACCCCAATTTACACAGTTGATATACGTTGTTTTAAAAAATATCGATAGAATAAAATAAATCGAAATCGGCTATCAACAGATGCCGTAAGCACGTACCAAAATACTATGGAAATTAATCCTCAACAGTTCCCGTAATTCCGATGCTCAATCAATCACAGGCATTGAATACAATGACACTAACACACGTCGTCTAACGTGATTGAAATAATTTTAATGCAATCCATTCTGACGCAAGAGACAGGGCCCGCACTCTCCAATAAACGTATAAAAACTACAAAACTATTAAATAATACAACTAACAAAATATTTAAATCGGAAAACCAGCAAACTTTATCTAAAATACAAGATCAAACCTTGCCGGATTTTTGACTACAGTGTTTTGGTCTGAGCCGCCAATTACCAAACAACGACTATCTTGAATGGTGGACTAAAATAGGACGTAAGTTAAAAGCGAAGCGTCGAGTCGCTGATTTATTGCAATTGCTTAAACAAACGCAAGACAAAGGCCATTAAAGGAATTAATGTTCAGTGGACATCATGGCAGGATTCTAATTTGATTGTGAATGGGCCAGTCAGTAGGCGCCGTTGGAGATAGAAGCACACCCGGCGACCTTGCTCGTGCGTCTGCGTTCGAAATTAGGGCTGTCAGGTTTTACATACAAATATTGGGTTTTAAAGGGAATAACCAAGTGCTATGTATGTATTATTATTTATTACGTATTATTTTAATGTGTATCTATGTATAATTTAATATTTGTATCTAAATAACCTTTTTTTTATTTTTATGCCTACCAACATATTATTACATGTTATTCAAGGAACATAAAGAATAAATAAATAAATAAATAAACCAAGTAACGAGTAGTGCAATATTATCGAAGATGTGTATCATGATGGAGTGTGTCCTAAATGAGACGGAGAGAAGAAACTTGTTTCTTTTAATTATAATTTTAATGAAATCGGAAGATGTAATAGCGTTCTTGTAAGTCCCATTTCGGCGACTGCAAGGATCCTTGTACTCGTAAATTTAGGAATTAGACATAGGGTTAACTTTATGTAATTTAGCTGTATAATTTGTAGTCACCTATAAGATGCTGTCACGATGAGGGTGGCATAATTTAATAAAATTAAACCCTTTATAAATTAATAACGATAAAAAAGTAAATATGTGATAAGTATCAGACAACAAAGTCAAAACATTGTCAAATTTATTAATTGACCTATTTTAAGATGGGGTTTTATGTATCCATTACATTACCTTATATAACATTCTATAGGCTCACAGTGATGTCTGTTGTCTTGGAAGTGTTTTCTTTAGAAGAATATGTTTTACTCCTAAAGGTACCTCTTCAAATTTCTCTACCCTTGTTTATTATTACTTTACAAATACTAATTAAAATGCATTATACATTTAGAATCAGTATCAGTTTTTGTTAGGGAATCATGTTGGCTGGTGTGCAATTATTAAAAATGTTATTGTATTATAAATATATATTAATACATACATATATATATGTAAATATATATACACAAATATATAAATTTTAAATGGTATAAGGTAATGTAACGGACACACATAAAACCCCGTCTTAAAAATGCTCAATAATTAATTATGACAATGTTTTGATTTTATTGCTTCTGATAAATATGTACACGTTACTTGATTTTTTAGTTTTAAACCCTATATTTGTATGTAAAGTCTGACACCCAGCTATATTTATCTACATTTCATTTAATTTTATAATATTTTATTTGTTGTATTTAACGACCAGACAAGGACACAAATGAATACCTCAATAAAAAAAGAAATAAATATCATTAGGTATAGAAGTAGGCAACCCTCAGCTAGCTAGGGAAATAGCCGACGACATGCGATACGCAGAATACAAAGACACGCGGCGCCAGCGTCGGCGACTGCACAGTCGAAGGGACCCGCATGCCCTACTCGACGTACGGTAATGCTGAGTTTCCATACTAAAACATGTCAGTATACCACGGGCTCCATATTAGAATCGTATATGACCATCAAGATACACAACATTCAATTTTAGAACGCATATCATACTGTTTCGGAACGTTTAATGTTGGTATTTAAAAAAAAATATTTTGTATTTTCTTTCAAAATTAATTTTCAACACTTAAATTATTTCCTTTCTACTATTTATTTCTTGTCTATCCAATGACTTTTAAAATAAAAAATAACTAGTTAAAGGGCAAACGGTTATTGCTGTTCTGGATCTTAGTCAAAATTCTGTAAAGTGAAGCAGGATATAGCAGGATTGCTATACAGTTACGATATTTTATAATTTCAGACCCCAAAGCTTCATAAGGTCACGACGTATTATCAATATAATTATTTAGCGGGATAAGAATAATTTTACTAAACAATTATGCTGCCTATAGCTGATTTGAGTGCGTCACCTTATAAACCCATAATAAGGTTATTTTAATTAAACCATAATTGCTTCAAAACCATTCCAATATGAAGTTTGAAACTGAAGTAATTTAATATTATATAATACACATACAATAGTTAATTATTACAAAAGGTGATCAACGATATCATCTTAAGTTTTGAGTTAATCTTAACATTTTGCCAAAGATTTACTTCTTATATTGTTATCTATTATTAAAGGTACCTATTCCGAACCTATCTTTATATATGTACATATACTTATGTGTATGAAGAAATGCTATTTGCATCTCGCAGGCGATGATGTGTTCACTCTTTTTATATCATATGATATTTGCTTGATATGCGAAAAAAATTCTTGTAAATTTCCTGTTGGTTGCAGGTTTGGTGAGGTTTATTAAACACTTCAAGTAGAAACATATATCTTTATAATATATTACACCTGAAAAAATTAAACTAATATATCAATGTAATCGAAGACACAAACTATATCATCACAAATCTAAAATCAATAAATAGACCTAGAGGCGTGAATCAATACTATCTGTATCAGTAAACACGCTACCTGCGATACACGGCTAAGAGGCAGATTAGAACACGCTTACAAATCCTCTCCGTGAACAACGCCGTCTAATCGAATGCCTTCCGACCTTTACAACCTAAAATCTTTCTTATTCCTTCTACATAAACGACATTTTCTTGAAACTTACTAACACGATACCTTAACGTCGCTAAGCTAAGCCACCTGGAGGTGCCTTAATCCCCAGACGACGGGAGTATTTTTAACCTTCATTTTAAAGAGATACTTGCTTAGTAAACACAGTTGAGATGCCTGAGCAAGATAATAAAGACAATAATATAAATGGGTTTAGAAGTTATTCAACAAAATGCATATTACGGTAATGCGGACCGCTCATACCAATCATAGAATTCTTATCTACAATAATAATATAGACTAGGTAACAGAATACATCGAAATAGGAACTTTATGTTGTGTTTATTATGGTGTGTGTAGATAATTCGTAACTACTAATTAAAAATTAGTAAAACTCTTGACGAGGCATCCACTTAGTCATCGGGAATAAAACAACTGTATCTTCTTTTTTTTTAAAGCACTGTGCAAAAGTCTATGGGTTACAGAGAAATTTCTTTCAAATACACAAAAGTTACCTAAAATAACACAACATACCGTATCCAGGCAATGATTTTATTAAATCTCATAATCGTTTGATTAATTAAGTAGGTATAATTGATTAAGAGATTGGTAATAAAATTGTTCAGTCTTCGACCGTAGTAGTATTAATAGCATATCTATGTATCTATGTAATATATAATATATGGATTACTATAATTTTTCTTCTTATATTTTAAGCTTAATATATAATAATCTATTCTATGAAGTATATATTTTTTAGAGTTTAATAGAAATATAATACATGATAGTTAACTTATAGCTGAATATAACGTAACTTACTAATACAGATAATTAATGAACGTGAATAAAAATTAAGTCATTACCTCGTTTGCCAACGATAGTAAAAAGTTAATTCTTTAAGGCTTCCCTAACAAGAAACGTCGGCCAAAAACAAAAGTGCCTCTTCGCTTGAGCAATGGTGCCAACAGCATACTGTGGCTTGAAGGAAACACTAGAGCGTGGAGAGACTCGCCCGTTAAAAAGGTGAAAATTTAATGTCAAAGTGTTGAACCCCGCTTATGTTCTAAAGTTCTTACGGCATTACTTACAAGGACTTACCAACTGACACTTATCCTACAGATAAATTGCTCACAGCCTTTCAAGTCACAAGTACGAAAAATATAAGGTATATACACAATAATAATAATGAATAAGGTGTGAATATAATACTATATAAATATAACGCACGCGCCTTGCGCGTATAACGGTTGGGTCATACCCGCCCTCATATATACTCAAATGGGCTCAAACCGAACTAGAAACCCTGGACAGAAAATTCCACGCAATTATGTCGTCCCCACAGGATGCATGATTCGAGATCGTCAGTAATGAGGCTGTACTTACCACGAAGGTATGGAGGCCGTAGCCTTGTATTGTGGCGTTGTAACCACACACAATCGCGAAGTGTGCAGCTTCCGTAACTACTTTCTGACGAGATCGGGTGGTGCCTACGTTATAGCATGTGACGAAGGGCTTCTTGGTCCCTCTGTCTTAGTCAACGAGCAATGGTAAAATCCGGGAGTACAGAGCGTCTTCGACCGGGAGGCCGTATCGAATGAGAAGGAACTCCATGGGAGGTACCACAAGGCTCTTCACGGGCCGTTTGTAGACTCAGATACCACCCTTCACTGACTACGCTGCTGTGACCTTTTTGGGAAAACCGAGGGCTTTGTCTGTGCGGTACAGGATCAGGTTATTAAGACCAACAGCTATTGGAGTTACATCCTGAGAGACAACACCGTTTGCATATTATCTCCAGTTGTTCGGCGCTTTCTAACTCTGATTATCTGCACAGGCCTAGTAGTCAGGATTCTCCATCTGGAGCTCGCTCTGGAATATGGTCTCGTGGATCGAAAATTGCCTTATAATAAGTACACACTGGAAACCGTGCTCGAAAATAACCGCACCAGGCTCTATTGGGACCGGCCCATCATCACGGACAGGAATGTTTTTGCGAAAAAGTAATTTTGTGGTGATCGACCGATCGAGGAAATTTTTGGTCGACATCACCGTCCCATATGGGTATGGGACGGTGACGGAGAAGCTCGTGAAAGCCGAAACCGACAAAAAGACAAAATATTTGGACCTGCCACACGAGGTGACCGACATGTGGGGTGCTATGCCGACCGAAATTATTCCTATAGTCGTATCTGCAAACGGGTTAATCCCAACCAGCCTCTGGAATCACCTGACGTGGTTGCGACTCCGGGACGGGCAGTTCCGTGCTCAAATGCAGAAGAGAATGCTCCTCGACACCGCTCGTATAGTTTTCTTTCCCTTTCGCCCTAACCTTAGACCGTTTGGACTCCCCTGTCAAGATTTCCCGTCTGGTTAGTCTTTATATATGTATTGTTTTATATTGTATATATTAGTTTTATTATATGTTTATATAGTATTTTATTTATTTATTGTATCGAATGACGGGATAGAAAAAAGAATATCCCCAAAGTAATAATATTTTTTGCTTTCCAAATCAGATTATTAACCATATATATAAAATCATATATTTAAAAAATATATTGAAGGATTATATATATAATATATTCCAAATCCTAATCTTTAAAATGTAAAGGTCTTATTATTCAAACACAAAGTTCTAAAACGATTCAAAGAGATGATAATATTACTTATTTTTATTCAAATAATGTTATTTGAATAAAAAAACAATGCAGAACATCGATCACTTTAATCATCCGCCCTTTCAATTTAACTACTTGTTTTCAAAAGTAGTAATGTTGATGTGAAAAATTTCGATATAGAACAAATTTCGTTTAACCAACGCATCCATTTTCTATTTTGCTTGACGTTTTATTGTTGTGTACTTGAAATATAATTCAATTAACTAATTAAACCATGTAAATTGTCCGTAAAAATAACAAGTATATATGGCTAACGTACATTACACAGAAGAGATGAGCAGGCCATGCCTGCGTGACCACTCATCTCTTCTCGCTGATAGGGTCGCGCTATCGTCCCCTCGCCATTACTCAACGTAATGCCCACCAAATAATATTCCAAAAAAATATCAAACTAAAATAAAACATTTTTACTGCGAAATATTTCAGAGCTAAAGTAGGCTCAGCAAGCTCTTTATTTTTGTCTATTCTTTGATAATGTTTTTGTTGTTGAATATTATTTCTTTCGGATTATTTTATTAAACAATTTATACATCATAAATTAAATTTACTATTTAAAAATTAATTACTAAATAATGAGTTATAAGTTATTCATACAAACTTTCCTTAATAATCAGCCTATTCTAGATGTGGACTACCATAAAACCTGTTCTATAGATTTCGAGAGAGCACAGTATAGGTAACGGTACAAGCCGAGGCTCACTCTCGGCAGTCCTTGTGCTGGTTACCCACTAATAGAGATCTCAACTGAGCGTCATAAGCGCTCGGTCACCTTTCAACCCGGTGAAACTGTAAAAGCCCTCGGACTAGCAGCGGCCATCAGCCCGAAAAAAAAGCACAGTATAGATGGATAGACACCGCGGGAGATGTTGCCTCCCAGACGTTGGGGAGTCACAACTTCTTTCTGCGAACAACACACTTCAGAAGGCAATTTATTCCAAAAAACAAAATTTTTTTTTAAAAATAAACAGGTCCAATAATATTTTCACATAGAGACATAAGATTGTAGTTTTTTTATTATATTGTAATAGCAAATTACTTAATTACTAAAGCCATAAATTCTTGTTTGAAAGACATAAAATATTCATCGGTTTTTATATAATTTACAACTAAAATAATCGTTTCATCCACGACTTTTCAACACATCATCGTAAATACTGAAACCGCAAACATTATGCCAGAGTTTAAAGGGCTTTTGAATGTGCCCCGTGATTTATGTAAAATTGCTTATACCGCACCGCAGTTTTTAATAATTGTAGCTATATTTTCACATTATCTTTTGAAAACTTAATATATTTCGCGCACTATAATTACGTTTTTTTTAAATTATATTATATATATATTACTATGAATAATTTTCTCCTCAATTTAGGTAGGTATAGTTATCATTTTCATCTCGGTCCATTATCACAGATTCTCGAATAATAAAGAACGAAACTCCGAGTACAGATTTTAATCATAATAAGAGTATCCAATATCTAATACATAATGTCCGTAATTGAAAACTGAAGTCGTATCCCTTGCCCTTACGTACACATTACAGACACACTATTCGCTGTATCGGACTGTACCACACAATGTATAGTTTACAAACACAGAATGGTCACCGCTCCGATATTGTATATAAATTATTATCGATCTTTTGAAGAGTTCTAGAAGGTAATTGGGGAAACTTCCGAAGGACAACGACCTGTATAGAGACGAATGCGTAAACAAGTTCGTAGTACAACCTAAAAAAAGTTATCGTGACGCTTATAAGGGTATGTCTTTGATCTGATTTGTCTTAGCTTATGTATTTCCGGGGTTTCTGAGGCGGCCTCCTTAATATCTTTTCTAGTTTTTTCTTTTGATACATTTACACGAGCTAACTTTTAGTGTTTGTAGGTCTCATGTCTGCACTGTTCAGGAACAGAGATATGACGTCACGAACTATCGTAAGTTTTTGTTTGTTTTCTTTACATACTTAATTAAAAATTAAGTTTCATGATTGCTGAAGTGTAGTGTAAATGCCTGACGCAATAACTTATAATGAGTGATGTTATCATTGAACAGAACAACAAAGTCAAGTAAGTACTAGTAGGATACAAGTGTACCTAAGTCGCTAACATCAGTAATTAATGTTATAATACTAATATATAAATATATATATTAAACAATATAAATAACCGACATTTGTAAAAACCCTGTTCAACGTCAAATCGGTAATAAAACTGTTTATGGTATTTTACAGCTTATTATGGAAGTTGTATTTTATGAGCATGAAAAAGGAAAGCACACGTTTAATATTTTTCTCGTTTCATTGTGGAACAAAATTACCTAACCTTCCTTTGAGAAAAAGGTCGTTTACCCCAACTTCAAAGGTTGAATCCTTGACGAGACGAATACACATAATTTGTTAAGACATTCTGCCAACAGGCGCCGCCCGTTTCGCGTCCTTTCGTAAATTTAGTTTTAAATTATATATGAAAGTAATTTGAAGCAAAATTAATGGCCTTATAAATCAAGGATCGTTGTTTTTAAAAATGCAACTTGTTTTTTCTTTTTATGTCGAAGGTTTACGGTTTGGATGTTGTACGAAGTAATACATAACAACAATCGTCGTAAATCCGTTAATAATAACTGCATTTGTTACCGTATAAAAATCGAATGATGTCAGATTCATATTATTCTAATTATATGAATCTGACATTTATCATATTATTAAAAATTAACAGCGAAATATGATAATGAATGAAAAATACCACACCTCACTGACTAAAATTAGTGAAAAGAATTATAAGATTTTTGTTTCACAAATTCTTGATCTTATTTTCCATCGAATTGATGTTATCTAGCTAGTACGTAGATACCGTGATTCTGTTTTTCCGCCTCAAGTTTTTTTTTAATAATTATTAAATTAATAATAGAAGCATCCATTGGTCTCCAATCAAATCTTCACTTCTAGTTAGTATTTTACTGTAACTTAGACTATTTACTGTAATACTAATTATCCCTAATGTGTATCAATACTTAATTAAATGCAACCAAAACACGCAACAGATTTAAATTAAAATTAAAAGGGAATCGTTTATTTTGGTTAGGCAGTATTAAAGCAAAATACGGTAAACCCGAGGCTTGCGAATAAATAAAAGCAATAAAACAAGGGGCGACCGCCTCGTTTCCAATCAGTGATATTGACAAGGGAACGGTGTCACTGCGCTCACTTCTTATATTTTATTCACTCATACATGTTCCTACGATCACAATGAAAAGGCTTTAGTGGTGTAAAAACAAATACTTGGTAATTTAGAAATATATCACGTTATGTATTTCATGGTATCCCTTAATGTAAATCGAATACACCTTAAACAGTCTATTTTTTTCTTTTGAAAATGCATTTGCGTAACCAGGCCAAAGGAGAAGAAAAAGATCGGTTTTTTTGAAAATTTTATGGCAATAGCATAAAGCGTATTTGGTGTGAGAAATTATTACAAAAATTACGATTTTTACTTACATTATCGATCACGCAGTTCGTATCGATTTTTATATATCGAAATATATCTAAATCACTAACGAAGTGGCAGAAAAAAGATTCGAAGATGCACTCTTTCACGTGAAGGATCATATCAATGGAGCAAAATTTTAGATTTAAATAAAACTTAAGCTTCTCCTCTCCTCCGATGAAATTATTGGACTGTCCTTTTTAGAAGACGCGTACAGCAATGTTTCAATTAATTCTGCAGAAAAAATTCTCCAGTCGGGCAAATTTCTCCAACCACAGATGCAATTTACGATGAAAAAGAATGGAACTTGGAGCATTAAGGAAATGTTCCCTGTTATAATATCTCAACTTAAGCAGAACATTCTTCAAAGAGCTGACGAAGAGTGGTAGTTTTTTATATAACATAATTTTTAAGAAACAATATGCTAAGACTCATGTTTATATTTCTTATTAAGTTTTTAAATGCAAACTAATAGACTAGCCCGTACAAACCAACTTGCCATTTAAATTATTAACATGTAGAAACTGATCTGTGAAATATTACTTACTTTTTTAATGGTAGGCTTTGTCAATTTTTTAATGTCACGAGGTCAGCTCTAAATTTACTGTCATACTGTATACGATTAGTAGCGAGAAGTACTACGAGAATGTTTTTCCGATATTGCTCCAAGTCCGTTAAATCCAGTACAAGTATATATGTATATATATTTCACCGATTTGCAGCGGTATCGGATATACATCCAGAGCTGAAAACCTATGTTGTTGCACAGTATCGTGCAACATGATTCGATATGTGAGCTTTTCATATTTCTTTTAGTTAACATAATAAATTTTAAAACTCTAAATTTACTTTATTACAATCATTTCATATCGGTCCTGAATGTTTCAAAGGCGAAAAATATAAAGGTATTTAAAAAAATACAGTTTAATAGAAGAGGTATTCTTTTAATTGTTTAACAAAAATCTTTGTATATTCAAATCTACATCTAAAGCTTCGTCTACAAGTATTTTACTGGAAATATATTTTTTTCCACAAAACCTACTTTTAAATTAATAATTAAATATATATATATATATATATATATATATAAAACCACTACGATATATTCGAATTTGCTTATCTATCTTTGACGTTTTCCACAAAACGATAAAAGAAGCCGATGCGTACAAAACTCCGCTTGTTAAATTATCACCTATCCGATATGAAACAACGCAGGTCGGTGGATCTTCTGTATTCTTATTGTTTGTTTATATCCGGATCTGTTTCTTGACCAAACAATCCTTAGGGGCTCGCTTTCAACTCGCAGTAAGTGATGTTATACAGCGATCCAACAAATCTTAAATGTTTGTTTATAGCCAAGTGAAAATAGCATTTCCAAGTTACAAATTACTTATACATATATAAACGGTGTTCCCTTTATGGTTTTATAATGAAACCAAACACAATTCAAAGTCGAAAGCAATGGATTTGTTTATTAATTTCTCTGAAAACAACTGTCAAACGGAACAGATGCCGTAATAGAATGTTGGGTAAACTAATCAGCGCATAATAAATAAATGTTATCTCCAAAAAGATATTGAGGGAATATGAATCCGTCCGTATTAGGCGTAAATATGGTACTTCATAGATCTCACTTCGGTAAAATATGAGAATGCGAAAACTTGAGATGAAAGGCCCCGTAACTAGTAGATAGATCATTCTCAATTTTTTTAATTTCGAGGATTTGTTTACGATAAATATGCGTTTTCGCTTTAATAATTAAAATAAAAACATTTATTTCGTTTTTAATAAAGTAAAAACAAAAAAAAAAGAAAAGATATATAATAATAATTAAGTTAGTTATCATAACACTTTTAAATTTCTGTTGTGATAAGTTGCTAAAAGTATGTTCATCAAGTGCCAAGAGAGTGTCCCTACGCTGGTTCTCCCGGTTCGGAAACACGCTGGCGACAGCTGATTCCATAGAGTAGTTGTGCGTGGCAGGAATTTTCTCGTGAAGCGCACAGTGGTGGATTGCCATCCACCGAGATGAAGAGGATGAAATTTTGAATTCTGTGGTGATGTACGATCTTTAAACTCAGCGGCTTAAATTAATCCGAACAACCCCTCAGAACACTACCTACTACATAGTAAATTCGGTAAAAAATGCCAAGAGATGCAACATCTCTTCGCAACGGCAGGGAATCAAGCCGATCGGAAAGTATCTGGTCATCAACAATTCGAGTCGCTCTCTGTAGAATGCGGTCAAACGGAAGAAGCTGGTACTCGGGTTCAGTTTCGTTCGACGACATCGATCGGGCGAAATTAAGTTTTCGGAACTGAACGTCGCTCGATATGTCAACACCAAGGATATACCAATACCAAATGAGGTAGAATCTTTTAGCGGTAAACGCGCGCGCGGTAACAAAGTCTCGACTTCAGACACAAGTTTGTTCCGGCACTCATTGGGGTTTTCTTGAGAAATATTGGCACGGCCAGTGTATAACATATCCCCTGTGCTTTCATCTGCATAGCAATGAATGTTATTAATTTGCAACATGTTATTGATATGCAGAAGAAACAAGGAAGGAGACAGCAGACAGATTATTTTGTAAGTGTAATTTTTAACGAAAGGTTTAAGGTATAAATACTTATAGCCCAAAATAACAATTATATAACCTAAATATCTTATTTAATTTCTCCTGATGAGAAATCAGTGGTAGAGCTACGCTGTAGTTTGTTTCTAGCTGCAGAATAAAAGGGTCAGCTCGACCGGGTAGGGCCGCGACTTCACAGATTACCAGCGTAAAGTAGTATAATGCTGTTGTGTCTGGTGAGTGCAGAGATCTGGAGACCTTTTTACTGGTGACAAGGCATTCCATCTCAGTCCTCAAGAGTGACAACGCATCTGCATATTCCTTGTCATGATGTCATGGGTCCCAGGAATCACGTACAATCTGGTGAACTGTGTGTTTTACGCTAAATGAAATAAAAAAATTAAACCCTACTATACCTGTGCTTGCAATTTTCTGAAATTGTAAGTGTAACAGGCATTGAGGCACACGTGGAAGTAAAATGTTAAAATATATAAACGTAAAGATTTAAGAGAACATCCAGAACACGCATGTGGTTCATGGAAAAGCATTAACATTATAAATAACACGAATTCTTCAGTTCTGCGAGTGTAATGGCTTCTCATTAATAAGTTGTAAGTGCAGTATGTTGAAAAGCACGCAAAGTTGAAAGGATTATTTCAGAATGGTAAGTTCGACCACAGCATTTATTTTGTTGTTTTATATTAAATGACGATATTTATACATAAAATAAATTGTAGTATTAAAACTGATAATTTAATCGAAAAGGTTTATTTTATAAGTCCAATCTCCACGAAAGTAGGTATATAACCATATTTTTGCATAGTTTATGCAAAATAACCATTAAATTGACGTAGAAAATCACAAGCCTTTATTTAGAGACCTTTTTACTGGTGACGAGGCATTCCGTCTCAGTCCTCAAGGGTGACTACGGATCTGCATTATGATTCCTTGTCAAGGGCGAATGTAGAATTCGTGGGCCGCAGGAATCACTTACCATCAGGTGAACTGTGTGCTTGTTTGTTACTTTGTAAACTGTGTGCTCAATGCAATAAAATAATATATATATATATATATATATATATATAAATATAGTAACTAAAAAAACCCCACTGCTGGGCATAGACCTTCTCTCTAGAGAAGGTGTTAGAGCATAGTACGCCACTGCGAATTGGCTTCACATGTTTTCGAAATATATATTTTTTTATTATTTCTTAAACATACAGGTTTCACGATGTTTCCTTCACCACTGAGAACGTGGGGCAATAAACAATGAGCGTGTTTAAGTGTCAGAAATAAAAATCAATAAAATACTCACTACTTGTAAAAAAATATCTATTAAAGTATTTAATATTTCCTCTTCTACATTAATGAAGTTTGCAAAATTCCATAGTCATCGATCTTTCTCGCGGTCGTGGATACGAAACCACGGCATTGAGACGCCTGTAACGAATGCGTATACTGCCCATGACTAATTGTGCCTTAATTTATATACCCTTTTGTATTATGTACTTATTTTATAATCAAACAATAAAAGCATTTTGTTATTTACATATGTATTTTAGATATCATATAACCATCTTGGTCACCGGGTTAATGATTTTTAAATTACAAATTTGATAGAATACTTGAACCTACGCGTGACATTGATACCTTAATATTTATTTGGACGATTTTGTCTTTCATAATGAAATAATTTCCCAATAGTGGAACTTATTTTTTTACCAAAATAACTGATCTTACAATTAAATAAAAGTAAATAAGAAATAACATGTGTTAATGAAGAAATACGCCCAAAGGTAGAATAAATACCATGGAGTAAAAACTGTTTCTCTTGATGATACTAAATATTTTAAAGCTACAGTAGTAATGTATACCTAAATGTCATTTTTTCCGGGTGTGCGACACGCGTTACGTAGCCTTTATGCGACCTTTACCTTAAACGTTGTCTCCGGTTATTCTAGTACTTTCTATATCCTTGCAGCAAAGGCCAGCTCAAGTTGAAGAATCACTCAGATGTACAATGACTACTTTTATTAGCGTCAAAAAGAGACCTCCACAGATTAAAAAAAGCGTTTAAAACAAACGGTTAATTAAGTTTTATTTTATATTATAAGGTATTGTAATACTAGAAAAAAAAATGGGTGCAAAATCAACTATATTTTTGTAACCATTACAAAAAAGTAATTTACGATCACAAAGTAAATTATAATATAGATTTGTGACGTCCATAAATTTATCCACACGTAGGAGAATTAAACAAAAACAATATTAAATTGACCGCATGTTTATAGATTATATATCTATTATAAATATTAAATCCAATGGTACGACTCCTACTTTTTTTATAATATAAGATGACAAACGGGAACATAATTCACCCGAAGGCGATGAATACGACCCGTGACATCTACAACTAAGATTCAAGATGTACATGCATTCACTAAGATGGAAGGCATTACACTCAATTGTGTACCAAGATCAATCGGCACACGAAACAGCAGCGTTATGGTGCCATTTAACGCCGCTTTTCTGTTAGGATGTCGTCCTTTCCCAGTTGCAGCTCAATAATGCGTTATACATTAAAATAAATACAAGTCAATTTATTTATTTTTTTCAAACTAGTCCACATAATTTTCCTTTTATAATAACTTATCACGTGATCACATCGCATCATAACTTGAAGTTAAAAATATATTAATATCGAATTTGGAAGTGCAACATTTAAATGTACAATCATTCTGACAATATGATATTTTTACAAAAACTATTTTTTTATATTTATTTAATCTTTGTCAACCATTATATAACACCATTTTCACCAGTTTTAGAATTGTTTCAGAACTCTTAAGCTGAGTTCCGATAGCATTCCGTCAAAGATTGTCAGAGACAATCTCGCAAAACCTTATACATCTGGGCAGCTGACTCAGCCAGGTCACGCCGTTGAGATCATATGACGTAATATTAAAACATACCCGTACTTACCCGTAACACTCGGACAATAAATCAATGATTTAATACAAGATCTCGTCGATTTATGACGATATTTATTTTGAGTTTCATCATCGTAATATAACATTAAATAACAAAATTGAAATTTCGGGTAATGTAATGAAAAATGTTCAGTATTATTTTTTGCTTTAATCTTGTAAATTTTACTTATTTCAGTCTTTGTGTTCCCAATTAAAAACCATGAGAAAGTATTGTGATAATTTAAATAACACAAAATCTATAGGTAAATTATTAACACAACGAAAACAATAATGTTTACAAGATTTTTGTTTTAATTTTGTTTGTAGCACAGTGGCTCCGAATCTAAGTTACTTTTTAATGTAACAAAGAATCTAAGAGCAGGTAATAAGCTTATTTACTCTCAGAACCCCGATCTCTTACTTTTTAATTATTAAGGTCGTCTTCTATTACTAGCTAATTTGATCATTCAGTTTTGACCCGGACTTGACTTACAACTTATATCCAAAATTGGATGAGACACAAAATCTTTAAACCTGTTTAAAGTTTTAGGGCAGTTAATCAGGCACAAAGGTAGTAAGTACCACGGCTAATTTGTAGCTGCATCAGAATACCAATAAATGGCAGCAAAACGCTACCCCACGCTGTTTCCTGTGACGAGTTAAAGAATTCGAGGATCTAATTACGGACAACTAGGCGTTCCATCTGACTACGCATGTGTATTCGGAATCTTTCTTGACGATGGATGGATGTATGTAATGGGCCGCAGGCATCGCCACTGGTCAGGTGAACTGTGTGCTTGTATAGCACCCCTAATATTATATAAACTAAATCTATATTCAACATACACATTCCTTATTAATTTACTGTATTTCCTAAGACCCATTCGAACTTAAACAGTACTCGCCATTAACATGATAAGATCTTTTAATGAAGTCTCATAGAATAAATGCTGCTTATTCATTCATATTAATGACGACAGCTAAACATTGACGATATCTAATAGGGCACATTTCAAAACAGTAAAAGAAAACAAAAACGCCGCTTTGTTTCTTATCATACGTAGATACGAGTTAAAAACAAGATACACCACAAAAAATTGTTAAACACGACTCGATTAACAATTCATTCCGGTTCCGTAGTTCCCACGGTTATAGGAAAACGTTAACGTAAATGATTTAATTTGAGGTTATAAATCGAGAAAAAATATAACAAAGAGTTGAGTTAACATTTCGAAATTAATATAGACAAATGTTGTGTGAAACTAATTTCATCTTTAAACATCTAGTGAAATTTACGTTTGGCACTAGGTTGTTATATACCACCTGGGCAAGCCTGTAGGGCTGCAGGTCTCGGTGCTGTACCCGGGCATCCTCTATAGACCCCCACGGTCCTCTTTTATACATCTACAATAAAGTTATAATTAGAGGTTCACGGATTATATTTTTTAACAACGCCCATAAAAGATATTATATCAATCCCAAATATACATGCAGAAAAGTTCTTACATCATTGGTAATGACTCTTGATTATGACAACATTGAAAACTTACTTATTTATTGTATATTATGTAACATGTACCATGTGTACTGTACTATAATATACATACTAGTCATGAAACTGTCCCATATATAGTAATAAGTCAGAAAAAAGATTAATCTGGTAATCTTACTGACAAGATTTACCGGGTATAGACACCGGATACCCAGAAATTAAATTGTGAAAATAAAAAAAACCCTAGCTCCTAGACCATTAAGCTAATATCTAAATTATATTATTATATAATTATACAATAAAAATAACGGTTTTTACAACTACGGAACTCTGAAACAAATGACATAGCACCTGTTAGTGCAGTTAAGTTCGAGGCTACCAATGTATAGTGGTCACAAACTCATAAAAATTCTGCGTAACTTAGTTTATAGGTTTAAATCGAATCATTCCATTAACGTTGTGAACCATTTCGCATCACAGGTATTTTAAGCTTAGTGGTTACTGGAAAGTTAGAAATGTTAATAAGAACAATGCTTTTAAATTATATACATAAATTATATATGTTATAATACTATATATAAAAAAGGACATGCTGTGTCTAAATTAGTTGTTAAGACTTTCATGAAATATTAAACCAAAATAATGTTATTTTAATTAGTGGCAACCCGTAAAAAGTGGAGATACAATAAGGTATTTATTTTTGATTTACAATTACAATTTCAAGCATTTATTTCTTCTCTTTAGCAACCGTGCTAGGTCTGTGTTACAGCTGCTAAGCCCCTCCTCCGGATGAAGTATAATTTAAATAAAACTTAGAATTACTGTTACATTAAAACTATAGATTAATTAAAGAAAAAAGAAAGAATATCCCAATAAGGGAGGTAGTAGTAAATTATCTTAGTTTAAAATCGAGCACACAAAGTATAACTAGTCTAGTGAATTAACAATACTTGTTATATCATAATTGAGTGGTACAAGAGAAGGTTAAGGGCGATTTATAAAAATGATATACAATAATATTTGCTTAACTTAAATTTAAATTTAAATAAAAAGTGTAAAATAAAACATTTGTAACACATACACAGACACGCGGTCGTTGTTGTCACAGTCGTGCAAACTAAATCATTGAAATGTACGGCGTGAGGTGTGGCGACCTCAAGTGGCTTCTCTGGGACGAACTACCTGCTTTTTGTACGGGAGATAGGGATTAAAAAAAATTAATAACCCAACCAAAGTTCAATATCGATTAGCGCCCGCTTGTGTTAATGGTAACGGACGTCTTTTTGTAACAGACGGATAACACTGTAAATGACCCTTGAATAACGTACCCGCATTTATGGCCCTGTGGCAATATACATCAAATGCACTAGAATAATTAGCAGTATATTTGAACCTGACCAACATCTGGATAGCGTAGTGGTTAGAATATCTAGCTGCTGTGCAATGGGTCCTGAGATCGATTCCCAACCAAGGAACACTATTTTATTAATTTATTTATTTAAGGCACTACAACATCATATATATATATATATATATATATATATCTCACACAGTAATATTACAAAAGAAACTTATCTGATACATACGACAACATGTTGGTACACAACACTGGCAATTTAAACTTTATACATATATATAAATGAAATGAGAAGAAAATCAGACATAGAAAAACAAAGACCAATGTTTCCACTATTTAAATATCGTGTAAATACCGAGTAATTTCTTCTTTGAGTTGAACAATGCTATCGTGGATGATATCCACATTCGTATTTACTTTTACCAGCTAGCTATAGAGAAAACATGTTCTTACTAAAGGAGATTGTAGGCCAAGGTTTGTTTTGGTCATAGGAGTGAAAAATAATTTTCCAGCATTTCGGTTATTAGTTCGAAGTATTAAAAATGTCAAACTTCCAAGTAGATGGCTACATTGGAAAGAATTATGGAGGTGTTTGTGAAGGAAACCAAGATCCAAAGTAACTCTCCTATTACTCAAAGAAGTCATCCCAAAGTGTGCAAAACTATCACTATATGGGTTTCTATATGAGAAACTATTACAGTTTAATGCCAAGTGAAGAGTAAAAGTGCGTTGGATACACTCAATCCGTTGTGAGTGAGTCTTGAGAAAATGGTTCCAGTACAGTAACAGTAATTGGGTATCACAAATTATTGATTTTAATACTGGGTGTATTCCGATATATTGACGAGTGATTGCATCTGTTATTGCATGGATCCTTACGGGACTATAATATGTCCTGCGCAGTTGATGTCTTCTTGAGTTGAGGATACTAAAATCATCATCGTCATCATATTTGAATCCAATTAGTAATGATGTATTGATGTATTTGATACACTCAATGATTGCGCATAAAAATAGTGCTATCCCAACTTCACCTTGAACTTATTATATCTGAAACGTGAGACAGGTTGACCATATACAGCTACAAGTGTAAGGGGGCGAGTTTTCTTATATTACGGATGTATAACTTTAAAAAATTAAACAAGTGATTTTTAATTACAAACATAGACTATTTTTATAAGCATATCAAAAGTTCTATAAATGCCCAATTAGCTGACCACTCGTTTGAGTTTTCTGTAGTTGTAGTTTACAGATATGGTAAGGTAACGTTGTAAACAACTAACCACACCCACGCAGTCAACGTTTCCGTACAAACAAAGTTAAAAAGAACAAGTATGGTTCGTGCGCAGTACCCGGAGATAACACGTAAACGCATTCGCTGTCATGCGCGGCCGTGAACAAAACACAAAGGACAAAGCCAGGGTAAAGTTGTCAGAGAAATTGTCCTACAATTTGATTGTCGACGCGCTCTTTGACGGCAGGACAGAGCCGACAACCGGAGTGAATAGGGCTGGATTTGAACCACACAAATAAATAAATAATAAATAATAAATTAATGGTTTGACTTTATTTATATTTATTTTTTTAAAAAACTGGGAGACAACACCAACTATCAAGCACACATTTCACCTAATTATAAGTGTTATTATTATTATTACATTGAGTGTAACAAACGAGCACACAGTTCACTTGATGGTAAGTGATTCCTACGGTCCATGACATCTACATTTATCCTTGACATGGAATCATAATGCAGATGCCTTGTCACCCTTGAGGGCTGAGATGGAATGCCTCGTCGGCAATACAGCTCTCCGGATCCCTACACTCACCAGACGAAACGCAGCAGGATTATGCTGCTATTTCATGCTTTATTTGAGCTTGAAACAAGTTAGCAGTGTCGCCTACTGTTAAAATAGGACCTACGTCCGGCATATCGATATAGTATTTATTCAAGATCTGATAAGATCGGAAATATAACTAAGAGTGAGCGAAAGGTTTGAAGTTAACAATGAATGTTAAAATGTATAACATGTAATGAAAAAAAGAGAAACAAATCATTTATTTTAATTTATGTAATTGGATGATGAGAGCTAATGATAACAGATGGTCATACAATAAATAAGTTAAATTTACACGTTTTTATTTATATTAGGACATAAATAATAATTTGTCAATCTATTTTTTATTAA
Organism: Teinopalpus imperialis; assembly: GCA_029286865.1. Lineage (NCBI taxonomy): Eukaryota > Metazoa > Arthropoda > Insecta > Lepidoptera > Papilionidae > Teinopalpus > Teinopalpus imperialis. The sequence continues at coordinate 2,136,150 of JAGSMU010000009.1, forward strand.
TTACAATGAAAAAAATTTAAATAAAGAATCTTGTAAATATACGTTGTGGCATCGACCTATTGACGATATAATACAGAATTAATTAAAATTTATAGATAAGCATATTATAAAAAGAGAAATTTGTGTAAATATAAATTCATATATAGAACTATATTATTGACAACCTTAAGTTTGAACCGCAGCATTTAATTGTACAATTTGAAGAACGTCTTCATAACTTTGATAAGCGTAACCAATTAGACGAAGAAAGGAATGTTGAAGTGATGGAGTACAATAGCAAATTGGCCAATGACCACTTACGTCTGATATTCTGTTATTTATATATACTGATATATGTCCATAAAATAGTAGACATCCACCATATATAACAGTTTTAAAGAAAAATATTTACTTATAGGGATAAAATGCAGTTACACTGAGTGTAACAGGAACATGCCACCTCGATTTAAGAAGAAATAATAGAATAGATCAATGCACCTCCGACAATCAATGTTCGTGAAATATGCTGCTACGAATATTTTACTTGCGTAAAATAATCGTAGTTTTCTTTTGTCGAGTGCTCGTTCGTGCTACACAACCAGCTTCTAGACGCAGCTTGGATGAACAGACCACTCAAAGTTAAAATCATATACATAACATCTCGATAAATTGCTGTCATAGTAACTTCTTGCGATTGTTACCTGAAAATGTCAACCGTTTAATATATATAATGCGTAAGTACAAAGAGAAAATCACCTAGCATAACCCTCTTCATAACTAGGACAGTAACTTCAAGCTTGCTGATACGGCCAGCTACAAAGGACCACGTCCCAGTTCCGTAATATTTCGACGCAGATATTCACAGAAGATCAGTGAAGCGGTGGTTTCATTGAATGCAAAGATGTATAGAGAGGAACGGGAACTACTTCGACAAACTATCGGCGACTCCCTACATTGAGCCGCTTTTGGTTTTCTTTTTCTTTTGCAGACTTTCAGTGTGACCTAGGTAGCTTGTAAAACCAATAACTGATGTACAAGAAAATTACCTGTTATTAGTAATCGCGGTATAGAACTATATCCCAATAGATCGAGCTTCGCTCCTAAATAAATCCATGGGAATTCGATGGAAGCGGGTGGCTCTGGATCGTACTTCAAGGCAGTTTGTGGAGTTCAGCAGTATATTAGTGATGGGCTGAGATGATGATGATGTAAAAAGAGATGCGGATGTAATTTCAGTGTCACACAACACAATCACAATCACTAGACATTCAAACTCGAAACCTGGTCTCATCTAGAAATGGAACGTTGAGGCTTAACATTTAAAACATCTTTGAGAGATCATCTAGCTTAATCGTCAGTTGGTACGAAATGAATAATGTCCGATTTGTTGACAAATTTAGACAAAATAACATCGAGTGACTACAGATATAATAAAAAAACTCAATAGACAGCTTTTTCTTTCTTTTTTCTGACAGTAAGTTTTAAGTTACTGACTCGGAGCTATTAGATGACAGATGAAAGGTTTCTCTATGCTTTATTGTGCCTGAATATTTTTTATTGTTATTTCGTGACTTTCGGTCATTGAACTCGCTACTGGTTCCTGTAGGATAATAAACGAGATTACTCGCAGCAGCCGCCGTGAGATTTTTTTTGATCTTGATTCATATCATCTTACCTTTTAAGGTATTTTGTTCACTTGTACGCATTAAGGTAAATTAATGGCTTAGTAAGGTGAAGATAGTTAAGTTGGTAAAATGAATGTGTATTCAAATATTACATAGAAGGATATTGAAACTAGGATCACATTGTAAAAATTTGTAGCATTTTAATGATAACATTTTACTTATTTATTATATATATATATATATATATATATATATATATATATATATATATATATATATATATATATATATATATATATATATGTATATACATATATATACCTCTACTTGAATGATTTTAATGTATATAGTAAAGGAACGTTTTCAACCAGATTTTTCTTTCCTATATAATATATTTTTATAACTTATATAATGAATTATTGTTGTTATCTTTCTCCTAAAAATATAACAGTTTATAGTTTACATAAAAAAAAAAGTTTGAAATGTCTTAAAATATTTAAGACTTTATTATTGTACTTGGCTTTTTATTCCACTTTATTATATTTCTGAAATTACTAGCTAATAAAGCAAGTATAATCTATCCAACCGAAATTTTGACAATTGTATCTTTTAGTGCACGATGTTGTTCTTATTATTTAGCTTGATACGTTTAATTATATTTCTGAAATTACTAACTAATAAAGCAAGTATAATCTATCCAACCGAAATTTTGACAATTGTATCTTTTAGTGCACGATGTTGTTCTTATTATTTAGCTTGATACGTTTAATTATATTTCTGAAATTACTAGCTAATAAAGCAAGTATAATCTATCCAACCGAAATTTTGACAATTGTATCTTTTAGTGCACGATGTTGTTCTTATTATTTAGCTTGATACGTTTAATTATATTTCTGAAATTACTAACTAATAAAGCAAGTATAATCTATCCAACCGAAATTTTGACAATTGTATTTATATCTTTTAGTGCACGATGTTGTTCTTATTATTTAGCTTGATACGTTTTATTATATTTCTGAAATTACTAACTAATAAAGCAAGTATAATCTATCCAACCGAAATTTTGACAATTGTATTTATATCTTTTAGTGCACGATGTTGTTCTTATTATTTAGCTTGATACGTTTTATGTGGTTATAGAACATTTGTTGAACTTTAAATAATTACTGACAATACTGTGGTAACCTTACTTGTAAAACCTTAATTTGTTACATATATTTTTTACACGATATAATTTGTAATAAAAATAATATCATCAACCGATACCCAGTGTTAAAAAAAAACACTAGACTCGGGGTAGCCTCATTCTCTAGCGAGCATGTTCCCAAGTGGCGGGTAGGGTAATGCTCACCGGAGAAGTGTAAAAGCTAACTTCACGGAATAACAAGGAAATTAAAATATACCTCGCAGATTACAAGGCCAATGGAGGATACTCCGTTAAACAACCCGAGCATCCTCTCTAGAAAACATCTACCGACCGACGTCTAGAAATCCATTATTTATTACGCAAACACTGCCAAAAATTATATGATAAATGCAGTACATATTCCCAAACAATAGAACCACAGATAGCAGAATTCTTCGCTTTACATTTTTTTCACTTTATACGACATATAACGCTCCTACAAATCCAAATTCTACAATGGACACATCTAATTTATTTACTGGACTATTTATTAAACTGATCTACAATAATTCTAGTACAATAAAGTATTACATGAAATATGAATATATATTATATGAAAGTGTAATCGTTAAATTCTATCTTAGAATTTAATTTAATTTCTCTTTAACATGTTATATAGAAATTGTTTACATAAATCTGTCTAAACCTAAATAAGCTTATGTATAGGAATCATTCCTAGAGCTTAGATGTAAACTTATGCGTATAATTCAGTGTTTGTAGTGGTGTCTTCAAACGTTATCGCTTGTTAGGAAGCCTTATTTCCCATCTCCCTTACTTTTGTGATCAGAGATTCTGACCAGTGACTTATAATAACTGCAATATATAAATATTTTCATCGATCCTCAATACAAACTCGTGATGCACAGCGAAGGATTAACAATGATATCCTCACTACTAGTAACTGAGTCTCCGGATCCCTAGACTCACTATACGAACGAGAGCAACGTTGTTGTTATTCCATGGTAGTATATACCAACTATACCATATAGTACCTACCATATAGTACATATAGTATTCTGTAAAGACGTGTTCCTTCTACAGCCAGACCAATTTGCATATATAATAAATTTAATTTTATTAAATTTATAAATGCTTGCACATTCATGCCTCTACTTTAATAGAATCTATTTATTTTAAGTTTAAGTTAAAATAAACATAATATACACAATACAGTAAATCAACAGAAAAGCGCTTCCACAATTTCCCATACTATTTTTAAAATTCGTGAACAAAGATAGTGGATCAATAAAACGAAGCAATAAATGTCGGGGTTGCGTTTCGGCGTGGCAGTCGTTGGGGCCTTAAATAAACGATGTGTCATTAAATTAACATACAGCAATATATCTGCAAGGATACGGGCTATCCAATCCACGCTCTTAATACTACCACAATCGCTTTAAGCGAAAACGGAACGTAGTTGCACCGGTACAGTTTGGGGACATTGCAATGAATGATGTCAATGCACCGTTTCGCCTCTTACAATCTATTTTTCACACGAGTCGTTTTAAGCATTTTAACGATTTTGACACCGTCGTGACAGCGTACTTTTTATCTTAGGCATACAGATATGCTGATAAATGAAGTTATATAATAGAAAGTACGTATGATTTCATGCGTACTTATTCATACGTAGAACACCACGTTGTACACAGCAAGCATCGGCTGGCCCGACCTGGACAAGGAGCACATTCAGACTGATTACCACCGTAAAATTGCAACATATTGTAATTGTATTGTACTGCGCATGGGGATTGCAATGATATTCAGAGATGCTATAATTGACAAAGAAGTATTTTGTCATAGTCCGCGATGAAAAAGCATCTTTGCCTTAACTCGATACAGGGAATAGAAGTAAGCCGTAATAGTCGAAAATGAGTTGAATGCTCGTTTGTTATATTCGTCTTCATAAAAAATGGTCTTCTAAAGTTTCTTATTTTTACTTCTTGTATATTCTTATCCGCAATTATCTATGAATATAGAAGTTTAAATAATTTCCGCCTTACTTTTCAAGATATACCTACCTACACGCGGAACAAAGTTACTTTTTAATTAATTAATATATTTTTTGTTTATACGATTTTAGATAAAATACTGAAATGAAAAATATAAAAGAGACGCTTTTAACTCAAAATGTTAATTTTAAAATTTTTAAAATAATCTATTTAAAATAAAATATATCATTCAAAAAATATACCTAAAATTATAATTAATTTACCTTCATCACCTTACGATTAAATTTTAATTTCAGGTAATTATGAAGTGACAGTTGAATATGCCCATGAAAGCAAAAAGTGGATAATCGCACAAGGTCATAAAACGGGTAGCAACGGGAAGCTCACGAAAAGTGAAACGTCTGTATTTCTTAATTTTCTGTTGCTCAACCGGGACAACCAAACGGATTTGAAAGTAAAGTTAGTAACAACGAAATTATGGCTATGCGTTACAATGTAAATGAATTCTGATACAATGATTAAATTAATAATATTTAATAACATTATTCATTAAAGATTTATATTAATTATTATGTACATTCAAAATCCAATATTATTTATATGATAAGATAAAAAACGTTAATATTGTTATATTGATATAATAATAAAATATTAATAATAATAAACTTCTTGCATTTCATTTAAACATATATCGAATACGGAATAATACACACGCACCCATCATGAGGTAATTTGGTAGCTCATTGTCCGGGTCTTCGCTTAATGTTAAGAAACTCCCGATATGAGATCGATCCCCAATGTGTTGCTAGACCCAATATATAATTGCAGTATAAAGTTTTGATATACCAGGTGTTCGACCTTGACTAACATATAGACAGAAAATTCCAATTGCGACTATAACCCATACCCTCTCAAGAGATGCCTATGCCTAGCAGCAATCTTCTTTATCCACTTACTTACTATCACAATTGAAAACGTTAATATTTTATATTTTAATTTTTTAACATGGTAATACCGCAATGATGAATTTTCTTAAAGTTGGGCATGGGCATAAGCGGAAGGCATCACCTTGCATCAAGTGAATTGCGCTTTTATCTCCCTTATATCAAATAATAATATTTGTCAGCCGCTATGTCGCTAGTTAAATGAAATGATCTGAACCACACAATAATAAAGAGCCAATTATAAGTTACTACTAACCACAAACAGTAACAGAACACTAGTATTACAATAGTAAATATTAATTTAGTCTAACCACAATACATTAAATACAACAAGATAAAAAGATATTGTGTTAATAGTGACATTTTTAAATGATTAAAGTGGAAGACGGCATTGTTCTCACTATGAATGTTGTTACTTATTCCTGATGACGAAGCATTCCACACATCAAAATTATTCCTTGCCTAAGACGGATATCGCTGTCGTGGGGCGCAGGAATTATCAACCAACAGGTGAACTGTGTGTTTAGAGCTAGAGAGTGCGTAAAACAAAAAAACGTCAATGGTTTAGGGTACGATCTTTGAAACTTGACGTCATAGATTCCAACCGAATGGTTAACGAGAATGTTAGAAATGTTAATAACATTGCTAGATTTTTTAATAAGAGTATATATATTTATATATATAATATATTTTATTTACACATTTATTTCGGATAATTATGTCCACATTTTATAAACCAATGGTTTAAGGTACGGTCTGCGCCTGGCACAATCAATTTACGCAGAAAGTTAGTAATGTTAAAATGTTGCAGAAAATTAGTAATGTTAAATTATGGTACACTAAATTTTATCCTTATATTTTTAGAACATTTTCCAATGCTGCGAGTAAGTGACAGTTGCAATACAACCTTAAATTATATTGAAAGATTATATTAATATAAATATCTATTATCCTCTTTATACTTACCAGGTCCTAATCATACATGTCATTCATAATTTCTTCCATAAAGCGCACACCTAGGTACATCCAATACATGTCATATTCATCTTTCCCCTAGTAATATGATTTTCATTTCACGTCATTAATTGCCGAAACCATACCAGCTTGGAAATTCGTTTATATATGTAGCTCAAGTACTAATATGTACCGTAATAGGCAGACAGATACTGCAGACATGTGCCCAACTACTCGTTTTAAAAGATAAGTGAAGTCCTCTGGCGCCATTTGTTTTTTACTGTCAGCTGACAGCACCATGAATAAAATATAATTTTTACCTACAGATTTGTCAGTCGTGGTCATATTAACGATGACAATCGACCACTCACTCACTTTATGGCAAGTGATAATTTGGTGCCTAGAACCCTTCTAGAACCTATGAATGTAGGACTCATACGGAACATTGCAGTGTTAAGCTACTATTTCGCAATGGTATATTGTGTGTGTGTGGTAGTCCCTGTTGAGCCAACCCATTCATGCTGCAACTAGAAACCTAATGCAGCGTGGACTGTATGTACTGTCAAGAATCTATATACAGATTCGAACAGGCATGGTAAATATACGCTTAATATATACGCTTTTAGTTTTATTGTTAATTTGTAATTTTCAATTTTGCTCTAAATAAAATGTAATAGCACATTTTGCGTTCTGTATGCAATAACTGGTAGGGTTTGTGGTTTTATAGACATAAATATTTATTATAGATTCGTGCGAGACCAACTTTAAAATTGCTATATCTATTTTATTTGTCGACCTATTTAAATGACTCAAACACTGAATGTTATCCCAAGCGTATCTCAATACATCTCATCTTTAAACAAATATCAAAATTTACTATATAGCCGTACTCCTTGCTCCAAGAAAATTGAATTGATATCTTCCCTGATTGGTCCAAATTCAATCCACTTCATTTTGCCAACACAAATATCCGAGAACGATCCTGCGACCGATCCGTTTATCAACTCTGTAGATGGTAAAACTACTAAGTCTTTACTTAGAGGCACATTTATTGTTTTTACCAACGTTTGCACAACAAAGAATGGAACTGTAAAGATAGAGAAAGGATTTCTCAGCCCCGATCCTCAGCTTTAGTATGTAAGTCTTTGTTTCTTGCGATAGTTAAATACAGTTCACCCGCATTTTGCACAGGAATATATATATGAATGATAAAATAGACCCTCATATGTGCTCCACTCAGTTAATTTATTGTCTTAAGCTGTCCACGTATATTTTCGGACAGAATAATTAAGCCCCAGTTCATTTGAAATGCTATATCGTTAATAATTGCCACAATCAAGCGAGTCCTAATTTATCCCAATCAAGGTTTATACCTATATAAATATATATCAAACTGCAGGTAGACTTTGTATGGAATAGGAATAATTAACCTAACATTTATATACATTAACAGCGACTCTAACGAAGCACGAATAAAAGTTGACTCTTAAAGTTCAAGCAATGAAAAAGTAACGTAATTCGCTTTGACTGTCGAGCTTTTTAGTTAAACGAACAAAATCCTCGTAATTTATCGGCAAATAGTATTTTATTTGTTTTAGTTTTAATTTGACGTCAGTAGCATAAAATAAACCTTATAAATTCAGCTTTCACAGAATTCCAGCGTAAATTTGCAGCTTCGTTGTGTTTCTTTTAGTTTGTGAAAACATATATGTACATGTATAATACATATATAATGACTGGTAAGGTAGGATTACATCTTAGTCCTCAGTATTGACAACGCATTTGCATTATGATTCCTTATCAAGGATGAATGTGGGTGTTATGTGTCACAGGAATCACTCACTAACGTCTTCTTCTTGACAGTGGTAGAGCTACACTGCAATTTGTTTCTAGCTGCGGAATGAATGTGTCAGCTCGACCGGGGTAGGACCAGTCCCTCACAGAATACCAGCGTAAAATAGCAGCATAATGCTGTTATGTTTCATCTGGTTGTTGTTGGGATCCGGGGACCTTTATTACTGGTGACGAGGGATTCCATCTCAATCCTCAAGGGTGACAACGCATCTGCATTATGATTACTTGTCATGGATGAATGTAGATGTCATGGGCTGTAGGAATCACTTGCCATCAAGTGAATGGTGTGTTCGTTTGTTACTTTCTGTGTAATATCTTCATCGTACTTATACGTAACACCTACCGTACTCCGGTTAAACTGTGTCTATATGTCACCCCTATCATATTGAACGCACAATGATTTAACGTCATTTGTAAAGTCAAATCACTTTAAACAGATGACTGGTCGGGCAAATAAAATCTGTCGTCTGCACCCGACCGACAAGTGTTGAATAATTCATAAGTGTACATCGCAGATCGAATTAGGGTTTGTTTGAGCTTCGACGTATCTGTGCCCTATTTGCATTTACGTGTTGCGATACGAGCGCACTCCATAGAATCTAGTTTCTTAGTCATAGACAATGGGGTCATAAATAATAAGATATCATCAATCAATAATAGTTTAGTGAAAATTAAATTTGTCAAGTACAAGTAAGCTACTTATTCTATTGATTACTCGTATCTAGTGTGTTAGTTAATAATTTATAGCGGTGAGGTAGTCTCTGGCCGTCGTCGGGTCGACTCGACCGGAGAAGAATCGAAATCGGAAGTATCCTCACAGAATACCTGTATGCAGCAGCAAAGCTATGCTATGTTTCGTATGGTGAATGTGTTTTATATTATAAAAAATTAAAATATTTTCATATCGGTGGTCGACTTAAATTAAGTCTTAAGCGTATCGGTGTAATTAATATTTGTTATATTTATAACAAAAATCAATAAGTATAACATTATTTCGCTCTTGTCCTCAATAAGCACGAGTTCTTAAAAAATCCAGTAGTTAAACTTTTAGTTTAAAATTGTACAAAGTCACGTTGTCGACTGTCACTGGACTATCGTTTGATGGTATCTTGACACGAACTCTTCGAGCGGCGCCATTCATAGCGGTTCAAGACAGACACATCGCCACGGCGACGTGAAAATCTAGAATAACGTTTACATTTTATCCGATTATTTTTAACGCTACACAATGTTATGAGGTTACTTTATACAGACATGTTTGATGTTGTTGTTAAAGTACTAGGTACAGAGTCCTGAATGCAATGCCTAGCTTTGGATGATACTGTATAGGATTTTTCTTCCGATCTTATTGTGCATGCGTTTCACAGCCTGTGCAGTTTACACACCGTGATTGAACTTAATTAAAAGACAGCATTAATTTAAAATTACATATTTTAAATTTATTACTCTAAGGACAACTTTTAAGTTTAGAAATAAAAACTATTTGTAAGATATTGTAAAGCATCTTAACGCCCTGGCGGTAACTACTAATTTACCTCCTCCTGATTTCAAATTAAAAAACAATATTTTCCCCAATTTATAGCCTAGCCTGCGGATATTTTTGAAATTACTTTACCGATGTGGGCGTCACCAGAATTGTTATTCATAATTGATTGGCGACCGGTTCATCCGTAAGGAGCATAATAAACGGTAGATTCGTAAGGACGAAATTTATAACTATAATTTAGTCGTAAAATATTGATCGTACCCAACAGTTCCGCTACGGACAAAATCCCCACCGACCTTACATGGTCAATCATATTTAATTACTCACATAATTATTTCTCTCATTTATTTTAAATATAACAAATGATATAATTTAATAGTTGTAACTAAATATCATATTAAAATTAGGTTGCTATAAAAATAAATTAAAAACTTTATAATTAATAGTAGCAAATAAAATTTCTCATCTTCGTTTACCTTCTTAATTTTGTCTTTGATATATTTTTTATATTCACTAATATAATAAAGTTAATGTTTACGATTTTGCACTTATTGGAATTAGAAATAAGTGTTGATATAAATCATGTGTTAATTTCAATACATATTTCTTATCCTAAATGAAATCAAACCTGATCTATTAATCAAATTACTGATTGCACTTATTGAATAAAGAATAGTCCACAAGTGTCTTTAAGCTCGAGTCTCCCAATTCTGTGAACTAAAAATGTCACTTTGAACGCATTGCACAGCGAATTTAGGCATCATTAGAGGCCGTTGATTCTTAAAAGCAAGTTGAAAGCAAGATATAAGTTGAATTTTTAATGTTGGTATTACATTGTAATACTTAATATTATAAAACTACATTAAATATCATTACGTTCATAAATAAATCTGTTGTGTACTCTTATTTGTCTTAATTATTGAACAGATTGCGACCCCCTTTAGTAACAAACGCGACCCCCCAGTTTCAGAAACAATGTTATAAACAATAGGCCTAACTTCATAATCAGTGAAACTACTAGCAAATGTACACCCAAAGTTACTTTTATGAATAGACTGCGAAACTCAAGTGAGCAAAAAGTGCTAAATTCGGTTTCCATGTCAATTTCTGCTTCAGTTACATAATATGATGGAGTGTGCTCAGAGAGTTGTTCTAAAAGAAATGTTTTAAGGCAGAGGGCCAGTTTCTTACGGGACGTCAATTGCTTTATATACTTGGATGCATGAGAAATAAATAGAATAAGTGATATTATGAACGCCAATCCGCCGCCGCTCCCGTCCTTTCCCTACACCCAGCACTCACAACCCAACACACTATATTATGGCTGCGGTTTTACATTTTTACGACAAGCAATTTCACATAAAATATTTTATGATCTCAAATACTTGTAATTTGGCTACTTAATGTATATTTAGACACGTCAATTCTTAAAAACGTGCACTTATACCAATACGGTGAGACGTGAATCGTATAAAAATGTTCTATAATAAATTCAAGCCAGCCGAGTGCTTTACGCATTCAAAATCCTTTGTAATGGTCCCCACGTACCAACCATATAGGAAAAAGATGCCTGAATATATTTTAGACCGTTATGAGTTCTTTTATCACATAGGATGAGAGTTATAACCGTATACTTATATTGATATTTAAGTTATTGTGAAGTAAAATATCCTCCCACTGCCAAGCAAAGAGATAATGTGTGCATGGCGGCTCTTAATCACAAATATTTCATAAAATCCATATCTTAAAATTACAATTTACATTTAAGTGGTTTCGGTTCCTGAAACAGTATTTTCATTGATTTTATGAATATGTGTGATGAACGACCACTGAATTCTCATCGACGAATTCGTGCTGCAACACATCCAAATTCACAGAAGAGTGGTTTTAACCTTTTGATTAAATGTCCATTTGGGACAAATTCATTGAAAAATAAATAATAAACCCCTATTATACGTGACATTATATATATTTACGTAATAGGATCAGCAAGTTGGAGTGGCGATGGGCTGGCCATAGAATCGATGACCGATGAAAATGAAAGGATCTTGAATGGATGGAAAGGATCTTGGATTGGCAGTCGCAATGGAGGACGACCCTCTATTAGATCTCATCTCACAATTAAATCAATCATACCAACTAATAAGTCCAATAAAAACTGCAGTTCTAACAAATACTAAGTGTATTGCCGTGTTTGAAATGAATTTCAAAGAAGTCAGATTCGTTAATCTATTAAGGGTGATTCCGGTATATAAGGATTAGATATTAATTAGCTATATCTGTTCGTGAGTTAACAAAATTAAAACAGCGCCACCCACTGAAACACTAAAAGAAACTGGTTACGACAAGACTTTTGACAATATTTGAAAGAATTGCTACTGTATTCCCGTCAAGTGACGGGTAGACTAGTTAGTGGTAAAGTGTATTTTAATTTGCTAATGATTACTACCAATCACTCTTTTCAAATAGACTACCCACACGAAGCCTACTTAACCAAATCAATACAGTTAATTCTATACGAAAATTACACTGAATATATTGTTTTGTTGCGTCCGGTTTGCTATAATTATTAATTTATTTAAAAATGGTAGGGGATCTCATTAAAATTAAACTCCAAACTAAGTAACGAGTAATGTATAAACATTAAATGACCGTAAAACAATCAGTGATAAAACTTCAAATTATCATAAAAATATTTCTATCCGCTCCACTACATCACTAATTGTAATTAATTCACAATATATGTGTGCAATTGATAATGTATTGACGCAGCCTACTTGCACACGTATATGAAAGTAATCAAAAGCTTTCACGGTAATTTAATTATAAATATGGCGTATATGTAGAATGAAATACCGCACGTCTAGTCTATCCGGCTAACTGCCAACATAATGCCTTCACCCAGGCCAACCACTTTCGCGAAACATGGACCGGCTTTTAGCAAAAATTTGATCAGTGAAAGTCAAGAGTAATACCGCGTAGAGTGCAGCCTGAAGGGAGCACTCGATTCATTTAATCGATTCTCCTTCGACTCTAACAGATAAAAACTATTGAAAGTGCCGTCAAAGAGAAACTTTACAAAGGCAAGGCTTAAGAGTTCTATTGAATTCGTTTCTATGCTTCATTATTGCCGGAGAGCTTTTACTTGCACAAAAACAATTTGTTAACCGGCTCCTAATGACGTTGGTTTAGAACTGCGATATCGGTTTTAAATGATTATGCCCAACAACTTTTAAAAAGCATTCTAAAACGGCCATATTAACTATAAAATGTCTGGTTGAATAATCTACGACCACCCAATAAAACACACAAATGATATTTCGACGCCACATCGTCAATTACATACAAACGCGTGGTAAATTGGGACGGACGTAAAGAATGGTGCGTCAATGTTTTTCGACATCGGATGTCATGCTACGTAATAAGGTTTTAAATTAGGTACTCGTGATCGACTTCAGGCACCCTCCCTCGCCTAATAAGAATTATAATGGCATTTATATACAATTGGTTGCATAATGTTAAAACGGTACCTAAGTCAATTTACATACACACTCCGATGGCATTTCCCTCATAACCTTTTTTTTAATATTAATAGGACTGACATATTTCGATGATGCTATTAAGAATCTTATCTTAACTACGAAGTTAAATGTAAAAATAACACAATATTGAATATTGTGTTGTATTCACACTTTAGGGATATTTTTTTTATTGTTTCTGATTGCTACTGTTAGCCCGAGGGCTTTTACAGTTTCACCGGGTTGAGAGGTGACCGAGTGCTTATGGCGCCAAGCCGAGGCTCAGCTTGGACGGTTACCTTGTTCCGCGAGAGCGTCTGACTCAAGGGTGCCCGAGAGGATTTAGGATCGCCTGAGAAGGATCAGGGCATAATCTCAGGGGCATTTTATTTAAAGATGTTACAACCTTTTTTACATTTTTATTCCTCTTTAAGCGAATCCTGTTTCCAAAGATCTTTGGGTTATATTAGTTTCAAAGTTCTATTTTCTTTCATGTCCAAATAGCTTTAAAACAAGAATTAAGTTTTAATAACAAAATATAACCGATAATTTTACTGATACACACATTTTTCAATTACGAAGGTAAAATAATAAGTTATACCGTCATTGTCAAGAGCCAATATATGGTAAAGTCGATTCGCTATCGGCAGATATGGAGTCAATTTGCAGTAATGCGGCGGACGGCTTCGAGTTACTTTTTATACTCGGGGTCGTTGACTCCAGGCTAAACATATAATATACGTATTGCAATGTGTCAATGTAACAGGATACTTTTTGGCCTTCCCTGCAAATTATACTAACGGGTTAATTTGATCAGTCTTAGGTTTTAATTGAGATAACATATTTTGATGTTTTTATTATTTGTTATTACAAACTACCAACAGTTTAATGGAACACTTGTTGTTTAACGTTTAATAATAAATAAAATAACTGACAATCAACAAACAAATTATATATTTTTTTTAGCGATTTAATATATAATAAACGCAACTTTTGAATCTTCTAAATCTAAACGAATCTCTGCATGTTGGCTCAAGTAAAGCATGGCCTCCTAATAAAGCAAGCAAGGTAACATTTAACAGAACTCGACCTTGAATTAAAAGGAAGGTCGGTTCAAAACCTGACATTTTTAAAGCAAAGTGTTAACACTTGGAATGCAGTATCGCATACTGAGTATTGTAGGTTATGTCTAATGCTACAACATAATAAACATAGTATAGTGTTACCTCTATGAAGATAATACTGGTTTTCACCTGCTCTTTCATCACACTATATTTGTTTATATTATCCAATAATAAGGAACGACATCAATCCTCAGGCATAATATATATTTTATCAATATTATAATGGCCGTAAAGGAAATATTTATTGGTCCGGAAATAGTGTATTTTGCAAAGCCTCAGTATGAGACCAGTAATAGCTCCGACGTTGGAATTTATTCCCGGTATCGATCCCGTTGCTCTGCTTAAGAGAATAGCCGTATTTGTCGTATAATGAAACAAACATTTTAAATAACCACCTTTAAACAAAATAAGTGGATCCTTCAAAAGAGTACTCCCCTCTCGACGCTCAGTTCATTTCATTTCAGTTTAAATACTGACGAAATATATGTATACTTAGTTTCGCTTTTGAGCAGCAAATGAGAGCGCGACGCTGACAAGTTTAAAGATGTTGATAAGAGCAGCAACTTCGTCCCTGTTGTCACATCGCCGCTATTTATCTTCTCACACAGTGGTGGACTAATTACGACAAGTTGTATTCATGAATAAATTTAAAAAAATGCAAAATACTTTTTCCCATAATACCAGTAAGAAATGGCAGCATAACGCTGCTGTGATTGTGTGTATGATGAGTGACATCCGGCGATTCAATTACAGATAACGAAGCACTCAAATCAGAAATCAGCACGCAAGTTTCAAGTAAATCTGTGTGTTAACTAGTAGTACATAAAAAAATGAGAACGCATAAAAATGAGAATGAGTTAAAAATATAGTAAAGTGATTCGATAGAAGTAACGAGTACAAAAGTACAAAAGTGTGAACATGTGTCATGACGATATATAAACATCCACATCCGTATTGGATAAGAATTATGCCTTGTCACCTATAAGGACTAAGATGGATTGCCTCGTAACCAATGATTGGGCATTGAGTTCTCATCACAAATGTAGGAGGGATCTGCGGGTATTTTACGCTATATTCTAAGAAAGCTTAATCTTTCTTCGACCCGAATCATTCGTTCTAAAGCCGGTTCTACTACGTATTACACGTATTTTGCTTAATATTAAGTCTTTTGTAATATATTTTTATCATTCTGTTATATTTTAAAGCAAAAAATATGACTGAGTTTGTCGCAACTTAGATCGAACGTTTGATTAGAAATATAAGATAGTGTCTGTTGGCGGGCAAGAGTACTGTTATATTCATCAAAATATCTAACGCTATATAATTGTTAAAGGCTTGCTCCATGGCCTACATACCTAGAAATCTCTCATGAAAGTGCCGGCGAACACTACAAACATTTGCACCTACACTAAATCGCAACAAAAATACTTGTTTTAATAAATAACATCTTGACAGAGAATTTATTACATTAGGAAGAATTTATTCATTAAGGAAGAAATGATGAGTGTTGGAAAAAAAATAGTTATAAACATTTTCTTTTCTTTTCTCGGGCCGGTGTGGCGACCTCTATTAGTGGGTAACCAGCACAAGGGCTGCAGAGAGGAAGAATCGGCTTGGACCGTAACCTTGTTCCGCGTGAGCGTGTGACTCGAGGGTGCCCGAGAGGGCCGAACCACGGCTCGGTCAGTAGCTTCTGACTAAGAATTATCTACATTAATACCAGTATTATTTTATAAACTAATAAGTATTTTTTCTGGTCGGAATTTTAATAACGAGATTTTATTACAACATAAATTGATCACTTTCTTTATTCTTTCAATTCTTAGGACCTGATTTAAGTCCTATCGCGTTAAATTCAGAATTGATAACAATAAACTTATTTAAGAAATATAATAAAACGGATTTTGGTTAAGACACTGCCTATTTAACGTCGCAGGCTCCAGCACATTTTAATAGCAATTATGTATTTCTCGGTGGCCGAAGCTCTTAACAAAAATTTAAATTCAAATTGGATCGTAAACCCAGCACTACCGACCGAGAGTTGGGCATTTTCAACAATCCGACGGATCAAAATTTAATTGATCCATTTATTTTCGTTGCTGTCCACCTTATTCGAAAATTCTTCAATGGTACATTGTTTCACGTTCAGTAATAGAATAACACAGAAGGTTTTATTAGATTTCAGATTTGTGTCGTCGTGTACTAAAGTTATGAGATCTAAGAATAGGAATTTCACAGGAAGTGCTTGTTCAGCTCGGTATCCGTAACGAACGGTAGCACTTGACTCCGGAATTATTCTCATTCTGTCACACCCGTAGAGTTAGCAATTTATGTAGAGACTGATCACTTATGCGACTTAATATAGCATTTATTTCGTCGATATAAAATCGAAAATCGAGTGTGAAGGGAACAACTTAAGATCCTCTTGAGACGGTTGACGACTCATGTACTAAAACCTATATTAGCTTTTAGTATTATTGAGCTCTAAGTGCAATTAGCTATTAGGTTGACATTTCATTACTCCAGTTCACATTCAACGTGAGTCGTTAGTTAAGCGACCGGGTTGCCAGCGGCAAGCAGTTGATTAGCTTGTAAGGAATATTTGTGCTAGTTTTCGTGCCGTGCCTTATCTATCTAAGACAGCACCACCAGTATCTATCATCTTGTAAGAGTAATTGATTCCGATACGAATCTATGTTGATGATAAATGACAGACTCCAACAAACAAGTTTTTACGTTTGTTCCTATTTGTTATACAAATTAGTTGTTACTGTTACATTTCTTATACATATTCCGTGATGAAAATTTAAAAACAACAATAAATTAGAAATATTTTTTTTACTATTTGAATTCGAGAATTTATGGTAAGATAGTTTGACATAAACTATATTTGTTATAATTGACCTTTTTTAATATATAGAAAATGATTTAGTTAATATATATATATTACTGCCAATGCATCATTTAATTCATAATAAAACATCATCTTATAAACTTTGTGTGAGGCGCAAAATCCCGTTTAACTTAACAGCACACTCCGGCTTCGTATATCGAGGCGACGCGTCAGAACGCCAGGGGCTGTGCTTACCTCGACGAACTGCCGACCATATATGGAGCTGACGGCCGCCAAGCTCCGCCACCAATTTGCTACAGGTTGTGACAAACCATGCAACCGTTTTACATGCGATCTGCATACTATTGAAATGTCAACTAGGCGCCAAGTTTCTAAGTCGCTTCTTGTAATGTAGAACAGTAGACAAAGGTTGTGTGTTAAATTAGTATGACTAATTTAGTCATACACCCAAAACATCTTATGTGTTCTCAAGAATTAATGATTCTTACTCAACTAATTTGCTTTTAAATAGTTTAATGTCCTATGAATTGAAAGAAAAATATATAATAAAAATAAATAAAAAATATAATATTAAAAGAAATGTAAGATTTATGTCGTGGTATTTTGAACGTATCATCCGTCAATACTAATTTTTAAAGTTTCCAAAACGCTTTTTTAAAAAAAAAGAATAGTAAAAATCCTTCATAAATGCTATTAGTTTCCAAACTGTAGTTTTTGGAAAATAATCATAATCCACTACACTATTATTTTTAAAGGTTGATCTTGAAAAGTTAATAAGGTCATTTAGAAACTATAAACACCAAGAGATATAAACACTAAACGCTAAAACTGGAATTCCTTCATCAAAAATGCCGTAGAACTCCAAATCGGGTCTCACAATCGAAGCATCGTAGTATGTTGAAGCGATGGATTATTATGTAGCCGAATATGGGATGGAGGAGCATTCGGGAAAGTGATGTAAAGGACGCCGCCGAGGACGGTGATCGGGATGCCGCCTTAACTACACCGTGGTTATTTTAGGAACCGACGGTTCCGCGAAATCACGCACGCGATGGCCGTAGTGCGTTCTCGTGAGCTGGAATTTCGGTGCTCTTCATTTTTTGCTAATTTGTTACCCCCGGACCGGCGTTCACAGATCACACGGTATTCGAAGTATTTAAAATGCTTTCACAATTTTTCAACACGTTCATTTCGCTTGTGTGTTGCGAACGGAACTGGTTTATTTATAAAAGTAATCAAATTTTTTGGACGTCAGATTTGTACATTAGATTTATGATTTTACTATACTATTAAAAGATAATGTTTTGCGTTAAAGCGTTTTTACTTCTTTGTATTACAATGTAAAGCCACTATATTAAGCACATTATAACTTGAAATTTGCTTAACAGATTAAGCTGAGTTTAACGGATAAAAATGCTATGCTGCAATTTTTTTATATTTATTTCATGGAGATAATTAAATATCATACATTATTCTGTTACTTTATAGATTTTTTTATAGCTTATTATTTTTTTTTATAGTTTTTTGACTTAAGTAAGACAATGAAATACTTAATAATATAAAGTATCTCTTGGTTACTAATGTTCCCTGTCGTACTACAATTGCAGCTTTACCGCTGCTCCATATCTTTGAATAGATCTATATATATATATATATATATATATATATATATATATATATATATATATATATAGAAATAGATCTATTCAAAGATATATATATATATATATATATATATATATATATATATATATATCTAGTAAAAAATCATTCATTTAAAAAAGAAATTTATTATATATAATAGAGTTGTACACTAATTTTTCTGACTATAACATATCACTGACGCGTGTCCACAGATAATTTTTTACTTTTATTCATTTATAGTCAAAGTCCATCAAAACCCGTCTTATAATTCTAGTAAATTTCTTTCAGAATTACTTGAGGAGTTTTGATACCGCTTGAGTCTTAAGTATTATGATATAATATAAATTATCTTTCTCTCGTAAATAATATATAGCAGTTTCAATAAAATATAGCAGCAAGCGAAATAATGGTACAATTTATTTGTAGTACGAATAACATCGGTACATCGGTAACCAAAAACAGAACCGTGTACTTATCGCCTTATCGCAGTATATCAGTATCGATAATGGAAGTGTACGAACAAGCCTATACTTACGATCTGCGCACGATAAGCAAAAGTAAGAAGTACCGTGTACTGTGCGTACCAATACAATAATAATAAATATTATTTTCGAACGATTGCCGTACATTTATGAGTACCCTTCGGACACACCTTCCGGAATTTTAAGTAAATATTTAAAGTTAATTATATGTAAATAAATATTTCTATAGTATCACTTAAAAAAAAGATTTTAATCAATTCAAGTATTTTGAGTAATTCAAAATATCTAATTTGAGAAGACCAAGAAACGTACTATCTTGATAATTTATTTATCTCTTTGCAATTCCATCTTTACGGTGATAGTGCTGTAGTTATAATCCACAATCTAACTATGGCACTGAACAATCGGCGTTATGAACGGAGATCCCGTAACGCCTAAGTGCTTATCACAACCTCCGTGGGGTTTAAGAGACCAATATAGTCCGGTAATTTCCCCCAGAGCGGTCGGATTGTATATCAATATATTTACAAGGATTTACAGTTACATTTAGATTAAATTTCAGTAGTGCTTAATATCTTGCCTAAGCCACATTCTGAACCTCACAAGCTAATTTTAATTACTCCGTACTACTCTGTTTACTCCGTCTCGGACATAACATGTATTTTTTTATAGCATGCTAATATTTTTCATCGTTAATTATTAGATACGCCACATAAAGCATTATCGTATCTTATATCGTTAACAATAACGATTTAATAACATCGTCAAATCGATATCAGTGAGGGAATTTTTAATCAAATTCCAGCGACTGAAACTGAGTAAATTTATCGCTTATCATAATATTTAATATATTATTATTTATTATACTATATATATTATATATTTATACTAATAAACGCTTCTATACTTCCGTTCACACAAATTCCATATGACTAAGCACATAACCCTCTTACTGATCTTACAGAGGTAAAATGGTCCATTAACGTAATAAAGGCAGCCTAAGATGCGAACAATATACTATCGATAGCGCCTATAGCTTGAGGATAGCCGATTCAGCAAAATTATCATTATATATACCTTATCTTAGAGTCAAATGCGATATCGAAATAATCACATAGCGATAGATTACATTGACCTTGCTGTAAATTGAGTATTTACGATTTTTTTTTTAACGAAGAGAAACAAGAATTCACTAATGCAAATTGCAAATACGGGCAATGACAACAACATCCGATCTCAATAACTACCAGATGGAGATGCAATATCATCCCTGAGGTGTGAGAGGAATACCTCCGTACCAATTGAGTCTTTAGTGAAGAAACACCGGTGACCTTAAGTAAGAATCGTGTGAGAACATTCACCACACGCAACTCTGCGGCGCCATTACCCTAGTATTTTGTAAAACGGTGATCCTTTCCTGATCAAGGCCACCAATTCATGCTACAGCTAGTTCTTCTTATTTTGTTTTATATATTTATTTTCATACAATTTTACAATGCGTGCAATTCAGTCCACTATTTCACATTTCACCAATTTAGGTTTGTACATGCACTCACGATCCATAGACAGTTTGAATACTTTTTTAAGCCTCAGAGACTTACTGAAAAAGAAACACAAAAATAGGACCAGTATAATTTTTTATTGAGCTGCGAAAATAGGTTCATTGTAAAAGATACACAACTTTCATTATATAAATAATCTAAGGACCATTGTAAACATTATCAATAAATATCTCCATAGACAGTAGAACCTTCTACTACTCTGCCTAGCCCGTTTCGAAATGGGACGTGATTCTTTGTACTTTTAATACTTCCTTTTTATATCTTAACTAGAAATATGTTATCGTTTGTGCATATTTATTTTGACCAGTTTTGCAGTAATAACAAATCTGTCACCTTGTGAGATTCGTAAAATTACAGTCGGCCTGGTTCCATTTTATCCGTACATCTGTTTATACATTCACTTATACAAAGCCATATACAATTACGGCCCGGTTATACGGTTGCAGTTATCTAATATTTTTTTTTACAGCATATTTTCGCTGCAGCATGAAGGAATTCGACAACCGAATTACAAGTAAGAAATCAATCCATCTAATTTCTCAAAGGGGGAATAGCATGTGCATCAGTATTTGTTAAAGTACATGTAAATATCTGAACAAAATAAGTTTAATAAACAGCGGTACGCCCTTATCTTATACAGTGTAGTGACTTTATTTTTAAAACAAAATTTGTAAATAGTTTAAATTTGAGGCGACATTAGACAGCTTGATCAAAAAATCGAAAAATAATTTGCGATTTTAAATTATTTTCTACGCTATACATCGATAAACTGCATCACTAGTGATGCTCTCACCTACATAGACAAAAGACGTAGGTAGTTGAGCGTTTCGAAGAAATGTATAACATGACTCATACGTGAACAACGTCCTTACGCTGTTTGCCGTTTTGAAACGAGACATGCATGCTGAGCTTATTTTAGATTAGAATAGTCGGAAAAGACCAAAGACAATTTTAGTTGTGTATTTGCGCTGTGCAATAAATATTTATCAATAACTCCTTTGAAATGCAAAAACGTCCGTAAAATATGTATTATTTACATTGTATTGTCTCGAAAGCTGCAACTAAAAACTAATTTTATGTTTAAAGTAACCCTATGTTATTGCTCATGAATCGATTCTCAGTCTAGGCGAATATTTGCATAACACAGTTTTTTAAAAGAACGCTGGCAATTATTACCATTAACTGGTTGTGTTAAGAGATGATTGACGAAAAAGGCCAATGGTGGGTTCCAAACTACGTTGGTAAGTTTCGCAGACAAAAGACGACGTGCGACTGTCTCTACTAATCTTGGACAGAAATCATCTGGTGACAAAAAGAAAATGTCACCGAAGTTGAATTCAACAAGCAGGGTATCATCTTCGAACGACTGGAACATGGCCAAGAAAGAGTAGGGCTACCATTATTTCCTGGGATTTTAACTCATAATGAGAATACTATCATGTGCTCATGGGTATCACTCAGCAATCTAAGTATACGTTTTTATTCCTGTATTTCCTAGAAGACGGATATAAAATCTATAAATCTCAATGATAACTTAGTAAATAATAAGAAAATAATAATAAATAGAAACGAACTAACGAGTATCTCTACCACTATAAAAAAACTGTAGGTAAAGTGATGGTTAAAGATATCTTTTTAACAAGATTTTATTAGCGTGACCTGCACGTGTGTAATGTGTACGCATGTATACAGGGTTATTCGTAATTCGACGTATTCCCGTTACGATGTGATAGGGGTGACTATTTGCGAAAATTTAACCCCCATATGCATTACGCAAAAGTGAACCATTTTTGAGTTATCATGTTTTTTAGATTTTTTCAAAAAAGTTAAAAATGCAAGATCAAAAATTTCCTAAAAAAAGTATCAATTTAAAT
This sequence comes from Teinopalpus imperialis, assembly GCA_029286865.1. Lineage (NCBI taxonomy): Eukaryota > Metazoa > Arthropoda > Insecta > Lepidoptera > Papilionidae > Teinopalpus > Teinopalpus imperialis. The sequence goes on from JAGSMU010000009.1 coordinate 2,159,188, forward strand.
CTGATTTTTTCTTCTGATTTATGAAAACGATTAAACACTGGTTATTTTAATATTTCCGTTTAATATTCAATATTACTATTATTACTAATTAATAGTCGAATTATCAATAACCGTATTTGTACTTTTGGTACATTTTTCACCAATCTTCAGACCTCTGAATAATCTGTAATTTTGCACCGATGTTAATATAATAATTACATGACCATGCGTGTTGTTCTGGCATTTTTTTAAATGTAAAAAATATATTCAATTATTTTTAGTGCACTAAATTGACGTGTCAAATGCAATTATAGTGATTAACAAACACGTGCTCTGTGCGATTAAGGAGGATTTCGTGAGGAAACCTGAAGAAAGACATGAAATCCGCAATCTGTAGAGCAGCATTATGGACTACGGTCCAATACTCTTTCTAAAAAGTATTTCAAAGATCACAGTGAGGTCCTGTTACTACCTGAGAGTCCTATTTGATAAAAAAAATATATTAGGTTACAGTTAATGTATTAGTTTTCCGCAATAAACAAACTTTTTTATAATAGTAAAAAAAGGGGCAATCCTATCCCAAATAAGATTCTAAGATGTACATCTTCTGTCTCCTATTAGAAGTTAGATGGAATGCCTCGCGTTACATGTAATTGGGTCCCCGACCCCCATAAATAGGTATTCTCTAAAATTCTCTATTTCTATACGAAACCCAACTGCGCTATACGCTTCGATTTCACATTGATATTCTGTAAAATACTTATAAAGTATTACCAAACTATAAGTACGCAAGTATTAACGTTTTACGGCTCCTAAAAAAGCCCAAAAATCCACCAATCAGTCTACATATTTTTTTTTACTGTTACCTCCACTGGATTGTATCCGCCTAACGATACTAATTAGGTCATATTTAAAATAATAGTCAATTAGAGATTTATTGTACAACAAACAACAATTCCTCACAGTTTCATAGGGAAAATATTATCTACATTGGATACTTATTAACGATTCATAAAATGAAGTTAAACCAAGCAATGTAAACGATAGAAAGTAATATGGCCAATCATTCAAAGAATTAAAACCAAACTAACACAACAAGACCAATTTAGCTGAGCTCACCAAATAAGCAATGAAAAACATTATGAATATAATAAGATAATAAATATAAGAAGAAAATATACATACATATACTTAACCAAATTCACTCCTAATTTGTTTGTAATAAATACCATTCTAGGTCATGTACCATTATGCTTAACCTCTATCAATCAGTTTTTATAAACCAATCAATAATTCGAAGTGCAACAAGTTGTCCGCTAAACACTAAAATACGAAATATAGTTAAGTTAACCTTTAACCAGGTCTATTTATTTAGAGATAATTAACCGAACGTGGCACGTTCATATTTGGATATAACCCGCTAGATACGAAATCAATGTCGCAATGGCAGAAAATGGTAAAACGAAGGAAATATGACTACCTTTATATTTTTTTGGTATTTTCCTAAATCATGTCACTCGTATACATCCTAAATACGGATTCATAACATTATATCCTAAACAAAGACTAAAATGAAATGCCTCGTAATAGTCAACACATATGTATGTATAGTGTATGTGGTTGCACTCACTAGTTACGAAACGAAACACAGTAACGCTAAGCTAGTTCATGGGGTTATATAGTAGTCCAATGCCAATCGACCAGACTTATTTGTTATACAGCTAGTTTATAACTGCGGCGTGAGTCTAACACGTAAAAATAATCAGCGCCGTAAATTAAACTGGCACAAGCAATCGATAGACCCTTGAACTTTAGACCACTGGGAGCCGTTTGGACTTTTAAACATGGCTTCTACATCGGGCAAGTTGAACGTTATAGATTTTATTGTTTCGTTCTAATTCTCAAAAAAAAATATTCAATTATATTCAACAATATACACTATTGTATTAGGTAAACCCTGTAATACTTAGAATTAAATACACCTTTGTTTATATGAGCAACGTTATTTCTATGTTCACTTTATTTTTATTAAAATCATGTTTTACATAAAGTCTATTTGTCTGGTCATCTAAATAAAATTTTTCAATGCCTAAATCAAAATTTACTGTCTAATTAATATGCAATATGAAAATAGAAAATACCAAAAAAATATATATATATCAAAAAGGAAACGCGTTCTTGATTTTAATTGTAGGAGAATAATAGTAAGTAATTAATCATTTCCTTCGATACCGTAACGTAAAGCGGATTAAGGTCATCCGGTGGCAAATGATTTTGGCGCACTTGACCGATTTCTTGGCTGAAATGAAAGTTACTCGTATTTCCTTAACATCAATCATCCGTCAAACTGCTTATCATGTTTCCTTAACTTTCCCTGTAATGAACTAAGATTTTAATTGGCATTTTATCAAAATCTTGGTTGTTGAAAGTAAAAACAAAAGGAAATAAGACTATTTTTTTTGATGTGCTTAATGTATGATACTGTGAAAAACTACAGATGTATAGTAATTACACCAAATAACTGAATACTAGCATCATATCGGCCTCGTAAAAATTATCTTTTATTTTATGAAAGAGTTTTTATTAGAAAGATAATGTCTTACAGATCGAGTTCCTCTAAAACGGCGTTATCATCTATTAATGTTTTAGCATTGGTATATATGTACATAAAAGCACACCTACTCGACGTCAACTTTCATAACATAATATAAAGCCTCTATAACACACCAATCCAATCCAATAAGGTTGGACTAAGTAAGAGTTAAAGGCATGGGTAAATAACAATACACAAAAATCCGAAAGGAATAAGTTCTTTAGTTTAATAACCTTGTCTAGGTTTTAAAATAGGACCAGAACCTAAATAACCATGTATTGTAAACTAATTTATTTTAAGATAATTCCCTTCTCTATGGTATCAGCTGTCGCCAGCGGTATTTCCGAACTGATATGACTTAGGGGCCTTCAAGAAAAGAGCCTACAACTCCTGAAAGGCCGGCAATGCATTTGCGACTCCTCTGGTGTTGCGGATGTTCATGGGCGGCGGTGATCTCTTACCATCAGGTGGGCTGCATGCTCGTTTGCCGCCTATAATATTTAAAAAAATTGAACATAGTCCACATAGTCAACTGATTTAGAAATCTATCAGGTTGAATTAAAAAATAACAAAATACATAATTCCACGAACAGTTATCACGATAAGAGCTGTGATAGACTTGTGATTGGTCACCATTTTTCAATTTTTAATTGATAACCTTATCATCTAGGCTACATTTTTTTACCGGTTAAAAGAAAAGTATTTTATAAAACAAATATATCAAGGTAAAGCACAGGAAATAAAATATACATAAGCCTAAATTGTGTATACAAAGAAGATAATACAAAAATAATATGTATACTAGTACAAATTCAAATGCCACTAGAAGAATTACGAATAAAGATCGATTTTAAAGGATTTAAACCAGTATCTAAAAATATAATTTAAGTTAAACAATAAATAAGTCTTAATAAAATTCTTTATCTTCAACGAACAAAGACGTTTTGTCCGCGTGATAACAACTGTACCTATAATATAATAACACCTGCAGTTATCTTGTAATACGCAGCAGGCGTTTACATATGATTATGTCACGGCCAAAATAATAAAATAACAAAAAATACCGTATATCCCGGTAACTCGTACCACTCCGCCTATTGGCTGCTATTAGGAACAAAATTTTGACATTAATGAGTCAGATCTGTTACCAAGAAGATGACGAATTAAAAGGGAATCTGTGTTTATGGATCATGAATGGTGGTTTCTTATCAAAACTTAAGATAAATATTAAGTCGGTTTAAATATAATTATGTAACAATAATAATAACTAATAATACCACACATAATAAATCATATTTAAATTAAACAGAAGTTTAGATAAATAGATTGGTGGACTAATTTGAAAAGTTAATATTTATTGTAATAACTATATAATAATCATAATGATAAGGTCAATTGTAAGTACACAAGTGTAAAATAAAAAAGGTATATATAAGTTAATACTTAAAACACATGTTACTTCTCAAAAGTAAATGTCACCTTAAATAAAATTACTGATTCAAAGTACTAATCACAACACTACCACAACAGGCCAAGCGTCAACACAAACCTAAGTGTAATTGAAGCTCTTAGCACTGAAAGTTTTGGTCACTTATCGCCCCCAAACGCACGTCATACGCGGCACGCAAAGAACGATGCGTACTCTAGCCGGAAAAGCTTGAAAAGCGTGGACTCACCTGCGTGGGGAGTACAGTCTCCCGGCCCAGGGGTATCGACATTTTGCTAGCGGCGCCGCCGGCCGCGCCCCGGCGCCCGCCCGCGCCGCACCATCCACCGACCCGCCACTATGGGCCGAGCGCCCGTCCGCTCCTACCGATGCCTCGCTCCAAGAAAAACACTTTTCCGAAATACCGATTACCACGACCCTAATCTGTCCGAACACCGCACCGTTAAAAATGGCTCGATTCACACATCACTAATTATTTTTTCATTAAATCGATTTATCACTGGCCGTATTGAAAAAACAGAACCGAAATGACGTTGTGTCAAAAATTGGCGCGAGTGTCACAGTAATGGCGGCCGTCTCAGTAGGCGCGAGCGGGCGACTGACGCGTCGCGCGCATCGCTCGCGCTAAGCTCACCCCGCACCTTCGCGACGGCCCTCGTGCGCCCGCTACGCGATCGCAACCGCACGGGGTCGTGGCACAGCCTCCTTCATCTCGCTCCCTTCGTGATCACACGGACACGTGCCACGGGCGTAGTGCGGTTATCGAACGCGAGTACACATGCGCACATCACTACACAGCACTATCGCAGCCGTGGCTCATTCATTTGAAGGCATCGCCTCGCACAATACACACCTGAACAAATATTATGGGACCGTTGACGACAATAGAAGCGTTGTTTCGACACATGAGCACCAATTAACATTGCCTTCTTCACGATACATCCTGCACTCTTTGGGTAAATTCTTGATCCTAAGAATCGAAAATCTAAACAAAAAAATTCCAATATATAAGATACAACAAGTGTTTTGTCGAAATCTAAGGAGTATATTAATAATACAAATCTTTGTGACTTCTACACGATCCGTTCACTTAAAGAAAAAATCACTAAATTAAATTTATCAGATTCAAATAATTATGTTAAATTTTAGTACATTCGATGTTAGTGATACTTGTTCCTTTTTAGTATAACGTAGGAAGGGTGTAAAGAGTGGGACTGCGTGGGCGCATTCGAGGCTGCGAACTTTAGCCGGTAGTCGCCCACTTTTCCTTTCTACTACGTTCACTGCTCCAGATTACGTCATCAGCCTTAGTGTTTAGGTTGGCCATTCAGTAGTTTCTAGATGTGGGTGAGGCCAGCTGGTCGGATGATACAAAAAGATAGGTTAAGAAACAGGTTCTTGTGATCTATTGAGTAACGAGAAATATCTATGAACGTGTCTGTTTATTTACTATTCTAATAATTATAAAGAAATCTTTATTTACATCAATTCAATAAATTAGTCATGACTATACTATTTGCGGAGGTAGAGCGCATTAAATGGTTATTTCGCGCTATATGATCTTTTATGTTATGTGAATATCTTAGGATAAATACTTTAAGAGGATACGTTTAAAGTAAGATGTGACGTACGTAAGATTTACGTGTATTTATTTTATTTCAACTGTATTTACACTTAAATACAAAATACAAAAAACGGATGCGGCCTAATGCATAAAGGCATTCTTTACCAATTTACTTCTACGTTAGGCAGATAATATTATATAATATTAAATTAACTAACCATTAATGATACTCAAGTGCAATAGTGTATAATTATTGTTTTTTTCATTATATTAGCGGTAACAAACAGTTCAACTGACAGTATGTGAAAACTGTCCTAAACAATGACTCATAATGCACATGTGTTGTCCTCCCTGGGAACTATAATTGAATTTCTCGTCACCGAAAATTGCGTCAACGTCACTACTCTCACCACACGAAACACAACAGAATTATTCTCTGAAGGAGAGTCGAGACGACCAATTCCTTCAAGATTCTATAATTTATATTACACACAATACATTAATCTATTAAAGGATAGGTGATTTCTGAAAATTTAAGGGTATTCTAGTAATAAAAACTCTGAAAAACCGTTTCCACAATACTCTAATAAACATTTAGCAACGTAGGCCGGAACGTCGGACTCACGATCTGATTATCGAATTCCTACTTGCTTGCACTATGATGACCGTTTTATTTATAATTCTTACACACAAGAACACTTGCTAAGAATTACGCTCGGTGTATGGAGACTATAGTAAAATAATAGGATTAAGAACATTCGCAAGATGGAGAAGTGCATTTTCAAATAACGTATTACTGTTATCCAGAAGGACATAATTGAATAACGTTATTAAAACTGTCTGCTTGTGAAATTTCAATATTTCATACAAATTTATTATTATATATAGAAACGTTTATTTCTAGTGTATTTCTTTATTTATGATCAAACAAATACGAAGTACGTTTAGAATGTAATAAACTCTATCCGGTATATACTAATATATAAATGCACTGGTTTGGAAAGCCCACGATTCTAAAGAAACTTACTTTTTTGTTTTATATAAAGAATGCTAGTAATGGTATTAACATTACTAATAATCCCGTTAACCACTCCCGTTAATCTTCTTCTAGAATCTTGTGCTAGAAGATTATTTATGACCATAGACACAACTAAGATTAAGTTTTGCAGACCGTACCTTAAAGCCTAAACCAATAGGTTATTGGTGTTTTTGATACCATTAAAACCTTATAATAATAATAAATAAATTAGAGGTTTTTATAAACGATTAACGATTTTAGTCACGAATTTTAAAAAAGTACTTTCTAAATACGTAATGAAATTAAGAACATAGAAACGTTACACAGACGACGATACTAAATTCGGAACTCTGCTTTACTAGTTCGTGTCACGTTGATTACTAACTTTCTTAATCGAACTAATTCTTGGAATAGGCTATTCAATCGTAAGGCGAAACTTTTAAACGACGCAAATAAACATTACACTTACATTTTCACATACGAAACATTCTCTCAGTACATGTCAATTATTTTTATTTTAAGGAAATATAAATGGACTTTTTGGGATGTTATACCACTGCTATAAAATGTACCATCCAATGTGTATTGTAATAACGCAATGAGATGATTAAGTCATTTTATAAATGATTTTAACATTTCAATGAAGATGACTTACTCATTAATCATAATATCAACAAATTGTGTAATAACCACCAATACAAAAATATAATAAAAAAGTTTAAAACTGTGGTTAGTTTTTTTGTGGTAAGAAAATTACAGACTTTATTTAAGTGCAGATACAAAGACAAAAATAGACAAAGACATTTGTCCAATCATGCCACCCGGAAAACCATAGATGTTTATTTGAGTAAATATTCACAATTAAAAATATACACCTGTCTAATCTGTAAGGAATAGATCTGATAAATACTGCATATTATCATAACAAACACGATAACGTTTAGATTCAAATATTAATAAATATTATTATTAAATATTTCAAATTAAGAAGCGTTATATTGTTACAAATTTATTGTCAATTCAAAAGAAAACATTAACATTGATGTCCAGTTTTAAAACGCAATTCCGATACCTCGTTAATGAATCAAATCTTTATGTAACATAACGTCTTACCTGAACCCCATCCATTCCACCATCATAAAGAGTCCACCTGCCATACGTTGTCATCTTCAAATCAATTTATTTCACACACTAAAATAGACACATTACAAATTTTCATACACAAATTACTTTAGTATAAAAAAAAGCACCATGACGCTTCGGCGAGTGCGAACTCACAACTGCTATATGACACTAGGGCAACGGCAAATACAATATTTAGTGCTTGATTAGCACAAAGTGTGCAAATCGTTCGACGTCGCAGTATGTATACTTCACGCAGATTGAAATTGATTGCCCTCTCAGAAGTCGCATTCATTGACGTGATTGAACAAAATGGATGGAATGGACCTTGTAAGGCGGTTTACTATCGTTAGTAATACAATAAAATACACGCAAAGCTACTTTTTGTTGTAACATTGTATTTTTATGTCTTTTAGAATATTTAGAGCTAAGAAATTAAAAAATACATATATAAAAATACATAAAGTAGGTGGGTATATTCCTTTACTGTAGAGTGAAAGTATTATATCTATCACTACTAAGGACACAGTAAATCAGCACTAAAATTTAAATTGTCTCGGCAACGGATTAGAACTCAGATTACTCGTGCTCTATCAAATTAAGAAAGATACTATAATACTAACAAAGGCAGAGTTACGTTTTTACAATTCTGATAATGTACAACTATCATTAACCGTTTTAAAGACTTTTATTTAATAGAAATATACTAGATATATATACGTATCTGACCAAACTTACATACAAATAAAAAAAATATGTGAGAATATAATTATATATTAAATACGTAAAAGAAAAAAAAGTAGAGTAAATGACGGCAATACAATCAATCAACTACTATACGTTTTGTTATAATGTGAAGAATCTAAATTGGAGCGTCACAGTATGTCGCTGAACAGTACTTAGATGCTAATAAAAATGGCCATGTGGCACCATTCAATGTATTTATTGGCTTAATAAACTATTAATTTATCTCTTGTAATACCTCTTTTAGTGTCAGCTTTTTCTAAAAAAAAGAAACTAAAATATAGATTTTTCTTCGTATCATCTTTTTTCTTACTAGATATAAAAATTACAAATTATTAAGTGTTAAAATTAATATTTAATCTCAAGTAGACAACGCGATAAAAATAGCAGCTATTCCCTTTTCTTGTGTTTCAGTGGTTTTTACGATACATAATCACGTCTCAGCTATTAACTAGCTAGGTACACTGCAGGCCAAAAGTTTAAGACCACCTTAATTAAAGTAGGAACATAAATTAAAACTCCAATAAAATATTAAATGTTTAATCATCTAATAGAACATTGATTGAAAAACAATATACATTAAAGGCGTATAGAAATATTAACAGTCCATGCAAAAATAGGCTATAGTTAGCTAAACTGATTTTTCATCAAAAAGTCTCGGCATACGGGCAATCAATTTGTTAATGGTGTCTTGTGATATATTGTTTCAAATTTCGCATAAAGCATTCCACATTTCTTCTCGCGAGGATGGGCCGATTACGGACGTTCCTATCAAGCTCTTCCCACAAAAGTTCAATGGGATTGAGATCCGGGCTCTGAGGAGGCCAAACCATGTTTTTAACACCCCTTGAGCCTCTTACTCTTCCAATTATCCTCTACATAATTTTGAGCTATGCTTTGGATCATTATCTGTTGGAAAATGAATCCATCTCAAATTAATCGCAACCCGAAAGACAGCACGGCACGAAGAACGGTATTTTGTTCTAAAATGTTTTTGTACTGTTCCTTTTTCAAAATTCCTTCAATTTTAATCAAATCGTCAGTTCCTTGGCTAGATAAGCAACCCCAGACTATAATTGAGCAACCACCATGCTTAATTGTTTGGACTACACAATCTGACATCATCTTTTCTTGGGCACTGTGTCGAACGTAAATTCTACGTTTTGAACCGAATAGTTCAAACTTGGATTCATCGGTCCAAAGCACTTTTTAAAAATCTTCTTCAGTCCAATCTCGATAGGCAAGAGCCCACTGCAACCGTTTTTTCTTGTTTTGCGGCCTTATTAGAGGTTTTCGAACGGCAACGCGACCATACAACTTCGCATCTCTCAGTCGACGTTTTACTGTAGTCAATGATAAAGGTTTAACTCGGGTTTTGTTTACTTCAACGCGGATTTCTGTTGCTGTTAAGCGTCTATTTCGCTTGCTGGTAACAACAATGAAATTATCTTCACTAGACGTGGTAGCTCTCGGCCTTCCCGAGCGTTGACGATCTTGAAAACTGCCCGTCTCCCTGTATCGAGTTATTGTGCCTTAAACACAAGTCTGCGATAACTTGAGTTGTGAAGCAATCATACGTTCGGATTTGCCTTCATTATGTGAAACAACGATGGCAGAACGCACTTCACTACTAATTTCAACAAACAAACCCATTAAAATCCGGTAATAATAAGTCAACAACACGTGTTTTCAGGAGCTAAATAATCATAATTATTGAGCAATACGTAACAAAAGCAAAGTAATTAGTAATGAGGACATTATAAAAATATTATTACGACTCTACCACCTGGCTCTAGCGCAGCGTTAGTCGGTGTTTGAAAACAATAGTTGTTTATTGTCCAATAACTTGAAAGTTAAAAAACAAAAGAAAGACTTCTTTAAATATTCGATACTAACAATAAAATATGTAGATGTGCATTTTTTTCTGTAAATAATTTTTTTTCCTATGGGACTTTATTACAATTGATGGATAATTATGTTGTTTGTGTGCGGTCTTAAACTTTTGGCCGGCAGGGTATATACACAAACTGCATTAAGATTCCTTATCGATCCTTTTTTTTTTACATGAGAATCTCAAAAACTTTACTAAGAGCCAGAAAACTCACTACCTTAGCGACCTGAATCTAACCCTTGAGTCCTAGTAACGACCGCCTATTTTTATTTGCATTAAATAACCTTTAATTGTTTTTTTCCTAATAATTTTTGTTGTATGAAGTCTATTATCATTATAAACACAATTAATTGAGTGATTGTTTTTTACAACTCCTTTATAATTATTTGTAGAAATTACACTAATTTTTTTATGATACTCAAGTTGACAAATGAGACTATAATAATAATTAGCCAGATCGTAAGTGATGATTACGCCCTTTAAAATCAGTCCCCAACAAAGACGAGATGCACATGCTAAGTAACGGGGCCTCTGCGTACCCACACTTATACAAAACGTACCAGCAAAAGCTTATATTTAACGGTTATCGTTTAACGTTTATCAAGAATGAAGGTGGGTGTCATTGGATGCAGAAATCTTTTAGTGATTCCTGCGGCCCATGACAACCAGCCTGATATACTTCTACGTTTGTAACCTTTAAAACGATTGAAACATCCAAAAACGAAACCTAATAAGCCTTTTCAAATTTTTCGCCACCCATCGATGAATCTCGCAAAACATATTATTAAAAGATATCCTCATAAACCTAAAGTACTCCGCACTGCCGCTTCGAATTACAATTACAATTTTTATTAAATATTTATACCCTATTATAAAAATAATAGGCCGTATCCAGAAAATTTCTATTATATGTTATAAGAATATTTATTTAACCTAGGTAAAAACTAAAGTAAAATACATTTATAACCACTTGCAAGATTAAATTAGAAGATATTTGAAGAAGGCAATCATCATTTCACGTATAGTTATGAGTTATGACTAACGTAACCACATTTTGGTTCAGAACGGGTCGCCTGTATATTTATAAATATATTTACAAGTTATAAGGTAAATAACGTAGTTTCCGACATGTCCTTCGCTAGGCGTTAATCTCGAAAAATACTGATGGGTAACGTTCAGGTACACATATCAGGGATTGTTGACTATAATGAAGTGTGCATAATTATCCTCCAGTCAGAAACGGGAACTGATATGACGTACGATGATGACAAATAGTAAAAAACTCTCGGAGCTGATCAGATTGCCTTCAGTAACACCATAACTCGCCGACTCACAGTACCATCTCGAATATACCCCGCGTCCGAAGAAGATCGAGGTACGCCCTCGTAGACCCGATGACGCGACCGCCGACCGTCTCGGCTGAGCGCTCGGTCACCTTTCAACCCGGTAGAGCTGTAAAAGCCTTCGGACTAACAGTGGCCATCAGCCCGGAAAAAATAATTTAAAAAAAATGCCTTCAGTTTATTTTTACCACATGTATGTATAAACAACACCATTAAACAGGCCAGCATTCTACTAAATTAAAAAAATATGAAAAAATACTTAGAAGAAAATAGAAATATTTTATGTTTTCTTGAAGGAGCTCAACTTGTCTTCGAGACGACTAACAATTTCGTGACAATGGGGCTGTCCCAATAAAAACGGAACGTATGGTCATAATTATAACTAAGTAAGAAAGTTGTTTTAACATTCACTATAAGCCTCTCAAGATTTAATGTCTAAGAAACCCATGATTAAATATTATTGTAGGACTTTAATGACCTAACGGTAAGTGTCACTTAATCGGAACTAAATGCCTACTTATGGGACGTTCACATAGGACAGTAAAAGGAAAAATGTTATTTTTGCTTTTTCTGACTAATATTGATGCATTATACCAATTATTAGTCAATATTATGAATTTATTTATAGTATTGCTTTTTGGGACTTATCTCAATTGAAATAGATATATTATATATTTTATAAGTATTTTTGTGTAATACGAAAGAATATGCAAAACAAGAAAGCAGAAGTCATTGGTAGAATTCGGCACTACTCTGTGTCTATCTTGATAAAAAAAACAGGTAAAGAATTTGGTAATCCTTAACTATGAAATTGTTTTATATATATATATATATATATATATATATATATCAATCAATCACCCATGTAATCGATGCATCTTTGCCAACGCAGTGGTAGTTTATTGATGCCCTTCTTGTAAAAATCAGCTGGATGGGAGGCAACAAACTCTTCAAAGGCATTTTGTACTGCTCTCGGGAATTGAATTTTATTCCCGCTAAAAAGTTGTCCAAACTTTGGAAAAAGGTCTGGTGATTACGGTGGATGAGGGAGAGCTTCCAACCCCAACTCTTGCAGCTTGTAGACTGTCTGTTGTGCAGTATGGGGTCGCGCGTTGTCATGTAGGAGCAGCGAGGACGACCGATTGACCAAAGCTGGTTGCAGATGTGCGAGCTTCTCCTTCATTGTCTTCAGTTCTTCAGAGTACACATCTGCAGTAATGCTCATGCCTTTTGGTAAAAAACTGTGACGAATCACACCAGCACTAGACCACCAAACAGTGACCAGTTAAGGGCATTGCTTTGGTGCTGAACCAGGATCTAACCAATTTGCTTAACGCTTTCGATTGTCGAACAGAATCCACTTTCCATCGTACGTAACAATTCGGTTCAAAATTCTTTCATTTCGGTGCTTGTTGAGCAGCGCGAGGCAGGTCTCAACGCGTACGTTGCGCTGCCGATCGTTAAGTTCCCTTGCCAATTTGTCGTAAATGGACCAATATTGTTTTGATGTTAAAATCAAAAGCTGCTGCTAGCTCGGCTGTAGATTGAGTATCATCAGCTTCCACAATCGCCTTTAATTCATCATTGTTAACCAAAATGTCCGGACGCCCACGAGGTTCATTTTTCAAATCAAAATTTCCAGAACGGAACCGGGCAAACCAATAACGGGTTGTGCGTACGTTTGTAAAGTTCTCTCCATAAACGTTGTTGATGTTACGTGCCGTTTGTGCCGCGTTGAAGCCACGACGGATTTCATATTCCATAATTACACGAATTTTTAAAGTATCCATATGAGGAAAAATGTTCAAACGTAATTAAAATACAAAGCTAATCAATAAACAAAAGACTGACTTTGTAAGAATGTCATGTTTTTAAAACAAAATTAATTTGAATTTAGAATTCACAGCCAATCAAAACTTTTTTTTGGTTTGAAATGGCCAATACTGAAGAACGGCAATTTCATAGGTAAAGACCTAATATAATGAGTAGCGTTAAACTACCATATTATACCGGTATTATGGAAAGCGTAGTTATAGTAAGGGCAAGTAAATACATGTTAGCCATATAAATCCAAAGATAGGATTTTGGAACATAATCCGCTGTAAATTGATATGACGTCTTCGTAATTTTTTTATATTTATTTCTTAGTTTTATTATATATTTCCTAACGATGTTTTCCTACAGTACTGGGGTCGAGTATAAAATAAAAACGTACGTCCGTAGACTTGGCTACCTTAGTAAATATATTATATTTATAATAATAATTAAATATTAATTAACGTGTCTTTCGAAGATGACAGCTTCTGATATTTGACCGGAAAATGTCAACGTGTACCTATATCGGCTAGGAGGCCATTAAGATCGATATCTCTTGCTATAAAACGAGCAGTTCTTGTATACTAATGTATAATTTATAAATGTCGCTAGTATCGCTTAATGATTTTAATACTACGATAACTTAATAGAATCACGTCATAGTTATGTACTAGCTTGATATATATAACATGAATTGGTAACCTCCACTGATCGGTTAGCACCTGGCCCTTTCAGAATACCAGAGTGAAAGAGCAGCATAACACTGCTGTTTCATTTGATGAGTGTAAGGATGATGGTGGTGAAACATTTTCTAGATTTTATTAGAAATTCTAGATTTATCTAAGTTTTAGAGAGACACTAAATCAGTTACGATTATACTTTGCGCTACTTGTCTTGTTTCCCGTAATCAGTGATTTATTAAACCCATTGCGAATCTAGTCAAGGCTTTTATTTAAAAAAAAATGTGTTATTTATGGTATAATGGTAGACGAACGAGGCCAGTTTGTCGCTGGTAATTTCTGCAGCCTATAATACCCACATTCATAATAATATTCTCTATAATACATCCGTAATATCACATAACATAATCGTCATCAAATAGATGCATCGACACCCATGAGGGGATCGAATAAAGCCTGCTTTCTCTTTAGCCTCAAAACTATTCAGATAATGTTTTTAAAGCACCATTTCTTTTTCGATTCACTGAAAAATAAAATAACCAGTGGTAGAGCTACACTGTAGTTTGTTTCTAACTGCAGAATGAATGGGTCAGCTCAAACGGGACAACGCCCTCAAAGAATACCGGCGTGAAATAGCTGCATAACGCTATGCATTTCGTGTGGTGAGTGAAGGGATCCGGAGACATTTATTACTGGTAACGAAGCATTCCATCTCAGTCCTGAAGGGTGACAACGCATCTGCATTATGATTCCTTGTCCAGGATGAATGTAGATGTCATGGACCGCAGGAATCACTTTACATCAGGTGAGCTGTGTGCTCGTTTGTAACTCTCAATGTAATAAAAAAATATATTAAACTTGAACTGTCGGCGTTGTGTTAAGTGTTATTCAATCTGATCTGGTTTGGCAGAATAATCAGGACTTTATCATTATCTCAGCTCGTCTGTTTATTCCACTAGTCCACTGCTAAACTTAGACCTCCGCTTGGACAGTCAGAACCGATATTCTGAACAACCTGCACCATTGGCTTCCTGTAAAATTGCAGTTATCTCGCAAAAGTATGGTACCAATTGTCTCCTACAACAATCTTTGGAATGAAGTCTCTTCGAGCATAGATCTTCACTGCAGCTAGAGAATGGTCATGATATACGAGTTTATTCGATTTTATATTCATATGACAAAAAGGTTCATTCATTCATTCATTCTCCATTACCTCTATATTTGTCTTCAAGGGTATATCAGCATATTGGCTCGTCGTAGAGATGTAAATATTTATATACCTAGTCACTTACTATCAATAGGAGAGTGTACTCAGCTGACAAACACTTGAATCCATAAAAGAACATTGACCTTGTTGAAAACGGAATTGAAGACTCCAGCAAAATTAATATTTTTACTTTAATTGACGTAACTTTTGGATATTAAGTCGTTTCTTTGAGTATTAAGTAAATGTATATAACAGTAGAGGGGTCAAGCGAGTTAGAAATCAAATACCTGTGTAGAAATATCCTTATTTTATAAAGATCACAGTTGAGTTTTTTCTGAGGTTATTTATTTATAGAATTTATAAAGTAATAAGAAAATTATTGCATAGTGAAAAATAATTCTGATAGTTTTTTTTTAATTCCTTTTATATCTTATATTACAATATTTGAGTTAAAAGGCAATACAGAAGTAGAGTTACGCCACAGTTAAAACTAGCTATAGCAATAATATGACGGTTCGACTAGAGTAGACCAACTCTACAATGTTTCCTCTCGTGAAAAAGAAGGGAAAAACCATCCATTCCAATACGTGGATGAAAGACACCCGTCTTGAGCTACAAGAATCACTCACTATCAGGTTAACTATGTACTTGGTTGTCATCTTACATCATCACTCCATACTTTGAAAAGACGTCAGGAAAATTTAAGGCTTACTTGGCTTTAAGGGATGGAGACAGTCGGCTACGAGGGTGCGTTTTTAAGTTCTCGCAATGGATGTATAGGAGGGGTATGAGTTATGTCTTTTAGGTCTTAACGTGTTAAGCGACTCGTAATTCGTTTTTTATAAATATATAGTTTTATCATAATTGTGTCATTAATTTTTGAACTATCGTCGACCAAGCAACTCAATCGGAAAGTATGTGTAAAATATGGAAAAAATCGAATATCGCGCCATAATCAAATTTACATTATTTAATTACAAAGCAAGGAAAATTTGTTCACACCATAATGGAAGAGGTGTCATCGGTTTACGGGGACTCTAGCCCGGGAAAAAGGATGATTTGGAAGTGGCACAAACTCTTTAATCAAGGCAGGGAAACACTTGAAGACGACCCAAGGCAGGGAATCACTTGAACAAGACCCACGGTCTGGAATCACTTGAATAAGACCCACGGCCAGGAATCACTTGAAGACGTTCCTATGGCAGGGAACAGGACCTGAGCCGACACCACCACCCTAGATTTTACATACAAAACTCATAACCGTCTTTCGGTACTCCTAAGGAATCCAATTTTTTTCCAGCAACCACAAACCAGCACACAGTTCATCTGGTGGTGTGTTTCCTGCGGCCCATGACATCAGAATTTATCCTTGACAAGTAATCATAATGCAGATGCGTTGTCACCCTTGAGGACTGAGATAGAATGCCACAATAAAGGTAACCGGATCCCTGCACTCACCAGACGAAACACAGCAATATTATACTGCTATTTTACGCTGACTTTTATGCTTTTCTGTGAGGGCGTGGTCCTACCCTGGTCGAGCTAACCCATTCATTCTGCAGCCAGAAACAAACTGCTCTGCACGGGGTCTCCATAATTTTAATCATCCATCTTATAATACAGACCTAGCTCCCAGCGATTATTACCTGTTCCCAAAAATAACAAAGAACTACGTGTGAAGAAATTAAACAATAACAAAGATGAAGAAGTTAAGGACGCAATTTTGGCTTTTTTTTTCATACAAGGACAAAACATTTTTTTAGCTAATTTTCAATTAGGTACTGAAAAATGTATTCGACTTTAAGATGAGTATTATTTAAAAGGAAAAATTATTTTGGTTTTTTTATTTGCAGTCCTTGTCTCTCTTTCCGCGAACTTAAGAACCTCATACCATAGCTAGAGTAGCTAGGGACGCATTGACCTACAGGCGCAAGGGAGACAATTGCTACATCTTGACAACCTTATTGGCACTTACTCGATTGGAATATTTATGGGGAAACGAGTTTGTTCAGCAGATGGCGCTGTTGTATATTGATTACTGTGTGTGGATATACCGAATAAATATAATAGATTTTCATGTACATACTTCCAGATTATAAACAATGAAATAAAATAGATTAGATAACAGTATTGGCAAAGATTATATTCGGTATGGAGTATTTTAAACCTTTACCGGATTACAGTATTACTGTGGACTATATACAATGTTACATGAATAAAGATTAATTGAAACAAACTTCTCGTAAATATCTGGGGGCGGCTAGGATACGGAATTAGATATATGAGAATGCAAAACCCGCATAAACTTGGTAGCACAAAACATTAAAAGCAATCCTCTTATAACCAAACAACTCTTCGATAGAAACACAATTTAATTATTACTACCTATTTTATTTTAACACAAGTTGAACTAAAATGATAATATTACGCGGAATAGTTTATCGATTACTTCGTTTGCTCAATCTTAAATCTCGTTCAATCTCATACTGACGGACGTCCGCGCGCGTCAAGAAATCTTGGCGCTCAAGGTATCTGTAAAAAAAAAAACAGTATGATGATAAGATTTAAATTTCACATAGTGATAAAGCCACGCCGTTACGCTAGTTTATAGCTCCTACGTGAATGGGTCGACACGGTCGCGGAAAGACATTATTCTCCTAACAAAAAAAGTTTAAATTTACACCAAGAGTGGCCTAGTATTCACAATTCACAAGCTCTACCACTGTTGAAAAGAACTTTTAGAGCTATATTTAACAGTGGTAGAGCTACACTACAGTTTGTTTCTAACTGCTTAATGAATGGGTCATCTCGATCGGGGTAGGACCACGCCCACACAGAATACCGGCGGGAAATAGCAGTATAACGCTGCTGTGTTTCGTCTGGTGAGTGAAGGGATCCGGAAACCTTTATTACTGTTGACGAGGCATTCCATCTCAGTCCTCAAGGGTGACGACGCGTCTGCATTATGATTCCTTGGCAAGGATGAATGTAGATGTCATGGGCCGCAGGAATCACTTAACACCAGGTGAACTGTGTGCTCATTTGTAACTCTCAATGTAATAAATAAAGAATCACTTACAAAGTAAAGAATAAATTTCATCATGCAGATGCAAGAAGTTTTGCACTCGATGGATACCACATGATTTAACGGAAGACCAGTAACGACTGCGAATCCAGTGGTGCCGTAAAATGATAAAACAGTTTAATGAAGGATAGCCATTGGCTGTTTATAATAGGTAACTAAATCTGGGTGTGCTGCTTTTAACCGGAAAGAAAAACCCGATCGCCAGAATGGCTTTCCTTTTTAAGAAAGCTAAGAAAAATCCTGGCACCGCACCAGCAAGAAAATGGTTGCTTCTATTTTCGGCAAACAGACATGACGCATCCACCATACAGCACCTTGCAATTTATTTAAATTTCCGAAAATTAAATATATACCTTAGAGATTTACGATTTACATGAACAGAGGCGGCGGTAAATGCATTCCACGGAGCTATTGAATGGGTCCCTTCTGAATACTAGATCCACCGATTCATACTATGGTTCTAACAAATGCAAAAATTTGTACATGGTGAGAGCATATACTTTGATAAACAATAAATGTATCAAATATATCTCATCTAATTTATCAAAATCCAGAAACTTTTAGTTTGGCCTAAATATAGGCTAAAAGTTTTTCTACAAGCTATGCCACTAATTATAGGTATGGAAATAATGATCAGATCAGATCACTCAGATCTATATCTAGAGTCTTCGATTTTTGAGATTGGTTTAATTCAACATAATGATTTTTTTTTACTTGACAGTTTATATTTGCTGATAATTTATATTGTTCCTTATTTTTACAACAAAAAGGGATTGAACAAAATTTTTCCGTGTAATATTCTTTTCATGATTTCAACTACCGCGACACTCTCATCTGGTTATCGAAGTAAGACATTAACAGCTAAGGACACATTATATAATGCAGCTTATAGGTAATTGAACAAACATGTACTCAAAGATATCCAGTATAATAACGGGAGAAAGGTTTAGATACAGCATTATTGTCACAGTACACAATTCAACCAAACTCCAAATACCATCAATTTGTGTGATACAAATTTGGCTCTGACAAGGTCTCAAACCTAGTTCTGGTAACCAAATTTGAAAACTGAGCAATATCATCTAATCTTAGCCTCTAAAATATAAATAAAATAATTAAAATTCTCGTTACCCTTGCTTTCCTTTGTTGTGACTTTGTATTTCATCTTCAATATCCTCCACTTTTTTATATGTGTCCCAATCAAGCTTAGACTTTTCAAGGGTTGAAAGTGTGTTTTTCTTATTCAACTGTCCCAAAACATTAGAGAGGCCACCAGATCCACGGTTTTGGGAAGGAATGTGTTTATTTACTGAAATTATTTGTATTTGAAGACAAATTATTTACAAAATAAGCAGTATAAATTGATATTGTTAATAAATAATTTTTAATGCCACAACTACTGTATATCCTACTGATAGATATCAGAAAACTTTTTGAACATTTTGTGGGCATAGAGAGGGTAAGTTAGCATATCATGTACACTTGAATGAAAATATTCCTACTAATACCAAAGAACAGTATTTTCACATTTCAGATCAATTATATGTTTATAATATATTAATAATATGTTTGCCAATATCTTTCAACCCAATAATTTTTTTTAATCAGGTCAGAAAACCAGCACAATGTGCAACATATCCATTCTCGATAATAAATCAAGATATATTACCGTGTGTTGAGACAATATCATTATCACCACTGGGGATTGAATTAGAATACCTCATTTAGAGTAATTGTGATGTAAAATTATTATTGCCCTTGCATAAATTAAAGAATATTTACCTATAGTTGGAGTTTCACTTGCTGTAATTTTTTCTGTAATGACATTGTTTTCTACAATAATAGTTTCACCTGCAAATTCAAAAATTCTTCTTTCCCTTTCCTTCTCACTTTCTCTATCTGGCTTAGAACTTTTACTGGATGATGCACCTTTATTGTATTCTCCAGCGGATTTTTTAGGTTGAATTTCAGTATGTGAATTCCTTGTAGATTTGACTTTTGTATCAGTACCCTCCAAAAACTTAGCCCAAAGATCATCTTCTCTTTTCTTTTCATCCTCTGGTTTTTTTATTTCTTCAGCTATTTCAACAATTTCTTCTTTAACAACTTCTTTAACTCCATTATAGGGCTTTCTTTTGTTTTTCATACTCTTTTGGACAGCTTTTCTTTTTATAGACTTTTGCACTAGTTCATTTTCATATTGTGATTCAGTTTCCTCGTTTGCTGACTCTTCCTCCGACAGTTGTTCAGCATCTTTTGGTACATAGTCTTCATCACTTTCACTGCCAGATGACATCTAGAAATAATGTAACTGGTTATTATATACATAAGCTAGAAAGGTATAAATTAATCAAGATTAAATACCTTTTAAATTATAACTTATTGAATTTCTTGATATGGTTGTGATGGTACAATGCAATTAAGAAAAAAAGAATCATTATTTTAATAGATCAAAGTTTAATAAACATATTTATTACATTAGTACTTATGACATTATACAATCTTTTTTTTGTTTCTATTTCTATTTTTAACATTGGACACTTCATAAAAGTTGCTTCCTGTTTTAGTTCGACGTTGCAATCTGTCTATTGCTCTTCTTTGTTTGGCTGTTATTTTATTCACAGCATTTTCATTAGACTCTGCAATTTTACGTTTTGTGCTCTTTTGAGATACTTCTTCTACAGTAAAGGTACCACTAGCTACTTCCAACTTCCGCCTTTTTAATTCTTGTACTGTTTCTGTGTCATTTGTCAAATAATCTTCCACATCGCTACACACATTTTCATCATTACTATAAAAATTACTAATATCTGAATCAGAATCGCTTTCATCTTTTCCATGTTTCTTTTCACTATCTAGTAGGTCATTATTATCCCTGTCATCAATATCCTTTAATTCTTCTGGAATTACAATTTTCCCAAGTGGTTTGACATCCTCTTCATTATCAAATGGTAAACCTACTCTTATTTTGGCAAAGTCTTGTGCTATTACTAATTTGTTTATAATTAAGTTAGGCTTTGTAGATGTATTCACTTTTTCATCCATATTTTCATTTTCTTTAACTTTGTCTTCATTTTCTGGTACATTGTTTTGTTCCTTAACATCACCTGTGACCTCAGATTGTTTTACAATATGCTTCGATAAGGGTACTTCAAATCCTTCAGGTGCAACATAAAAAGGTAGTTTACCTCTTTGCCAATCATTAAGAACCATCTTTGCAACTTGGGCTATGTCAGGTTCACCTTTTTTATGGAGTTTACCTGTCCTAGCAGCAAGTTTTTCCAAAAACTCTGTTGAGGTTTCCCAACTGTCAATTTTGTATGTTTTTATCAAATAATCTTTTCGCACTCTTTTAACAACTTCTTCAATATAATCTTCTGGATTTTGTACCAACTCCACTCTTACAACACCTTTCAAAACTTTTTCAGTGTCTGTCTCTGCAGAAGGATAAACAACACCAGGGCAATCAATCAAGAATATTCGTCGCATTAAAGTTATATATTGCCAAACCTTAGTCTCTCCTGCAATCGGGGCAACTTTACAAACTTTCTTGGCCCTTAAAGTATTAATAACAGATGATTTTCCAACATTAGGATACCCAATTAAACCAACACTGATTTGCTTTTTATCTATGTGTAACTTTGCAAACTGTCTTAATAAATTAATAAGTGATCCTTTACCAAATGGGTGTGTCATTGAAGCATGAAAGGCCAAGGTTGGATATTCTGCACTTAAAATTGCAACCCACCTCTGAGTTACCCAATTAGGAACCAAATCAACTTTGTTCAAAATAAACATCAAGTGTTTATGTGGCTTTTCCTCTCTTAAAAATTTCTCAACATAGGGGCTTCTTGTTCCCATTGGATCACGAGCATCAAGAACTTGCAATAAGACATCAGATGAATCAACAACCTTATACAATTCATTCCAAATTCTTTTACTCATCCCAGCACCAAACACCCAATCTCTTTGCCCTTCCCTAACACCAGTATCTTCACGAACTCGATCCAAATCTTTGTTTTCATTATATTTTTCAGTACTCTCTTCAGCTGCTTTAGATAAAATTTCCATATCATTAAATTTCAGATTCACTCTCTTTCTTTGTTTTTTGGGTCCAAAAGTTTTGTCAAAACTCTCAGTATCTAAAAGATGAACTCGGGCATGTTTAGCTTTCTCATTTAGCAAAGTAATGGGTAAATTTGTAGGTTTCATAATAACCTTATATGGATTTTTAACAGCAGCTCCAAATTCTTCTTGAAACTTTTGCAGAGCATTCTGAGAAATAACTCTTGAGTTTCCGAACCACTTTTGATTTGGCTCTACTCTTGCTTGAGTACCAGAAGGAAGCCGCCCTTGAAACGGCGCAGGCGTTAATATTTTTCCAGTCTTATCTCTTTTAGCCTTAAAATTACGGTACATCTGTAATCTTTTGATTGTTCCTTTTGTCCTAGGTTTACCTACTCCTTTTAAACCTTCCGTAGGCCGATCTGGATTCATTGAGTGTCCAGATTTATTAAAGCCCTGCTTTCGGGGCGCACCCGGAGCTGAACGCACTTTACCCATTTTGCAAACTTTTAAAACAGCAAATATCACAAAAAGTTAACAGAGAAATCAATAAACACGCGGTGGATTATAAACCATTAATGTTAGGTTATTGTAAAATGTTAACTTTGACAGCCCGAGATATTCATTATGTACGTACTAACTTCAGGCATATGAAAACTCAAAATAATCCTTTGGATTGAATATTAAATAACTAGAGTAGTCACCTTTTATCCTCGATACGAATTCTCTAAAGATATACAATTAAAACGGACACGCTGCAATAATACTAACAACAGGGTCAATAATCAAGATTTCAATTAATAAATGCTGATTTTTTGTTATTAGCGCCAACTTCAGGTCTACGTGATATTAATATGCAATCGGATACTTTCAACAAATAAATAATACAATCTATGGTTCATTTCTATTTTATAAACGTAACTACGTAAAATATTTCTTACAACTAAAACTATATAGTTGTGAATGTCTAATAAACTTTATTTCTTTATTTTCTAATAATCAAGTTTTTGTTGGAATAAGCATTACATTTCTAATTTAAAAACTGTGTTTTTACCATTATTGTATCCATGTATGTATCTATGGATCATATTTTTTTTTATTATATTACGTATTAATTTTATGTTATAACACTAGTTTATGAATAATAATAAAATAATAAACATAATAAAGTTTATTTGCCGTAATCCTATATACAATTTCAGTTTCAACAAGCCTGTCCTGTGGGGGAGGACAACTTGTCGATTTCCAAGTAATTGCGGTAGCAAAGAAGACAATACTACATTAAGAAATAATTGTTAATTAAATGAAATTAAGACAAAAATTACACGAAATTTACAATATAATCAACGTAACATTAGCCCAAAAAGAAACAAAATAGTAAAATAAAATTTGAATATAAATCAATGCCTTGGAAAAACAATTTAAATGAAAGAAAAATAAAACTATGTAAGAGTGTATATGTGTTTGTGCGTATGACTTGCGTGGGTGTGTGTGCGTATGGAGTGTGTTTAGGTGTGTGCTCGCACTTACGCGAGCAACAATCACCAACTATTGATCTCATATCGATATGCAGCGATCAGATTTTTCCTATTTTACAGCGACTAGATCTTCTGATTCGCTGTAGGTCCAGTACAACAGTGAAGCGGAAAGAATTTTTTTCGTCTCTTTAACAGATTTCTTTTTAAGGTCAAATATTTTAATGAGCTTGTTGTGAATGGGAAAATAAATGGTTTAAAATTGTGCGCAAAACCTGTTTTAACTGTTGGGACAGAAACCTCTAATTAATCAAATTCTCTGAGGAGATGACTTATTTATGCTCTGCTATAGCAGCCCTCACGATATATAATCTCCTGGCACTAAGCACTTGAACATTGTAATAAAGCTCAGTTGTTATGGTTTTTTAAGGGCAATTTTCAAAATTCTTCTCTGGGCTCGTTCTAAAGTCATGAGATTGGATGAGGTGGCGCCGCCCCACGCTAAAATGCAGTAATTTATTATTAACAAAGGCAAAGTAGATCATCTTGAGAGTCTTTGGATCAGCAGCGTCTCGAAGGCATTTAAAAATAGGCATTCGTTTTCGTACTTTACTTGCTATATCGATGATATGTGCCCTAAAGGTTAGTTTTTCATCGAACCCCACACCTAGGTACTTTAATGTTTCTGCTGGTTTTATAAATGGGCAAGTACAAGGACTATTGCTAGTGAGAGATGAACAATAAGGAGCGTGTATTCTCAGAACAGCTGTGGATTTTGGAGCTGAGGCGGCGGTTTTGTAAAAACACAAGAATTTAGTTTTTTCTAGGTTTAGGGTGAGATATTTCTGTTTAACCAAGATGAAATCCTGGCTAGACCTTCTTCAGACCTTTTACAGGCTTGAGAACAGCATCTGTCATGGAAAATTAACACTGTATCATCGACATTACATAGTATGTCAGCATTTTCTAACGGTAAGGAAGTTAAATCGTTCAGATATAAAAGAAATAGTGTCGGTCCAAGGATACTGCCTTGTGGCACACCAAAGCATATTGGTTGAATTTGACTGGTTGCATTTCCAATTTTGACACACTGTTTTCTGTCAGATACATAGCTAGAAAACAATTTCAGAGGAGGGCCTCTGATGCCGTACCCGTCTATTTTTTTCAAAAGGATAGGAATCGAAACCGTATCGAAGGCCTTAGTAATGTCAAGGAAAACTTCTATACAACTACGACCCTTGTACAAATGTGATGATATGATCTCCGTCAAAAGAGTGACTGAGTCTTCATTCGATTTTTTCTTTTGACAGCCGAATTGTCTTCGGGAGATTATACTATTGGCTTCGAGATATCTATACAATTTTTTATTAACAAGTTTCTCTAAAATCTTTGAGATATTGTTCAGTAAGGAAATAGGGTGGTAGTTGCTCGGATCGCTGGGAGCATTCCATCCTTTATGATTTGGAACCACGGTCGCTGTTTTCCAAGCATTAGGAAAAATCTCAGATACTGCAATATGGTTAAATATAATCGAGAGCGGCCCCGCTATTGACGGACCAATTGTCTGTAGAATTTTATTATTGATTCCGTCAATACCCGGTGAGCTATCAGCGTCTAATTGATTTATTAAACTCAAAAACTGGAAAATTTTCAATGGCTATATTTGCCGCTAGAGATTCCTGACTTTCATTGGCTTTAGATAATATGTCATTGGCGAGGAGTTGCCCAATGAATGAAAACTAGGAATTGCAGTGATTAAGTGAATCTATTACTGTTCCTTTCATTTTTGTAAGTTCTTGAACTTCCTTACGAGCGTTATGAGAATGTCTGTTTGTTATTTCATTAATGATTTGAACAACTTTTTAGGTTCATTTTTGTTCTTGATTAGCTGTTTTTTTTCATGGTCATGTTTTAAATTCTGAGCAGAGAGATGTAATAGTTTCGGTATCTAGTGTAGACCAATCGTTTAAATTGATCATGTGGATGTCGTCTGGAATCAAGATGAAGTTTATCTCTATGTTTTGAGCACCGAATCAAACCTGGTGTAATCCAGGGTTTCACGTTAAACTTAGAGTGACTAACTTGTACAACTTTGGAGTGCTTAGAAACGAAGTTGAACAGAACCGAAGAAAAATTAGCTACTTCTTTATCGAGATCCTTGTCGTATGTATTGGACCATTTGTAATTTTGATACTCGAGTTGAAGACCTGTGTAGTCAACTTTATGACGGAGCCTGTTTATGGGCCCCTTACTTCCAATGTTGGAAGAAAGTCCTACCATTATCAGATGATGATCGGTCCGATCAGCCGGGCAAATTATTGACTCCGATGGGATATTATTTGGGATTTTTACAGTTTATTAGGTATCAGCTTGTAAGTTTATTACATACAAAACTTTTAATAATTCATTTTTTCCTAACCTTAAATTTATTTGGAAGTGATCTTTTGGTATTTATGTCTTTTTCTGTATATCTTTTTTGTATTGTACGATTATACATATTTTATGAAAATAACTTAAAAAATACGATAAAAATTTGAATAATCGAGCAAATTAGGTATACACATCTCGTACACTCATTAACGATATTGTTTACAAAACAAAAACAAAACTAGTTTTCTTAACTGATAAGTACTACGTGAATCGGAACATCGTAACATAAATGCCGCAACACAGGTAAATATTGCGGAAAATGACCTTTAATGAGTAGAATTCGAAAATAAGGTATCCCCAGGGTTACAAGGGGGCGCGGGCGGCCATGCGTAAGCGCTTATTGGCTCTACTCTCCAGTCGTACTCTGCCCGGCGCACCGCTACGACACCCCACTCGTTCCTGTCGCTTTCTAAATTGTCATTGTAAATAAAAATTGTCACACTTTTATTTTTGTGGAAAGCGGTACACTGTAATATACATTTGTAATTAATAAAAAAATCTACTAACATCCGCCCGCAACTTAGTTCGCGTAAAAAAAGTAGCCTTCCAGACTATAATCTATGTCCGTGCTAAATTTCATCCATACAAACATCCAAACTTTCGCATTTATGATATTAGTGAGATGATGATTATGATGATTTATTATATAACTAGCATAAACGAACTAACTTGGACATAAAAATGTAGAAACAAAAACACTTTATTCGTAATCAATTTGTAGAAATGAACAATTGCGTTCGCGACAGTACCCATTCGCAGCTGTACCCTCCACGTTTCGTTCACCGCCAGACTTATGTGCAGCGACTTATACCTCTGCTTTATATAAAAAAAACATAAGTTTCATTAAAGATATATATCAACAAAAAAATTATGCGTTTTTATTGAGTTGTATTAAGTATTACACTTGGTTATGAAGTTATTATGCCTATGAAACAGGCATGTATATTCCAAATTTAACGCGAGTGAGACTGCGGGAATAAAATACACATAATAGTTAATGAAATTGAGTATTATTTACTTAGGATAGAAATCTATACTATACTATAAGAACAACCTTTCTCTACTCGTCTGATGAATCATATTTACAGCTAATCAACTTGAGCGATCTTCCTTACTTTACCACACAGCGACAGCAGCCACGTTCAAACAACTGTGAAACGCTCATCTTGTTATTACATGCCTAAATTTCATATAATTTAAAGCCACAATTAATTCTATTCGATTGTAATTTTTACACTGACGACTAAATATGTATTGTCTGTCATTATTTGCTATCTGCGCAGAAGATATAATTTTAAAGTCAACTAAAATGTCACTTTGTCACTACTTCACCAGCGTTATTCTCTTACTTTGTTATGAAATTATCAAACAATAAGTTTGTTTAATTACAAAACGGAATTGATTTGTATACCTTCTACATTTTGTAATATGTGAGAGAAACAAATATCAAGTGATTGATCGGATGTATTTAATAATCTGATCAAATTTAAGCACCTTCATTTTTATTATTATTCGAAAATTGATGAGACGAAAAATCACCCCGATGCCTGTGATCACCAACATCGTCAAGACAACATGTATGACATGTTGTCTGAATTCAGAGTGTCAGAATTTGATTCATTCGTGGATATATTGAAACTGACATCAGGTGATCCACTTGATACATTTGGTGAAATGTGGTATCCAGTGTTTTTGTGGTCCTTGTGTTCGTCCGTATTTGTGCACACTTGTGCAGGATTAGTGGCTTTTGGTACTTTACGGAAACACAAATATGGAAAGTTTTTTCCAGTGTTATTGATAGTAATGGGAGTTGTGACTCCAGTTACTTCAGGTGTTGCGAGCAGTGCAGCTATAGCCTTTATATATAGAGCAGCAAAACTCGATATGCCACCAATACATGCTATGGTATGGGGCATTGGGCAGACAGTACTAGGGGCTGGAATAGGTTTTACTAGAATATTAGCAACTTTGTAGAATATTTAACTACAAACATCTTCAGTAGTTCATTATTACTTATATATACATATTATTAAATTGAATTGATTACTGATGTGTATAGTAAAAGTCAATTATGCCTTATAATTGTATCAATAATAAATAATTTAGATGGTGCTGATCAGTGGGGAATACAGTATTTAACTAGCTTGTTGTATATCATAGTAAAATTCTCTTAGAAAAACTGTGTAAGTAGTTAATGAATTATTGTTTTAGATAACCCATAATTTTATCATTAAATCTGTAACAATATCTTATATAGTGTATTTAAATAATAAATAATGTGCAATTTGATGATTTAACTAAACATTGCACCTTTGTTTTTATTATATTATGCTGTGATGTCATAAAATGATAATTGTTAATATTTATATATTCATCAAGAAGGTAATTTAAATACTTATTTACAATATGACTGATTATTTCATACATGGTGTTTATAGCTTCTAGTAGGTCAAAAAAGTGTAGTTGCATATTTCATACCAATGTTAGTAAATTTCATTCCACATTTACCAATAAGCCAATTTCAAGCAATACCATATTCTTACAAAATAAAATATTTGTTGAATATATGCTTAAACTTAATTAGCCCACCAAAAGTACTTCCAGAAAAGAAATATGTACACATATTATCATTTTAAATTTTATATACTTTTTTATATATTAGTTTTATATATGTTTTGACCACTCATTTCAATAATAACTTATGTTTTTAATGATTTATCATTAAGCTAAAAATATTTGTAGCATGTCTTAGTTCAAATTATTTTATAGCTACCATGCAGTTCTCATTTAGAAGCATCAAAACAATAGGTAATTTTGTGTTATGTAAATATGGTTTAAATAATTAATGTAATTTATATGTGATAAAATTTTTGATACAAGTTATAAGAATGTAAATATGTAACCTATTAAAGTTATTGTAATAATTGTTTGTGGTAGTGAATAGCAATAAACTGTGGTTGAACTTTGGTGGTGTTGAAAACTTTTTGCAATATTTATTCAATAATAATAAATCAAGGCCTTATATAAAAATGAATTTTATTCAGATCTACAATAATAATTTATATAATTATTGTAATAGGGTTTCCATTAACCATATACTCAATCTCGTTGATATATTTACAAAAATATTTAACATAAATATATACACAGTACACCATCAGCAGATTTCTTGCCAGTGTTGAGTAAAGGTTTCTATTCCACTTCACTAAACCTGTTTGGTGCATCTCCTGAATTTATTAGTGCACATAATAACATTGTGAAAAATATTAAATAGTGCTTCCATGGGAGTATTTAGAATATGATTTATATATGTGATTACCATGAAGCATACTGTCTTCATCATCCTCATCACATACTTCATGAATTGTTTCTCCAAGTGTGATAGGTGAGTCATCCACATTTATCAAAGTATGCTGAAAGGTAATAACATCAAAATTAGAGTTTATAACTAGTCTTATAATTAAATATGATTTTATTGATGTAAAAACAGTAAATCAAAATGTTAGTTTGTGGAACTTAATACTTATGTACAAATAAGTCTGATCTTATCAGATGTAGAGTATCTCAAAAGCATACAACATGATAAAGAGATGTGATGTATAAGATTAAAAAAAAAATAATACATCCAGACCGAAATTGCTACTTTTAATGTTTGAACACAGAACATTAGGAAATAAGTCTAAAAGTAAAAGAAGGGTGTGGACTACCTCAGAAATAAACAAAATTTTACCTCATGAATTTCTGGTTCTCTTCTATTTAATCTACTTACACAATCTTGTAAAGATTTTGTCTCGGAAGTGGCATCTTGTAAAGCTAATTTCAATTCAACTATTTCTCTTCTAGCATTTGAGAGTAATTTTTCGGTTGTGCTTAATTTATTTTCCATTTCATCCTTTTCTACTTGTAACCTGGTTTTTGTATTACTTAAGCTTTTTATTTTGTTTTCATAAAGCTTTAGCTCAGAATCTGTATCTTTAAGATCAATAGTTTTATGTGATTGTTCTATATGCAAATCATTACACATTTGCTTCAAATATGATGCATTTTGTTCAAGTATCTTCTTCTCATCTGAAATAAGTTTTATTTCTTTTTCTAATGCAGTTATTTTACAAGTCATTGCTGCGATGTGTGCCGATTGACTATCAATAATATTGTCTTTATCCAAGAGTTTAGTTTCTAAGGTTTGTATCTTGCTAACATATGTTTGTAATTGGAGTGATTTAGAAACCGTTTCACTTTCTAATGAGTGATTTGTATTTTCTAGAATGTTTGCTTCAACTGATAAACTAGCGAATTGTTCTAACATGTCTGATCTTTCTGCCTCTTTCTGTGACAATAATTCCTCAATTCTCCTTACTTCTGCCACATAATGCTGAAGTTGTTGCTTGAGACTGTCTACTTCCTTCTTAGACTTCTCCAATTCTAATTTTGTTAATTTTAATACACAATTGGCATCAGCTAAACTATTTTGCATATGTTTATTTTCCATTACAGCTGTATCATAATGTTGTGTCAACCTTGATATCTCATTGTTTAAAAACATAATTTGTGATTCATAATCAGATATTTTATGTTCAAATGTTTTTTGTGAACTTAATTTCCTTTTTAACTCTGCCTTCTCCTTTTCCAATTTACTAATTTCAAATGCTTGAGCTTTGATTTTTATTTCCATGTTACTCATGCTTTCAGTTTTATCATCTAATTCAATGACTAACTTATCTCTTTCTTGATCAATTTCCTTAATATTTTCAATCAAATTTAATTTATCATTATTCAAAGAATTAATTTCAGTCTGTAATTCCTTACATTTTTTTTCTAATAAACCACTATTGTCTTTAGACAAACTGAGTTTTTTTTGCACACTTAACAATTCATTTTGTACTTCGGAACTGTTTCTTTCAGTTTCAATTTGGATATTTTTAATTTGACTAGCTAGAGTTTTTTCTTTAATCACATCACTTTGCATCATTTTTATTTGTTCCCTCAGAAAATTACACTCAGATCTTAATTGTTCTGCTGAAGCTTTACCTGTTCTGTTAGTCATTTTATAAGAACAATTTTCTTCCTCTAAATGCTCTATTTCTGTTTGCTTAAGAGCTAAATCTCGTTTTAACTTTTCTACTAGATCTGTTGATTCTCTACATCGTAACTGATATTCTTCTTGGTCCTTTTTTAGGATGTCTAATTCTCTGGTAAGTAAATCATTTCTCTCTTTTAGTTTAGAATATTCTTTCATACTACATTCATCTTTGTTATATTGTACTGAGTTAAGCATTTTGTATTGACTGATTTCTTGACTTAGTGTAATATTTTCTTTCATAAGTTGGGCATTTTCCAAATTTAGATGTTTTATGATATCTTTATAGTTTTGCTTATTATTATCTTCATGCTGATTTGCATTATATTTAAGCTCATCATTTTCTTTTTTTAACATAAGAATTTTTTGTTCACTTTCACACAATCTTTTGTGTAAATCTCTTATAAATGTATTATCTAGGGAAGTATCAGATTGAGAGCTATTGCCAGTATTTTTTGGTATGTGTTTATTAAAAATATTTAATGCTTCTGACAGCTTTTCTTGTATATCTATCAAATATTTTTCATATTTATACCTCTCATCTAATACAAGCTTTTGTAAATCCTCTTTTTGAAGGCATTTTGCACCACTGTTGTATTGGCAATCAACAGATATTTTATCATGATAACTCTTGTTAAATTTAGATAGAGAAACAATTTTATCTTGAAGATTTTTATTTATATCTATTAAATCTTTTATTTCTTTTTGCAATATATCCTTTTCTTTGAGTGCCGAATTTAAGGTTTCTTGCATACAATATGATTGTAATGATTTATTTTTTTCATGGTATTCAGAAAGTTCCCTTTGTAGTTCAGAATTTTTCATACTTAAACTTTCTAATCTTATCTGCAAAAAGTTAATTTCATTTGTGAATTTAGCTAGACGTTTATTACAGTCTTCTTCCACTTGTAATGCTAGCTTGTCTACTTTTTGCAACTCCTCTTCCAAGCTTTTGTTTTTATCAGCAAGAGTTAGAGCTCTGGACATTGCTTCATGTTGCTTCTCCAACCCACATTCAATTTCTTTTTTCAAAGTATCATTTTCTTTTTGTATTCTTTTTAATTGTATTACTGTTGAATGATCTATATTATCAGATGTCATACCATTAAAATCTTTATTAACAGCTGTTAGTAGTCTACCACCTTCAAGCAAAATATTAAGTCGCACAATTTCATTGTCTCTGTGCTCAACTTGAGTTTTAAGCATTAAAATCTCATCACAGAATGCCTCGTTTTTTTCCTTCAACAATTGAATATTTTTCGATAGCTCAAGAGTATCCTTATCTAAGTTGTTATATCTTTGACTACTGCAAACACATATTTTACTTACAGCAGTAGTTTCATCATCTTTTCTTCTACTTTTGTTGCGACTGCTTTGTGTGCCAGTACATAAACCTCTTAAACTTAAGTCTCTAACATCATGTTGCAATTTGCTAATTAGTGTATCTTTTTTCATAATATCATCAGTCAAACTTTTAATTTTTCTTTTGCTTTCCTTCATCACCCTCATATTTTCTTCTTTGAGTTGAATTAACTCCATATGCATTAAATTATTTTCACGAATTAATTTGGCATTATCACATTTATATGGCTCTGCTTCCATCATTAACGAATCACGCTGTACGAGAGCTTCTTTAGATAAATCCATATAGTGCTGCAAACTTCGTGTAGTTTGTAATAAATCGGCTACAATACATTCGACTAAAGGTACTGCGTCTGTTGGTAAAGTATAGTTATATCCCAGTTCCTCAAGTTTTCGTTTTAAATTAAAATAAGCTTCACCCATATTCTTCTCGGTAATTTAACTTAAAATATTAAAACTGAATTGTTGAAGATGTGCAATTTTTCTAGTTTTAATTAAAATGCATGCATTCAATAGTGTTTCAGTAGTAAAAGATAATAGCTTTAGTAAAGTTAATTTATCTATAAGTATTTGAATGGAAAGACTTGAAAAATTCTTTGTCAAAACAAAATCAAAATTGTATATCACCACGTTCGCATCTTTTTGTTGACTGACATCGATTGACAGTTGAGTTGACTTAACAGTGACAAATCCATTCCATAATCCATATTGACTTACAATGACAATGAATACAAGTTGAGAATTAAAAGTATTTGCTTGGATTTCATGACATGATGACAATTGATGAATGATAAAATTGTATTATATAAAAATATTTGCGGAAAAACAGAATTTGGGGCAGGTCTGCTCGTCGCGGTACAGATTACGCACGTGTCCGTGAAATAAGTTTGTGTTATACTTTATTATTGGTTGAGATTTCAATATTTTCTGTTTTCATCATGATATATATATATATATATAACTATGTAAGTATTCACTCAACTTTCCTTGGCGAGAAGGCACAATTATGAAGAATGTTCCCTCAGATCCACCTCCTAGCCCACCTGACGAAATGGACGTCCCCCACTCACTAAAAGTAGCCCAACAAAATTTTAAATTGAGCAAAATAAACGCTATGGTGATCCTATAGATATCAGTGTTCCTATTAAATTATTCTAACATCCTATTCCTAACAAATGCGGATCCATAGCTCCTTCCTTGCCGGTTGTAGAGCCGGCCCCTCAGTCTTTAATGCAATTTTTTTGTATAAGAATTGGCTAAATTTAATTGGCCGTCATTTAAATTTAGCCAACTCTAATACAAAAAATATATTACAGGTATGAGATAATATTCGTTAGGTAAATTCTCAAATATATGTATTTGCATTATGAGTAGGGAGCATAACTGGCACTACATTCACTTATTGTGGGTATACAGGCATTTCTGTTGTACGTAGTACACACTACTTCCTTGGAGCTATCCTAGGTATCTACTCAATAAAATTAATTGCGATTTTATTACGATGAAATGTTATATACAATATGCAACGTAAATATAATATGCAACGAATTCATTTATTGTTATAATAGAACTGTTTCTTTTCAATTACCGTTCTTGCGTTATCCGTGTCCTGTGCTCGTTGACAATGTTAATGTCAATTGTCAACTGTCAACTCAGATCTTTTTTATGTCGTTTATTGCAAACCCATTGAGAATAATTAACTGTGTTGTTGCCTGCGATTTGTTATCTTAAAAGTTATTTTATTATTTATTGTTGACTTATGTGCTTCATGAAATATAAGTCTATATTATATATTTATCTGTTATGTGATAATTTTTTAAAACAATGAATCCGTATAAAGACATCGATGAAACTTCCTTTACGACTGCTCCTCATCTAGTTTACGAAGATATAGCTACTAAACTTCTAAAGGATCATTATTTTTTGACGGCTTTAGAGCTACACACAGAATTAGTTGAAAGCGGAAAAGAACTACCACAGTTGAGAGAATTCTTTTCGAATCCAGGCAACTTTGAACAACATGTTTCTAGACCATCAGATATTGGCTCCATGCGTAAGTATAACTTGTAAATGTTTTAATTTATAAAGGTATTCAAATAATCTTAGTAATAATAATTGTTAATTAAAAAATACATAACAAATGATAAAATGCTTATGTTATGTTAAAATTAATTTTTAATGTTATAATATTTAACATTAATTATTGTTATAGCATTGATATATACTTAAAGAAATTAATATTAAATAAATAAATACTGATTTTTTTTCGATGTAGAAGAAAATAAATAAATATCTATATGCTTAAATGTTGTGACCATGATGATCATTATAGTTATGTCCTACAGTGTATTCCTAAGATTTTTTTGGTTTTTACTAAACTAATATATTTAGACAACTGAGAAATATAATTCATAATTACTATGAACCGAGAAGGACTAGAGGTGTTAGATGCAGTTGTGTCGCTGTTCTTAATAGACCTGGAGCCAAGCAATGTTAAGTTTGTTTATTAGTTCTTTAGTAATGTTTATAACAGAGATTTCATGGTTCAGAGCACATGTCATATTTTTACCGGTCATGTCAGGGCAGGATTCAAAGTAGCCGTGACATGGTTACCCAAGGTGTCCAAATCAGCTCAAGTAACTATGTTAATAATCTAAAATAAAAGAATACATTTTTTAGATCGAACACCGAGCCAGGCCACCTTAGATTCACTAGATACCGCCCGATACTCAGAGGATGGTGGCGGTGATCGTGGAGGAAGTGGTGGAGATGTGGCTGTACTAGAATTTGAGCTGCGTAAAGCCAGAGAAACTATCAATGCGTTGCGTGCGAATCTCACCCAGTTTGCTGGTAAATTCATATCTTACTTCATCAATTGTTTAATAATATATTAATATTTAAAGACTAAGAGATCTATTGAATTTAATTTATTGCCTTATTTTGATACTTAATAATAATTAATAATCTATTAACATATTTATATGTTATTAGATTATTAATTGTAATAATAAAATTAAAGTAATCACATTTCTTTTCAAAAATAAGTACATTATTTTATTTTAATTTTATTACAGATGGTGAGTCAGCTTTGGATAAAACAAAGGATAATTTCGAACAACGATCTCTGAAACCGCATGAGAAACGAGCACTTAATTTCTTAATCAATGAATATCTTTTACTACAGAATTATAAACTCACTTCCATCACATTCTCGGATGAAAACCCTGACCAGGTAAGACAACAGCAGTACAGATAATATTCATGCCTTTAAGATATTCTCGATTTGAATACTTACAGGCTTATTTTGCGGTATACTAATGCTATGG
The DNA here is from genome assembly GCA_029286865.1 of Teinopalpus imperialis. Lineage (NCBI taxonomy): Eukaryota > Metazoa > Arthropoda > Insecta > Lepidoptera > Papilionidae > Teinopalpus > Teinopalpus imperialis. Next base: position 2,195,411 of record JAGSMU010000009.1, read on the forward strand.
AAATAAGATATTTTGCTACCAGATAGTCACTTGGGGCCTCAGTGGCAATGTTTATAAATATAACTCTTTTGGTATAGTATATAAAAGATAATAATAGGACCTACTTTCATTTCTCATTGTCATAATGACAAAATTTGCTCCATTCCTTGACACAAGAAAGGTCAAATTAGTTTTTTAGTGGTATCGTTTATTTATATTCAGCCCCATCTTTCACGATATGTATAAGACATATTATTAAGTCTTCAATATGAAACTAGTAATGACATGTGAAATGATCTTTAAAGGAATTCGAAGATTGGGATGATGTAGGACTAAATATGCCTCGCCCAGCAGGCCTCGTGTCACTGTTTAGAGGAAATAAAGGCGCATTAAATGTTCAAACAACTGATGTACTCATGCAAACCGAAGCAATAGAAGTAGCGGGTAAGCTTTGCCAGACTGATCCTGAAGAAGAAAATGTTTGTGTTAGCTGTCAGACTTCACTGGATAATGATTCAGAATGGAACCATGAGGTGAAAATATGTGCAACTATATTTATTAACCTTCGATTAACAAAAGGACACAGATAAACCTTGATGGTCATCATTTTATATTTTTTTTATTTTCTATTGTCAAACTGGTTTAACGATTTCGATGCAGTTTTATTTTTTTCCTATTTTTGGCGGGTTATTCGTATTTTAATAATCTACTTTATTTTAATATGGTAGAAGTTATACAGGTGGCCCATAAGTCCTTAGACATGTAAATTAAATTAAAAAAAAAGTAATTACAATAAGTAAAATATTTTTATTTCATTATAAACTACATAAAATGGGAATTATTTTTTGAAAATTACATCATGCAAATGTAACCCGTTACGATCACGGGACTCCTGTAAGCGATGTCTAAAACTATCAATGACTGAGCGGAAAGGGAGTATTTTTCTTTTATTTTTATTACATTGAGAGCAACAAACGAGTACACAGTTCAACTGATGGCAAATGATTACTGCGGCCCATGACATCTGCATTCATCCTTGACAAGGAATCATAATCCAGATGCGTTGTCGCCCTTGAGGACTGAGATGGAATGCTTCGTCACCAGTATATCAGATAAGACGAAACGTAGCAGCATTATGCTGCTATTTTACGCTGGTATTCTGTGAGGGCGCAGTCCTACCCTCGTCGCTATGACCCATTAATTCTGCAGCTAGAAACAAACTGCAGTGTAGGTCTACCTCTGTAATGTTCGCCATTTTTTAGTTCAATATTTTTTTTAAGGCACTAATTGACTGCTGTTTGTGTCGTAAACCTTACTTTTGAAATAACCCCATAAAAAAAATCGTGGTGGCCAGGATATGTCTCCTGTCGAAGAAAAGCGGATAATCAACAGCGGTGGTTGCAGACGTAAATCTGCTGTAACGATGTTCTGTTCCTGTCCATGTTTTCTTCCGTCCGTGATCCTTGGTCAATCCGCTGCTTATCCAACGTCGGACTGTTTTTGTCCCGCCCGCGCATCTCCGCTCGTATTATATGTATGCATTTCATAAGAAATTTACTTAGGTACTCATGGGCCACCCTGTACATATGCGTGCGATAAACATAGCTCTTTTTCGCATTCGGACATTCTGACGTTCGGAAAGTGAGTCGTAAATTTAATTCTTAGTTAGTTAGTAGTTGCTCGTGCCTATAGCTCTTTGTATCAATATACATAATTGTTTAGACAACCGCGTGGACTGACTAGCTGTGGTAGAACACGAGTCGTAGGAATTATGCTCAAATTACAATTTTTATTATCAAGAAATGTTTTTATATATAAATTAATATTTTCAGGGTAATTGGGTTTATTGTGACGCTTTCTTAATCTTTCATGTATAAAATGTCCCTGCAGTACTTTTAAATTAACAATAAAAGTTGTCAGACAGACAAAATATAATCCAAACATCCTTTTTTACAGTTAATTATTCAGGCCGAAGAAATAGAACTATTGAAACAGAAGATTATAGCGTTGGAAACGGAAAAATTTAATTTTCAAAAGCTGTACGATGCTGCTATAGTCAGTCTTAATTCCCTTACAAGTCCCTCTTCAGAGAGCAAATGCATCGATCTACAAATGCCAGGTGATAAATTGCATTCTCATCAAACTACGGTGCAAGCTTTAGAAACCAGACCGATAACTTGTACCGCGGCTGAAAATCATTATGGAAGTGGAAATTCAACCAACAGCGCCACACCAGATCAGTTCGAAATGATTGAAAACGAAAAGAATTCTGGAACGTGAGTATCTTATTTACTTTTTCTATTCTATTTTATCAAACTATTTTTTTTTGTTTTATTTTAAAACATTTATTTTATGGTATGACGGTCTATACCATCCACATTTATCGTCCGTAAAGAAGTGTAATGCGTTGTCACCCCTGAGGCCTGAGATAAACTGCCTCATCAGTTTCTTTCTTTCACCAGACTTATCACAGTAATGCTTAACGATTATTGTAAGTTCGTATTTAGGTGAGTGGAGTCTCCGGTCTAGCCGACCTGTTCATACTACAGTCACGCAGCAGTTTTTGCTGCTGCGTGACTCTACCGCATAAAAAGCTACACTGCAGTTTGTTTCTAGCTGCAGCACGAATGGGTCAGCTCGAGATGGGTAGGACCACGCCCTCACAAAATAGCAGCGTAAAATAGGAGCACAATGCTGCTGTATTTCGTCTGGTGAGTTCACCTTTATTAGTGGTGACAAGGCATTCCATCTCAGTCCTCAAGGGTGACAACGCATCTGCATTATGATTCCTTGTCAAGTCACTTTATTTTCCTACTTTAATTAAGGTGGTCTTAAACTTTTGGCCTGCAGTGTATATATCATGGGCCGCAGGAATCACTTACCATCAGGTGTACTGTGTGCTCGTTTGTTACTATTAATGTAATAAAAAAAACGTATCGTATTGATCCTAAAGGGACACTGAGCAATTAATTAATGCCATAATCGTGCAAAGTTTGACTGTTTGATGTTCTTGATATTAATGATTTATCACTTTTGAAAGCTAATATATCGTTTATAAGGCCCTAATCAGATCTGGACCCCTTCTCTGGTGTTGTCCACGATTACATTTTTTTTTCTTTTTTTTTATAGTAAAAAGGAAGGTTCTAATACGAGTTCCTTCGATCCGGCGACACTCGGAGATAGCGCGAGGGGATCTCCGCTGCGCAGGAGTAGTGTCACCACTCTTGATGAAACGCTGAGCATCAACGACGCCGGTGATTGGACGCGAGTGCAGTACGATTACAACAGCATAGATAATAACACCAAGGAGATGTGGATAGATAGGTAAGGTAACGGGTACAAACAGGGGTGAATAATGAGATTTTGCGTGATGATAAGAGATGACTACGGCCCAAGATCAATAGGTTTGTCAGTTTGATCTGATGCTCTTAGATTTAAAAAGTGTTTCTGAAAATTGAAAATGTTAAATAATATTGTTTAAATAAAACAAAGATTCGTACTCATTGTTACGGATACGGACGTTACGAGTTTTCTTTCTTTTATTGTCGATCGGAAGTACGGCAAACAGAAAGCTTTACAGTAAAGTCCGCCTATGATAAGTTTAAGGACACTTTCTTTACGAAGTAAAAATTAAGGAAAATTTTTGTCCAAAAACTTTCGTGCATGAAAGTCATCATCCAAAGTTTCGTAGATTGTGAAGATAGATGGGAATATAGACTTACAATTCAATATTATATATTTTATTGAATTTGTTCTAGTGGAATACCAAACGGTGTGAAGGAACCCATACTGAACTGGTGCTCTGAGACGTTGAATCTACACGAACCTCTGACCAACGATCTCCTGACAGAGTTGGTCAATAGCGACAAACCCATTACATTACCTGGACTCTTGATGTTAGTAGCAGACACGTTACCGAGGGTAGGTACACCAGCTGGTTATCTACATCTATATAATAAACATGATATACCATGTATGAATGTTGTTCAAGAACTTATTGAGCCATTGCCAACATGCCTTCGTCGTAGTGTTAACAATCCATTCAATAACAATTCAAAAGTTAAAAGGCAATTTGTGTTGACGCGTTTTTGGTTAAGACGTCCGAGTATATTCCGAATGGATAATGAAAATTTATTTACAGTACTGTATAAGAAGAACTGTGATAGGATAGACTGACGTTTCGATAATTCTCGCTTTTTATTTTTTCGTCCTTCTTATTTCCTACAGTTAGAATTCAATAATTTGTTTCCGTTTAAACACTTGGATTGGTTTAATTTTAATGTATTACAAATTTAGGCGTCTCAAGTGAGAAACATTTAATCTAAAGTCATACTATATCAAACATTTCATCATGATGGCAATTTAATTAGCTTTTATGGTTAAAAATATCGATAGGGATTACCGATAAAAGATATTTTAGACTTAATAAGAGATTACTATTGTAATGAATAAAATTTGTCTCTAGTTATTATTTGATAATGGACGAATATAGGATCAATTGACCCTTATCAAACAAGCAGATTGTATGCTAGTCAATAACCGCATATAATGAAACACTTTCATATTGAGATATTACTTCGTATTGAATGTTTCAATAGATAAAAACTTAAAGCAACTGTTACTTTATACTTTCTTACATCCTTTTGTAATTTTAAACATAAATGGAACACAGTATTTCCGCTCCTCCTAAAATATGAAAAAAAAGAAATAGTACTAGGAACTAATGAGTCCACGTTATCAAGGAGGTCGCATACAGTAACAAAATACCAACTATATTGATTACTACAGTAATTGACAGAACTATAATGAGAAAAGAAGAAAGGGGATATTTTTATGACACAATATTAGCCAGAACATGTCATCAGTAGATATATATCTCATAGTTAAATAACACGTTAAGGTAGTAAACCGTTTTTACATAGTTATCTAAGACAGTGAAAAAAAGTTTATATTAGTGTGTACTATGAAAAGGGTTAATTACTTTTATATTATATATTATTAATATACATTTATCTGTATAACCAATAAATAATATCTATATAGTTATTATGAAAAGAACCTTTATTCATGTAGGTTTATACAAAACACTAAGCTAACCAGCGGACCACCGATTCGCAATGCAGCTGCTAGCGAGAAGAAACGGAACCCGACTTTCTCTTTTTTTTCTTTTGTTTTAAAAAATAATAAGTTACAAAATGTCCAAGAGTTCTCTAATATTGAACCTAGATCTCAAAGTTTAAATCTAAGCATATTTGTCAGACAAATATTCTGACAATGCGTAGCAAGATTTCTTGATTAATTGATTTTTAAACAAAATTTTAAATCTGTTGAATGGAAATCAATTTTTATTTGCGCTTTTTTTTAAATATGCGTATGATATCGCGCACGAACGTTGCTACCTTTTTAAAACGAAAAATTAGTTCATTAATTTGTTTTTGTTTCTTGTATTGATATTGTTGTGTATACATCAGCATCAGCTTTTGTAAAATATTTTTGTAAATTCTTACGTATAAACAATATGTTACCGGAAATACATTGAGGTAGCCTTAGTTTGTTAATATGCCTATTTCTTTAAATTTTTCCCTAAACGGTACACTAGATTTTAGGTCATAAATAGTGCGATTAGCTCTTATTTGTTTGTTTTTTTAATTTTTTTAATTTGTTTGTTAAATTAGAATAATTTCAATAACCGTTGCATTACCCCATATCAAAATTCCATAGGACATGCTGTGCAAATTACTAAAATAAACGAGTCTCGCTGTGTTAACATCTGAGAGTTGTCTAATTTATTTAATTGCATAAATTGCACAACTACGTCTACGTCTTCCTGCTAGGGCAGATAAATGGACGTTCCACTGAAGCTTTGAGTCGAGGGTTGTTTCTAGGAAAACCGTCGACTCAAAAAACTCGATCCGTTCATTATATGAAATCTATCATTTTCATTTAATTATTTATAATCATCGCACCACTCTAGCATGCAATAGAAAACGCATCTATGTACCAGATAAGTGTAGATCGATGATCCACCTCAGTGTAATAGTTTCAAGATAGATTTAAACCTAAATATTGCAATTTTGTAATTCGAGCTATAAATGCGATCTTTAGGTTGCACCAGTTCAGATCCAGTCCTTTTAGTTGTAATTGAAGGGAAGAATACCAGTTCTGGAGACCTATCTCTGCTCAAGCTCTAATCGCCATCAATATGGCGACGCAGTTGAAGACCTTTTATTAGCATTCTTGCCTATTGATATGATAGGAAGTGTTTAACACTTTACCAAGGTACAATACAATATAATGTCCATCTATAATCTTAAACAGTGTTTTTTGCTTGGTGAGTAAGAGGATCTTGGGGCCCAATTTCATATATAGGAGCTTTCCATCTTGGTCGTGTTGATGACGCACTTTTAATTCATCCCTTCGAAGATGTGTGTAGTTATTAGCTACGTTGATCGAACACATATCATTTAAAACGAAAATGTCACATATACGTAAACTTTTTGGTTCTAAGATTAAGTAAATAATTTACTTTGTACCATTCATTGTGTAATGCATAAAAAAATCGATTAAGATCGTGCCACACACGCTGGTGTCGCGGCGGGGCGAGGCGGCGGCTTTGCTAGCGGCCGGCGCGGCACTGCTGCCTGCCGCGGCGGACGTGCGTCGCGCGCGTCTCTTACACACGCTACTCACACTGCTCAAGAAGCCCGAGCCGAACGACGCACGGATCATTTGCGACGGTGTGTACTAATACGATAATCATCACGCACGCAATACCAACGTGAAACAGCAGCATAACGCTGCTGCCTTACTCGCAGTGAATTGTAAGGAACCAGAGATCGATTTCTGTTAACGAGACATTCCATCTCAGTCCTCTGAATGACAACATGTGGTGTTTTGTTTATTAAGCTTGTATGTAGCTGACATAGATTCAACTTTTTCTCAATAGCCGGCAACGCACCTCCTTTGACGCTGCGGATATCCATCGGCCATGGTGATCGTATGTCGTTAGTTCAGCGCTAATTTCGTTTGATATAATACAATACAATAACAAATGAATAGGTCAGCAATCCCATTTCATATAGTGGGAGGTTGTGTTCAATACGAGGTTGCCACTTCAGATTATTCTGATCTGATAAAGGTACTGTGTCGGTTACCTTCATTTTAGTATGGATGTCCTAGTTACAGAAGACGAAAATACAAATTAATTAGGGCCTAATTAGTATAATAGGTCGGAGAATTTTTTTTTCGTATTTTACAATTAAAAAGTTGCAATATAATCTCTTTGGTTGTACTTTTTGTATTTGGCTGGTTTTGATACCATTAAATAGATGACATTTTAGTAACAGATAAATAAAAAGTAAATACGGTTTCTCCCCATTTTTCTATTGTTGGAGTTTCAGATCAACCATCATACGAACAAGACCTGGCTGTATGGACTAAAGTCCTTTGCCTTTCCCATTAGGGATAAATTAATTTTTCTGTCCTCCAGAATGAGTCAATCTAACAATGAAATCATTTATTTCGATATATTTTGAAGTTTTATTACAAAATAGGAAAAAAGGCAACATAAGCGGCGAGAAAAAATTGTGACGTTTATGAACTTAACGTAGTGTCAGTAATAGTAGCACAAAATTGGTTCAAGCGTTTTCAGTTCGAATTTTCGTTTCAATTTTGAAGTTATAGTTGAAGCTCGCTCTGGTAGACCTGTTACAGAAAAAGTCGATGCCAATTTTTAAAAAGGGGAGCAAGAATGGCATATTAGTAGTTACGACATAGCTGAAGAGCTAAGAGTTGACCACAAAACAGTTTTGACCCAAGTCTGCATACGAGTAACCCAGTAGTTGCCAAGCACCACTCTCACTTTCAAACAGAACGAGCATGTAAACTCTGACCATCACTTGAAATCAAAGCCAGAACTAACAATCATAAACTCTACCATCTACCAACACTAAGTAAGATTCGAATACTACTTAGACATATATACATAATAAAATACTGTCTCGCTAAGCCCACTTTGCGCACACTTGGATTACGAAGACCCTCCCTTAGTAATACAAAAAGCTCGATATTTGGGTGCCACACGAGCTCACTGAAAGAAACCTAATTATGCGTGTACTCATTTGCGATTCTCTATTGAAACGTAATGAAACTGTACCGTTTTTGAAAAGATTGTTTACTGGTGATGAAAAGTGGATTACCGACGACAAGAGCGTGCGAAAAAGATCATGGTGAAAGAGCAGCCAAGCTCCACAGACTGTAACGAAACCTGGATTAACTAGCAATTAGGTGAGCTGTGTGTATGGTGGGATTGAAGAGGCATTGTTAATTATGAGCTTTTATTGCTGGGCCTAACCATCGATTCGGATCTCTACTGCCAACAGCTGATGAGGCTCAAGCAAGAAGTTGAGAAAAAAGTCCGGAATTGATCAACAGAAAGGGAGTGGTCTTTTATCATGATAACGCCAGACCACACAGACCTTTATTACTCGTGACGAGGGATTCCATCTCAATTCTTAAGGGTGACAACGCATCTCCATTATGATTCCTTGTCATGGATGAATGTAGATGTCATGGGCCGCAGTAATCACTTACCATCAGGTGAATTGTGTGCTCGTTTGTTACGCTCAATGATATAAAAAAAATGCCACTCAGCAAATAGTGAGAGAACTTGGTTGGGAAGTGTTAATGCAGCCATTATATAACCCTGTCCCTTGCACTCTCAGATTATCCCGTTTCGGTCTCTTCAAAATTCTTTAGGTAGGCGCCGAATTTTGATCAGACGTCTAAAAATTTCTACAGCCTTTTTGTAGGTAGTGACATAATCGCATCGGTTAGGTCGCTACCCACAATTGGGCAACAAAAGTGCACATATATATATTTATAATCAAATGTTAATAAACTGTGATAAAAAATTACATGAATTTGTATATAAAATAAAAAAAATCCCTATTACATATGGTTTTGTACACAGTACCTCAAGAAGCCCGGGCAGAATAATATACAAATAATTTACCTCGGTTTGTAATTACCCTTATATTTGTATGGTTCAAGTTAGCGTAAAAGTACACTGTAACGACAAATAAATAGTCTTATTTATATTATTTATTATTAAATGAATATGCTTTTTATCTTTTCCTTAGTCAGCTTGTAAATGTTCCAATAGACTATTAATTAGAGAGATTATCTTAATATCATCTGGGAAGTGTCGTAAAATTTTTGGACAATGCTCGAAATTCTTAAGTCCGACCGAGCGCAAAATTGTCTATATAATGAGACAGATATTTTATGCTAGATCTTGTATGCTTCAACCGTTCGATCATATGTACGAAGCATATGATATTTATATCGCCAATACAACTGTTTATGAAATGTTTTTGATATAATCTGTATTTAAAATTTGGGAGCTAACTGTCTAGTCACTTTGGTGGAACAATTACCATGTGTTTCTACACTGATCACTCTTTCGACTTCTTGATACGATACGACGCTCACTTTTTTTTACTTATATAGATCAAGTATCCCATAGTATTTATTATCCCAGTTTACTATTTTCCTTTTTCCTATTATATTCTCTTCTATGATCGTTTGTACGAATTCGTGTTCATCCTTTTTCCGCTTTTTTTCCCATATTTCCTTTTTATTTTTATTAAATATAATATAATTCTTTAAATTTTAGCCGTTTGCCTTGTTGTGAAATGGGGAGGAGCGGCTGAAGTGTTGTCGTCCGTTGCGGAACTATTAGCATCGAGATCTACTGATCGAAGGATACTAGCAAGTCAAATATGCCTCGCCATTGCCCCTTACGTACCTGTCGAGCTATGCACATCCCTTCTACTTAGTCTAGTTGTGCTTATGTGTGAATCCAGTGAGGCTGACATACGAAGCTTGGGTATAAAATCGGCCTGCTTGGTATGCGTAGTCGCAGACCATAAATATGGACAGTTAGAGAATCTCATGTTCAATTTCCTAAAGGATCCAGTGGATAAGAATGTTAAGGATACGATCAATGTGTTCATTCCAGTCCTGGCTAGAAGCGCTTTACTGTCAGGTATTTATGTTTTGTATTTTTTTTTAATTACAACCACACAATTCATCTATTGGTAAGTGCTCCCTGCGGCCCACGACACTAATATCCATTATCAATAAGGAACCAAGATGCTGGTATCCTAAATTATTTTGATCTCATATTATTCACCAGTTTCCAGCAGATTTAATTTGTGGTAACCTTTTTAAAGGCGTACTATATACTTGATTTTTTTTTTCAGGCAAATTTTCATCCGATTTATGCAATCGTGTTATGACAAATTTGATTAAATCAAGCGCTGACAACGAGTGGAAATGTGTATTGTTAAATTTAGAAGTTATTAGGACTTTAGTTTTAGCAAAACTCGCTTACGTTATCAATGTACAAATAGTTAGAGATGTTACCCTAAGCAACTGTGATATGAAGACTATTAATTTACAAGAAGTGCCGTTGGAAAAAGACAAGGAGATCTTTATAGATGTACAGTGTTACATGAGCGACAGTGTCGACGCTAAGATGTTGTTGTTATCTATGAATAGTTTAATTAAGGATAACCCTGAAGTTAGATGGTCCGAGCTTAATTGGTTTATTGATTGGTGAGTTTACAATATTTATTTTTAAAATGTTTTCGTAATTATTACTAAAGTATTTTTAAGTTAGAGGAAAATAAAGACGATCTCTCTTGTAGTTTTGGGGATGTTAATTTTACTCGATTTCTGCAATGGACACATCCTTATTAAAACCTAGTGTCACAATTATCTAAATTGGCATCATTATTAGATAAAATATGTTTTTTATTGTATTAACGATGGCAATTCACCGTGATCATGACACCTGCGGGGCATGATACCAATTTTCTTTTCTTCTAGAAGACATCCGGTCTCAATCTTTCACCAAAACGATATTGTAGTACTAAATTACTATTTTTCACTGATAAATTGTAAAATATTTAACTATTTGTTTCAGGTTAAGAAAAATATTAGAAACAGTAGGCAGCTGTAAGGTTGTAAACCACCCATTGGTATATGAGCTTATTATTACACTGTTTAGCAGCTACGTAGATAATTTCGGCTTCTATTTCACTTCGAACATAATGAAGCCTATTTTCACTGACATTATAATGGATTTGGAACATAAGATGGCAAAGTTGGACACGGTCAATTTGGAGAGTACCGTCGTTGTTGGTGTACACTTAGCGACGGTTTTAATAGCAGTGGAGGGAAGTTCCTCCCAAGCGGAGTTTCTACAAAAGTAGGTTAAAACAAAGACTCATTTATGTACAATATATATTAAGGGCCATACTTAGTATTTATTTTAAATAATACATTATATAACGTATCTTCAACTGCATTTTTGCGGTACCACTAATATATTACCAGGGTAGGGACCGCATTTTCCGGAATACCAACGTAACATTAGCGCTAATGATACGTTTCGTCAAAGAATTAGAATATTTATGACGAGCCATTCCATCTTAGTCCTCAGGGGTAGGGTTCTCATTGATGAATGTAGGTGTCATGAGCCACAGGATTGACTAACCATCCAGGTTGTCACTCTTTAAATCATAAAAAAAATTTAAGTAATAGCTTTTTAAATATATCTCCCACTGCTGATAACAAGTATTCAGAACCTTCTTCAAAGGCCGGCAACGCATTTGCGTATCCTCTGCTGTTGCTGCAGATGTTCATGGGCGGCGGTGATCACTTACCATCGGGTGAGCAGCTTGTTCGTTTGCTACGTATTATAAAAAAAACGACACCACATATCTGCGAAATATATTTCATAAATTTATTTCTTAGTAGAAGACGTTACTCTTCATCTCAAATATTTGTATCTGATGTACCCCAATTAGCCCACCTGCCGTTTTAAACAAATAGGCATAAAATAGAATTTGGGGAGCGCTTTGTTTTATTTTACAACGATTGAAATGAAAGATATCAGATCTTACTACTGCTCAGGCAAATCGATTTTGTACAGTGGTAGAGTTACGCTGCAGTTTGTTTCTAGCTGCAGAGTGAATGGGTCAGCACGCCCTCGCAGAATAGCGTAAAATAGCAACATAATGCTGTGATCAGTGTAGATATCAAGGGCCGCAGGAATCACTATCGGATGAATCGTGTGCTCGTTTGTTACATAATGTAATAAAAAAAAAACAGATTTCCTCATGATGTGTTCACCGCCGACTTCGTGGTAAACCGGCACTTGAAGTTTTGATTAATCAATTTTGAGTGTGCCAGACCCTGGATAACTTATTTACTGTGTCACGTGCGCGCTAGTAATCGAACTACTTATTTCAACTGAAGTTAGGTAATACAATTCACAAATTATTACTTTTCGGATCTGGAGTTTTTCACATAATTGTGATAGATCTTACGGACTATAAGTATGAATTAATGTCTCGGCGCATGCTTCCAGCCCTCAAAACGTTTACTACACAGTTGTTTTCTTTTGGCCACACCTAATGGATGTCGGTAGTTAAATGGAACCTTAGAATCATAATTTAATAATAATTGTCTATATTTAGATAGAAAAGAGTAGTACAAAATTAACTGTTTTGTAGGTACGTAGGGACACAAGTGAAACTATTGACAGCTAAAAGCACTGTTTAATTCTTAGCTTAGAGAAGGTAAGGGACGCCTCCACTCACAATACTTTTACTACTTTTTAACCACTCATAGGTCATATTATATTTTTTTATATTTTCGCAGATGGATAGTATATAGTAGCATAAGAGGTCTTCCAGCAAAGATCTTCTCTATGCCTTTGAAATGGCTTGCAACACATAGGCCCGATGTACTTAGTTTCTTCTGGCAACACCTAAGAGAATGTAAGTGACATCCCAATAATGCTTTGTCTCACTAAAAACTCTCATTTAAACTTCATCTATAGCTAGACAGGGCTCTTCCGTGTTGGGAATATTTGCAGCAATCGTTCCGCTTAATCTGCAGATTTGGTATCGCAGTATCTGGTTATTTTACTTGTGCTCTGTACCTTCCCTAAATTTTATTGTGCATGCATTACTTCGGAATAGTGAGAACAATGACGAGGAAGTGTCTCTGTGTTTGCATGAATGCTTACGTCACTGTAAAATATTGTGCATATCTGATGACATCTTGTAATAACCAGAAGATATTGTCATGGTCGAAATCGATCGAAAGACGTCATAATCGACTTATTCTACTGGTCATATCCATGGCAAGAATTAAAAAGAAAGGTCGTTTAAATCTGGGTAGGGATGAAGGAACTTATAGGCGCTCAGAAGAAGCATTCGCCAAAAGCGAAATCCATGTCTAATAAACCATAAGTAATAACCTTGTTCTTGTCTAAGTCAAACAAACATACTAACAGTTTAACAATTGTAGAGCCACGCTGCAGCTTGTTTTCTAGGTGCAACATATATGGTGCGACTCTGTAGAGGTAGGACCACGCCATTATCGAATACCAACGTGAAATAGGCAGCATAACATCTGTGTTTCGTAAGGTGAGTGGAGGAAACGGAGGACTCAATTAGAGGCAACGAGGCAAATATAGATAGTTTGGATATTAATGTATATTCAATTATAACTTCTAATGAAATATGCCCAATTGACGATTGTGGACGAATGACACAAGCATCAGTTATCTCGAAACTAAAATTAGAAATTGATAGATATAGTCATCTGAATGATCCGAGGTTTTATTGGGATTTATCTAAATCGTCTCCTGACCGACCGATACTTATCAGGATAAATTTAAAATGACGCTACAATAATTATTTGTGTTGGCAGTTGCAGCAAGCAGTTGTGAAAGCTCTAGCGGCAACACCATACGCATGTACATCGCTAATCTTCTTACTGAAATGTTAGACGTGGCGGATGTGAACGAAGACTGCATAGAAAAACAGCTACTACCCGCTGTCGTAGCTTTGTTATACGACGACGATGTGTAAGTTTCTAACCTCTCACTTCTCATATTATTAATTTCAAATTAGAACAATTATTAGTATAATATGATTTAAATAAAAAAAAATCGAAAATACTACTATTAGGAGCGCCATATTTTTTTTTTTAAACTTTCACGTGATATATTAATTCTTTATTTATCCCAAATAGGTAGGTTACGGTAAGAAAATTCTTGGTGTTAGCAATTATTATATTAAACCCATTTAGCTGTTTTCTTTCTCATGCACATGTGTATATGTGTAATTGATAAAATCTCAATTGGATAATAAAATAAAACAAACATGTATTCAAAATCCACCCTTTATGATAGGGATCCGAGTCGAAGTCTCGTACTTCCTTATGAGGGGCTCTCGGATCGTATTATCGCCCCCCCTCTGTTGTCGTCGACGTTCATCGGCCACAGGGGTCGGAGAGCAGCGGTGGTGCAGCATCAGTCTCCGCGCCAGCTTCGGAGCATCGTCGTTATTTCCCTACTCAGCGGGCCACCCGCTTGCGAGTTTAATTAGATAAAGCTGTAACGTAAAAACGTATTCAAAAATACGTCACTGTTTTAAAAACGAGAATAAATTGTTTTCCTTTTTATCAGTTCTATATCTATACAGTAAGTTATTTTATTACATAGACCGCAACTATTCTTTTGAAACCCTTTACTTCTAGGGATTGTGTAAAGTATAATTTTGTTTGTTAATTTTCTTTTCACAACAAATTAGGCTTATAAAAGTATATGCTTAATTAGCATGAGAAATTTTCCAACAGTTGATATGTAGAGGGTAAGAAAATGCGCTTTTGAGCTGGTAGTTAGTGACTGTGACAAATAAACACCTACATCTATCGTCAACATACGCTCCAGAGGCATAAGCCTTGTCACCCCTAAAGATTGAGATGAAATGCCTGATTATCGATAATTGAGTCAGAGCCACGCTGCAACTGTTTTGTATGGTGAATATACAAAACAGATCCGGCGTGACTCTACAACTTTATAAAATAACTAAAAATAAATAGTTTTCCCCTAAACCGTATGAAAGTTAATTTGAATAGATTCTCGCTTTTTTCTCCCGCGCAGTTAAGCAATAACGCCAGAAGGTAAAACTCGCACCTGGTGAGGCTATCATGTAGTTATATCTGATAAATAAAGACCGTTGTGGCAATTACTAAATCCAATATGAATTTAGCCTAATGGTTTAGGGTACGGTCTGCGAAACTTAAGGTACGAATTCGAATATTGTTTGAACCATTGCACAAATTTTAAGCTCGGTGGCAGTGGTTAACCGGAATGTTAATAGCACTGCACATTAAAAAAAAAATAAACCCCGTTTATAGTGCTGACAATAAAACGGTTATAAAGCACCGAAGGGGTAGAAAATAATATTCACAATAAGTATACATAACGGTCGTCTAGATTTATTCCTCCCCACTTCTCCGACCTGGACTACTTTTATATAGTTATTACTCCTTTATTTGTTATTTTATTTATTATTCCGCGTCATTTTCTGTCCCAACTTCTGACATGTTTTTTTTACAGACATCAATGCTATATTATTTTTATTGACGTATTACTTTCGTACTTTCGTGTTACATCACTTCCCTTTTCAATCATTTATATGATTATTTATTCGTATGGTAATACTCACAATG
This sequence comes from Teinopalpus imperialis, assembly GCA_029286865.1. NCBI lineage: Eukaryota > Metazoa > Arthropoda > Insecta > Lepidoptera > Papilionidae > Teinopalpus > Teinopalpus imperialis. The sequence continues at coordinate 2,210,990 of JAGSMU010000009.1, forward strand.
AAATTTGATCTAGATTCGATAAATTGCCCACAAAAAATCCATCAAGTATATCATATATGGATGGATAAAAAAAACATCTGCATTTATCCAAATAAAACAGTCAACTTTATTGAAGATATCGTATTTTGAATCTCATCACGTGTAGTCTTATGTCTATTTCATCGAAACTCGGTGTTTTTTTTATTTACGTTAAAGTCTTACATGTTACGAGACGATTCTGATACGTCATTTAATGGTTTTCTCTTAAATCTTTGACTTATTTCAGTTCAGTACGCGAAGCAGCAATAACATCATGGGGCAGTTTAACGAGGGCGTGTGTAGTGCGACGACTCACTTGTTCTGCACAATGTTGGCCACCAGTCGAGGAGTCTCTAGCCAGTGGACGCCCATTAAGCCCTAGAGAAGCAGCTCGCTTAGCAGAAGCATTGGCACTCCTTATACTGCCCACTGTTGATAATCGTGCCGTGTCCGATCAAGGTTAGTCATTAATTAAATACAACATTACACATCAATACATACAATTACACATCTATGAATATATAATAGATGTTCGGTGACGAGGTATATGAAGGGGCGTTGTCATTGTGATAATTGTAATGTATTATTATTTCTGTAGTTCTTGCTAAATAACTTTTAGTTTAAACTATAGGCGCCCCGTCGCGTAAAAGGTTATTAGGACGTGGTTAGGCAGGTTGGGTTATTTAAAAACTTGTCCAATTTAGTAGATGTTCCGTTTCTCCAGTATCCGTGTCCAGCTTTTGTCTTTTATTTTTTCTGCGTTACATAATCAAAACTTAAAAATGGGTAACCTATACAATGATGTAACTCAGCTTTTCAATGATTCACTTAATATATAATTTTTATATATAATCTTTTTTTTATCCAATATTCTTAGATCTTGACTATTATTTTAATTTATAATATATATTCTATAAATACAAATAAAAACACAATAAGAAAATTATTCAATAGGTCAAGGGTTGGAATTTTTTTTTTAAGTATATTTATTAAAAAAACCTTTAGCTGTTTTCCAGTCTTGTTGCCCAAATATCTGGTAATAGTACATTCGGCTATGTAGTTTTTAGATCTGGTAACTCTAGAAGTAAGGGTGACTCACTAGGACATCCGCAAGCCTGAAAGGCTGAAGGTAACGGGTCTCGAGACTGTCCTCTTTCTTCTTGTCTCTCTTTCCCGGGCATCCTCTCTAAGGGGGTAATGACCCCCCTATCTCTTCTCCTGATCACATGACAGATTGTTCAAAAACGCAAGTGGTTTTTCCGAATCGATAGGTCGCCTGTCGCTTGCGGAGCGAGCAACGAAAAGTTGCCGGACTATCCTACCTAAAAGTATAAAAAAGCTAAGCATATCTTTACTGACCGTCAGAAAAGAAAGTAAATAATGTCTAATATGAAATTATTTGAACGGATTGTTCTAGCTGTGTCTCTGTTGTGTTCACTCTGCCACCACAACGCACTGGCCAGTGAATGGTTGTCAGCTTTGACGCCAGGCCTGCAATTAGCAGTACATCACTGCCGACACCATCCTGCATTACTACCAGCGTTAAGGTATGAAGATATTTTTATATCTATACTAATATTATAGAGCTGAAGTGTTTGTTTGGTTGAACGCGCTAATCTCAGGAATTACTGGTGAGAAATGAAAAATTATTTTTGTATTGGATAAACCATTTATCGAGAAAGACTTGAGGATATATAACATCACGCTACGACCAATAGCTGTCGAGCATCAATGAAAAATGTTGCATAAACGGGAAAAATTTTTCTTTTGTGTGCTGCGTAAACGGTTAAAGTTACGCAAAAGTCATGTATAACGGAATTGTTCCCGTTTAAAAGTTGTTTAAAAAAAGTGTTGCTTTACATGAGACATACCATGCATCCTGTACTCTACGCGAACGAAGTCGCGGTATTTTTTTTATAACACTATGGGTGAAAAACGAGCACACAGATCGCTCGATGGTAAGTTATTACTGTTGCCCATAAACACCATCCTCTTTAAAGATTCAAGATGCAAATCCAGTTCCCTACACTTACCATCCGAAACACATCAGTCCTTCCCCGATCGAGTTGACATTATAGCTAGGAATCTATTTTTAAAATTTAGTAAAACGTGTTGAGGGGAATATATTAGCTTTTACTCCATATGTCATATTCACGTGAACTGAAAACGGATGTTGCTATATGTATTCCAATTAATTAAGTCCAAATCTGTCATTTAATGGGCAGAAACATAACTAGCGTTAGATTGGATAGATATAAGACGATAAACAATGCGCCGTGTGATGAGTATTAGTAAATCATCCAAAAAGACTTTATTTCAAAGGTCTACGACGTGCAATGAATGTAGATATCTGTCATAGGCAAAAGAACATGAAATAATTGATTATAATTATGTTTTATATATTTAACATTTCAATTATATTTCACATAATCACATAGTTCCGTCGCGGACATCGACAATAGACTTTTAGATAACGTTTAAATATAATGAACATCCTGCGCATTTGACGTCTGATAATACCCGGAACATCGCCGTGATGGTCATGCTGTAATCAATATTATGGCATGAAAAATCAATTTCTAAAGTTTGTCCTATTTAATTTCCTTAGGAACAGTTTTAATAAAATAAATAAACATATCACCAACAGAAAACTAGAAGAAAGCGTGCAAACACCATCGCTATCTCAATACAAGCCTGCGATAGAAGCATTACTTCACGCGGTCGGTACCAATGTTGGTGAAGTCCCTCGCGAGCAATTACCAAAGCCCGCTTCAAACCTTCAAGCGGCGCAGGAGGTGGGCAGACGAGTCACGCAAATATTCCAACAGTCCAAAACCAATATGAATCTACAAAATATCTTCAAGAAAAAAACGTAGCGGTGTCTTAACAAGCTGCACACACGAATATATCAATCCAATCCATTAAATATATACGTCATGATAGCTTGTAGACAGAATGTTCGTAATATAGTAAATTAGTGTTATAGGTAGAAAGGTGCTTAACAATTTAATTATTTCTATATTAATAAAGCTTTGACACATTTATTATAGAAGGGTTAGTCTTTAAAGGATATGTCACAAATGACCAGGATTACTATTTTTCAATATTGTTATAAAAATAATAGATAATTATAAACAAAAATAATAAATGTATCGATGTTTTTGGTTTTAATATTATGAAGATCTGTTATTGGTACAATATGGGTGCGTTCAATTATTACGTAAGCAGGCTTAGAGAACGGGGTATTATTTTTTTCTTATAATATCTTTCTGACAAAAGTTGCGGGGGATTATAAATATTACACAAGATAAATAAATTATTAAGTAATAAAATTGTTTTCATTAAAACATTTATAATTTAAATTAATAATATTATTTTTTTAATATTATTATGGTATACCAATATTTTTTCATATTTCTTACTAATTTCCGAGAATTGACACACCACACTACTAATTATAGAGTTTTCTTATGTATTAAAAATAGAACATTTGGGGAAAGGGGGGTCATAATTTTCTTATTTTTGCTCATACCGGATGGGTGGCGGCCTAAAATCATTTAAAATTTGCTTACGTAATACTTGACTACCCTTATTGATTAAAAATCATTTTAATTTCTTAAGAGATACAGGATTTTGTTTCTAAATCGAACATTCCTATTTATTGTCACTCGAATTATTATGTACTTAATCGTTATATTTTTATATGTAGAATAGTACAAAATAGTGCAATAAATATAGTATAATAATATGTACTTATGTTAATGTACATAAGATTAACCTTCAAGTATCAGATTATATTTTATTATTAATTACTAACAACCACTCAAGCAAATTATTGAATGTTCAACAGTTTGAGCACATTGACTATTTTACTTTTTTTGTTTAGTATTATTAGGATTAGGATGATAATATAAATTAGTCTTAATACATGACCTCTCAAATAACTTGAACATAAGATAAAGGAAAAATCTATAAATTGCGAATTCTGTAAACGTGACGACATTCCATTATGTTTTAAACATTAAATTATTCGTATATATAAAAATATAATATGAGGATGTTTTACAAGATTTGTTTTTAATCGTTTAATTTTTACAAAAATAACTATGTTTATAATGTATATATTTTATTATTATTTAATTTTCTTACTTCTGCAATGCACTCAGTTTATTTTATGGATTTATTTGTTGAACTGATTGGTGTAAATTATGAAGACTTGATTATTTCGATTATATATTGTGTATGTTTTGTGAATCTTTAGGATATGATGATGAAATTATGAAAGGATTAAGTAATTTACTTAACTTTCAGTGAATTTGAAAATTTATTTTATCTTTGAGATTATATAGTTAAATATTTTTCTTTCAAGTATATCACTTTTCTATATAGGTATTTAAATCGTATTAATTTTTTTGTGTCAATTGTCCAAATATTAATTTTTAGTTTTAATCAAATAAACGCTTTGGCTAATCGCTCAATGCATGGCTGTACCTGTAGTACCGTACTAGAATCCCATATTCGGAACCCGTCTCTATACAACTGATCTATAATTTGTTATTATAGAACACTAGTTATAAAAGGAAATTCCTATTCTTACCAAAAGCAAGTCGCAACTGCGGATAAATTCACAAAGAAGGTTAATTTTTTAATTTCCTTGTAAGCGATTTATTTTTATTATCTTTAAAAAAAAACATGTTGAATCTACCATTTATCATACGTTAAAAGAAGAGAAAGATAATGATGAAAAAAATATTTTTAGACGAAGAGACACTCCGATATTTATCAAATTAATTTCAAAACGTGTTGTGAGTATAAATAGGAAATCATCAAATTCAATTTACCTTTGATATCGTTGATAATTTGTCAATTTTCTCTTTCTCTATTCATGTAGATAAACTTTCGATTCTTATATTGCATATCGAAAGGACTACATTATGTGGAACAGGTTGCTTTTTTAATAAACAAGTTTAATATCTTATTAATTTCTATTCAATCATTAAAACTGCGGTTTGACGATCTTAGATAAATCAATTCAAAAATAAGATGATGAACAATTAGCAACAAAAAAAGCAATGCTGCATCATAATACATAAGTAAAATCTGACAATTTTTCTTGATTAATTATTGTATTTTTATTATTTAACTTCACTGATGTATGTTGGTTAATACTCAAATAACTAAATTAGTAAGACTTTTATCTCATATTTGGTATTCGTAAATATAAAAGTCGTTATGTAGACCGATATATTTAAGTATTAATTAATTTGTTTGTTTTTTTTTACTTTTTGTAGTCTCCTTATTGAGGTGTACACTATGAAATAATATAATATCATATTATATAATGTCCTTTGTGAGCTCACATGTTTTGTCATTTTTGTAATTGTAACATTAAGAAATCTCACAAGTTTGTGATTTTATTCGAGTTTTCGAGATAGACCTTATTATAATATTTAATTTTGCATGATAATTTTGTTAAAATTAACATTTAATGAGTGTTTTAAAGAATCAAAAATCAAAATATAAAATTTGTAGAATTTTATATTTTGATTTTTTTTAAAATTTAAATTTAAAGTATACCCTTGAGAACTTATTCAAAAGCCGGAATGAGATTCATTAAAATCTGAAATTTATCCAAAAGATTGCTGACCCAAATTAAAAAAAATATTCACTTTATTGTTTCATACCTCCATCGATTAATAATAAATTTTGCTGCAAACAAGAGGTTTGATCAACTTCAATATATTTTAATTTTCATGTACACTTTTCTATTCGCCAAAACCACTCGGTTAATGGCAATGCCCTCTATTCTTTAAATATCTCAGAAATCTCAACTCAAAATTGTTAGCACCCTAGTCCATCTTTGCTTTAGCACCGCCGTTTAATTTTTCTTTAATTGTAGGAAATAGGTAAAATTCACAAGGTCAGCTCGATACGTTTTTTTTTGTTAGTCCTTTGGTCCTATAGCACCATACACTATAAATGTGACACTTCTAGTAGAAAATTGAGCCTAGTGAAATTGAGAGCATCGTGCACGGCGACGTTCGTTAGTCCGTGCATCTTTTAGCACTATACCGTCCTAGTTTTATAGCCATGTTCGTCACGTGTATTTATATCAGAAATTTATTTTTCTCGCCGGCGTCGTATTGATCTATCAAAACTAACCAACCCTAAGTTTTTTATGCTTATCGTAAATTTTTGTGGCACCCATCTCGAACAGCGCTTACATATCGCAGTTGTCCATAAACAAAGGTTTTTTATTGCTTCTGATCCAATACCAGGTTTGGGTTAAAGCTCTACATATGTAATTCGTTGCTTATAACAATTCTTTTTCCACAGCTTGAGCATTTTCTTGACTTATCTCCGCTATCAATAACCCCTCCCCATCTTCTTTTTAATTTATAATTTGCAAGTATTAAACAATTGAGTAAGAAGTGTATTTTCTATTGACATGACCCTCATACAACAAAAACGTATTAATATATTATTTACATTTTTTCCATAACTTAAAAACTAAATTTCATTGACTTCAAAATATAATCATTCTTAGATTTTATAAATTGTCGTTTGTCACAAAGCATGCTTAAATCAGTTCATTCGTTTCAGAAATATTATACGACAGAAAGTTTACGCTCTCAAATATACGCAAGTGTCTACTGTTACGCATATTATAGAATGAACTCATTAAAAATGTGAGATTAAAGTTGTTTGATATTTTTGTGTTTGACAAACCATGCATTTGAGATTCGTAACACATTAGTAGATGTTAGGGACTATAACGGACATTTATTATTTGTTATAACATAGCAAATATTCTAATTATAGATATGTAATTGGATGGAAATAAAATACAACGGTGTATCGCACAGAGAATTACAAGTAAATCTAGAAAATAAATGTACGAAGTTATGTACCTTCATGCTATGTAATGCTATAATTTAATTCTCATTAATATATGCCATTAAAATGTGTAATGATTGTTGAGCCGGAACATTAACAATATTGTTTTATAATTGTATCGCATTTGCACGACCACGGAACGCACAGGACCTCTACATTTTGGGAACATTTTTGTCTTAGTATCTTGATATGTTGATATAATGTAAAATGTAATGTAACCCATTTGGGCTTAGTGCCGCTCATGTATAAAAAAGTTCTGTAACAACGAATATGGCATAGATATAGAAAAAGAACAATTTAATGCTACTATATGCATTATATTTAACAATTGAAATTTATTTTCCCCTTTTTGTGTCTATTCACATGTATATGAATCTCCAATTTGAATATTAGAATAAAATGTTGAATGTACTATGTAATTTTTCAAAATTATAAGATAACTTATTGGCACATAAGAATATAGGTTGTGTCATAAATATAAACGTGAAGTGAAATATATGTTTTATAAAATAGACTGTTTTATTGTGAACATACATTCAAAATATATCTTACCCCAATGAATGAAAAAAGTAAGTGTTAAAAATTAATAGTATTACAACGTATAATTATGTTAATCTATTCATGTGTATTAAACAGTTTTATATGTCTATTAAAGTCGTATAAACGTTAAGTCGGTCGAAATTTCCGACTACTACATAGATTCAAAGTAACAATTTTAAATTGGGCTATCACTACTGACAGTAAACCAATTATATAGTATTCGAAGTGTTTAAAGTTAAACACATTGTTGTTTAAACACGTGTGATTCAAAAAGCTTGTTTTTAAATCTACGCCTAGTCAGTAAGCCACGTTATGTATAAATTAAAGAATAATATATATGAAATATTTGCATCAAAATGATAATATAATAATAATAGATATTTTTCAATAAGTATGCCGTTTTGTATTTTTATCCCTACCATGTTTTCTTTGGTTACTAAATCTTGTTTTTCGTAATTTTATCTGTCAAGTGTCAAATATTTCCACTGCGGTTTTCCATTCGTCCATTTTATTCTTGAAGTCTTGTTGAACGTGTTAATACAAGATTAAATTCGTCTATTTTAATATTTCCTGCGTGTTTAAATAGCGCCAGGGTTAATTATATCTGTCGTAACCTTGGGATTTTTCACTTACAGTTATTTGAATTGGACATAATATTAGCAAGAAAAAAAACATGTCCGAGAAACATTTACAAACCGGTAAGATAGTGATAACTCATTTGTGATAAAAGTATGAATAATATAAGTCTAACTTTATATTTTTGCTGTAAGGTGACGAACTGCCAGCCTATAATGGTAAACTGCGTTTATTTGCTATGAGATTTTGCCCGTACGCGGAAAGAAGCATTTTAGTATTAAACGCTAAAAATATTCCATATGATTTTGTCTTTATCAATCTGGATCATAAGCCCGAGTGGATTTTCAATTTCAGCCCTAAAGGTAAGTTAAGTTATAAACTTTAATTTGATTTTTTATTATATTGTAAAATAATATAAGATTATTTCAGTTGTATTTTAATAAGTTAATTAGATTAATCAATAGATTATAATTATTAAGAGATCTGTACAATAGGCATAACAATCTTTACTAGTATTTAATAAGTTACAATAGTATTTTATTTTTGAATATCAAAAGAGTGTCCATTCAAAGTGTATATTTTTATGTGAAACTTCTGGATCAACTTATATCTTCTATCTATTACATGATGAATAGAGGATTTAATACCTCTTCTTCTCCTCTAACTTCAATTAATCAGAATGTTTAGAATTCATATATATGTATATATATAGATATTTTATGTTCCTAGTCCCTTCAATGCACCAAAACTTTTGAGTCCCTATACTGACTTTTTACAACATACCCTGAAAAAAATACTACCAATTGAAAGTCCATAAATAGTATTTATTTAAAGTATACTTCATACAAAATATTTTAAATAAATTGATATCACTGTCAAATGTTGGCCAATTTTTGGTTTTAGATTAAAACTATGATATCACTAAAGGCACAGACAGTGTGTTATGATAAATACATTTTTTTCATATCATATTAAAAATTTGGTGGCCACTATAATATTGACAAAGTTAAACAATATTGGAGACTACATAATTAAGATAAAACTATAAAGTTTTTGTTAATGTAAATATTGATAATGTTAAATGTCCTACACTCTGGATATTATGTAGTAAAACAAAAGGTTTAATAGATAATGTCAAGAGATATATTTGAATTATAGTTAAAATTATTCAGGGTCATATCAGGGTAACTTAATCATTAAATAAGGTTATAAACAAATTAAAGCAGTGTCAAGTAAAATTTTGTTTTCTGTAGGAACTGTTCCTGCATTAGAATATGGACAAGGCAAAGGAATCTTTGACAGTAACATTATTAATGTTTACTTGGATGAAAAATATCCAGAAGTGCCTTTGCAGTCATCAGATCCTCTCCGCAGAGCCAATGATAAGATGCTTGTAGAACAACTTGCTGGAGTATGTTAAATTGTTATCTTTATCACATTTTATAATTACTATTATAAGATAATAGAATATAAGAAGAAAGGTTGGCAAAAAACAGTTTATCTGATGACACTTATCTTACAACCTTACCAACCTACAAATATTTTTTATAAATATGAAAAATAATATGGTGATTTGTGATCTTAATGTCTCATGGGAAAATAGCTTTTTATATTGGTATAGATGTATGGGTATTTTGTGTGAAAATCTGGTTTGGTTTCTGATCAAACCAAATTATTTGTATTTCATAGTGTAGCATCTAGTTGCAGCATGGATTTGCTACATAGTAAAATAACTTTAATATTATGTTTATACTGTGGCTCATACAAACTATATTGTTAGTAGTCTTGAAAGTTTGAAATAGAGAGACTGAAGGAAGATCTTTCATACCAGAGTTTTAATATCTTAAGAATTTTCACAATTATACTGTATTATATTACTAAGATAGTTAAAAAGAAACAGGTATTTTTAGAGGTCATAACCTTTGGAAGTGGAATTGTTGGATTTGCTCCTTTTAGATGTTCCAGTCCACTTGAAATGTTATCTGTGGAAGTTCTTTTCCTCCAACCTGTATCTTTTAATGTCATTAATTGTGATTGTCAAAAGTATTTTATGGCAATTTTTCAAATATAAATCCATGATTAACGAAGGTGTTGATTACCCCAGAACAATCTTTGTCATCATATTATGTATATTCTGTCTATGCAGGCTCGGCTTTCTTCTTTCATTATCTCCATCATGGCCTCTGTGGAAATATAGTCAAAGAATCTAGCATTATTACAAGGAGCAAACAGCATAACTCTAGGGAGACCCTTTCCATTATCCATTTTCATTGGCTCACAAGTCTTCAAGTTTTCTAGCAAAGTAAAATATGAAAAAATATAACAAATATACAATTTTTCCTTTGCCTCATTGATGCTAAGTATTTCATAGGTATTCAAGTTTCACTCCAATGGGCAACCTCATGATATCACTGTCCACCCCAGTTAATAACTTAAAATACTTAGATGCTTCAAAAATGAGCTATATATATAGAAATAATTTGTGATATCACAAAGCGAGGTTTTTAAACATTTTTTTCCCCTTTATTCATTTGTTTTACTTCTTGCACCATTATTAAAAGAAACTAAAGAAAAACCACTATTTAACTATTTTAGGCACAGTCAGCATACTACACTGCTGCATTTAATGCTCCAGCTCTCCAGCCATCTATGGTAGAAGCCTATCACAAGGCCCTTGAACTTCTTCAAAAAGAAATTGAAAGTCGTGACACAACATTCTTGCATGGCAATGAACCTGGTCTAGTGGATTACACAATCTGGCCTTTCTTGGAGCGATTTCTAGCTATGCCCTTGTTGGGTAAAGAAGAGTTTACAATTGATAAGACTAAATATGGCATTTTGGTAAGTATTATTATGAATTCAAATATTTATTAAAGTGAAATAAATATTTTTATGATTTTTCACTACTCATAATTTTTTAGACTACTACTAGATTTTAATAAATGCAACAAAATATTTATGCCATTGCCACTTATTTTTCATACACACACATTTTTTTGACTCGGACAGAATATGTTATAGTCTTGTAAGCACATGAACAAACACAGATAATCATTTGGCATTTCTTCCCTATTATTTACACCTTTTTACCTATTTAATTTACACTATGATTTTTTCCTGGATTCAAACTACATGGATTCTGGGAGCCTCAGTTTGACCACAGTGCAAACCAACTGTTAGTTCAAAAAGCTATGTAGTACATTGCTGCTAAGGCCTTGCTGATGTTTTAAGTGTATTACTAAAATTTAATTCAAATCAATTTCTATATTTTTAAGACAACCTACATAGAAGCTATGAAGAATGTACCGGCAGTTAAATCTTACTGCCTGGCACCTGAGACCCATGCTAAGTATATTGAGTCACGTGCTAAAGGAAATCCAGACTATAACATGCTAGATACTAGTGCTGTTTGTTGCATGCGCCCTAGGAAGAAGAAAGAATAAATTTCAATACAACTTTCTATCCAATTTGAAAAGGGCTGTACAACCCATACAAGTTTATAAATCTATCACATTATTACTTTCATAAAAATACTCCAGTTAATTAAAATTGTGACATTAGTCCTTTGGTTATGGTATGTATACAATAAATTATTATTTTTATATGTTCCTATTAAAGTACTGTTACTGAATTGAAAATTTGTATATTATTTTGTCCTTAGAATGTAAAAACTTGTGCCAATGCATTTCCATGTTTCAGATTATTGTGCTTGGTTGATGATCATAAGATTAACAGTGCCATGTTTTTTTAGACTGATAAATCATTGGATTAATGGTGTTTGCTGTTTATGTCTATCCTTAAGTGGATAAAAATGTTCATACATCTTTTATCCATAAGGTAACTCCTAATACTTGTTTTCCACTGTTCCTAAACAAATGTAGGAAGTACAATACACACACTTAGTTAAGTTTGATATGAAACATTGCAACATTATGTTGATTAAAGTTTGCAATTAGTGACTAAGACGCCACACTTGCATCCTAGTGATGGTGGACTTAAATCCTACAGGTACCGATGAGATGTCATGTATTTATATTGACTATATTTAAGCTTGTTTTTTTTCATAGATGTGTTCAGTAACTTTTTTATTAACAGGAAATAAAGTTGTTGCTTTTTTCCTGTTCATAAAAAAATAGTTCATATGCACTTCGCATATAGAAAAAAATTAAGTTTTAAATTTTCATGGGAGATTTTCAAGAATATTTTTTTCCACAGCTTGAACATTTTCTTTTGCAATCGGTGGCCAAGGTGTCTTCAGTTCATCGAGGCTTCCCCATCCACTTTTAAATGCAGCAACCAATTAAAAACTATACACAACCAAGCAGACTATTCTACAATATTAATTATAACACGAAAATCCTTCAATCTTGATATTTTCATTATTGGCATTCCCTTCAGATTATCTCAGAAAAAATACATTTAAAAAATATTCGAATTTATTAAATCTGTTATAAGTAAATATTAAATAAAATAAGTAACGACAGACCTCTACAAAAGTAATGCAAAGATTGACCGTATTTAAACAAGAAAAAGATATGTAAAACGAATAAAAAATATTTGAAGAGATGGCGTAATAACTCATTATCATAACGCATTCGAAAAACAAGAACTACAATGCTAAGTTCTTTAATAAAAGATTAGTAGTAGTGAGAAGTGGTATAAATAAATATACGAATAATAGACATTTAACATTACAACGTATCACTATACTCGCATACCAAGGTCATTTAGAATCGAACTGCTGTGTCATCGTGTAATCGCTAGATATTATCATAACCTGTTTTAAATATATTGGATATTATTATGATAACCACTACGTTAAGTTTCGCTATGCACATAATCCTTTCATCATATAAAGTGTTAGAACCAGTGAGACAAGTGATTGAATACGTATTGCCTTACACTTACAGAAATATGGCAAACAAAGCAGTAAAGGGAATAATAAATTGTAATGGAAAACATTTGAGGAAAGGTTAGTAATTGTAGTATTGTCAACGATTTCTAACAGAAACTAGGCTACTATAATAAGTGTAAAGTTATGACATTTATTTAATTTTGATCTTAAGGCTGCGTTTTAAACTGTAGAAGTGAAATGGGATTCTAGAAAACATTGACAGAAACAAGAAAAATTTCCAGTCGTCATTTATTTGTTTATTTACTTAACCACCAACATAACGGACACTCGCTCTAATAAAAAACATTCTTTGTTAAAAGTTATAGTCAATGATAACATATCTCGACGAAACTCAACTGGGGAAAGACCACGATGTCACTTAATTTTACCATGAGATACCAGTAATAGGCTGCCCTGTTTCATCTTGTTAGTAAGGATTTTTTTTTATTCTTAATCTTATGTTTTATCATCTTAGGCGTTTTTAATTCGTATTAGATTATATGTTTTATATGTAATAATAGTTACTTTGTTTCGCTTATTTGGGGAGTATGTTTTCTGGCAGATCGCTATTTGATACGTTTCTGTCTAGGTTACATATCCCCATTGTTAGTCAGGATTAGGAGACATTCGTTACTGGTAGCGAGATATTTCAAAGTCCTCACAGTTGAAATCGCATGTGCATCTTGTAATTTTATTGGAAATAGATTGAAGTGTTTATTGTTCTTCACTTGAACCAGTGGTTCGTTGCACGCAAATGTTGTTTCAGAGCGCATACGGCATTAGCGAAATAATTTATTGTTTGCCTTGCCTATGAAATCTATTCCGAAACACTAAATGATAGAAGTATTTTATAATTTATTCAGTAAAATTGTGTAATATGTTATTTACCTACTCTCTTCAATCCTCTTATTCCACTTAGCTTTTCACTTAGCCAAAGAATGAATTAATTAAGTACGAACATATTTGTTTCAAGAACCTAAGACAAAAGGAGTGAATTAATTGTATTTCAGTAATTTTCATTTTCACACTTGTATTTGTTGAAATGTATGTATCAAATAAATTTACAGGTGATACATTGCCTCCTTACAATGGAAAGCTACGAATCTATAACATGCGTTACTGCCCTTTCGCTCAAAGGACTATTCTAGCGTTATTGGCCAAAAATATTGACTTTGAAGTCGTAAATGTCCAAACAGTTGACAAACCTGAATGGCTTACCCGTAAAAGTGCATTTGGTAAGAATGTTATAAATTAATTTTATGTCCAATATTAAAATGAAGCTTTAACAACTACAAGGTATTACCAAGTATTTGGAACTGTTTCTATTAAAATTAATAGTAAACAAAATCCTGTTAATTTGTAAATAAAAATCATTCTTAATCTTTTATTTCTAAACAAAACAATTTGTGCTAATATCTAAGTATTCAAACATTTTTCATATGTAACTTTTATTTATATTAATATCACATTAGATTATTAAAACAGTTAAATTTGAAGATTTGTGTAAAAATAGATTTACTTAATTGTAATGCCATTGAAAAGTTAAGAGCGTTAGAAGAAGTTAAATGGTATAATTTTTTATCTGTTTTGTTGCCGGCAGGTGTCGAACAATTCTGTGCGTGTTATGTGCCTACCTGCACATAACACATTTTAGTGGTACTGTTTTAAAAAATGTATTCTTAGTAATATTAAAACCGCTCGTTCATTATTTATAATATGTACGATTTATAATTTATAGAATATAACGATTTAATTATACATTAGGTCTTTACCTATGAAATTGATGTTCTTCAGTATTGGCCATTTCAAACCAAAAAAAAAAGTTTTGATTGGCTGTGAATTCTAAATTACAAGCACAACCCGTTATTGGCTTGCCCGGTTCCGTACTGGAAATTTTGATTTGAAAAATTGACCTCGTATCCGCACGACCGACACTTTGGTCAACAATGATGAATTAAAGGCGATTGTGGAAGCTGACGATACTCAATCTACAGCCGGACTAGCAGCAGCTTTTGATGTTAACATCAAAACAATATTGGTCCATCCGTCCAGCTGATTTTTACAAGAAGGGCATCAATAAACTACCACTGGCAAAGATGCATCGATTACATGGGATTTTGAATAACAGAGATGAAATAGTTTGAAAAAAAAATACTTTAACTTATTTCATACAAAACAGCAATTTCATAGGTAAAGAACTATTATCATAAATAAATCATCGAATTCGTCTGGGTTTCAGAGGAACTGCTGTGAAATGTATAAAATAGAGCCGTATTAGCTATATATATATATATATATACACACACATATATATAGGGGGATATGTGTAAGTGGTAAGTGAAGTGGCTTATATGATACATTCATTGTCGATAAGAAATCAAGAACGAGAAGTGAGACCTATTAGAACTGAGATAAATGCACTAATAAAATGTGCCAATTATATAAAAAAATCTTGAAAACCACACACCTAGACAGGTCAGAGTAAATGTTAATTAATTATAATATTAAAATTCACTATATATTTTGTTTTATTCCGATAGGTAAAGTACCGTCTTTAGAAATAAAAGAAGACGTATGTATTTACGAGAGTTTGGTAACGGTGGAGTATTTGGACGAGGTTTATCCTCAAAGGCCTTTGTTATCCAAGGATCCTGTAACTAAAGCGTATGACAAAATAATCGTAGAAGCTTCTGGACCAGTAAGTCCCTTAACCAAATATCATTAGTTTGTTGTTTTTTTTTGTGTTTAGTTTTGTGTATATATATATATATATATATACTCACAGCATTGCTGTTGGTCCAGAGACCTTTACAGCTTTATCTAATTAGACTCTCACCGGGAGGCCCGCTGTCTAGGGAGACAATGACGATCCTACGAAGCTGACGCGGAGACTGCTGCTGTACTCTGACCACTGGACGAAGAACGTCGACGACAACAGAGGAGGCGATAATACGATCAGAGGTCTCCTCATAAGGATGTACGAAACCTCGACTCAGATCGTTATCTATAAGGAGGAAGCCTATGTCCCTGTGATACATGGGATGAAATTATTAGTACGGGGTGTATTATGAATTATTAACTAAACTCAGCGTCAAAAAAATTGCACCTTTTGAAATTTTGACTTCAAGCGAATAATACTCTTAACTTATTTATTGTACCCTACCAAAATTAATATCATTTGAAAGCTCAATTAATACACTTTAAAAACGCGTATCGTTCTTTTCTGTAAAAACAATAATCACGAAACGTTAGGGTCTTTAGAAAAAAAAGTGCTGAAAAGCTCACTGGAGGACTCACTACTTGTGCCACCTTGGACACGAATAAAAGGGGGGGGTAAAAATTAATAATGGGTGTGACTTCTGTGATGTCTGGATAGCTAATGACTAAATAAGTTAAGAGTATTATTCGCTTGAAGTCAAAATTTCAAAAGGTGCGATTTTTGACGCCGAGTGTAGTACAAAATAGAAATAGGTTCAAGGCAGTTTGGTCTTGTAAAACTCACTCAAACTTATTAAAAAAGGGGTGTGGGGGGGGGGGGTTTAATATTCTCAAAGTGCTATTGTTTAGGCTTATTTTAAATCTATCTTTGAAAGCTGTATTAAAATTAGTAACGGACATCATTTGGTAATAATTAGAACATGGCGAACGACGTGGTCAAAATCGATCAATACAACATGTGCAGGATTTCTTAGTGCTGTAAGTATATGCACAATCCGACCGAAGTGGCCGAAAATGCACATGTCGTCCCTTTCTCAGTTAGATGTGCAATAAGATCGGAGGAAGGCTCGGTTGCGGTGTCAAGGACATGAACAATAAATACAACAAAACCAATATATTGTCCTCAGCTCTTTCACAGCTAACATGCAGTATGCAATACTGCATACTGCATGTTTATTTAGATTGTGATACTGAAGTTATTGGTTTATTACGACCTTTTCTTTTCGACTACGCACGTCTTTAATGGGTAAATATATTATTTTCAGCTGCATACAATAATCTACAAATTAATAAGGGATCCAGAGGCGATTACCGATGATAACGTCCTTGCCTATAACAACTCGCTGCGTTATATTCAAGATCAGTTAAAGAATAGAGGTACTATGTTCTTCGGTGGTAGTGAACCAGGCTATGCAGACTACATGATGTGGCCCTGGTTTGAGAGGTTACTTGTGTACCAAGACAACGATAAATTAAAGTTTGATGGTACGGAATACAAGATTTTAGTAAGTATACTTTTTGGCACTATATATATATATATATTATATATATATATTTATGTGAGATAAGCCTGCTTAAGTAGAAAAAAATTGCTGTATAGAACAGATGAAACACCAGTATAAGTCATTACTAGATAATATTCAGTTTTAACTAAATTATGATGTGCAATTATATCAGCTATGATATGGTGAAACGGTTAAAGTTAGACTTATCTTAAAACCTGCATTCAGTTCGCAGACTTACTCTCGCTTTGACCTTTTCTTACTAAACAGTAAACTGGCAACTAAAATAATATATTTTTTTTCTATAATTTTCAGAACGAGTATATAAACAACATGCTAAAAGACCCAGCTGTAAGCCAATATTTAGTGCCCAAGGAGATACATTTAAAATTTTTTGAAAGATACAAACTTGGAGAAGCTCCCAATTATGACCTAATGGCTGAATAAAATGTTGTTCATAGCTGAAATCTGTGTTTTTGAGATTTTTATGTGTAAAATAAAATGCTTAAATAATAAAAAAACATATTATTGGAAAAGCTCAAGGTATATCGGTGCATGAATTAGATGTGACATCCAATAACGCATTATTACTAAATACAGGGCGGGAAAAAAAGTACTAAATAGAAAACCTTATATATAATAAGCAAGGAGAAATACTTTTTCCCACAAAAGTTACTTAATATTTCTCAAGAAAACCTATAATTTATATTCATCTGAATATATCATGTCCAAATACATAGAATAACTCATGTCCTATGAAACATTATATATATTTTAACAATACAGAAAAATCAATGATGTCAACTAAAATATTGCAAAGTAAATAAAAATGTCATAAACATATGTTTTTCAGACAAAGTTAAGAAAAAAAAGTAATAAATAGAAAACCTTATATATAATAAGCAAGGAGAAATACTTTTCCTACAAAAGTTACTTAATATTTCTCAAGAAAACCTATAATTTATATTCATCTGAATATATCATGTCCAAATACATAGAATAACTCATGTCCTATGAAATATTATATATATTTTAACAATGCAGAAAAATCAATGATGTCAACTAAAATATTGCAAAGTAAATAAAAATGTCATAATGAACTTAACCTATAATAATTATAGTCAAAAAAGAAAATAAGTAATGCAGCTATACAATAATTGATTTGGCCATTTGAATGAACAGACAAGTTTCTTTAATTTAATACTCAGTTGTAACTAATTACTTTTAAACTTTGCAGTCAAAGATTCCAATTTGGAGATGATTTGTTTCACAGTAGAGGAATAATTTAAATAAAACACTTAATTTTTGTGATGCTCTGATTCTACAAAGGTCTGAAATTCTGCAAATTCTCTTTTGCGTATATAATTTATAATATAATTTTAGACTTCTTTCATAATTTGATCCAAAGCTTTAGCCAACTTTTTACAGGCATAACTTACAGCTAATGTAAGTTATACCTGTAACTTACAGTAGGTTAATTAAATGTGCCCAAAACAAATAACTAAGGGACACAGCTTTCTTACCTTTGATTGTCCGCTATAGTGTATAAGTTTCTGCCGATGTTTTTCAAACTCTACATGACTTTTAATTGTTGATATTCTGCACAAAAATGTCGCTCCACAAACTTTTTTGCCATTTTTATAGATAATGGTATGGAACTCTTCGTGCGCACGAGTCCGACTCGCACTTGGCCGGTTTATTAAGTTTCAGTAATTCCTTGCGACGTAGCATGTAACGTAGGTATGTAGCTAAAGCGCGATTTGCGATTTTGTGGGACTTAAACGTAAATTCTACTGTTCGAAAAAGACAATGATACAGTTGCGGTAGACATCAGACAAATATAAAACTAAGAGCCAAAATTATACCAATTTGGTATCGAATATAACAAAAACGGTCACATTGCCTAGCGGCAAGACGCCTCCCCGCACCCCGTGCTGCATTTGTTTGCGTGGGGTGTTAGATTTAAATGTTAACGAATTCTTGGCCCACCTTCTATTATGATGTTTGTTGACATGATGAGAAGGGCGTCGTTCGCTTCTGTACTTGAAATTACCGCCCCAGTGTGGCTTGTTTTGCTTTTCCTGAAAAGAACAAAATATTGAAAATTAATTATTAATTCCTTTTATAGTGTAACATAACACAAAATGGAATAATTACTTTGAAAACGCAGTCATATACCAAAGTCCCTAGGTTAACGATGGAAAATGAATAAAAACAAGGCGGGTGCGACATTAAGATAATAATTTAGGTATCTAATCGAAATAATTTATTTTTCGTTCAGCTTTGAAACTTACATGTTAGCTTTTGTTTACATTGTTGTGCATAATTTTTAACGTTTTTAAACGAATTTCGTTGATGTTTAAGTAAGTTCGCGTTATATTTACATTTTTAAGTATTATGCACCAGTGCTATTTTGGCAAGAAACTAAAAGAACCATGTTTATGCCTACGCTTATATATATTGTTACGCCTCCTGGGTTCCCTTCCAGAAACTGGATAGTGATAAAGTACTTGTCATATGCTTTTATTTTCAGAAAAGGGTCCGCAAGTACGAGGTCCTTTTAGGGCGGGCAAAGTCTCATTACCATTGTGCTCGAGGGTTGAACTTCCGTTAGTAGAGGCACTGCCGTCCTAATCAGGAGACACCTAATACACCACGAGTTAGTTATTTAAAAGCATAAGAACTTATGGTATAGTATACACTGCAGACCAAAAGTTTAAGACCACCTTAATCAAAGTAGGAAAATAAAGTAAAATTCCAATAAAATATTAAATATATAATTAATCTGTTTAATCATCTAATAGAACATTGATTGACAAACAATATGCTTTAAAAGCGTACAGAAATATTAACAGTCCATGCATAAAAAGGCTATAGTTTTAGCTAAACAATTTTTTTATCAAAAAATCCTCTTTTACATTTTATGACTTTTTACACAAGTCTCGGCATACGGGCAATCAATTTGTTAATGGTGTCTTATGATATATTGTTCCAAATTTCGCATAAAGCATTCCACATTTCTTGTAGCGAGGATGGGCCACGATTACGGACGTTCCTGTCAAGCTCTTCCCACAAAAGTTCAATGGGATTGAGATCCGGGCCCTGATCACATAAAACCATGTTTTTTTAACACTCCTTGTGCCTCTTTCTCTTCTAAATATCCTCTACATCATTTTGAGCTATGCTTTGGATTGTTATCTTGTTGGAAAATTAATCCATCTCCAATCAATCGCAACCCGGAAGAAACGGCATTTTGTTCTCAAATGTTTTTGTACTGTTCCTTTTTCAAAATTCCTTCAATTTTAATCAAATCGTCAGTTCCTAGAGAAGCAACCCCGCATCATAATTGAGCCACCACCATGCTTGATTGTTGGGATTACACAATCTGACATTATCTTTTCTTGGGCACTGCGTCGAACGTAAATTCTACATTTTGACCCGAATAGTTCAAATTTGAATTCATCGGTCCAAAGTACTTTTTTAAAATCTTCTTCAGTCCAATCTCGATGGGCAAGAGTCTGCATCCGTTTTGCGACTTTAGCAGATGTTTTCGATCATACAACTTCGCATCTCTCAGTCACCGTTTTACTGTAGTCAATGATAAAGGTCGGGTTTTGTACACTTCAACGCGGATTTCTGGTGCTAGACGTGGTAGCGTAGCTCTCGGCCTTCCCGAGCGTAGACGATGTTGAAAACTGCCTGTCTCCCTGTTTCGAGTTATTGTGCCATAAATACGAGACTTCGATAACTTCATTTGTGAAGCAATCTCACGTTCGGATTTGCCTTCATTATGTAAAACAATGGTGGCAGAACGCACTTCACTACTAATTTCTCGAGCTTTCACCCATTTTATAACGTCTTCACTGAAACCACAAGTTTAGACTAATTGAGATTGTTTGTGAACAAACCCATTAAACTCGGGTAATAATAAGTCAAAAACACGTGTTTTCAGGAGCTAAATAATCCTTATTATTGACCAATACGTAACAAAAGCAAAGTAATTAGTAATGAGGACGTTATAAAAATATTATTACGATTCTACCACCTGGCTCTAGCGCAGCGTTTGTCGGTGTTTGAAAACAATAGATGTTTATTGTCCAATAACTTGAAAGTAAACAAAAGAATAAGATGAAGAGACTTTCAAACCAAATATAGAGATTTAGAACAAGTGACTTTTATATAGAATGGGTGGCAAACGAGCAAGCAGTTCACCCGATGGTAAGTGATCACCGCCGCCAATGAACACCCGCAACACCAGTCGCATATGCGTCGCCGGCCTTTAAGGTGTAGGCTCTTTTTTTCTTGAAGGTCCATAAATCTAATCGTTTCGGAAACACCGCTGGCGACAGCTGATTCCACATAGCCGTCCCATCCAGCCAACCATCGAGGTGATGAGGATGAAATTGCGAGGTTGGTGCGCAAGGCTTATAGTTTATAGGAATAACAGGAATTTGAAACTCTGAAATGTTAGGACGTTTCCTTTAATTGTGTGACACTTGGGTGCAAACACTCGGTCACAGGAACATAGGACATCAAAATTTTGAGATTTTGAATATTTATTCTTGAAATAACATCACCAATATTGTGTTTCCAGAATCGTCTATCAACTACATAAAGCTCAATATCTGCGACTTTAAATTAATTTAACTTAAAATTGTTTGGAAATGTATTTTTTTGAAGGATGTATATTTTATAACATTGCACTTATTTTTTATGAACACAAAAACATGCTAAAAGAGCCCGCTGTAAGCCAATATTGCCTAAGGAAATAAGTTTAAATGATCTGAAACAGACTCATTAGTAAAAGTGTCTTATTTTGGTTTATTGATTCAATAAAATTTACTATTTACTAAAATATTTACTTTAAGTGAATTCTATTATAATAATAAAGTAGTAATAAAAGGCTGAAATAATAAGTTTTTTTTTTAATTCATTATTAACTTGGTAACAAAACAGTTTGTATCAGGAATATTGTCACTTTGATTATTAACACTCTTCTTAAAGTTACAGTCTCTTACATTTACTTACCAATAACTAATAATAGAAATCATCTTATACATATGTTTTTCAGACAAAGTTAAGAAAAAAAAGTAATAAATAGAAAACCTTATATATAATAAGCAAGGAGAAATACTTTTCCTACAAAAGTTACTTAATATTTCTCAAGAAAACCTATAATTTATATTCATCTGAATATATCATGTCCAAATACATAGAATAACTCATGTCCTATGAAACATTATATATATTGAAACAATACAGAAAAATTTATGATGTCAACTAAAATATTGCAAAGTAAATAAAAATGTCATAATGAACTTAACCTATAATAATCATAGTCAAAAAAGAAAATAATTAAGTAATGCAGCTATACAATAATTGATTTGGCCATTTAAATGAACAGACAAGTCTCTTTAATTTAATACTCAGTTGTGACTAATCACTTTTAAACTTTGCTGTCAAAGATTCCAATTTGGAGACGATTTGTTTCAAATCACACATCTTATCCAATTTGAGATATGTGGTGTTTCTAATTTCATGCAATTTTACCCATTCCGGTACTTCTTCAGTAAGCAATTTTATGTCTGCCTGTAAATCAGTAGCAGAGACATTTGCTTTGAAACTACTGTCTAATTTAGAAAGAACTAGATTTAGGGCTAAAACATTTTTCCTTTCAGTTACAAATATATTTCTCAATGTTCTTGCAAGATCTGGTAGCCGACTGTAAATAAAGTATTTTTGCTCATGCTCTGATGACTTGGTCATGGCTTCTAATGCCTTAGCTGCTTGTTTAGCTTTAACCTTCTCTAGTAGTGCTGACGGTAAATTGCGGAGAGCTGGGTTCATAATCGTAATAAAAGGTGACAATTGATTTGTTTGTGTTGCTGATGTAGAGGTACTAACCATCATCTCTTGTTCATTATTAATACCAGTGGCAGTCTTTTCTGCAGCTGTGAGGCCACGAGCTTTTGCCTGCGCTAATTTTTCTAATGCCCTTTCCATTTTTGTGTTGCACTTAAACAGTTCCCGAGCTTTGGCTAGAACATCCTGAGCTGTGTTTAATTTCTCTACATTTGGCATTTCTGGCAACTTGGCACAATCAATTTCAGGCACTTTTTCAAGCTCAAATTCTGGATGCCAACGAACTAATTTGTTCTCAGGTATTTCCATTGGAGGATCTAGTGAGGATAAGTACCGTGCATGGTGTTTCTTAACAAGCTGCAGCAATGTATCATAGAAATATCTGCGCCTTTCTAAAAGAACACTTGGATTCATAATCTTGATATCGTTGGGGAAGTTTGGAGATATCACTAATTCATATGCTTCCTTCTGAGATGAACTGCTGAAATTCTTAATTTTCTGTATATCATAATTGTAGAAGTCTGGCACCAAATGTTTAATTTGAGCTAAATGCTTCTCAGAGAAAGTCCTTTTAAGCATTTCTTGAATAGAGGGTTTAAGTTTGGTGAAAGTGATTTTTTCATTTCTGTTGTACAACAGCGCTACAACAGTCTCCATGCCCCTGAAGAGCTCAGCAAGGAATCTGTAGTGGTGTGGTAGAGGCAGGCTAGAAGTTGTGGCCAATGCTGCATGTCTAATATAAGCCGGTACCTATAAAAAAAATTATATATTTAATTTTAAGGTATTGGGGATATAAATATAAACAGGAAAAATGTTAAAAGTAAATGGATACAACATAGACAATTAGGTCAAAATTAACTAAATATATAATAAATTGATATCTAATCTGAAAAATGCTATGTGAGCATTCAGTTAATTATGTTCAGTATCATTTCTTTACTTAACTTTTAATGTGAAGTAACTACTACATTGGAGCCATAAATTAATTGTTGCAAAAATAAGCCAGTTTGACTGTGGAAATATAACTATTTGATACAAAACTGGAGTAAAATAGTAACTTGGCACTGCTGTCTTTTGTCTGCTTAAAGAAACTTTAAACCTCAATGTATGAGGCATTGTTTGTCTTTAGGGATGACAATATAACTGCATTATGATATGATGGATGTGGATCATGGGTAGCAGGAATCAGATACCATCTGGTGAACTGTGTGCTTGTTTTGTCTACATGACACAATGGGTTACTAACAAGATCACAGGTTACCTGATGCTAAGAGTTGACTACAATCCATGAACAACAGATGTGGGTGACATCGATCCTTAACAAACATTTAATGTTATGTGTTATCCCCCACAAGGATTGATGTGAAATAGCTTCTAGGACTCAGTAGTAAGTGGGTCTTTGGATCTAGCAACATAATGTCACTATTTCACAGCCTCTACCTTATAAGGTATTATGGTTGTTCCCTGATAGAGCTGATCTTTTTTATTGACACTCCAGCTGTAGCTGGAATGTCTCATACTACAAAAAGGATACTTGTTTCATTTATTTAAATACCTTGATACTGGCAGTAATAAACAATTGATATAATTGTCTGGTTGCCATAATATTAAAAGAATAATAAGAATAAATACCTTGCTAGGACTCTTGACAGGGCTGACAACAACCTTTCTTGGTGAAATAAGTGGTCTCTGTAGCTGCACGCCTGGCTCCTCATCTTTTTTAGGAGACAACAACTCGTTGCGAATTTTACTGGGACTGAAAAAATATTAGATTTTTATTGAAACAATCATTTTTAATATGTTTTATTACTTAATGTAAATAAATTACATTGTATTCTAAGTTTTTAAAAAAATAACTAATGCTTTATTAAAACCTGACATTGAATAATAATCCAAAACTTCTTCAGATGTATATGTATAACCAGGAGGACACCATCATCATGTGATGAGATGTCCTCCTGGTTGATTACAACCACAGTGGTATCTTTTGGTTATTGCAAGATGACACCAACTGAATGTTTGTGTGAATATGTGCAAAAAAATAAGTCTATGAGGGAGTAACTTTGAGTTTGTGGGGAGTAACTGTGCTATGTTTCAGTAACTCAGAAGTGACTCACTCATTGTCCTTTTAACTATTCTGTTAATCTATAACGTTCAAATGCTATGTCAGGGTCAAGAGACATACAACACAACCAGACTCAAAGTGAAAAAATATTGTATACACAAATATCAGACCTTAATTTTATCTCAGCTAATATAAATAAATAGCTAAAATAACACTAGCTATAAATTTATAACTAATCTATGCTTTAAAAGGACTTCAGGACCTGAACATCTCAATATGTTATTTTTACTACTAACTAAATAGTAACTTTTTTATGATTTCAATAGAAAGAGAATCATCAGAATCTAAGCTTAATTTACTTAATTGTTGGTTAAGAAGTACACACAAATATGAAACATTTTTATAGTATTTGGTGTCTTTTATTTTATATAATATATATTTGTATATATGTATATACATAAAGTGGTGATCACAATTAAAGACACCTCCTATATAGCTACACACAACTTTATTGATAGTATTATCAAAAGCGAAGATAAATATCCATTATACTTTAATCATTATTAATCAATACACTAATGCCATATTATTACCTAAACCATCCAAAGTAAAACCTACCTTATCATTATCTAGATATGAAAATCATTTTGCACAAGCTAGTATAGGAAAAAACAAAAGTTTTGTTGTACAAGAAGATTATTCAAAATTTACAAACAAACAAAGGTTAGACATGTAGGAAAATTAGGAATCAATTGTGATGTTCTAAATATATGGTGATGAATGCTATCAAGTATTTCAAGAAGTTTAACATTTCAGAAAATGTATCTAGGAAATCGAGATCTAGAAAAACAAGCCCATGTAAAGATTTAACAATGATATTGTTAACCGAGAAAGAACTGTTCATATGATCAGATCTTATATGTTTGGAAGTATTTGGTGAAGAAAAATTAGAAGGTGATTATGTGAGGCAAACTTATTTGGAAGAATATCTAGCAAGGTACTAGTTTTAAAGAAAGCAAATATTAATACTAGACTAGAATTTGCAAAAATATCAGTGGAAAAATGGACTATTATCAGATGAAAATAATAAAAAGATTAATTATTAATATTAAGAAAACAATTTGTGTGATGTCCTCCAGATAAAGAAATGGATCCAAAGAAAAGTCACGGCGAAGGGAATATACAAAATTTTGGGCTGTTTTCTAGACATGGTGTTGGACCTGTTAGGCAAATCAAAGATAATATGGATAAATTTAAACACAAGAATATTTTAGAGGCAACTATGTAACCCATATGGAAAGTTTGCCAGTGGTTTGAACTTTCCAATAAGACAATGACAAATCCAATATATACAGAAACAGTGGTTAGACTTTCTATGGGGCCAATCAGTAATAGTTTTAACTCATTAGTCCTTATTTATACTATTGACAATGTCAATATAAGATTTAAATATTGTTGCAAGTTTCTATTGTATTAAAAATATATAATCAATAATCTCAGTTTACATAATATCCCTTCAGTGGTTTTAATTATGTGACCACAACTGGATTTATATGAACAGGTAACTGTGGAAAACATTTAAAATCCAGATAATTTAAAATTAATGTTTTTTCGTACAATACATAAGTTTAATTCTTGTTATTTAATTAGTATCATATATAAGAAACTGTTATTAGCGTAGTAGTGTATAATATTAATCTACAATATACATTGCAGATATCTCGTACAAACCTTATGGGAACATCCACATCAATAGATTTGAATCCTTTAAGATTTCGTTTATCACTTTTCTCTCGGAGCTGATTGATACCTTTGCTTAGACGATCTGCAGTCGCTTTTAGCTCGGCTAACCTAGAACTCCCAGCTAATCTCTTTTTAATATCCCCTAAACTTAACTCTTTACGAGCTGATGAGACTGAAACTAACTTTAAGGATGCAGATGATTTAGTAACATTAGAAGCATTAACTTTTTTCGTAAGTGGTTCCGAATCTCTAGGTGCTTCTAGGTGACCATTTGAAGATAGTTCAGGGTTACTAACTTCATTTTTCTCCTTTCTCTGTACCTTTGTAAAAGGAACTTTTGGTTTTAAATTATTATTCACTACATCATAGTTTTTCTGTACAGGCGTCTTCCATCCACATTGGGTTGAGCCATCTGGAATACGTTCAATGTGGGCTATTTTATTCTTAGAATTAACTAGATCATCCGTAGCAGGTCTTTTTCTGCTGTTAAAAAATGTCGTTATTGTCGTCTGTGCCATTATATTAATTTAATGTTAATGAACAGCTCTAAGATTATCAAAGTATTCCCTCCAAAACTCATTACTTCATTACACTTAAACCAGAGATAATGATGATATTAATTTATCCCTAATGGGAAAGGCAAAGGACTTTAGTCCATACAGCCGGGTCTTGTTCGTATGACGGTTGGTCTGAAACCCTTAAACCAGAGATAGATATTGATGAGTATATCCACTTCAGCCTTCAGGAAATACTAAGGTACTAAGCCATAGAGCCACTATGTTTATCATTTTTCTTCATAAATTACATTGATATTCCAAATAATTCTTTTTTTCTATATTTTCTTATTGATCCTTATAATATTTTTCTTTGTTTCAAAGTTGCAATTATTTTCTTTTCTTAAGTATCGACGTTAATGTTTTGACTCTGGACGGAGCAATGTATACTGCAGTTGCTAAAATAATAAGAGAATATTCTAATATTATTATGTAATAACGTTGTAAAGGTTTATTATTTAGAAGCCAATCGCTATTTTTCACTGTAACTTAAAATTATTTAAGTTTGTTTAGTCTTAAGTTTATACACATTTATTCATATTTTATAGTATATTCTATACTTACCAATGCTTATTGAAAGTAACAAAGGTGTCTAAGATACTTAGGATGATTTAAAAATTAAAGATCGTCTAGATCCATAGAAAGATTATCCGCCTAATTTCACACCACTCCATTAATTTAAAGATATTTTAATAAATGTTCAAAATGTTCGCCAGCGTTATCAATTCAAACGTGTACACTGGTTCTTTTTTTAAAGAAATAAGCACGTTAGATTAGCCTTAGTTATAGACGCCAAATAGTCGTCTCCAGCATCCAGAAATGAAATTGAATCGAATACAATGTCTGTATTCAATATATATTTACACTTACTTATTGATTGTCTAAATAATATTACCGGTTCGGAAAAAGAAAGCCACAAACCTGGGACCTGAGAAAAGAAACCAGGACAATTTTTTTATTGAGCTATTACAATAACATATGTTAGCAATATAAAAATAATAAGACAATTTTTTAATGTTTTACTTACAAGAATATAATATAATAGTATTATTATAGTAAGACATGTTGGTTTCTCTGTACAGCTTTGATGAACAAAATGGTGTATTGGTTAGAGTAGAGATTTTGGGCATTCCCAGCTGAGGAACAATATTTGTGTATACAGTTTTTACGCTTTGAGTCTGGTTGTGTTATGTGTTCCTTGTCCCTGACATGGCATTTGAACCTTATAGCACAACAGAATAGTTAAAAGGACAATGAGTGAGTGGCTTTTGAGTTACTGAAACATAGCAAAGTTACTCCCCACAAACTCAAAGTTACTCCGTCATAGACTTATTTTTTTGCACATATTCACACAAATATTCTGCAAAGTTGGTGTCATCTTGCAATAACCAAAAGATACCACTGTGATTGTAATCAACCAGGGGGATATCTCATCACATGATGATTTTATATCATGTTTTAATAAAGCATTAGTTATTTTTTTTAACTTAGAATACAAAGTAATTTATTTACATTAGGTGTTCAGTTAGTAAAAATTTTATTGAATGATAATATCAGTTAGTAAGTTTATTTAAATTGCTTATTATGGTAGAATTCCACCTATACATTTCTTATATGCTGTTTGATATCCTACTAAACCCATCCTAAAAACTACGGATGGTGATCCGTAGTTTTTTAGGATTGAAATCCGTTATCACGAGCGTGTAGTAATTCTTTATTTTTATGGAATAGGTGGCAAACGCGCAAGCAGCCCACCCGATGGTAAGTGATCACCGCCGCCCATGAACATCAGCAACACCAGAGGAGTCGCAAATAAGTTGTCGGCCTAATAATTTCTAGATATACTTAAAATTTATGGCATACAAATATTGTGATCGGTATCTTTAAGAGTGTGTAGTGTTTATTTAATTTTCTAACATAACTTATTTTATGTGACAAATAAGTTCTATATTTTAAAAGATATAATAATAATTACTCTATGTTGACATGTAAACAACAGACATGGAACATAAGACAGCGAGTAGTAAGTAAGAAGTATATTTATTTATGAAAAATAGAGAAAAGAAGAAATAAGTTTCAAGAAATGAATACAAATGTTCCATCAAAACATGATTTAGTGCATGCATAGAATTATAATTTATAATTATTGGCGAAGCACCATTAAACAATATTACAATGACTAAAGCTGTATCACTGAAAAACGATACTAAGAAAAGTATTCTGGTCGCACCAAGCAGAGTTGTAAGTAGACCAGACAACTTAGCTGGTGGAGCAGAGACAGAAATCACAGCCCAAATATCTGTTCCACAAGAAGGTCGGTGGGGATGGGTAGTTGTAGCAGCGTCTTTTATAAATATTTTAATACTTGATGGCGGATCGTTTACATTTGGCAGTTTTATTAAAGACATGAGTAATGATCTAAATGAACCAGAATCTTTGATTGCACTTATAAATTCTATAGCAATTGCACTGTATTTCATTGGAGGTCCATTTGCTTCGGCTTACATTAACCGGTTTGGATTTCGGGCCTGTATAATGTCGGGATCTGTTATTTGCACATTTTCTCTTTTTATTACATATTTTACGACTGATTATGCCGCAGTGTGTATATTCTATGGCGCTATTGCTGGAATTGGATATTGCATGATTAATTTGTCTTCAGGGTTGATAGTAGGTTTTTATTTTGAAAAACTTCGACCAATTGCTTTAGCAATATCATCTTGTGGATCGAGCGTTGGCGTAATGATAATGTTTCCTTTAAATACATATTTAATTAGTCTATCTGGTTGGCGCAATACAACATTATTTCATTCCGGTCTTTTTGGTTTAATATACTTTGTCGGTATGACATATAGACCATTACTTTCTTTAACTGTGATGAAGACTACAGATGATCCAACACGAACTGTTACATATTTACCAAGTTTATCTGCAGCAGCTCTTCGATTGACGACTTCGAGTACTAAATCGGATAATTTAGTGCCGACGACTACAGAACGTCTTTTTAGTGCTGTTTCAAATTATAACTTTCCAACAGCAGCAGCGATAGTTGAAGAAGGTCCCCTAACCCCAGTTGCCCAACCAGGTCCTTCTACTGCACCGGTTTCAAAACTTACATTAGTGGCACATGGTCCACAAAGCGGTATAAGTCGTCAACAAATCAAACAAATAAAGGATATTATATCTAGAAGTAATGTAAAAGACCAAAAGCAGGGCAACGTAGACATTATGGAGGACACAGACACGCCAAAGAAGCTTAAGTTTTGGGCACGCTTATTTCATTGGGATGAACATGTACCTCAAGCTCGTCCATTATACCGAGATGACGCTTTCTATGACGGGAAATTAGAAAAACTGCCTATATATCAGAAAAGTATGATGGACACAGGGACAGAAACAAAAACGGGTTTGGAGTATCGACTAGCTGTATCAAGGGCAGCTACAACTGCTGATCTCGAAGAGCGTCGAGGTGTTTTTACTACCGCCGCAAGAAGAGTTTTGGCAACTATGATGGATCCTAAGTTATTAAGACAAAGTTCATTTTTATTATTATGTTCGGCAGCTTTTTTAATATATGTAGGTTTTTTGGTGCCGTATGTTTTTATCCAAAGTAGAAACTTAGATGCAGGTGTTGATCCATATCATTGTACATTATTTGTGAGCGCAATAGGGTTTTCGAATGCTATAGGAAGAATCGTTTTAGGAGTTTTGGCTTGTAAAATAGATCCCCTGTCTATGTATGCAGGAACTTGTATAGTAGCAGGTTTAGGTACAATTGCATCAGATTTGTCATACAACTTATATTACCAATATTTTTATTGCTTTATATTCGGATTTTGTATTGCTAGCACAGCTTGTCTAAGAAGTATGGTATTAGTTTCACTATATGGTTTGGAAAAGTTAACTAATGCCACTGGAATGTTAATATTATTTCATGGTTTAGGAAGTTTACTAAGCACACCACTCGCAAGCATTATTCAAAATAATTTTGGCAATTCCATAGCTTTTTATGTTGCTGGAATATTTATAGCTTTGGGGGGATTAATTTTGTTACCTATTAAATGTAAATCGATACCCAAAAAAAATGAAATAGATATTCAAAAGCGGTTAGCTGTAAATGATAATGAGAAAAAATAAAAGAAATTTGTATGTAATAGCATAATCGTTATATTAAAATGAAAAAAAATAAAATTATACAGTTTGGTATTTAATAGATATAATAAATTAAATTAACAGCGTAAATAAATTTTCTTATAGTAATGAGGTAAGTAATGCCAAATGCTATAACTACTTGATTAATAATTTTAATATACTTTAATTTTTCATAAAGTTTGTGGTCG
This sequence comes from Teinopalpus imperialis, assembly GCA_029286865.1. Taxonomy (NCBI): domain Eukaryota; kingdom Metazoa; phylum Arthropoda; class Insecta; order Lepidoptera; family Papilionidae; genus Teinopalpus; species Teinopalpus imperialis. Next base: position 2,242,699 of record JAGSMU010000009.1, read on the forward strand.
GGAATCGTCACTTTTAACAAAAATGTCTGAATTTTCTTATCGAATTATTAAGATTTTACAAACTTATCACCAGACATCTACGTAATACCCAAAAATTGATTTGGCAAATGCACAGAAGATGCCAATTTTCATTCATGATCAAGTATTACACTAAGTATTTGACGTATGTACATTTGGTAATCTTAAGACATGAGAAATATGTATTTACTGGAAAATTACGTAAATGAACTTTAAAATCAAGATTAATTTTATTCGTTGTATCTAATGTGAACCGCCTCAGTTATCTCTATAGAAAACTTGTAAAATCAGCATTTTGAAAACTTTGCGGTTTATAAAACATTGTTGAAATACGTCATTTATGTAAAACGACAAAAAAGAGCCGAGTATACTACCTCGTGGGACGCCGAAAACAACCGGAACACGTAAATATGTGTGAGTACTTACGTCCATCAAATGGTAACTGATCACCACCGTTGATGAACATCCGCATCACCTTGTTGCGCTTTGCTGGCCTTTGAGAAACGCTAATATCTTGAAGGTAACTAGGTAGGTTCAAAATGCTGACTTGCAGTACGTTGATTCAATTCAGCGGGTGGATTTAATTGAAACAAAGCTTCAGATATCTATCGCCACGCTATAGGAATGCAAGATTCCTTCGCAAAGTCAGTTTCAAGCTGATTAGAAAGAACTGATTCGTTGATAATTCGGGTCGCTAATCTTTGGATGCTGTCAAAAGAAAAAAACTGGTACTGAAGTGTCTTTGCCCAAAGATGAAAATAGTATTCCACTTATAGCCGAATTTGATCCTCAATGATGTTGCAAGCAGTGGTCCATCACGAAATACCGGCTCTACTGAGAACACCGGGCTATTAAAAACCCAATATGATCTTCGTTTTCATGAGACCGCGGAATTAACGTTATATCAACGCCAAGGATTCCGATACTAGCTGAAGCAACATTTAGATCTAGTTGTCCTACGAGATTTATGTAATAAAATAAAAATATTCAAGACTTATTTTAATACTGCTCCTTCTCAAAGTTGCTCATTTGGAAACAAGACAAAAAACAGTTCACGTCGTAGGCACGTCGGTATTGTTAATAAGCTACGTATTCGGGTTTTGTGTGACGCCCGCTTACCATTATACCGTTTATAGATTTACTTTCAATTAAATTTGAAAGACTAATAAGAACAACTTTCACTTCATAAGTTATCTTTACAGGCAAATGCCTTCTCAATAAAATCAATTATCGCCGTGAAAAATTGTTAAGCTGCTATTCTTTTAATGAGATTCTTTGTCCATCGAGATTGATGCCGATAAAATGCATACTTAAGATGTTCAGTATCATATTTTATTGATGGGAACCCATTAATAGGGACGTCTACATGTTGCAAAATGCTAAGGCTGTCGTACGGTCATCTGTTTGCCATTATACGACTACCAGTACAATACAACTGAACTGATCTAGCCCATATAAATGAATGAGAATAAACGAATAGCATGAATTTAACAAATCCCTTAAAAACTGGTTTTTATTTTTAGTATTATTATTTTTCTTGAAACTATATTAATTTCAATATTGTCTTTGGTACAAATGCGTTTTATTAAGAATAGCAACCCTATAGGTTCATGTTCGAGCGCATTTTGTTCTGTCTGCAACCGGCCGCCATACTCAAACAAAAAGGTTGAGATGAAAAGATAATTTTTTTATATCTTAGAAGGTGTTGAAAGTGTTTTAATTTACTAAATGAGTTCTAAATCAGACGTCAATAGAAGGGTACTCGCCATTCAGGCGAAAAAGAAGCGGCATAAACTTGGTAAAAAGAAAAATCGTGAGGAGGATCACGGCGCTGGTGGACAAGGAAATGGGCTGCGCAATCAAAATCAAAATCGACTAGAACCAACTCATAGTTCTTCCAATGAAACCATCGAAGAGGATGAAGATGAGCAATACGCTAGTGACGACGAGGAGCAGGAAGATAGTGCTGATTATTGTAAGGGTGGATATCATCCTGTCAAAATAGGGGATCTATTCCTTAATCGGTACCACGTCACTAGGAAGTTGGGCTGGGGTCATTTTTCTACAGTGTGGTTGTGTTGGGATCTCGTGGACAAACGCTTCGTAGCGTTAAAAGTCGTTAAATCGGCGCCTCACTTCACGGAAACTGCTCTAGACGAAATCAAAATTTTAAAAGCTGTTCGTGATAGTGACCCTGCTGATCCTAAAAGAAATAAGACGGTGCAATTACTTAACGATTTTAAAATAACGGGTGTGAATGGTACCCATGTTTGTATGGTCTTTGAGGTTCTAGGTCATCACCTGCTGAAATTAATACTCAAATCTAACTACAGAGGTATTCCGCGTGAAAACGTTAAAACTATTATTAGACAGGTGTTAGAAGGCTTGGACTATTTGCATACCAAATGTAAGATAATTCACACTGATATAAAACCTGAAAATGTGTTGGTTTGTGTTGATGAAACATATATTCGTAAGTTAGCAGCGGAAGCTACAGAGCTACATTCCTTAGGCCTGAGGCTGCCGCATTCCCTCATTAGTACGGCACCAAAAGAATTTCAAGAGCCGATAGTAACTGCAAAAATGAGTAGAAATAAAAAGAAAAAATTAAAGAAAAAGGCTAAACGTCAATCAATGTTACTTAAGAAGCAGATGGAACAAATAGAGGAAATGGAAGAGCAAAAGAAGCTTGAGAATAACAGTGAGTCAGCGCCAATGTCCCAAGATAATGATGATTCCCCACAAACACCAGAAGAGGCAAGTGTTATTGAGACCACTCGATCTGAGAATGATTCCACTGTTAATGGTTGTACTGATTTACAAAGAGCTGATGATGAGGCATTTGACACAGATGCTGATGCAGTTCAAGTGAGAAATAAACAGTACAGTTGTGGTGATGATCCTGAGACTCCCATGTCTGAAGAGGAAATGACTGATACTCCACCCTCCTTCAATTCCCAATCAAAAGGCAAATTGCTTGACAAAAACCCTGATCCTGCATTTGATGTGTGTGACTTAGAGGTAAAAATTGCTGATTTAGGTAATGCTTGTTGGGTTCATCGGCACTTCACTGAAGACATACAAACAAGACAGTATCGGTCTTTGGAGGTACTTTTAAGTGCAGGCTATGGAACTTCAGCAGATATATGGAGCACTGCATGTATGGCATTTGAACTAGCCACTGGAGACTACCTATTTGAACCTCATTCGGGTGATGGCTACAGTAGAGATGAAGATCATCTTGCCCATATTATTGAATTACTTGGTGATATTCCAAAACGAATTGCAGCTTCTGGTAAATATTCCAAGGTTTTCTTTAATAAAAAGGGTGAATTACGAAATATTACAGGGTTAAAACCATGGGGTTTAGTATCTGTATTAACTGACAAATATGAATGGAGTCAGAGGGATGCAGAGGAGTTTGCTGATTTCTTGAAACCCATGTTAGACTTTGACCCTAATCGACGGGCCACTGCATATGAGTGCCTTCAGCACCTTTGGTTGAAGAAGATCCAACCTGAACAAAAAGAGTCTGAAGAATAACTGTTACTGCTCTCTGTTATGAATGGTACACATTCATAAAATCAGTAGTGTTGACATACTAAGTATTTGAATGTTTTATGTTTTAATCAAAGTTTATTTATGGATTTGTTTGTGAATAGTTTAATTTTTACCTAGATTGTTTTATTAGCAATCCACAATTCCGTAAATAATTATGTGCAGCCATTCAAATGATGTTGATGAATAAAAATATATAGAAACCCTTGTTTACAGTAGCAATGTATATAATACACTCGCTGCTCAAATAATAGCATAAAATCATTTAGGTGGTTATAGAGATTGGCATCGAAATTAAACACATTAATCCATACTGTACAGATAGCTTTAGTAAAAATTGTGATGTATGATGAATTGATGACATATAGACAATATAGGGTTTGTCACAGTAATCTATAGGACTTATTAGTTGATATAGCTCTGCACCTAAAGCCACCTAGAATGTGAGGAACCTGACAATGTCATGCATGTGTAGCCACTCAGATAGTAGGTATGTTCACATAGTTTAAGTTTTGTGTTTTATCACTATCACAATAAAAATCTCATAATGTAAACTTAGAAATAAGACAGTATTTGTAACACCACATTTCCGAGACTGCCTTTTTATATATCACTGAGTCATCTAAATTTAACAATGGCCGGAGTCGACAGAATTGGAGGCAGTATGTGACAGAAACCTCTTAACCAGTTACTTGATATATTATTTACCACAGCTCCCGGTTAACATGACCATAATTTGTATTAATTATATCTGCAAATTTACATGAATAAAATTTCAAAACGAGCTTGTTATTTTAAAGTGTTTATTTTTATATCACATACACATCCCAATTATGGCATATATTTCTCCTGAATCCAAATGTGAAAAAAAAAAGGAAAAAACAACATAATCTTTGTATTATTGCTGTTTAATAACAAAAATATCTTAATTTTATACAGTTCATAGTGCTGTTTGATCATTTAACAATGAACCACTATATTATGCAAGTATGCGAGACAGGAAGTAATATTGTTTAGGAATTGTCAACAGACCCTAGCCAGCTTATTGTAACATGGAAAAGAAGCGTCATGGATTGTGCACACATTCAAAACATGCTAGAGACTGCAATCATTGAGCAATATAAGGGTATGAATAAAAGTCTGTCTGATATGTGGCATGTCAAATATGGCATGATTTTGAGCTCAATAAAATATGAAGTATTCTTTTATGATTACATAATAATTGATATCAATCAAATTAAAATTTCAAAACAAAATCAATTTCTATTTTTAATTTCAAAAGTCAAGAATTTGATAAATCTGACAGAAAGCCATTTTTGTATTTTTATAGACATCGTTTTGAATTTGAATGGTATTGATGGGCTATCCTTGATAATGCTGGTAATTTTGGAATAAAGTTATTTAAGGCATTAAAAAAATTATATAGGGCTTTAATAAATATATGTGTGGTTAAATAAATATATAGACTTTATTTGCTATATTTTTTTTTACAATGTTTTGTAAAAATAACAATGATTTGTTAGATAAGTCATTCCCATCAGCATGTTTACAGTAATTTCACACATGACTAACGAATTGGTGATCGCAGTACCACCTACTTCGTATTTTAGAAGCAAAGCAGGGCATTTAGGCATTTTATTATTTATTCTGGCATTTTATGGCTCTCAGACAATTGGTTCTATTGTAGAAATATTTATAAAAATTACGTTAAAAATAAGAAAAACGCTACCCGATTTTATAGAAGCTTTATAACAGAGTGCACAAAACTACAGATATTTTAACTCGTGTAGATGGTAACCTATAAGAAATTACATATTTACGATCGGCGTTTTTCAACATTTTAATGTGAATTAGGGATTGAAAATTTATACGGGAAGTTCGGATGAAGATGCATGGAATACATTAGGAAAGCATCTTAGATAAAGTGTAAGAAAAATATAAATATTTTTGAAGTGTCAATAGCCTAATGGGTGTCGTGAACCATCTCCTTTTTTTTTTTTTTCCTTTTTTCGGTGGGAAATCCTCATAGATACCCCTCCGACGCGGGGCCGTCGGAAGGGTTATGCCGGACTCCTACCAACTAAAACTAAAACCCCACGGTGTTCTTCTCGACACCCTTGGTTGCTACGGGCTACGGGAACGCTTTCGCACACTACCGTAGTATCGACGGCGTTAGCCCGCTATTTGGCGACGGTTGACCCCTGTGTCCGTCACCTAGGCCTTAGTTATGGGGGTTGAAGGAGGGCGTGATATATCCTCCTCCGGCGCCCAGTTCTCTGGCTGCGGATTGGGACATCAGTGCATCTCTCTCTCTCCCTTTCCGCAGCCTCCTTCTGCGACATAGCTTGTTCGCAGAAGGTGACAACGGCGCTCCACGACCTCTCGTTTTCAACCATAGCCTTAATGAGCGCTGGTAACGAGAAATCGTCTCCCACTACTGCGGCGAGGTTTTGACGCAGTTAAGCCCAAGCTGGACACTCTTCTAGCGTATGCTGCGCTGTGTCCTCGTGCCATCCACAATGGTGACACATGGTTGTCGGCTCTCTTCTGGCTATGCGGCACAGATACTTACCAAAGCACCCGTGCCCGGATAACACCTGCACCAGCCGGAAGGTCAGGGCGCCGTGCCGCCTGTTCATCCAGTCTTCAAGGACCGGACGAACAGCCTCGACAGTCCTGCTGTCTGCCCTAGGATGGGACAGTCTTTCCTTCCAATTAAGAAACAATGACTGTCGAACGTGGAACCTCCGTAATTCCCACTCCCTTGGCGAGCTATTCTCCCCGGAGTCGAAGCTCCAAACGCCAGTGGTAAATGGCTGCAAGGAGCCCCGCCTCCAGATCCCAAGGCATGGATCCCGCCAGTATACACGCCACCTCATAAGAGATGGTGCGATAACCTCGAATGACCCCGACTGCCATCGCCCGCTGAGGTCTTCTCAGGAAGGCGATGGTCCTCTCAGTAAGGGCCTTTACCCAAATGGGCGCCCCATATAGGGCCATCGACCGCACCACCCCCATGTAAAGTTGACGGCAACTTGTATCAGCCCCCCCGAGGTTGGGTAGCAGCCGCTTTAAGGCGACAGCTGTTCCCATTAGACGAGTGGCCAGGCGAGCAAAGTGCTCATGGAAGTTACAGCGACTGTCGAGAATGAGACCAAGGTACCTCATGTTGGAACTAACCTCGATACGGACATCACTAACAATAATGTGGGACTCCGGTGGTGGCGTCCTCCGAGGTCCGTGGAAACAGATAGCCTCGCACTTGGGTAGCGCCACTTTGAGTCCCAACATTTGGATTTTGCCGACAACCTGTGCCACAGGTACAGTGGCAAGACGGGCAGCCTCCGTATACTTATTCCCCTGGGCGGTGACAAGAGTGTCATCTGCATAGCAGGTTATACTCACGCCTGGGACCCGACCCAGACAGACGTCAAAGAGCCTACGGAGTCGGTTCCCTAACGCATCGATAGCCAAGACCCAGGCGCAGCCCGGAATACAATCCGGCCCCGGAGCCCTCTTCTTCGTGAACCATCTCCTAGCACAAGCATTACACAGCTTAGTTGGAGCGGTTAACCGGAATATTATTAATTTTAATAGCATTGCTAATATTCTTTAAAAAAAAATTGTGTACTGTTTCCGATTCGCGCTATGGTTTCGTTACGCGACTTTTAGCTTTTTTAACTACTCAAACTACTAAGTATATTTTAATATACATATATCTACGCATGTGAAGCTGCGGGTAGCAACTAGTTATCTATGTAGTTATTGTCTTTTTAATTACTCTTCAATGTATCTTTCGTCAGCCCCTCTCAGAATGTCAGTGTGAAATACCATATCACCTATAATGCCGCTGCTTCATACGGTCAAGAGTAGAGATCCAGGGACCCAATTATGTGATGAGGAATTCTATCTGAGTCCTCAGGGTTGGTAATGCATGTGCATCTGAAATCTTTGGTGTCATGGGTCATAATTGTTAGGTCCTTACATATGAAATTAGATTAATATATGAAAAAATCTAAAAAAAAAAGAAGAAATTATATATTTAATAAATCGTAGTATATACCATTATTATCTATGCATTTTCGCCATTTTATAGAAAGCTCATTGATTCCATTGCTGTAAAAATGTTGGGAGCGTGAATGAATAAAATTTTTGAAAATGGTTCGGACTGCGGAATCGAATCATCGGAATTGAATTATTTTCCTTTCAAGAAATTGTCCAAATTTCGAAAAAGTGGTGGGCAGTTGAAGCAAGGTCCGGGGAGTATGGTGGGTTTTGGACACATTCCAATCGTAGCTCTAATTTGACGTTGACATGAAAAAGCAGTGGTCTAGAGCAATTGACCAGTATCGGTTGTTTGTTTGACGACTAGCTTTTCCATCATGGCTTACAATTGTTGACAATAGAGATCTGCCGTAAACGTCTAGCCAGATCTTAGAAAACTGTAGTGTACGACACCAGCACTGGTCCACCAAACACTCACCAGTACCTTTTTCTGACTTAATTTTCGCTTGGGACTGGATTTTGGTGGTTTTTCTGGGTTCCACCACTAATGAGCGTTTTTGACTGTCGTACAGTATCCATTTTTCATCACAAGTAACGTACAATTCAAAATTCCCTTATTATTGTGACAGATGAGTAATCTAACGCAGCACTCAATGCGTGTTTGTTGCTGTGCTTCACGCAATTCAGGCGGTACCCATTTCTCGAGCTTTTTAGCTATTCGAATTTGTTTCAAGTGAATTAAAATTGTATTGTCACTCACACCGAAGTCTGACAGCTAATTCTGACGTAGTATGCGACGGATCCGCTTCCATGATGACCTTTAATTCTTCATTGTCAACTTGGGTCTCCGGCCGTCCGCTGGGTTTGTTTTGGAGGTCAAAATCTCCAGAACGGAAACGTTGGAACCAAAAACGTACCGTGCTTTCTTTTATAGTAACTTCCCCATACACCATCATAAATCCTTCGAGCTGTTTCTGCAGCGCTGGTGCCACGGTGGAACTCATATTGGTAAATAACGCGTTATTTCAAGTTTTCCGTTTTGTTAACAGAAGAATGTCGAAGAAAAAAAATGTGCGCGAAAACGAATGAATCACTAAATTCGAAACACAAATACACAAGACTAAATTTGAAATTCATTTAAATTTGGAATTCCTAACCAAACGCCAGATTATTTGAGATCAAAGTGGCCAGTTCAACGCCAATTTCATATTTAAGGACCTAATATTACCTTCAGGTGAATAGTGTGCTCGTTTTTTTTTACTCACATAAAAAGGAAATCAAAAAATAAATATTAAAAACCAATTAATTATAACCATTTGTTCATCAATGAGATGTCAACTCATCTCATCAAATGTCAACTATTAAAGAGATTAAGAATAAACACATCCTCCTATATTTCCAGTTAACCCCTAAGAAACCCTTCTTTGCAAGTAAACCCTATTCAATTCCGTGCAGTTCTTTATTAGCTTACTAAAGTTATTTTAGTAGCAACTAAGTTTTTTCTCAAATGTATACTTCTAATACTTATGGGTAAGTTACAGTGTTATACATGTAATAGATAACTTAATCATTACATAAGCGAACATAATAAGGTCGACCGCAAGTAAGTGTTATCTAAAGCAGAATACGCTGGTGTGGCTCGCTGTTGAAAGCGCACGAGCTAAGGCAGCTTAAGGCGAGACGAGACCCCTATTAGTGGGTAACCAGCACAAGGGCTCCCGAGAGCCTCGGCTTGGATCGTTACCTTGTTTCGCGAGAGCGTCTGACTCCGAACCTCGGCTCGGTCAGTTGTTTCTGACAGAGGATTTTTTAAATTAATATCGCTATTATTATTAGCTATTTGTACCACCACTTCGAAATGCGTGGGCGTTGGAGAAGTGGCGCAATAAACTTCAGTGACGCTTCTATCATTATTGTCTGATGAGAACCGGCCTGTGACATGGCAGTATCGCGAATAAGCTTATTTGCGCCCTCCTTCCACAGAGGTACAGAACTATGGTCGGCAGCTCAAGATCTATGTGTAGATTTTCGTTACGTAAGAACCACGGCGCTCCGGTGCTCTTGCACATGAAACGATTATGAATTACCTGAAGTCGGTGAAGGAGACGCGGGGAGCAAAAGCGGGGCATGGAATGTCATTATGGATCGGATGCACGCTTTGTATAATGTAGTTTTATTGCGCAGGGACATTTTGCTACTTTTATTGAGTACCGGGTGCAAACGAGCTAGGGTGAACGCTGCTCCATTCCGTACGATAATAAAGAACGAACAAAGTTCACCTGATGTTAATTAAATCCTGCGGCCCATGACATCTACATTCATCCTTGACAAGGTATCATAATGCACATGTATTGTCACCTTGAGGACTGAGATGGAATGCCTAGTCACCAGTAATAAAGGTCTCCGGATCCCTACACTCACCACACGAAACACAGCAGCATTATGGTGCTATTTCACGCTGCTATTCTCTGAGTGCGTGGTCCCCGGTCCAGCTGACCCATTCATTCTGCATCTAGAAACAAACTGCAGTGTAGCTCTACCACTTAAATATATCATATAGCAAAATGTTGGTACATTTTAATACAAGACACTATTTTATAATTATAAAATAACTTACCTTTCATGGTAATTTGGAAATGCAAAAATGTTATATTTGTTCTTTTGTATTTAGACATACATTTACACAACAATTACTCCAACTTGGCATCGTAATGAAAATAAATACAAAATTAACGTGACTAGGCTAATGAGAGTCAAACAATAAATAACTATATGGACATACTTGTTAATAAATAAGCACTTAAAGAAAGCGCGCGAAACATTATCTTATACCGAGAGTGTGACAACCCAACTGTAAGTCTAAGCAGCTAGGTCCCTGTAGGTGTTTATCATTATAATTACGTACGGATCTATGATCAAAGTGGGACATAATTGTAATTCATTAACAGTACTGATTTACAACTTGGTTGATGCTAGGAAAACGTGAGGAAACCATGCGAGAGGAATAATAAAAAAAAATCAAGATAAAATCAAATCAAAACATGTTCGTATGCACACTATCTGTTTAGCAAATTGTATCAAAACCTTCTAGAGAAAAGGCATCTGTCCACCGGTGCGATATTTAGTGCAAATTAATTTTCAAAGCCAGCCCGATCTAAATCTTAGACTTTATGGAATATAATATGAAGTGATATTAGTTATAAAGTAAGAACAATAGATGCGATGTAATTACAACCGTAATGTTTATGCTAGACGTCTTATACAGAGAATATAATAAAAATGTTATATATTATAATAAATAAACTTATAAATTATACTAGGTAACAAAAATCCCAAAGAATCATAGAGCACACTATTTCTAAAGTGACGCCTATCTTAGACTATGGGTTAAATTTATATATATATATATATATATATATATATATATATATATGTACAAAAAGGGAATAACATTTCGTCTTACAAGTGAAAGAAATCGGAGAACTTCTTGTTACGACACAGTCCTTATGGTCCACTTCTTAGTAAGATTCCTTATTTTTTCTTTCCATTCCAATTATAATCTTATATCATTGTTTAGCTGAAAACAATTATCAAGTAAAATAGTGTTAGATAGCTCCGTAATTACCGATTTTATATAAAGAGACGGCAGTACTTTCACCAAGTTGCTTATTGTGAGTGTTTGCTGTTTCGGTCGCGTAACGTTAACATTTATGAATAAAACATCTTTCAAATGAAATGGAATTTAATCTGAGATCAGTTTTAATAATGCAGTAAAATATGTATATTCTTATATGTATAGTTTCAAAAGTTCTACTGATGATATATTTACATATCATAATGATGATAATTATGACGATGTTTAACAGGTTTATTACGAACACAGCGAATTCTTCTGACGTAAAATAACATCTAATACGCTCGATATTTATTGCGTCCTATGCATTCACGCTGATAGGTCGTTATGTAGTGACAGGGTAACAACATATAAAGATCATACCGAGACCCATAAACCTATTTGTGATGCACAAATATTCTTGTTCAGCTCGGAATCTGACCCATTACGCACAACTCAGAAACTATGTTAGTTCATTTGATTTCACCACACGACCAATGAAAAATGCGGTTATACTTTTTACTTTGCCTGCGTAGAATTTAGTTTTGATTGGATTTACAAATATCGCTAAAGCTCAGCTCCTATAATTTAAAGAGATTTTTTTAGTATACTTAAACCTTAATTGTTAAATAAATACCATAAAGGTGAAAACTGTACTCAAATCCTTTAAATGGTTCTCGTGATTATAGATTCTTCGATTCTCATGTCAATCAATGATCATACAGACAGAAAACGCGTGCGCGGGAGGCTTCCTAATATACTACGAGTACTTGATTGGGACTCATGACATAGCTCAATACGTCGTCTTTGACCTAGCTAAACAGTGGTAGAGTCACGGTGTAGCTAGTTTCTAACTGCAACGTGGGAGGGGTTGGCTTGACTGGGAAAAGATTACGCCTTCGCAGGATACCAGCATGAACGACTGACGATGACGACGGGAATAACGCTGCTATTTTTCGTATAGTGTATAGTGAGTACATATCTCTTCTCTCATGAATTTTAGTAGGTTCGTAGTAATCATCACAACATCTGTTGTATGGCGTGCTTCTTTGTTTGCTCTGATATTACAAAAAAAATCCTTATCCAGGATGAATGTAGCCGTCATGGACCGCTGAAATCACTTATTTTCAGGTGAACTATGTATTCGTTTGTCGCTCCGTAATATAAAAACACACGTTTAATGTGTCCCGTATGTAAGATCCCGAACATTTACGTAACAAACGTAATATAATTATTATAAGACAATGACCCGGCCTTGACTTAAACCTAAAATCAGTAAACTGTAGATACTTTGAGTGTGCTGATCTTATGCTTAGGTAAGAAAATAATGATATATTGATTAATTATCAATAAATTAAAAAAGTATTTTGTCATTGGAATATAATTTAAACTGGTTGCCGCATTTTCTTGTATGTTTTATATGTATCTGTTGAAAGTAATAATGTCGTTATATTATATATAAATGAAAATCAATAAAGTAATATTATTAAAGTTATTTTCGATGTTGCATCACTTTACATATATGCATTGCATGCATTTTTGCTACAATTACCACGGAATAATTCCAGACGGTAAGTTCAACCATCTGCTAGCCTGATTGCGGCCTCTATTACATAAAAATACTTGTGCCCACCATTTACAGTATAATTTTTTTTATTATGTGAAAGTAAGTAGTGGGTAATAGACTTTAGGAGGTAATTACCTAATTTAAAACTTTCCGCTATTTTGTAATAAAATACTACAGATTACAAAAAAATTAAATCATTTGTACACACTGTTGCGTGCAAAACATTGGGTTTCATCGATGATTTGTTAGGTGGCGCTGTTATTAAACTAAGTGTAATGGAATGTGATATATTATAATTAATATATATTACGTAAATGTTATCATTTAAAAATGTATATTTATTTCGCAAAATTTTGCAACATGCTAAGTGTTGACTTATGAAGATGATGTTAAAGAAAACCTGCATGAGGAAATCGGTATGAAAATGAAAACCATTTAATGATTTAATGATTGAAGAACGCTCTGGATCTTTGGGCTTGGACTTATTTCTGTTGCTCAGTTAGTTTCTTAATTGAAAATAAGGATCATTGAATGTCACAGCTATTTTCTTCCTGAGTATACTATAAAAGTCACTAAAGGCTCGAGAGTCTAAGTATATTATTTGAAAGCCTGACAACCTTAATATGTTTAAGGTAATATAGTTCATATTTTACCGTTACTAACAGTAATGTTATGTGGCTCTGTAAGCGCTTGATTCTTTTTCACCCGCTGTGCAGAAAAAGCACCAAGAGCACAGGTGAAGTTGGCATTTGGATAAAGTTTATTCTGCTGATCTCCTTGCTAGTTAAATCAGATATCAGGCTTTTGTAATGGCACGGAAAGGACTGCAATTAAGATTAGGTGAATCCTCACCTTTATTGAGAATGATTAAATGTTTCAATGGGCAATAATTTCCTACAATACCTGAACTGTTACATTGTCTTACATCTAGAAAAAAGAAAACAAGAGACAAAATGGAATGATATTTCCTTAATATATTGCCAGATTGAAGGTAAGGATGTTGGCAACCGAGTTCGAGTTAGTGTTGGCACCGAGTTTTAAGACCACGAGCTCCATGACGCATGCGCGCGATGCCATGCGACCTTTCCGCGTCCTTAGCGCCAGTCGACGTTTCGCGCCACGCTGTCCCACATGTAAATAAATCAGAATACTGAAACACGCTTCACTCTCGTTTTCATTTGCGATAACATCGCGATTGCTTCTAACGTGTTTGATTGGCTGAGTGCTTGTGTTACAGTATCCTCGTATGCTGTTTTGGACTTGTTGAAGATATCAATTTAAAACAGGTAAGCTTTTAAACAAATAATAAATACATTGCATATATATTTAAGATCGTTCTTTATTTAAATAAAACTATAAATACCATAAAATTACTAGCTACTTAACTATATTGCTTGTTTAGTACTATTGTTGATAGTCTTGAAATAAATTAGGAAATATTCAGTTCCTGACTTCCGACCTAAGTCAACATCAAAAGTGGGTGAGATATTAACAATTAAATAGGTATATATATATGTGCATATATATATATATATATATAAATATATATTTAAAACGAAATAAATGATTAAACCTGGGTTAGTTGTCGAATATTTTCTTTAACCTTATATTTTGTAACCTTTTTTAGATATCTAACATTCGTACCTTTACATATACATTAATTTAATAAGTTATTTTTTAATTTAACTTATATCTAATATCGCACAATTGTATTAATTATTCATTTTACATTTAATTACTCATTATTGGTTGTTATTTATATACATTAAACGGTCTACGAACCGTACTTAAACTTGAATAACAAGGACTTTACATAGAGATTGCTCGACATTTAGTTTCTTCTTTAGTGATTATATAATCGTGTTATAGCTATGATAATTTTGTTTGCAAAGATTATTAAGGTTTTGTACACAAAATATTTTTTTTGAAATAAACTTTGGCTCATTAATAACTTCCTTTCACGCCTTTTATCCGTCAATTGAATATCCATTCTCATAACTTTAATTTATTTCATTCTTTACAGAATCCATTCTTCTTGATTTTCTATTGCATCCCTCCATTTTCATATTCATCACTCCCTAGTAATATAGTGACGGTCGTCGCTCCACCTGTCTAAACCATGTCTAAATAAATCCAATCCATCTCAGCATTCTTAGTGCAGTTAAGTAGAAGCAGTTCAGTTACTTTTATTACGAGTCTGTTGACATATGATCGCCATCTTTTTTATTCAATAGTTCAAATTCAAAACTCTTAAAAGTTATTTAGATTATTATCACGAAAAGAAAATTAAATGATTTTTGAAAGAAACGAAATTGATTATAATGTCGGTTGCCAAGCGACATAAAAGGACCTAATGAGGCGCAAGAATGCGGCGACTCGTGCCCACGACTTATATCCCACTGAAAGTAACCGACTGGTGCTACGTACCCTTCAGCGTGAAGTCCGGTCACGCATAGCCCAGTACAGGAACGATCGGTGGGATAATCACCTCTCCAATATCGAACCTTCCCACCTCGCCTTCTGGCGACCCCAAATCCTAAAGGGGGCAACGCCCAAACAATTGCCTCCCTTAACGTCCTAATAAACCACCCGCCTTCTTAGACGAAGAAAGCCGAATGTCTGGCTGACAATCTGGAGCTCAATGCTCACCGAGCACACTACCGATCGACGCCGCTCACCTTGCAATGGTTGAGCAGGGGTCGTCAGATAGGGAACCACCTCGCGATTCCGTTACCCAAGTCACATGCACCGAAGTTGAGTCCATAATTAAAACCTGCGACCACGCAAATCCCAGCCCGGCAACATCACCAATAAGGTGATGAAACTCCTACCATGTCCATTTTACACCTACTGGTAATAATCTACAACGCGGCCATATCCAAAGGCACCTTCCCGAACACCTGGAAGGAAGCCGACGTCATAAAGTTCTCAAGCCCTCAAAACATCCAACCGATCCATCAGCCTATCGACCCATAAGCCTACTCAAAGTCTTGGGTAAGGTATATGAAAGGCTCATCCTCGCCCGCCTCAAGGACTTCATGCTGTCCCGAGGGCTACCAATCAATGAGCAGTTCGGGTTTCGCACCCAACACTCATGCACACATCAAGTGCACCGCATCACGGAGCACATCCTCAGTAAATTTCTTCAGGGCTACCAAACACTTTTCCTCGACGTGGCGAAAGCTTTCGACAAGGTCTGGCACAACGGGCTCATATACAAACTATATGAGCTCGGTGTGCCAGATCGGCTCGTACTTATCATACGAGACTTTCTCCGAAATCGAACCTTTCGTTACCGCGTCGAGGGAACGCGCTCGAGTTCACCCTATTTGTGCCGGAGTACCACAAGGCTCCGTCCTAGGTCTATTTTGTACACACTCTACACCAACGACATACCGCGCACTCGCGGTGTAGAGCTAGCCCTTTTCGCCGATGACACCGGCCTCTATGTGTCTGGGTTCAAACCAGACGCTATTTATGAACGCCTCAATCTGCAGCCAACACCTTAGGAAATGGTTTCGGAAATGGAGGATCGAGGTTAACCCACCAAAGTGCAGCCATGTACTTCTCTCGGCGCAACAAAACGCCGCATCTCCCAACTATAGAGTTATTTGATCGTCAATCCCTGGGAACAGACAGTCAAATACTTAGGCGTTACTTTAGATGAAAGACTCACCTTCGGTCCGCATGTCAACCGCGTACGGAATCGAGCAGCGTTCGTCCTAGGTCGTTTGCACCCGTTACTCAATAAAATAGCAAAATGTCCTGCGTAATAAAATTACACTATACAAAGCGTGCATCCGACCCATAATGACATACGCAAGCCCGTCTTTGCGCATGCTTCCCCGCGTCACATTCACCGACTTCAGGTAATACAAAATCATGCGCAAGGCCACCGGTGCACCGTGGTTCTTGCGTAATGGCATCTACACATAGATCTTGAGCTGCCGACCATAGCTCAGTACCTGAAGCAGGCTTCCCGCCGATATTTCGACTCTGCCGTCACACACTCTAACCCTTGATTGTAAGTGCCGCCACTTACAATCCCATCATAATCACAGAGTCACCCGCGTCCAGAAGGAGACCGAGGCACGCTCTCGATGACCCGACGACGTGACTACCTGGGCCCAAGCCCTTCATAAAACACAACACACGTACATTGCACCTCATCGCCCCGCCGACGGCGGGGCGTCTAAGCTAAGGATATTCGCGATACCGCCATGTCACTGGTCGGTTCTCTCCAGTCCATACAGATAGAAGCGTCGCTGGAGTTTCTTGCGCCACTTCTTCTCCAGCGCCCACGCATTCCGAAGTGGTGGTACAGATGGCTAATAATCATAGCGAATTTAAAAGAATCCTTTGTCAGAAGCAACTGACCGAGCCGAGTTCGGCTACTCTCAGGCACCCTCGAGTCAGACGCTCTCGCGAAACAAGGTAACGGTCCAAGCCGGGGCTCCTCTCGGGAGCCGCGTATGATTACCTGCTATATAGAGGTCTCGACTGAGTGCCATTAGCGCTCGGTCACCTCTCAACCAGTGAAACTGTAAAGCCCTCGGGCTAACAGTGGCCTTCAGCCCGAAAAAAAAAAAAAAAAAAAAAAAAAAAAAAAAAAAGGTCCCTGTAGGTGTTTATCATTATAATTACGTACGGATCTATGATCAAAGTGGGACATAATTGTAATTCATTAACAGTACTGATTTACAACTTGGTTGATGCTAGGAAAACGTGAAACCATGCGAGAGGAATAATAAAAAAAATCAAGATAAAATCAAATCAAAACATGTTCGTATGCACACTATCTGTTTAGCAAATTGTATCAAAACCCTCTAGAGAAAGGCATCTGTCCACCGGTGCGATATTTAGTGCAAATTAATTTTCAAAGCCAGCCCGATCTAAATCTTAGACTTTATGGAATATAATATGAAGTGATATTAGTTATAAAGTAAGAACAATAGATGCGATGTAATTACAACCGTAATGTTTATGCTAGACGTCTTATACAGAGAATATAATAAAATGTTATATATTATAATAAATAAACTTATAAATTATACTAGGTAACAAAATCCCAAAGAATCATACGGCACACTATTTCTAAAGTGACGCCTATCTTAGACTATGGGTTAAATTTATATATATATATATATATATATATATATATATATATATATATATATATATATATATATATATATATGTACAAAAGGAATAACATTTCGTCTTACAAGTGAAAGAAATCGGAGAACTTCTTGTTACGACACAGTCCTTATGGTCCACTTCTTAGTAAGATTCCTTATTTTTTCTTTCCATTCCAATTATAATCTTATATCATTGTTTAGCTGAAAACAATTATCAAGTAAAATAGTGTTAGATAGCTCCGTAATTACCGATTTTATATAAAGAGACGGCAGTACTTTCACCAAGTTGCTTATTGTGAGTGTTTGCTGTTTCGGTCGCGTAACGTTAACATTTATGAATAAAACATCTTTCAAATGAAATGGAATTTAATCTGAGATCAGTTTTAATAATGCAGTAAAATATGTATATTCTTATATGTATAGTTTCAAAAGTTCTACTGATGATATATTTACATATCATAATGATGATAATTATGACGATGTTTAACAGGTTTATTACGAACACAGCGAATTCTTCTGACGTAAAATAACATTGTTAAAATAACATCCAATACGCTCGATATTTATTGCGTCCTATGCATTCACGCTGATAGGTCGTTATGTAGTGACAGGGTAACAACATATAAAGATCATACCGAGACCCATAAACCTATTTGTGATGCACAAATATTCTTGTTCAGCTCGGAATCTGACCCATTACGCACAACTCAGAAACTATGTTAGTTCATTTGATTTCACCACACGACCAATGAAAAATGCGGTTATACTTTTTACTTTGCCTGCGTAGAATTTAGTTTTGATTGGATTTACAAATATCGCTAAAGCTCAGCTCCTATAATTTAAAGAGATTTTTTTAGTATACTTAAACCTTAATTGAGAAATAAATACCATAAAGGTGAAAACTGTACTCAAATCCTTTAAATGGTTCTCGTGATTATCGATTCTTCGATTCTCATGTCAATCAATTATCATACAGACAGAAAACGCGTGCGCGGGGGGCTTCCTAATATACTACGAGTACTTGATTGGGACTCATGACATAGCTCAATACGTCGTCTTTGACCTAGCTAAACAGTGGTAAAGTCAAGGTGTAGCTAGTTTCTAACTGCAACGTGGATGGGTTGGCTTGACTGGGAAAAGATTACGCCTTCGCAGGATACCAGCGTGAACGACAGACGATGACGACGGGAATAACGCTGCTATTTTTCGTATAGTGTATAGTGAGTACATATCTCTTCTCTCATGAATTTTAGTAGGTTCGTAGTAATCATCACAACATCTGTTGTATGGCGTGCTTCTTTGTTTGCTCTGATATTACAAAAAAAATCCTTATCCAGGATGAATGTAGCCGTCATGGACCGCTGAAATCACTTATTTTCAGGTGAACTATGTATTCGTTTGTCGCTCCGTAATATAAAAACACACGTTTAATGTGTCCCGTATGTAAGATCCCGAACATTTACGTAACAAACGTAATATAATTTATAAGACAATGACCCGGCCTTGACTTAAACCTAAAATCAGTAAACTGTAGATACTTTGAGTGTGCTGATCTTATGCTTAGGTAAGAAAATAATGATATATTGATTAATTATCAATAAATTAAAAAAGTATTTTGTCATTGGAATATAATTTAAACTGGTTGCCGCATTTTCTTGTATGTTTTATATGTATCTGTTGAAAGTAATAATGTCGTTATATTATATATAAATGAAAATCAATAAAGTAATATTATTAAAGTTATTTTCGATGTTGCATCACTTTTCATATATGCATTGCATGCATTTTTGCCACAATTACCACGGAATAATTCCAGACGGTAAGTTCAACCATCTGCTAGCCTGTTTGCCGCCTCTATTACATAAAAATACTTGTGCCCACCATTTACAGTATAATTTTTTTTATTATGTGAAAGTAAGTAGTGGGTAATAGACTTTAAGAGGTAATTACCTAATTTAAAACTTTCCGCTATTTTGTAATAAAATACTACAGATTACAAAAAATATAAAATCATTTGTGCACACTGTTGCGTGCAAAACATTGAGTTTCATCGATGATTTGTTAGGTGGCGCTGTTATTAAACTAAGTGTAATGGTAATGTGATATATTATATTTAAGATATATTACGTAAATGTTATCATTTAAAAATTTATATTTATTTCGCAATATTTTGCAACATGCTAAGTGTTGACTTATGAACATGATGTTAAAGAAAACCTGCATGAGGAAATCGGTATGAAAATGAAAAACATTTAATGATTTTAAAGAACGCTCTAGATCTTTGGGCTTGGACGTATTTCTGTTGCTCAGTTAGTTTCTTAGGATCATTGAATGTCACAGCTATTTTCTTCCTGAGTATACTATAAAAGTCACTAAGGCTCGAGAGTCTAAGTATATTATTTGAAAGTCTGACAACCTTAATATGTATAAGGTAATATAGTTCATATTTTTACCGCTTAACCGTTACTAACAGTAATGTTAAATGGCTCTGCAAGCGCTTGATGCTTTTTCACCCGCTGTGCAGAAAAAGCATCAAGAGCACAGGTGAAGTTGGCATTTGGATAAAGTTTATTCTGCTGTTCTCCTTGCTAGTTAAATCAGATATCAGGCTTTTGCAATGGCACGGAAAGGACTGCAATTAAGATTAGGTGAATCCTCACCTTTATTGAGAATGATTAAATGTTTCAATTGGCATTAATTTCCTACATTACCTGAACTGTTACATTGTCTTACATGTAGAAAAAAGAAAACAAGAGACAAAATGGAATGATATTTCCTTAATATATTGCCAGATTGAAGGTAAGGATGTTGGCAACTGAGTTCGAGTTAGTGTTGGCACCGAGTTTTAAGACCACGAGCTCCATGACGCATGCGCGCGATGCCATGCGACCTTTCCGCGTCCTTAGCGCCAGTCGACGTTTCGCGCCACGCTGTCCCACATGTAAATAAATCAGAATACTGAAACACGCTTCACTCTCGTTTTCATTTGCGATAACATCGCGATTGCTTCTAACGTGTTTGATTGGCTGAGTGCTTGTGTTACAGTATCCTCGTATGCTGTTTTGGACTTGTTGAAGATATCAATTTAAAACAGGTAAGCTTTTAAACAAATAATAAACACATTGCATATATATTTAAGAACGTTCTTTATTTAAATAAAACTATAAAAACCATAAAATTACTAACTACCTAACTATATTGCTTGTTTAGTTCTATTGTTGATAGTCTTGAAATAAATTACGAAATATTCAGTTCCTGACTTCCGACCTAAGTCAACATCAAAAGTGGGTGAGACATTAACAAATATATAGGTATATATATATATGTGCATATATATATATATATATATATATATATATATATATATATATATATATATTTAAAACGAAATAAATGATTAAACCTGGTATAGTTGTCGAATAATTTCTTTAACCTTATATTTTGTAACCGTTTTTAGATATCTAACATTCGTACCTTTACATATACATTAATTTAATAAGTTATTTTTTAATTTAACTTATATCTAATATCGCACAATTGTATTAATTAATTCATTTTACATTCTTGGTTGCTCATTATTGGTTGTTATTTATATACATTAAACGGTCTACGAACCGAACTTAAACTTGAATAACAAGGACTTTACATAGAGATTGCTCGACATTTAGTTTCTTCTTTAGTGATTATATAATCGTCTTATAGCTATGATAATTTTGTTTGCAAAGATTATTAATTAAGGTTTTGTACACAAAATATTTTTTTTGAAATAAACTTTGGCTCATTAATAACTTCCTTTCACGCCTTTTATCCGTCAATTGAATATGCATTCTCATAACTTTAATATAATTAATTCTTTACAGAATCCATTCTTCTTGATTTTCCATTGCATCCCTCCATTTTCATATTCATCACTCCCTAGTAATATAGTGACGGTCGTCGCTCCACCTGTCTAAACCATGTCTAAATAAATCCAATCCATCTCAGCATTCTTAGTGCAGTTAAGTAAAAGCAGTTCAGTTACTTTTATTACGAGTCTGTTGACATATGATCGCCATCTTTTTTATTCAATAGTTCAAATTCAAAATTCTTAAAAGTTATTTAGATAATTATCACGAAAAGAATATTAAATGATTTTTGAAAGAAACGAAATTGTTTATAATGTCGGTTGCTTTTTCAAATAAATTTAATGGAGCGACAATTATCGCATTTGCGTTACTTTTTTATATTTGAATTTCGTTCCTTGAAACGAAGGTGGGTTTGAATCTATAATTACTAGTTTACGTTAGTATATGTTCGTACTTTTGTTTTGTTGCTTTTTTGTGTAGATTACACTCTCATTGCACGTGGACTTAAAATATGCAATACTAAATATAAGCCGACACAACAATGCAATAATTCCCATGAGGCCGTTATATATTTATATCTTCTAAGGCGTGATTTTAAAGTGAATAAAATTGGTTGCATCTTTGAGAATATTTTGTTTTTGTTACATTGTAAGTGGTTGTCATCGTCATAACTAGCATTTTATAGCTCATTTCTCAATATAGGCTTAACGTATATGAATTTGATTACAAACTGCTATTGTATTTATGTGTACTCACAAAATAAATCATCAATTTACATTTGTACGGACTCATTATTGTCGAACAGCCGAAAAGTCTCTTTATTTGCAACTTTAATTCAATATTATAATATTAGCACAATTATAATAATATCAGTTACAATTTATTGTTAAATTAGCGCCATCTTTATTTTTGTGAAGTAGTATAGCTGCGGTTAATTTCTAATAGGTGTCGCTGCATTGAGCTTTGTAGAGATTTGAATGCAAAAGCGGTTATTCTTAGCAAGTAATTATATAAATAATGACTATTATTATTTTAAAGAATGAGCTAAATAGAAATAAATATTTTGAGTACAAATTTTTAATGTTTTCTGTCGTATAAAAGGGAGTGAAATTATTCTTTCTAATTCAACGTTAAAAACGCATTTAATTTATTCTATGGCTATCCGCAAACATAATTATATTCAATAATATATGGCTCCGCATGCTACGCAATGTTTTTGATAATATTTCCAATATAAAACTGACAGTCCTTCCTGTCAATATTATTTTACGTGTACAAGCTTATCGATAACAAACTACCGTAGAAACTTATGTTTAAAAGAATGCTAACATAATGATCTCCAACTCAGCTTAAATAATATGCTAAGTTAGTTCATGACCAGACTAGAGCTAGCGCCCACCGTGTCTCTATATAAAAAATAGATGAGGAGTTTCAGTCTCACCTCATGAACAGGGAAGGGATTCGTCTGGCCCAAAGCTGTCGGAACTGTAGTAGCATGTCCATGCCAGCCCAAAATGTTCACGATCATGACTGAGATGTTGACTGTTGGCTTTGTAACTACGACTTTCAATTCAAATAATATGAAAGTTCACAATTCATCCTGAATCAAATTTAAGCTTCATACTCACTCCTAAGGACTTGTTTTTTATTATGACTATCTTCTTTATATCCTAGTTTTCTTTGTCGGTTATTGGGACAATTGTAAAACTGTAGATTATGGTTGAGAATGTAAACGCGCATTGACTGTTTAATAATTCTGGTACCGTATCTTTAAGCAAACAAAGAAGTTAAAAATAGAAGAAATATGGCGTAAATTGGATTGATTCCAAAAAGAAGCAATTTTATATAAAGTTATATACAGATGTGCCTGAACATATCTTCATTGTAATATAAAATGCACATAGAATGCTTCTTTAAAGTGATAATTTTTAAGCATTATAAACCTTAATGTTATTCAGATTAATCTGAATTTTGATTAGATTGAATTAGAATTTAGCTACAGCTAAAAAGTATTAAATTTTTAAAGTGATAATTTTTAAGCATTGAACCTTAATATTATTCAGATTAATCTGAATTTTGATTAGATTGAATTAGAATGATAAAGCTACAACTAAAAAAATATTAAATTTTTAAAGTGATCATTTTTAAGCATTGAACCTTAATATTATTCAGATTAATCTGAATTTTGATTAGATTGAATTAGAATGATAAAGCTACAGCTAAAAAAATATTAAATTTTTATAGATAATATTCATCAGATAAAGAGAAAGGCAAAAACTGCAATGTTGGCCAACAAAGGTTGGCTATGGAACCCTAAAAATTCATCGATTTTCCTGGGCAGGTAATATTTTTTCATTAATCGAATACGTTTCATAAAAAGTTTAACTACAGAGAAAAGCTTATAGTGATGTCAAAATCATAAAATCAAAAATGTGGTTTTATTATTTTTAAAACATTAAAATATTATGGCCAGTACTGTTGTAATCTTAAGATATTATAAATTTATATTTTTAAACTGTTTATATATTGTCTTGTTTATGTCTTATATATATTTAATTAATTTATTGTATAAATAGACTAACTATACCTTTTTATGATATTAAATTAATTAGCCATGCAATTTACCCAATGGTCGAAAGAAGATACGCCAGCATTACATTTTATAATTATGTAGGTATGAATATGTTTTATAATAAATTTTAGTTAGTTATAGATATTTAATCCAACCCCCCCGCGCGCTTAAATAGGTGATGCACAAAAAGTGTTTTTGACGTTGTTGTTATTTGATCGGAGAATAATCAAGTTACTACAGAATGCTAAATCAAAATATTTAGCACAATGTATATGTTATTGGGTTTCATATGGTGATTGATGACTACCACACACTATTTGGTATATCAATCAATGCTTTCTAGCGTCGATCTCTTGGGTGGAACGTACGTTGATCTTAAATACACGTCTAGAAGGGATTTAGGCGCTTTAGTGACCTTCGCTTATATTTTAACAGTTTGCAAACCTGAAATATTCTAGATTTAAAAATAGAAATTCTGTTAATTTTCTTGGCGGGCTTACAAACCCTTCGGAGGAAAACCAAATGACAGAAAAAGCTCATTCAGACGTAAAAAAACATAATTTTTTCAGACTGCGCTTATATAAATAAAATTCCAACGTATCTGTTACAAGAATTTGCAATGCCAATGACTGATTACAGCTAGTAGGTACTACGCAAATATGCTCTGTTCTCCACCCACAAACAGATCAGGAGATATACTTGGCAAATTATCCCGCACACTTATGCCAAACTTCTTAAATTACTAATTTATAAAATATTCGATGTAATGTGTTCATTATTAAATTGATCTACTTGTAGTGTATATATTTCATAATATATAAGCTAGTCAAACAAATTATGTACATTTAATATAGTAAAAGTAAAAATAAATTGATTTTCAAATATTTTCAAGTATGGCACAACTTTTACACTTCGCAATAAGTATGGCATATATACACAGTCTCAATGTATCATGAACTTTCCACGAGTTGAGTGTCATATTGAACTGTCGAACAAGTCGATTTGGATTTTTAACAAATCTGCTTCGTTGCTGCGGTATGCCGGCGATTTGTAACGGTACGGCATTTCGATTTTGTAGATGAATACACGAAAGTGATTGCTTAAAAAATTAGCTTACCGCAAGTATATCTGAGAAATTCAAAAAAATATTTTTACGAGCTGTAAGCCTTACCGACATGGCATTGTTGCAGCGGTGAGTTTATTTTTTATCGATTACCGAAAAATACTAGAATCTTTGTGTAACAAATCGGTTGGTAATTTATCCGACATGTGCTGCTGCGATAAGCCCTCGATAACTGGCGCTAAGATCATTATATTCATCTCATTAATTATGCAATTCGACCCCGGAGGGTCGTCTTGTGGCAAATTACTGAGATTTCCGTTAATATCTCTTAGTCTATAATTATATAGTAGATCTTTATTTTACAGAAAAATAATAGGACTCTACGCTTTTGCTTAGAATATTTTTTTTTTGTATTTTAATATTAATATATATTTTTATTATTAAAGATGTGAATATTTGACCTTAATCTAAACATTGAAATTCAATACTTATGTCGAGAAAGCAAAACAATGAAATGTAATATGAGTACACGAATCAAAATATATTTATATTGCTATTGAAGTTTGATAAGGTAACTATGTTTAAAACAAATATTTTGAAATGGAATATTTCTGGACGACAACAAAGTACAAAAAGACACAGTCAAACAAACACAAAGTCATAAATTTTTTTTTTTAATTGATTTTTATAATTAACATTTAAACTTAGAATCTTTAATATATATATATTTTTAAGTACTTATATGCCTGGTTATTCACAGGCGTGTGCATATGTTAATGCCGTTAAATTATATTTCTTTTTGAAAACAGTCGTATTTTTCTATACGTTGTCTGAGGTCATGATTAAACGATACGTTAAACAGCCAGTATCGTACGAGTTTCCACTTCAGAAAACTTGCACTATATAACAATAAAGGATTTCGAAATTGTACTTAGGGTTACCTCAGTAGCTAGTTTTAAGTAGCAAAATTATGTATTAATATATATATATATATATATATGTATATATATATATATCTCATATGTATGTATGTATATTTTTATTTGTTATATGTCTAGTCATACATGTATTTTATAATTACGCATATATTTTACGACGAGTTCGTTAAGCATACACCTACCTCATTTCATCGCTGCATTGCCCTAAGGTTGACTGGTAGAGAACGCCTAAGGCATTAAGTCCAACTATATACATACTGTATACGAAGCTTGAATAAATAAATAAATAATTGGAAAAGACCACGCTCTCACGAAATACTAACGTGAAATAGGAGCAAAACGCTGCTGAGTTTTGTATGGCGAGTTTAGGGATAAGGGGATCCAATTACAGCATATACATTCAGTCCTCAGGTGTGGATAGGACCTTTAAGGTATTGAATTGTTGATGGACATAGATGTGATGGAACGCTGTTATCACTTACCATCAGGTGATCTATTTTCTCGTTTGTCACACTTAATATTTTAGGAAAACCATCGTATATATTATTTATTTGATGCGTCAATAGCGGTACGGTCTGCGAAAGTTAAGGTCGTAGGTTGGAATACACCATTCGACTATTATCGTGGTAGTATCATCTCATCATCAGCATAAGCATTTTCAGCTTAGTTGGAGTGATTAACCGGAATTAATTGTATAAATTAGCATTGCTTATATTGTATAGAAAAATAGTAACAACAATGTATTTTTATATTTTAACGGTCAAGTTGTTTTAAAAGTATTTAAGAAATAATCCTGAAAACATATGAGTGTATATATTTTTATCATAAACACGTATATAGATATTGCATTAGTTTATAAACTTTCGGTTGTATTAATGATTAATCAGCGGACATTTTTAGTCGTACGGTAGACAATCAGGCCATATCATGTGACGCCGATCGCAAATGTGTGGGTGATCGGGGGTGTGGTTGACCACACTTCTCGGTGTCAGCTGGTTGAGTGGTTTGCCAATTGTAGTTGTACTTATGCCAAGGCCATATGAACGACTTAATGTTTTTTAGTCAAAAGGGATATGAAAAAGAATATTATAATTATGAAAAAGATACTACACATTCTTTTTGCATTTCGTATTTGTTATGTTCAACATTTTTGTGACAACTTTTTAAATATGTCACAAAAATGTTTAATGTCTATTTTTTAAAATGCCTTTTTAATGAAGAACGATCCCACCAAAATATGTCTAACCAGAATCTAACCAGGATATTAACTAACTACGCCAAAGAGATATAGCTTGTAATTTGTTTTGATGCATTTACGAGTATATAGTATGTACGGGCTAGAGATGATAAGGAGCGCCTCAGACAGACTTATAAAGACCAACTTGGCATCATATTAAAGAAAGGCCAAGTTAAGATTAATCATACCCATAATGCACGCGTAGATGTATTGATGTTTATACGAGAGTCGTGTTAAAGAATGTTAGATAATCTCTTCACATTTGTTTGACAATTTTGAAATAAGGGCACTTATTAAATTTAATAAACTGAAGAATGATATAAGCAGAGCTTGAGCGTGGACTAGTTATTTGATCACTAGCGTTACAAATTATAATTGATGGACAACTGTCCCTCCGCAAACCTGTCAAAAATGTATTATAGATAAATTCGATAAAATTAAAATTTATGGTAAACTGACAGTTGGCGAAACTTTGGATTTAGAACTATGGTTCTGTAACAAAGCAACAGTCGTCGTATGGTGCTTTGAAGATCACATAAGATCATTTACATGCATGAAACACATGAAAACTAATGATTGATTTATTCTTCTGCAAGACCTATAGTAGCTATGTGTAATCCATTGCTTTGCATTGCTACTATATTGTATAATATATTGATGACCAAAGGACAATTAGTCTTGATGGGATTTAACAGTTTGTGGCACAAGGTAGTGTCAGCTCGGTGTGACAAGCGGTCGAAATAAGGAATCCTTTTCTAGCATCACGGTAACGCCGCCCCGCACACTTCTGCTGTAAACAATGGTTGTAAACAAATATTTGTTTGCGACGATTGTCCATGATTGTTTTAATAACCTGTGACTGATCAAATAGTAACTTTGTTTTAAAATAATAATGCGCTTCTTACCATGTTATCAGTGTATACTAATGTGTCATCTAATATAATTTAAAACAATAACTTTTACTTATGTTTTTAAACTTAGTGAGAATAACTAAGAGTGATAGAGCCATCCTGCAGATTCTTTCTAGCTGCAGAATGAATGGGTCAGCTCGACCAGGGTAGGACCCACTCACAGAATACCAACGCAAAAAGCATTATAATGCTGCTGTGTTGCGTCTGGTGAGTGTAGGGATCCGGATATCTTTATTACTGGTGACTAGGCATTCCATCTCAGTCCTCTCTTATCCATAGTCGAAATAGTTTCCTAAAAATATGTGGTCGGAATGGATTAATAAAAACAAATTACAAGTTTTCTTGGTCAAGGTACATTTGAATGCACCCGAGTTATGGGCACTATATCTGTACTTTCCACTTATCCTATCGTATAGTTAGATTGTGTTTACGACAGTCCAAGGACAAGGCAAGTACTTCTGTATTTACATAAATATTTCTTTATCTCCAAATTAGCATGGACAGACGTGGTTGCATACATTTCGGTTGATATATATGAGAAATTCTACATACGGAAGAGGTTGTTTTCTGATAAATTACACTATTTCAGGGGAGTAATTGTACACTGTAAGTTAATTTGCTTCTTTGTCTCCTTATTCTACAAAACAAAAATATTAGGTCTTTACCTATGAAATTGCCGTTCTTCAGTTTTGGCCATTTCAAACCAAAAAAGAGATTTTGATTGGCTATGATTTCTAAATTGAAATTAATTTCGTTTTAATCATGACATTTTTTACAAAGTCAGTCTTTTGTTTATTGATTAGCTTTGTATTTTCATTACGTTTGAACATTTTCCGTCATAATGGATACTTTAAAAATTCGTGTGGAATATGAGTTCCGTCGTGGCATCAACGCGGCACAAACGGTTCGTAACATCAACAACGTTTACGAAGAGAACTTTACAAACGAATGCACAACCCGTTATTGGTTTGCCCGGTTCCGTTCTGGAAATTTTGATTTGAAAAATGAACCTCGTGGTCGTGCGAACACTGGTCAACAATGAAGAATTAAAGGCGATTGTGGAAGCTGGTGATACTCAATCTACAGCCGAGCTAGCAGCAGCTTTTATGTTAACATCAAATCAATATTGCGTGCCACTATAAATGGAAAAATTCTGTTCGACAATCGAAAGCGGTCAAAAAGTTGGTTAGGTCCTGTTTCAGCACCAAAGCAATGCCCTGAACGAAAAATTACCTCACAAAATTGATGATCACTGTTTGTTGGTCTAGTGCCGGTGTGATTCATCACAGTTTTTTACCAAACGGCATGAGAATTACTGCAGATGTTTAATGTGAAGAACTGAAGACAATGATGGAGAAGCTCACACATCTGCCACCAGCTTTGGTCAATCGGTCGTCTCCGCTGCTCGTACACGACAACGCGCGACCCCATACTGCACAACAGACAGTCTCCAAGCTGCAAGAGTTGGGGTTGGAAGCTCTCCCTCATCCACCGTACTCATCAGACTATGCACCTACCGACTATTACTTTTCCAAAATAAACTTTTTAGCGGGAAAAAAATTCAATTCCCGATAGCAGTACAAAATGACTGAAGAGTTTGTTGCCTCCCGTCCAGCTGATTTTTACAAGAAGGGCATCAATAAACTACCACTGCGTTGGCAAAGATGCATCGAATACATGTGTGATTACTTTGAATAACAGAAATAAAAAAGTTGGAAAAAAAAAATTACTTATTTCGTACAAAACGGCAATTTCATAGGTAAAGACATATTATTTTATGTATTTAAGCAAATATGATAAATGAAACATGATAGCAATTGCTACGGTCCACATACGAGTACCTCAAACAAATATTAGAATGCAAAAAACAAATGATGATTAGTTGTCACCCCTGTGGACTAACTTGGAATTCTCTCAACAAAACTAAAATATATATAAGAGTACGATCTTTTCTAGTTACAGTTTCCATCTACCATGAATAGAGTTACTTATTATTTTTTATTAAATCATAAAAAATAATTAGCAACTATTCATATAATAAAAAATAATTTTAACATTGACAGAGTTAAGAAAGATTGGATTATTTAATACATTTATAACTCAGGTCTGAGTTTGTAATAAAATGCATTTGGGTGCAAATATTGTGTGCGTTTTATATACCATATATACACTACTCGTTGAGACATCACAAGTTTTCTGTGTACCGAATGCAAACAAAGGGCCCGTTCTGGTTCACGTTCAGTTTAACAACGGCTTTGTTTTATTATCATCAACGCAGCCTATCATTAATCCACTGCCGATCCTAAGTTTCCTTGATAGGTTACCACGAATAGCGAGTCTGGGCATCCAGCATACATCAACTTTTGCATTCTTTTCAACCAAAATTGACCTGGTTTTGAATATGCTTCATGTACAAACTATTACAAATTATTTACAAATTTACATTTACTATGAAAAATTTAGTTGATATCTTTTTGGTCGATCAATATTTATAGTTAATACAAAGAATAAATAGTTATTCAATATGTTTATATTTATTTTATAAAAAAATATAGTTTTTAGCTCTTTTGGTACCGTGGTAGTTGCATTGGGTATTGTCACTTGGGAAGTCGATATTCAATTTTGTTCTCGGACCAAGAGGAATTCTAATAGGAATTCTTTTGAGTGATGGAGAATTGGAGGTAACTATTATAGTTAATTACGGTCGAAATTTATATTTTCCCAGAATCTCCTAGTCCAAAACCTTTCAGATTTCCTAATTTTTTTAAAAATTTAATGTCAATTAGTTATTACATCAAATGTTAAATTACGTGCAGACTTGAGTAAGATTACATGAGCCATCCTGCAGTGTACGTCATTTGATGTCAGTCAATTTTAGATGCATGTAAACTTTTATATGCGCGTGCCAATTTTTCGCATCCGCCCGGCCACCGCCCCGCGCGCCGCTCTGCATTTGCTGTTCTTATTTATAGATTAGGTGTGACATTGTTTAATTAGCAACAGACCAATTAAACTGGTAATTTTCCGTTCGAAAACCCCTCCCCCCCCCCGGGGATAGGCGGAGAAAGACAATATCGAGCGTAGATTTATATTTGTATATTAAAACCGTATGAAAATAAACGTTTGTTTACATCTAGATAAGAACAAGCTTTATCGTTTATACCAATCAAGGTGGATAGAGATAGCAAGTGCTATTCACATTTCATCTGCAATTTATAAGTTTTAATCATGAAATCTAGATTCAGTTGATGTTGATGCTGTTAGCCTATGCGGCTCTTACAGCTTCATCGGACACAGGGCTCACGGAACTGTGGGGTCCGTGAGCTGGTTATTTTACGTTAATCATGAAATGCGGACACATTATCACCATACACTGGATACTACGATTGTAAACGAGTTATTTTATTATATAATACGTAGGAGAGAACATATAATCTATGTTTAAAGAATTCTATTATTCAATTAAACTCTTTATTTTGATGGTACAAGCCAGGTGCCGAATACACCATTAAGCTATTTGGCTTATTATTTTTCAAGTATTATCAGTTAACTTTATTAAAGACTTCTAACCGTTTTATTTTGTTTTTAACAATGTTTCAAAAGAAATTCTATTCTATCTTATTACATAAATTTGTGAATTGTAATAGCTATGAAAATTATTGAACTGCTACATTTCTCTATTTTATAAGATAAAAGAGATGATAAACAAGTACTTCACCTAAAATTCTTGAGTCACCCTTGAAGACTGAGATGGAAGGCCTCGTCTCCAGTAATAAAGGTTTCCGGCTCTCACCAGACGAAACACGGCAGCATTAAGCTGCTATTTCACGCTGATATTCTGTGAGGGTATGGACCTACCCCTGTAGAGCTGACCCATTCATCCTGCAGCTAGTAACAATCTGCAGTGTACCTCTACCACTTTGAAACTTGAAGATGCAGTGTGACTACCACGTTAATGTGTTTGTATACATTAAACGAAAATTTAAGATACTATTGTTTTGAGGATTCTAAAAAATATAGTGGTTAAAATTCATTATTTTGTTGTAGCATAAATGAACTGGTTCGACCAGGAAGGACCAAGGTTTTAAAAAATATGCATAAATATTAAGTAAGGTGCTGTTATATATAGTATATATATATAAAGGCAACTGAAGACTTAATGGCTAGAATCAAAGATTTCATCATCTATCATAGCATCTATTATCCTTGCAATGAACAGAATCATATCTTATCATATACCATTACATATATCATTACACATTCCTGGTGTAAATTAGCAAACAAATCATTTGCTAACAGGTTCGTCTTCTATTCTTATTTCCGTTTTAAAAACATTTTCAGATAAAAATTAGATTTATTTAGTTTTTAAACTAAACACATATACTTTGTGTACCAATGTGTGGTCAAAGGCTTTTATATTGTTTATAGATTAATTACCATATTTAATGAACTCTGGACATTCTATTACATCTAATAACTTATGATTGATAATGGGTGTTTATAATGGGTTAGCGGCGCAGGCGCGTTGGGTGCACTTTCTTCACTAATACCTCGGTTCGGGCGAAGCATCAGTTGGCTTCATCTCGTGTCACGCGCCGCACTCCCGTCCAACGAGACATTAGTGCTGAATGAGACATTGATAATATTTGTTTGGACATTATTAATCTGTGCTTTGCATCGTGATTGTTGAGTGGACTGTAAATTTAATGGATTTACGGGTAAGCAATTTTTTTTCTAAAACTTTAAACACGCTGTTAAAAAAAGTAAAACATGTTCACGTCATGTAAATAATTACGGTCAAAAGTAGTTTCAATTATTTTAATTTACATTAAGAAACCATTTATTTACAATTAATTTCAGTGCATAGGAAATAATTTAGATTTTTTAAGATATTGTAACGTTATGAGATTTATTAAAAAAAATGAAGAAGAAAAGTGCGCTTTATGTATTTATTTAATTAAATCCATTTTCATCTTTATTCTGTGAGGGTGTAAGCCTTACCCAGTTGAGCCAACACATTCATGCCGCAGCAAGAAGCTAGCTGCAGCGCGATTCCGCTCTATCACTGTGAATTGAATAATAAAAAAAAACAAATATGAATTATATTAACTTATAAAGGTTGAAGTTATTGATTCACAGTTACTTAATAGCCACCACGGTCCCGGTAATCTATATAGGACGTTTATTTACTGAACTGATTTATTGTCGCTATCGGAATATTCCTTAGGTCATACACATATTTTTATAACCGTTATCCAAGTTTTAATTACAATGACTGAACCTTCTAAAGTCTTTGATATTA
This sequence comes from Teinopalpus imperialis, assembly GCA_029286865.1. Lineage (NCBI taxonomy): Eukaryota > Metazoa > Arthropoda > Insecta > Lepidoptera > Papilionidae > Teinopalpus > Teinopalpus imperialis. Next base: position 2,276,466 of record JAGSMU010000009.1, read on the forward strand.
TTTGAAATAGCATGCGGTTCCTTGCACCTTGCTATCAACCGGCTTCTAGGTTGATTAGTACTTTATAGTATGGTATATTTATTTATTTAACCTTAAGTTATTTTATTACATAGGTTTACGTAATTTTGAGAAGTAAGACTGTCTCTGAAAGTGTAAATTATAGAAAAACCACGTAAAGTAAATAATAATTATAATTACTCCCGTAAATAATAATTATGCGTGAATAAAATTGTAATTAATGACGCGTACTAATAATAACTAATTGTAATCAGAATTTTGTACCAAGTTAGGTGATATAGTATAAAACATACTCATTATCTGTTTTCTCGAGATATTTCCGTGTAAAGAGATTATATTAATACTGAAACATACCGGATTTTTCTTGTTTAGTTTATAACAAACCATCTGTCAACCATAGATCAACCACTATTACCACTATTAACCAATATTTTTATTATCCTAATGTGTAATAAAAAAAATAATGAATAACTATTCATAGTTTTCTAATGTTTAAATATTATCAATAAACTAATACTTAGTTTACTTATAGGTTGCGTCGAACATTGCAGAGATTTTATTGCAAACTAATAATATTTATATACACGTATTGATACGGATGTTGATATATTTTATGTGTTTTGTAAATGTTTTATCTATATAGTTATATGGTTTCTTGTTTATTACAGTCCACCGGGATATATGTTTATACCTAACCCTCAGTACCGCATTTTTGATCAGTTTTTAGTTTTAATAACTAGCACGGCGTTCCATTGACAGTTTTTTTTTAATACAACACTATTCCTGCTATGATTAAAACTAAGAAATAAGATATAACGCCTCGTTCTTCAGTTATCCCAATTCACTATATTTTATTATATAAGTGATATTCTAGTTTCTATTGATGTTGACGCTGTTAGCCTATGCGGCCCTTACAGCTTCACCGGACACAGGGCTCACGGAACTGAGGGGTCCGTGAGCTGGGTTAATAAGGGATATTATTGAACGCGAGTGTCTTGTGTAAGACTGTTGTGTGCCTTCCTAATGGTGGTTAACCCATTTGTGGCACTACTCACACATTTCTAAGTTCTCGATTTTTTTTTTCGGGCTGTTGGCCGCTGTTATCCTGAAAGCTTTTACAGTTTCACCGGGTTGAGAGGTGACCGAGCGCTTATGGCACTCAATCGAGACCTCTATATATGGGTAACCAGCACAAGGGCTCCCGAGAGGGAGCCTCGGCTTGGACCGTCACCTTGTTTCGCGAGATCGTCTGACTCGAGGGTGCCCGAGAGGGCCGAACCTCGGCTCGGTCAGTTGATTCTGACAGAGGATTCTTTAAATTAATATCGCTATTATTATTAGCTATCTGTACCACCACTTCGGAATGTGTGGGCGCTGGAGAAGAAGTGGCGCAAGAAACTCCAGCGACGCTTCTATCTGAGAATAAGTTCTCGGAGATATTTTCTTGTTATATTTGTATTGTAAACAACTACGATGATCCTAATCTTGTGACTGCTAAGCATTAAAGTACCGACCTTCGCTCCCGTCTGTATCTAATTACTCACCATTATAATGTGGAAAGCAAAGTAAATTAGCTGATATAACATAATTGTTATGTTTATTATATTTATCTATAAATCAGTATTTTATATAATTTAGGGTAGGCAGAGAATTAATTTGATCCTTTACATATTAGATCTTAGATATGTAATTTTTATAATAACTACGTTATAAAGAAGTGTGTTCAAATCACTATGGTAACTTGTTTGGTTGTTTAAATAAAAAAAAAAAATTGAAATATACATACATAATGTGTACAAACATACAATATATATGTATAAATTATTGCAAGTATCATAACTCCTGCACAACCCGGTAAAGTTTTAAAAGCTCTAGGGGTGACAGTAGCCATCAGCCGTAAAAAAAAGCTCATAACTCCTGCGACGTTTCTTTCTCTGTTCATTGGTAAAAACCGACCTGAGTCACTTTTTTGAGTTGCCCTCACCGCGGTATGATGCTGTGGATGTTTATGTGTGTACACACACACATGTATTTTAGGTATGGCTTAGGCCCTGGTAGTAGCGTCATCCGAATCTAAGGACGTCCCCCGGTCTCCTTTAGACGCGAGTGACGTGTTGGATCGCGATGAGATTGTATGTGTGTCATTGTATATATGTGAAATTGTATGAGTCGAAGAATCGTTGGGAGGCCTACTTCAGATACTGAGCTACGTTGGGAAGCTCCAAATAATTTTGAGTGTTTTAATTCTGGAAGAGTTATGGCCCTAGGCCACGGGCTATAAAAGGTTTCGGATGATCTGAAGTCGGAGTATGAAACTCGGGGGAGGTGTGTTTCTCTTGTTTCTGACGCTTTCATGTTTTTTGTGGAAAAGTGGGTGCAGACGACCTAGGATGAAGCTTCCTATCGCGGTTGATATGGAGTCGTAGAGGTCGGTGTCATCGGCGAATATGACGAGTTGTACAGCACAGGTGTCTTCATCACGTTTCATAAACATTTGTATTTAAGTTAATAATTAATATAATGGGTAATTAATTTGTATTTAAATTATAAGGAAGTATTATGTAAGTAGTTATCTGTGTATCCGGATTATTTCATTAATGGAAAGCCAAAATTAAAGTCACTAACTAGATCCATTATCGGTATATATCGAACCACCATTTTCAACTCATCAACAATTTATATGTTTGGTTGAAATTTGTAGGTTGTCGCCAAACCCGGAAGTTCGATATATACCAGTCTGGGTATTAATGGTATAGAAAATATGGAGGACTGGGCTTAATACTGAGCTTTGTGGAATTCCGAACTACATTTGTGTGCTTAGGAGTGCACTCCTTCGACGGTATCATAAGTTTCGGTTACGTAGAAAGTCTTATATGATTAGTAGGATACATAGGATTCATATGGGCATATGAGACCGTTGTGCGAGACCTCGATATGGTGGCGATGCTTTCTCTATATTGAAGTATGGTGCTCTAGTGCGAATTAAGCTAGTAAAATTCGAATGGATGTGTTTGCCATTGAGTGCCCGAGTGTTTGGCACGGAATGCATACTGCTCGTCCAGCTTCACCCTAAAGCGGGCGAATGAGTCGTTCTCTTGTCCTAAGTGTCTCTCTCACACATTTCATAAGTCACTTAATAAAACAAGCTGTAAGCTTATTTCTTCTAACGATAAAGTCAGAAAAAGTAATAGTTTAGGACTTTATTTCTTCTCAGCCTTTTCTTCTTAACGTCCTAGGCCGTTACAAAATCTTGACATGGAGTAAGTAATAAAATACAACTGACAAGTTGATTTACTATATGTGCAAAATGTAAATTCGTTTAAAAAGTCTCATGTCTATTCATTTATGTATCAAGCACTCATTACGAATGCTTCTAATTACCTCAGTTTACAGAGGTTGCATTCTTTTGATGATACTGTCCATGCAAGTAATTGTCCTTATAAAATATGTACGCATTTGAATATAATTATGGCTTCCATTGATATGACCGGTTCGAGATGTCTTTCGAAGAGAGATTGTTTTGCATTTAATAGGTATCGGTGCATAAATTAAAAAAAGCCAACGCAATAAGGCAGTAGTTGTCAACTTTATATAAATACAAAACGCAGTCACAAGCTCGTGGGACTCCATTAAGTTAGTAAAATACCTTGCGAGATGGAATAGTTCGTTAGAAAATTTTACAGCCCGTAGGAAAATCACCTCGTTTTTAAATTGTGACTGCGATGAGGTTTAACTTTAGTTTTGTGTTAAATAGAAATTAGTGACGTTAAATTTTAAGCTAACGTACTTTTTTTTAAAAAAAGAATCGATGGGTTGAATGCATTCAACAGCATACGCAGTAAGCATATACACATCTAAGGTCCAATGTAAAGAAAATACTAGAATGTTTGCTAAATAAAGTTTTCTAATAATATCAGATGTATTCATGAAAATGACTTCTTGAGATTCATGTACTTTTATTATTATACGAGTGCAGTTTTGAAATCATTAAAATGATTTAATATGAATGCGAAAACACGAGGGTTTTTAATTTTGTGAGAATAAAGCACTTTTTTTCTCTGGCGAGCAATAGTTCAAATACGTTCTGACTAGGATCATTAAACTCTTCTTGAATCGTGATATCGATATTACACCGCTGAACATAGAAACTCATGTTCTATCATTTATTATTTTTATTTTCAGCTTACTTGGCAGAAGTATTACAAAAACAAATGTTAACTTGTATAGATAGTACAGTATTCCAATAAGAACACCGTGAAGGTATGAATGAAATGTTGTTTTGTCGCATGTGGTCACGCTGCGCGCCCGTCACGCTGCTCTGCGTCATGCGCCTGTGAGTGGGTACCGGGTACCACTTTAACGCTAGACAATACATTAATACGAATACGCAATTTGTTGTTACATTTGCTCTACATTTAGATCATAGTATCATAGATGTCCAAATAAAAGTCCACTTCTAGTCCTATAAATAACTAGTTAAGGTTATATTTCGTCATTGTTGACGTTATTATAAATTAGACCATGCACTGTTAGGGTTAGTTTTAGTTTTCTTCATGTTTATATATTATATACATAATGGTAACTGATGTCCGTTGCCTGGTGTATATATATATATAAATATTACTGACTATATGTATAATTTATATATATATATATATATATATAGTCAGTCAGATGCTAACTGCAGACTGGCTGTACCGCTGCAGAAAAACGCTAGCTTGTGTTTGAGTTGCTGAACTCATTTAATACTTCAATAATTTATGTCAATATTTATAAAGTTGTGCGTGAAGATAAATTTTTATCAACTCGTTGTTTATTACTTAGTATTATATATTATTCTATAAGTGTTTGTAAGACGAACACACTTATATCTTTGTTAAATACGTACTACTATTGTTGTATTTTTTTATTACATTTAGAGTAACAAGCGAGCAAACAGTTCACTTGATGGTAAGTGAATCCTGCGGCCCATGACATCTAGTACATCCATGCTTGACACAGAATCATAATGCAGATGTGTTATCATCCTTCAATCTCCGGATCCCTGCATTCACCAGACAAACACAGCAGCATCATGCTGCTATTTAACACTGGTATTCTGCGGGCGTGGTACTTCCCCTGTCGAGCTGATTCTGCAGCTAGAAACAAACTGCAGCGTAGATCTACCACTGTTAAATTTGTTTATTATGTAATGCTAATCTTAGTTCTTTAGCCTCTTAGGACGAACTCTGTCTTAAGATCTAGCATTAGCGAGTGTACGTCTTCTAGGTATCGCTTAGTCGTATCTTGGTAAGAAAATTAACCTCGCATTAGAATTTTAGATAAATTTATGCTTATATTGATGAGCTTTTAATTCAAACGCATTCAACAATAATATATTGTTTAAAATGTCCGTTTATCAATTATTTTTATTGCATTTTTAAACATCGCAGCATCGTTATTTTTAGCCAAATCGGAAACTTATATAAGATATAGAACAGAATTAGTGTGGCAAAAAAGAAAATGCGCAAATAAATGTATCGCACAAATAATTTCTCGCTATTTTCCACCCGTGTCGCTGAAGGTCACGTTGCGCGCTCCGATACGAATAACGCTACAAGGTCGTTGACCCGTGCGACGCTTTGTGAAAAATACATTTCAGTTTATTTTAAGGATTTCCTTTAGAGAATGACTGCTATAGGATTTTTGTCAGATTATTGCAGTTGTAAGACAATCCAAAAGTCCCTGCTTATTGTACACGACATCTATACTAAAATTTGGCACTGTTAGTTGGAATATAAATATAATTTACTTAAAAATAGTCATACATAATTACGTTTTTCGTTATGGTAATAATTATGTTTTATAAAATAACTGTAACAATAAAATAGAAACATACATAATGTACATTTATAAATACTGACATAAATTGTTCAAAGAAAATTTTAAATGGAAAGCTCACGTTTTATTGGTGGTAGAAATACGTTTAAATTAATTTATAGCTGCATTATGAATAGGTCAGCTCGACCGGGGTCCTAACCACGCCCTCACAGAATATCAGCGTAAAATGGCAGCATAATGCTGCTGTATTTCGTCTGATGAGTGTGAAGATCCGGAGACCTTTATTACTTGTGAAAAGACAATCCATCTCAGGTCTAAAGGGTAACAATGCATCTGCATTATGATTCCTTGTCAAGGATGAATGTAGATGTCATGGGCCGCAGGAATCACTTTTCATTAGGTGAACTTTGTACTCGTTTGTTACTCTCAATGTAATAAAAAAAGAAAGTAGGTTCGACCGTGGATGATCCTCGATCTCACGGAATATCAGCAAAGTAGGAAACCGAATCAATCTTTCAATATTTCTTGAAGATGGTATGTTTTTGGGCTGCAATCATTACCATTAGGTGAACAGTGTATTCATTTGTCATCCTTACTATCCATAAATTCCATCTACTTCATTGTATACCTACTATCTTTATAATTTAATTATTAATACAAAATATGAAATGTCCCAAAGTGTGAACGTTTAACTTAATTGTAATTGAATATGACAGTACTCATATATATATATATAGATATATATATATATATATATATATATATATATATATATATATATATATATATATATATATATATATATATATATATATATATATTAATAAACTAGATTTATTCATTGTTTGATTGACCTAGGATTTTTCGATTTTTTTATATTTGTCTGTTAGATATTATTATTTGTCTATTACAGTTTTGCTTCGGTTCATCAGCTGTTTTTGATTTTGTGTTTCATTGTTTTTTAGTAAAGTAATGTATTTTCTTATGAAACTGTCGTTTCATTTAGCTGTACTAACATGATGGAGCGTAAATAATGCTAATAAAACGTTTTAAAAATATGATTTTTTTTTAATCAAGATCGAGTTTTTTTCCGTCCCATCATCACAGGTGTCATTAATACTATCGTCTGTCTTCGTTTTCGGAAGCGGTCTCCTAATACCCAGTTTAGTGCATTACAAGCCATACATGACGTGGCATAAGCACACAATATATAGATTGGCTATTTCGGTAGTCATCGATTCGGCTGGTGGCCAAAGCTACGTATGTATGTTATATTTACAATACCGGCGGATATTGGTAATTTTTTTTATGTATTGGCCATTTAAAAGCATTTACAGTCTCATGTGACTTGTGAAGCTGGTACCATTACAAATGTTATCAAAGTTTTTGAAAAGATAATTGATATTATAAAACAAATACGTCTCAGCCATATCAGCCGTCGTATCAACTGCTTCACATCCACTGTTGAATATAAAACTTCTTCACAATTGAATTTAAGGATATAAGAAGCGCGAATCACGAGCTACCTGTATTCGTCAACTTCCCACAAGCCTGCATAGGTCGTAACTCTATCTTGTGCAGGTTAGTCATCAACTGCGATTGCCACAACGAGGTTATCACTTGGCATGGCAACATTTCTTCCTTATCGGTTCTACGAGTTATATTGTCGACTCATTGCAACATTATTTGTCCTTTGAGCTATTCATTTCGACGTCTTCAGTCTGTATGTGGGCATCCGAAGTTAAACAAAGGTTATTTTTATTTCGGATAGATTGTGAATTCTGTCACGCACACAAACACCGAGTTACTAAGTGCCCTCTCGTGGAGGGGCTTGTTGTAAATAGTGGGGATTGTTCATAATAGCGATGATTAAACCTCTGTATCAAAAGGTCATCATCTCTATTTAAAAAGTTTAATAACTTGGAACTTCTAATATGAAAAATATTCTTACAGTCTTTGTGCAAGTTAATAGAATGAATATTTGGGTAACGAATGGCAATATTAGTTCATGGAAACATTAAAGGAAGAACATAATGCAGATTGATTGTTAGGTCTCACTTTTGAGCACCAATAAAATGATAAATAACACATCTTGAAGACACAATAAGTAGGTTTTTACATTTAAGGACTGTTTCATACAATTAGGCTGAGATTTATAAAGCGTACTTGAACTTTGCTCAGGCTTTGCATTTGAAATATTTAAAACTTACTTTTCAATTCGTTTTAGAGCATCTTAAAATATTACTAGGAGTATGTAAGTATTCGGTAAGTCAAGGATTTTAGTGGCTTTGGCTATGCTAAGCATAAGCTGAGCATATGACTATAAATTTCATTGCCTACTTAACTCGTAAGCTTAAGTCGAAGCAAAGTCTAAGTGCGCTTTATAAATTTCAGTCTTATTCTGCCAAATATAGATTTCCTATTGATCTGATATTGATATGATATTGATTTTATATAACTATAATGGTAATTTAATCTTCTGTTCCAAATGTTCACCATACGGAATATATATGCATAAGGTATAAGGGCTGGTTGGTTATGTATGAATGTACTCTTTTCCGTGGCTATATCTATTTGATATCTGTGTATTTGTAACCAAAAACATTATATATTCCAAAAAAATCTGATGTATTTTACAGAAGTAAAAATAATTGATCACTAGTAACGCTTATTGTGTCGCAATCCGAATATGTAATAGGCTGAAACGTTTTTAAGAACTGACATCTAATTATTTCAAAAAAAAAAATATTTTCTAATCTATTAAATAAAAAATTTAGACCCTAGATGATTTTTTTAATGACAAAACCTCTTGGTCACTTAAGGAATAAATTAATAATAATAAAGCTGACATGTTCCAATTTTCAAAAATATACCCCAGACTTTGCAGTAACTATCTGCTCGTTCCTGATCACAAGTAACGAACAACGCAAACCTGACTCGACAACAATGCTCCAGATTTCATAAAAGCTGTCGGATAGTGGTCAGTACTAAACAACATGGTCTGCTTAAAATGAAACTCAACAAACAACTTAACTCCAAGTTTGAGTCTCTGACAAATTTTTAAATTAGTGGTAGATTAATTCACCATGGAGACTTACATTTAAATCAAAGCCAAAGACGGCCACATTGAGTAAAATTATTTTTAATTAATCGCTTCGACTTATTATATAATATTTTTATCAGTAATAATAGTGATTATTTAGTTTTCATAGTTTATAAATTGTTTGACCATCTTTATGGTCAAAAAAATCTCTTGGTGAAAGATTATGACGTATGTTTATATATAATGGTGCATTAAAGAATGAACGTAATTTTTCGAGGCATTGCCAAAATGAATTTAATGTAGCGATATACTGTTATCACATTTAGGCAAAAGTTGGCGATAATTATAATAATGTCACAGATTAAACAGGATTAAGCTGCTATATTATTATATCTAGTCAACAATTTTTAAAGTTCAAGGTTAAATTACGTTTATTAATGTCTATACTTGATCAATATCAAAATATTTTATTGTAATAATAATAGCTTCGGAACTAAATTCGGAATATAATTCGGAAATAAATATTCGGAACGGATAAATATTCGGTTGTTCATATTGATAGGGGTAGTAGTAATATTATCGCCATGGATACGTCTATGCCCATAAACTTAAGGACCCTGCCCGAGGCGGATACATACCGATACTTGGGTACTAACTACGTAACTACTTTCTGACGAGATCGGGTGTTGTCTTCGATTCGGACGTTATAACATGTGACAAAGGGCTTACCCCTCTGTTCTTAGTCAACGACCAATATCAGGACCCGGGTGTACAGAGCGTCTCCGACCGGGGGCCGTATGGAAAGGGAAATAGCTCCATGGGAGGTACCACAAGGCTTTTCACGAGCCGTTTGTAGACTCTGTAGCTGGCCATCGCCCTGGTGAGTCTCTCAGGCATGTTATCTCCGGTTCGGCGCTTTTTAACTCTGAGTATCTGCACAGGCACAACCTAGTAGCCAGGATTCTCTGGAGCTCGCTCTGAAATATGTTCTTCAAGATCGGAGATCGCCTTATTATAAGTACACACCGGAAGCAGTGCTAGAAATTAACCGCGCCAGGCTCTACTGGGACCGGCCCATCAATACTGATAGGACTATTCTTGGATCTGGTCAATGATATTTTTGGTCCACATCACGATCCCATATGACGAGAACCTCGTGAAAGCCGAAACAGATAAAAAGACAAAATATCTGGACCTGGCACACGAGGTGACTGACATGTGGGGTGTAATGACGACTGAAATTATTCCTATAGTCGTATCTGCAAACGGTTTAATCCCAACCAGCTTCTCAAATACTTGAGGTGACTCCGGGACGGGAAACTCCGGGTTGAAATGCAGAAGGCGGTGCTCGTTGACACCGCTCGTATAGTCCGCAGGTTTCTTTCCCTTTCTCCCTAACCCTGGACTGTTTGGTCTCCCGTGTAGAGGGATTCCCGTCCGGTTGTTCTTTATATATTATGTATTATATTATATTGTATATATTGGTTTCTTTATATGTTTATAGTGTTTTATCTATTTATTTATTCTATTGACCAACTAGGCGGAAATCGAAAAAAAAAATATCCCCATAATAATAATAATGATAATAATATTATACAACTCAATTTGAAAGGAAATATAGAGTAGAGGAATTATCATGATACTATGCATGTATATACCTATGAAATTGCCGTTTTGTATGAAATAATCTAAAGTTTTTTTTTCAAACCCATGTAATCGATGCATCTTTGCAAATGCAGTGGTAGTTCATCGATGCCCTTCTTGTATAAATCAGCTGTACTGGAGGCAACAAACTCTTCAAAGGCATTTTGTACTTCCTCTCGGGAATTGATTTTTTTTCCCGCTAAAAAGTTGTCGAAATTTTGGAAAAAGTAATTGTCAGTGGGTGCAAGCTCTGGTGAGTACGGTGGATGAGGGAGAGCTTCCAACCCCAACTCTTGCAGCTTGGAGGCTGTCTGTTGTGCAGTAAGGGGTCGCTCGTTGTCGTGTAGGAGCAGCGGGGACGGGGACCAAAGCTGGTTGCAGATGTGCGAGCTTCTCCATCATTGTCTTCAGTTCTTCACACTACACATCAGCAGTAATGCTCATGCCGTTTGGTAAAAAAACTGTGATGAATCACACCGGCACTAGACCACCAAGTGACCATCAACTTTCTAGAGGTCATTTTTCGTTAATCGCAGAATCGCAATCCACTATTTATCCATTTCTCACAAAACCATGTGACACAGTAAATGGCTAAGCAATGTGAGATTTGTGTACATGTCTATTGCTGTAATATTTTTCGTGCCATCGTAAAATCGTGAGAAGGTTATAGACTAGGGTTATAGAAATCGTGGACGACATCGTTTATCGGTGCGACCTGAGATTACATTGCCCGGTCGTGCCCCATAAGTCGCGGTGCGACGGCCCTACCTGGAGGACATGTCCCTAGCCGGCTTTCGGTGATCTAACTTGTTACTATTTTAGAATACTTAAAGATATATTAATTTAAGTATTCTATATATAAAGCTCTTAATAAATATAACATATTAATTTTAAAAAATAATTATTTTGCATTGTTGGCTTTTTTTTAGTATTACATTGAGAGCAACCAACGAGCACACAGTCCACCTGACGGCAAGTGATTCCTGCGGCCCATCACATCTACATTCATCCTTGATAAGGAATCATTATGAAGAGTTACTCTTGAGGACTGAGATGGAATGCCTCGTCACCAATAATAAAGATCTCTGGATCCCTGCACTCACCAGACGAAACACAGCAGGGCGTAAGGGCGTGGTCCTATCCTGGTGGAGCTGACCCATTTATTCTGCAACTAGAAATAAACTGCAGTGTAGCTCTACCACTGTCAAGCTTTTTATGATATCGAGGGTAGTCGTGTGTCAAACGTGTCAAGGAATCATAACGTATATTCAGCATTGTATAGAGTTGTCACCTCACAGGCCGAAGATGGAATGATACGTGATTAGTAATACGGTATCCGTTTCTATCTTAAGCCGGGACGAAACACATTAGCGGCACTATTTTTCTGTGATATTCCGGAAAGTGTTGTCGGAAAGCTAGTTTATTCCTGCGGCGTGACTGCCCCAAGAATTTCTTTCTACTTGACTCTACTTTTAATGAACCGAGTTAATAATTTTATTTGCCTATCGTTGTAATGTTTTCAATTATTTTGCATTCCAGTACGTAAACAAATTTATAAATATTAGTACATAAAAGCAGACATACTCTAAACATAATTTTTAATGATTTTTTATTATAATTATTTGTTTTTAATTGATAATGAACATAACAAAAGTTATGTTCATCATAATTTTATATTAAAGTCAAAAGTTTTCAAATACAAACCGTAGTAAGTGAAAAGTTTTTTTTCTATATACTTTTTTAAATTATTTTATGTCCAAGAATAAAAGAAAAGATGTTTTTTTAAAAAAAACATAGAACCTTATTTTTATTGATTAGCGTTGCTTTACATGATGTACTATATACATAAATACCCGGTTGGTCTTAGCAGCGGTTATTTTCATTTAAATATTCTCTTACACTGTGATAAATTATTTTACTATTTTTGTTTTATTTTAAATAAAATCTTTATTAAAGTTGACGCCGGATCAAATTAGATGCGGAGTTACGTATCAAGAGCATTAGTGCATCAAAAGTAGCTTTCTGTTCAATTTAAATAATTTTGTTTTAATATGACTTATCTTGAGGAATGACAATTTTCACATAAAATATTTCAATTATTTAAAAATAGCTACTAAATTATGGATTGCCGACTTTAAACAGAAGTTGGTGTCAAAAACCTGAAGCTTGCTTTTCATAAATCATTATTTAAAGGCTATTTATGTACAAAATTTACACAATTGAAATTTTAGAACAATATCGAAAGGTTCATGTTACTACATAGTCAATATATAATATCATTATAATATATTATAATTTTTGATCAAACTGTATTTATACACAAGTCTTAATACATCTGCGCAACGTAATTTATAATAAAACTAATTCTTATTTATAATTATAAACCAAAGAAAAATTATATTCATCTCTTTAATTGTTACAATACTGAAATAAATTAATAAACAAACATATTTAAATAATAATCTGTGTTATCCTGTTCGGATACAATATGTTATATTGGTAGAATTGCTCTTTTACTCAAGTCAAATTTCAAATAGCTATTGATTATAATAGATAGAGGAAGGTGCAGAAACAGGGTACAAGGGACCGGTTCCTGAGCACAGACGCATTCCTATGCCACTGTTTACTCCTTACTCTTAGCTAACACACCCACTGGCTTTGCTTGTCAACGACAATTTGCATTGCGTGTTCGAAATACTCACGCAAGTATCGCTTTCCGCGAATACGTACAAAGACTAATATTTTACCTGAATTACTTGCCTCGAGCATAGATGTTTTAGCTTGGGTACAATTAATTTTGTCGTGCTACGGATTGTCATTAAGTCTTGTTAAACGAACACGGCGTCGAATGATAGTGGCTATTACATAAGGTTATAAAGTGCATTGATTATTTCAATCGAAATCTTGTCTTAGAATTGAACAAAACACAGCAGCAAATGCTTGCGTCAGTTTTCTATAAGATGGGCTACGTTGCTACTATGATGCTAAGAGATCGAAAAACAGTTCAAAAAACTTTGTAAGGTATGTGTCCAGTTTGTGTGTCCCAAAAGTGTTGTTAACATGGTTTGACAATGCTGCTACGCACAAGTCGGAATACGTTTATTCTACCTCACTTGCCATACTCCACTGATCTAGCACCTTGTCATTTTTACCTCTTACCAAAAAATTAACGGACAAGCGATTTTAAATTAAGGGACATGAAATAACTGTATTTTTATAACTTTGAACTGTATAAGAAGAACGCCGGATACGAAGAATCATTGATACGCCGGAGTTTCTTGCGCTACTTCTTCTCCAGCGCCAACACCGTCCGAAGTGGTGGTACAGATCGTTAATAATAATATTGATATTAATTTAGATAATCCGTCAGACAGAGCTGAGGTTTGGCCCTCTCGGGCAGCCTTGAGTCAGTCGCTCTCGCGAAACAGGATAACAGCCGAAGCCGAGGCACCCTCTCGAGAGCCTCTTATTAGTTACTGAGCGCCCTAAGCGCTCGGTCACCTTGCAACCTGGTGAAGCTGTAAAGGCCTAGAAAAAAAAAGATCAGTGATTTTTTGCAGGTGTTTTGACGAATGGAAAAGTGTCCAAGGTCGATCGATATCGAATAAAGAATAAATGTTATAATCTCTGCGAATCGAATTTATTTTGCATGATAAGATCAGGTTCAATCATTTTATAGTTTATTATAAGTAAATGTAATGGCATTTAAAGTATAATCTATTATATTTTTTAGACTGTCAGACGATGAGGCCAATACGTCTGAATTGACATCATCGTCCGACAGCCGTAATTGAATGATTTACACGTAGAAAACTTATAAAGCTTTTTTAACAAAAGCATATGTGCCTAAGTGTTACAATAATTTCGATATTATACTTTTATGCTTTTAAATGACATCCGTTATTTGCTTTGGTTATCATAGTTATTACCAGTGAGATACAGTTGGGCGCCTAGTGTAGTTTATTTCTGGTACATGGAGATAATACTTCAGCCCGTTTTGGTGCAGAGCTTTACTGCGAACATAGCGGTTTTTGTCCGTCGCACGATATCTAAATCCATCGATTTAGACTTTGCTCGACTTCGTAGACTTGTCAACCAATAAATTTGTTCGCCTTTAGAAAGGGCTATCTGAGGTGTAATTGGCTTGGTGACGATGATTAATTTGTTTTGTGAGGAATTTCAACGTTATTTGATCCTAAATACACGATCGTTGCTTAACCGATAAATTTGTGTACTAACAACACCTACCATTTGAAACTAAATCTTACTCAGAAGTAAAACTAAATTGTGTTCTTTAACACATTCAAAGCCGTTATGAATTAAGGAATATCCCCCATGGAACCGTTTCTTATTTCACCTTTATTTTGATTATGTACAAATAAATGTATGAATATATGTCATAAATAGATTACAGATTACATTAGATATATAGAATAGAGATTTGCATTAGTAATAATATAAAAGAGAACTTCTTTGCTCGGCTAAGCATTCGGATGCGAGTAGTCACATTAGAACTAGGGATGGCAAGGTTTCATCCAAGAATATTATCGTAGAAAATAGTTAGCTCGGATCCGCGTAAACAGCACTACTACAATAGAACCATTCACACTCGGATCCGAGGAGGGGGCGCTGTATGAGTTAATTTTAATTTTTTACGGGTTAATAAAGATTATAATCATTGTACGAAGGGTCGACCTTGTATATTAGACAGACTATAGAAGATATTGGTTATATTAAGTTTGAAATAAACTTTGATTATACTATCGTGTACTGAATGGATCGTCACGATGTCATCATCAATTTTAAGAAAAGAAAAGATACACATACAGAAGCTCAGAAACTCCTGAACTATGCTCAGAAACTAAGCGAATATTAATAGTAACAGATCATTTTAGTAATTCAATTTAACATATAGTACGTAAGAATTTAAACAATTAGTGAAATATCTCATTTAGACAAAATAATGCATATTTTTATGTCTAGAAAATAAACTTGACCGTACAGGTATTGTAAAAATAAGGAATATGTTAGTCTATATGGATATCTTAATAAATGTACCAAATTTCATTTATTTATATTTTTAGTATATGTTTGTTACGTTTTCTCAGAAATTACAAACCCGATAGTTCTTTCCACACCAAAATATGTATTGACACCAAGGTTTTCTCGTTCGTTCTATATGAAATGACACAAAAAACTAACAGAAGTTACTAGAATCTGCTATGAAAGTATATTTAAATAATTTATTGACCGGAATAAGTATAGTAACAATCTGTGATTTTTTTTTGCATCATGATATTAGAAAATACAAAATATATGATAGCAAAGAAATATATCCGTTACAAACGTTGTCTTACTGTAAGTACAATTCTTGTTGCGCCGCATTGTAATGTATGGCTCATTGTCGACCTTT
Source organism: Teinopalpus imperialis (assembly GCA_029286865.1). NCBI lineage: Eukaryota > Metazoa > Arthropoda > Insecta > Lepidoptera > Papilionidae > Teinopalpus > Teinopalpus imperialis. Next base: position 2,292,404 of record JAGSMU010000009.1, read on the forward strand.
ATTTTTTTAGCTTCTCGTATGTATTATGTATTGTCAATGAATAATTGAGTGATTAATATCCAGTCTGCCTTCTGGAGCACTTCTACAATGCACCCCGCAGAGTCTCTGATTCAAAGAATGTGGAATATGAAAAAGTACATGTATACAATTGCCTTAGCATTAAAATTTCGCTTTTAAATCTTCAATTTAAGTTTTTAAATCGTCTGCATTCTATCTTCGGTGGTCCGTAATCTGTATCCCATACTATAAAGCGTTTCGTTTTATTTTGGGTAGTTATTTTCTATTGGTATTCCTAAATTATCGGGTAGCTATGGGTTTACATTTTTTTTAGAAGTGGGTATAGAATTTTTTATTGATGACCTTACAAGAAAAGATTTCACGTCACTTCTCTCACCAACCTATATGTAATGTATTTTAATTTTTATAGATTTAAGTGAGATAAAGAAATAGATAGTTCAAATATAGTTATATTTACCTTTGAAAAATAAATAAAAAGTCGGAGTAATCAAGTAACGAACTCCTGTAAAAATCAATTATAGTCGATGAAATAATATACAAAGGCTTTGCCAGTACTAATTACTGATAAGAAAAGTGTGATTTTCTTCACTTACTATCTAAATGCAATTAGAAACAAAGTTTAAAGACAGAGAGAGAGGGTTGTTAAAAAGTTTATTCTGTCAAAGTTCTGTTCTTCCATTGTGTGTTGTGGATAGTTTAAGCTATACTTATAAAATATTTTTTTACAAATTTACCCTAATAATACCTTCTTAAGGTAATAACATAGGTGCTTACATGAATTATATATGATATTTACTAGGCGTACTGCGTTAGATTGAAAGCTTAAATAGATTGAGGTTGTTGGGAAAGCGAGCTTGATAGATTTCGCCGGAGATAGTTTATAGAAAATCTTGCGGTTTAGTATGTGAAATTGTTCATACTGCCATCATAGGTATCATAAAGATCGTATGATTACATATCATATGATTGATATATAGATGATATGAATCATATAGGTATCACTTTGAGCCAATAGTTCATTATTTGTTTTTATTATTGTAGTATTATTCTTTTATTTCATTTTACTATAATTTCATTTATTATTTTGTTTCATTATACCTTATTCGAGCTTAAGTTGAATTACGGCTATATATTCTTTCATCTTTATAAAATATATCCATTTATCTTTAAAATTCTAACAATTATTTTATTTATGACAATACCTGTACAATCTCATAAAGTCCAAACTGTTCGCTTCACTTCAATAAATAAGAGTCAAAAAGTTTAAACAGATACTTGTATCTGTTTAAATTTTTTGACTCTTGTATCTTATCTATGTATATGTCTATATCTATGTATGTATTTTTTATAATTACATCGCTTCTGCTTTCTCTTGTATGACCTAATTAGTAACATAACTGGTGGAATATTCCTAGTTCCGTTTTCTTATGTTTTATATTCACAAACTGAATTGAGTTACGTGCATCGTCTATTTATAAATTCAATTAGTCTGTTTAATTTACATTGTGTTAATTAGAGTTTGTGTTTGTTTGTATTTTCGTAATTATCATGTCACTCTTTTACTGATTATATTTGTTAATTAATATACATCGGTCTATTTTGTATAGTTAAATACATTATTTATAGATAAATGAATATTCTTAAACAATTACAATATAATCAAATAATAATTTTAAATTAGATTTCATGTTATTATATATAATCATGTGCTTATTTTCATAAATAAATATAATTCTTTTTTTTAATATTCGGGGTGGCAATCGAGCAAACCGTTATCCTGATGGTAAGTGATAATTGCGGTCCATGACATCTAAATTCATTTCCTTAAGGTTCAAAATGCAAATGCATCGTTTCTCGGACTGAGATACTCCACTCACCATACGAAACATAGCAGCGATATGTTGCTATTTCACACTGGTATTCTGCGAGGGCATGGTTCTTAACCGGATCCCTATGGTAAAGCCATACTGTGGCTATAGCTACTGCATGGCTTAACCATTTTTATTTTATTTTACATTGAGAGTAACAAACGAGCACACAGTTCACCTAATGGCAAGTGATTCCTGCGGCCCATGACATCTACATTCATCCTTAACAAGGAATCATCTGACATCGAATGCCTCGTTACCAGTAATAAAGGTCTCCGGATCCCTTCACTCACCAGACAAAATACAGCTGCATTATGCTGCTATTTTACGCTCACAGAATGAGGGCGTGGTCCTACCCCGGTCGAGCTGACCCATTCATTCTGCAGCTAGAAACAAACTGCAGTGTACCTCTACCACTTTTAAAAGTATAATAATCACTTTTTCTCTTACTAGAACATCGTTACATAAGATCGTTATTATATCCTTTAAGTTATTGGTCGTTAAACATTATTAATTTTCTTTCAATCGAATACATAAATAAATTACTTTTAAGGTGGTACCTAATATAACACTCTTAGTTAATTTCTCTTTCAGTATAAAAAACGTAGATAGAATAAAACCACTATAGTTAGTTGTTTGATTAGGTACTTGTTGAAATAGGTATTTATTATTGTGTGTTTCAAAATATATGTATATAAGTATTTCTTTAACGTTTTAATTATCAGGGTTATTCTTGTTAGCCGGTTAGGTTAGGTTAGTGGTGGTTCTCGAGGGCACCATCGCAACACTAGTACGACGCGTGCGCTTCACGCAGCGCGGGCGTGCCTGTTTATTTGTGTTTACTATATTGTAATTGTACATAGCATCACCTATCAGCTTAATCGATATTATCTTATTATATATATAAACAGAACCTAATGAGGCAAGACGTGGTGATTAAATTCTTACAAATTGGACTATGCGCGTACGCTGCGTCGATCATATTGTTTCATTCGCGGCTTGCGTTGGTACGGTCTGGTCGCGTGCATTGACTCGCGCGCTTGTAACGTTTCTCAGTTACCCACGATTTATCTAATGACCTGTTGCGGAACATTGAATATTTTTATTTCACGCTACCGACGAGTGTCAGTTATCATTAGTGCATTGTACAAATAATGTCTAATCAATGAGTAAATATAATTTGTAGTGTATTAAGGACTGGATGTGGCGGTGATAGATGGATCGTATGTGTGAACCGAATAGTGTCAGCTCGCCGGAAATCAATATGTCGTTCGAGCATCAAATGCCAGTTTTGATGAAAGAGGTAAAGTTATAATTGATTTTTAAAATAATAGGAAACTCATGTAATAATATAATAATAAATTATCGATACTTTCTCGATGGACGAAACATAGGTAACTTATTTTTGCATGCGAAACCTTCGTATTCTTAAAACTTTTTTTTTTTAATATTTCATATGGCATAATTTTTTCATAGCCCTTCTTACATTACGTACAAGTTTTACTGTGGAGTTGACACGATTGAGGTAGACGTTTTGTACCGTTATAACTCTCTCGTCTTGTCTATTAACCATTTTTACTCTGTTGGATATTTGCCACTCCAAACTATTTTTTTTAACAAAGATTATGATATATTTTTGTTTCATTCATCTTCTGTCATCGGTTACAAGGTTTTCATTTATTTCTGTTTAACCCTGGGGATAAGAAAGAGTGAAAGCTATATTTATGCAGAACAAGCTGTGTGATGTGATTTCTGTAATATGCAGTGGGCTAGGACGTTGTATTTACGAATATCTCTTGTCACATAAAAACGAGGAGAAATGGACACCGTAAGCTGTTTCTACTCCAATTGAATGAACGATGTTCGCGTTTAACTTTATCTGTAATCATATAATATTAGTTTAATAATATTGAGCTTTTGTACAAAAATAAATAGTATTATGACGTTCAGTATTCATAGTTAGAATAACATTGGTGACAAAAAACCGATATGAAAACATTTTTATTTCTGCTTTAAAATAAATACCATGTCATTGCTGTTCATAGTAGAAAAAAATACCTAAAATTACAGGTTGGTACTCCCTTTGCGATTTGTTTATAATGTTTTTAGTTTATTGTTTAAGGTAAAGGGTATTGGCCGTTAACCATTATTAATTTTAATTAATAAATTACTTTTAAGGTGGAACCGTATATTGAACTCTTCCTTAATTTCTCTTTCAGTTTAAAAAACGTAGATTTAGTTCTAACAATATTTCTAGCCAGCTTGCTGAAGTAGGTATTTAATTTTTCGCTACCTTATCTTTATTATTATAAGAAATTATGTAAAAAGTGACAATGGTGTAAAGATTTAGCCGTCGGACTCCCAGGTCGTGGGTTCAAAGCCTTCCGGTGTTTACCAATGAGTTTCCCTTTTTCGGATTCTTATACTCACTCTCCGCCATCTTTGGTACTTAAAAAAGTTAATTTTATGTAGTGTAAAAACTTTATTTCCATATACTCTAGCTATTATTAAAAAATATACATATATCCGTATTATATATAAAAATGTATATATATTTTAAAAAGAAGTTTTCTTTTATGATTTTTAAAGGGAACAGATTTACCTGCTTAGTTGTGTCTGTATCCTTTCGAAAGCTTTAGCTGTAGTTCTACTGATGGGACATTTTTATTTATTTTAGTAACGCTTGCGTAGAACATGAGAACGGATCTGCCGTTCGTGCGGATGTTTGCATTCTTGGGATGACGTTAACAAACAATGCTGATATTCTTATAACTAATGACATACCGATTCATTTAAAAATCACAGAGCAGTATTAAAAAGAAAAAGATAAAATAAGAAAATATAAATTTTTAATCAGACATAGTCCAAAATATATACATATGTACCAATGTGGACATAATAACAGAACATTATGTCCACATTTGTACATTTTCTTATATTAATTTATAAAGTACAAAAGTAAAATGTGAATAAAATAAAGATAAAAACGGTGAAATTTCATAAAGTTTACGCGGTTACTCTCTAAATATTAATTTTGAATATGATTATATTTTATGAAAAGCTGCAGCGTGAATGGGGGTTCGCTTGCTCGGGCGAAGGGCCATGCCCTCACAAAAAACTAACGTGAAATACCTACATATCGTTCCCATGTTTCTTATAGTGAGTGTGACGATCCGAAAACCCAATTACTGGTAACTAAGCATTGCATCTCACTCATCTGGTTGTTGAAGATGGATGTTGGAAAATGATATTAAAAAAAAGAAATGTAACCATATCCAAATTTATATCAAAGTGTATTACTATTAACGACACACAAACTGAAGGATATTATTGTTCTCTTCGGATAACATTGTTATCTTGAATTGCGCATAGCCTAGAGTAATTTGGCGATAAATTCACATTATGTACAGTGCTACTTATCCATGGAAGTCATGCAAGGTGACCAGTGCTTACGTGCCCACTTATTCTATAGGAAAATTATTAGTTACTAGCGCACGGATAAGTTATATCGTGTTATTACTTTCTGCCGACGATGGCGTCCATACTAGCTCAACAACTTATCGCAAGCTATAATCATATTGATGAATAACTCCGTGGGATGGACTTCTTAGAACGGGATGTAACCTACGTCCAATACATTATTTACGGTATTGCTATGTTTATACGGTTTTCGGAATAGTTGCAAATATAAAGAATACGATTAACATCTGTGTGTATTTTGTCTTTCTAACATTTTGAGGATTATTGACCAGCTAGAGAAAATGTTTGTTTTTTATTCTATAATTTTTTTAAATTTTTTCTTTTATAGCATATATATGGCTTATCTTATGAGACGATTAACTTTAATTGTTTAAATCAATTTTAAAATTATGGTAATTAATACATAATAGTATAAAATAAAGTTCAATAGTATATATCTATTAAAAAAAATGTATCGAGTCATTCATTGTTATAATTTCAGTCCGCTCTTAAACATAGGCTTCTCCTACAGACTGCTATAAAGTAAGATCCAGAACCACCGGCATCTATCGACTTCCCGAGACAGACTTGCACAGGTCGTTACTCCATCTAGTAAGTGGTCGTTCTATGCTGCGATGGCCGATACGAGGTTGCCACTAAAGATTGTTTCCTCCCCATCGGTTATCGGTTCTAAGAGCTATATGGCTGGCTCATTGACACTTCAACTTACTGATCTTTTGAGCGATGTCGATTACCTTAGTTCATCTGTGTATATCCCAAACTAAGCTTCCTCATACGACCAGCAGCGAAAGACCACGTCTCAGTTCCGGAAGTCTTCAACGATTCGACTAGAGTGATTACTGCGGTCTTATTTATCCTCGATTAAAGACAAAATTTAAGGTTTCCTTAGAGTTTAAAATATTTATCAATAAGTGCGTCTTTGATTATTTTAGTAATAACATATATTAACAAAAGATCAATTGCTTAACAAACGAAAGTAGCACACAGTTCACCTGATGGTAAGTAATTCCTACGGTCCCATGACATCTACATTCATCCTTGACAAGGAATCATAATGCAGATGCGTTGTCACCCTTGAGAGCTGAGAAGAAATGCCTCCTCACCAGTAATAAAGGTCTCCGGATCCCTACACTCACCAGACGAAACACGATAGCATTATGCTGCTATTTCACGCCGGTATTCTGTGAAGGCGTGATCCTACCCCGGTCCCAATAATTCTGCAGATAGAAATGAACTGCAGTGTAGCTCTACCACTGTTATAAAATAGCTGTTGTCAAAGCCATGCAGATAGTCATAAGACGTCACGAATCCATCATTTGTTTCGCAAGAATATTGGCTTCGGCCGGGATTCGAAACACGCCACTTCAATAGAGAGATCTCTAAATCGCTAATGTAAAAATATTTTCATTTGTCATTGACCTCACATTGAAAATCTCGAAATAACTAGTCTTGCGTCTGTAGGTCAATCTGTATCAATAATGTGTAAAATATAATATGTAAAATAATATCTCCCAACATAAATATTGAATTTTCGCGATTATCATTGTTTATCCATTACGGTAAATAACAATTATGTTTTTACTAATAATGATGATAAATATTGTAATTTAGGTTGAAATTACGTTGTATCATCACCTCATAATTAGAATTGTGCTGAACCTACTGAATAACTAGTTTTAACTTTAATGTGTTAAAGGAAAACCAACAAGGATTTGGTTATTCCAAATAAAATTAATGTTTTCTTGATTTCCTTCCGAAAAGTTTATCACGTTTAGTACGAATAGTGCAACATGCAAACGTCTGCAATTGTTATTGCATTCCGAATAAGTTATTTTAATGTGCAACAATGACATTAAAGGGGAGTTTTCGTTTCTTAACGACGAAGTGTTGAAATGATATTACCCCTTCCTTACTTTGCTTATGGACCAAAATCTTATTTAAATTCAAATATCGATCAAAACTTTTCACAATGGTAGAGCTACGCTGCAGTTTGTTTCTAGCTGCAGAATGAATGGGTCATCTTGACCGGGGCAGGACCACTCCCTCACAGAATACCAGCGTAAAATAGCAGCAAAATGTTGCCGTGTTTCGTCTGGTGAGTGCAAGGATCCTGAGACATTTATTACTAGTGACAAGGCATTACATGCATCATGCATTATGATTCCTTGTCAAGGATGAACGTAGATGTCATGGGCCACGGGAATTACTTACCATCAGGTGAATTGGAGCCGCCAAATCTCACCTTATTCAAATTGAGCGTGCCCAAAGAGCCCTTCTTAAAGTGTCTTGTTTTAAGTGTTTTATGTGCCCGACCGTAGAGCTTTGTAGAACTTTTTAAATTACTATAGTCAGACAACTTTTTATACTTCATATTGTTCTAAAACAACATGTCATTACGTCATACTCACAAAACATGCAAAAACGTAAGCAACGTGTTACAAATCCGTTTATTTTTAAAACTAGGGTTATCTGTTATTTGGGCCCATATTTGTATAATAAAATTAATAGTATATTTTTCATTCTAATTTATCTATTTATAAATCTAAAAAAAATAACGACTGAAAAAAATAACGTGGTTGCAAAAACTTAAATATGACGAAACTGAAGCTTTAATCAAATCTATTAAATTTCTAATAATTCAGTGAAAATTGGAGGTTAATATGCATGCATGGGCTAATGCACAGCAAATACAAAAATCCGCATTGTCCTAATTTTTTTTTGTTATATAGTATATTTCTTTTTTTACTTCAGTACCATCTTTTTACCGCTAATGAAAATTTTATTTTTTTCTCACTTTCTCACTCTCAATGATATAAGAAAAGAAAATAACTATTGGTAATTTCGTCGTGTTCCTACGTTCATTCCATCCCGCTGCATTACACTACTTTTTTTTCTATACTTTGTTCTCCATTTCATACGTTTAAATTTATATTTTATTTGTTCTGACTGTTATCTGTCTGTTTACATGAGTTCGAATTGAATTGGAAGACTAAATGTGTCTTTACTAGTTAAGCCTTAAGGAGGATATATGGATTTCTTATATAAAATGTATGAAAGTATCATGGGCCTTATGAATATTATACTCTCAGATGAACTGTGTAATCATAATTGCTTCTGAAAAACAAATAATGGGCACTCCTTATGCCTAGAAACTACTTTGTTGTATCAGATAGTACGCGTGTGCCATTTGCAATCTGTCACAATATTACCACCGGTGAAGTTATCACATAATAACATACCGGTTCGTTTATCGATATGTATTGTGTCTATATTGTCATATGGTAATCTTTGGGGAGGCTTAGGTTCAGCCCCGAACTAATGATGTGACTAGATGGCATATAATGTATACAAAATTACAAAAAGCAATATACGTTGTTGGTGATTTTTATTTATCGTTTATCTTTAGGTGACAATTGTCGGTATATCTATATGGAATGAGTGTATGGTGATAAAATGGTCGAATTCCTTATCTTACGTAGACGAGCCGACGAAAGCCGGATAATAATGGACATATCATAAAAAAGTTACAGCCATGTATTTGTAAATAAATGAAATTACAACCAATCATTGTAATTATTGTAGTTAATTTTTTAAAAATTAAATGAAAACGCAAGTACTGTATTAAAACAATCTTGCTACTACCTATTACGTTTTTATGTGTAAACGTTGACAGAATACAGCATGTGTCAGCACTTCCGTTACATTTCAGAACTGTTTGCTCATGTTTTTAGCTTGGTCTCATATATATAATTTGTTCAATATACAATGTACAATTTTGCTCCTAAAAGTAGCTTTCTTTCTCTTTCTTCCTCTTCCGAGGCACTGAGTAGACTATTTCAAGAATATACATTTAAAATAAATTTCACTAACAGCTTTTTTTGTAATTTGACAACAAATATGAAAAATAATGGTCTCTAAACAATAATACACGGTTTTTAATTTTTTTTTGTCTTATAAACAAGAAGTGCTTAACAGTATTTTATTTCCTTTCGGGTATCTATAGCTTAAGCTCAAAATTGAAGAATACATGTTATTGATAACATATGAATACTACTTTCATCATATTAATGTATTTTCACCTACATTAATTGTATTGCCAATCCACAGGAAAGAGATCGAATGTCTCTTTCATTTATGCACCTAAGGGAGTGTAATGATTCAACGTTCACGTAATGGTTAGTGTTAATTGCGTCCAATAAAGTTGCATTAATTATCAACAAAGATTCAAAATGCACATGCGTTGTCTTCTCCGGTCATGCCGACCTGTTGATGCTGCGGCTATCATAATTGCAGTCATACGTGCTGGTTTCACATTAATTATTGATTAAAATGATTTGCGTGAAAATATACGCAAACAAACTTAAACATAAAAAATTTAATTAAGTTTGTTTGCGTATATTTTTGGAGTATTTAAACACTATATAATTAATGTATTTTACAGTACTATAAATTGGTAAACAATGTTTTTTTTTAATGAAAACAAAAAATAACGTTTTAGTTTCAATTTACTTTATACCTTTTAAATTAGATGCTCTTATGATGAATTGAATATGATTCATTGTACGAGTACCCATTAATACCCTTAAGTGTCTATACGAAATATTTAACAGATGTTACATTAGGCCGAAACACGTGCCCAATTTTTATCTTAATCTGATAATAAGTGAAGCGAAATCAATATTTTGTTATTTTCACTGTAGAGCTCGTTCTTGGACATGAGCCGGCGAATTAAGTGTTATTTTTCATGTAATCCCGTCTGTATACAATACCCTAAAACTGTCATGGCTTGACATTGACATGGTCAGACAATTCTGAGGCTTAGCGATTATGGAAACATTTCCAAATTCAGGAAACTCCACCAACATTAGACAGTTTACGTATTTGTAATTGTTATATTCTCGTATTTAAGGTTCTCTAACCATTACGTTACGGGTTAGGAGGATGTTAGTATTTAATGTTTTTGACGTCAATATATTCAAAAACTGAAACTTTGCAAAACTGTTGTACTGTAGCACCATTTGAAGGAAATAATTAATCTGTCAGAAGTAACTGACCGAGCCGAGGTTCGGCCCTCTCAGGCACCTTCGAGGCAGTTGCATTGCGTCCAGGGTAACGGTCTCGGTGAAGATGTAAAAGCCCTAGGGCCAAAATTGGCGATCGGCCATAAAAAACAAGGAAATAAATGTCGTGTTTCAATTGACCGCTGAATGAATTGGGTTAGAACGATGAAGATTACTTAGCAGAAGAGGGTACAATTGTCTTTGATGGACGGTTTATATTTATTAAATGATTGTTATCATACGGAGACGTAACGATTCACATTATTTCTAGATGTGGGATAGAGTTCTTTTATAATATGATAAATATGCCGCGTTTTATTTATAATGTTTTTGTTTGACCGCTGTGTTTAAATACAATTGAATTTCACTATAAATATTTTTAATTGAATTCGTTTGTAGTACATGGAATGTGCGCACGTGTATGTTGGTTTATGATATGCTAAGTATATGTAAATATTTGTATATATCCCATATTTATTTAGTCGTTATTTATACAGAAAGAGAATTGTACAAACAGGTGGATTTAATGCCAAAAGGCATTCTCTTCCTGTCTACCTTACCGTTGGGCAGAAAAAATGTGACGGGTCTTATATATAAATGAATGAAATAAAAATATACTTACGTAACATTAATATATTTGCAAAAATTTATGAATAAATACTTACATAATATAAATATATAATATAAATGGATTCTGATCTGTGCGTAAATCTTATTATGTATAATACAACAATGTAAGAGAAAACAAAAAAGTTACAAGATTGATGGAAAATCAACTCAATCAACTATTTTAGCATTAAGTACTGTACCCATATCAAACGTTTGAAGTAAGACTTTAGCTGCATGCAAGTAAGGTGGTAACGTGTTCATGAGTCAAATGGCGTGTGGAGTAAAATAATTATGTACGAAGTTTATAAAGAATGGAGCTATCCGTGAACCGTGGACCATGATGATGAGAGTCATCTTAGTACTCAAATTTGCTTTTAGAATATTATCATAAAATTTATAATATAGTTGAAAAATGTCACGAAGAACATACGATGTAGAGGCATATCTTGTCATAAATCGTTGGAGTAATGTCCACTAAACAACACATTTTAATTATTATTACCAGTGTTAAATAGTTTCATTAGCTACTCAGTTCGTTTCTAGCTGCAGAGTGTAGGGGTCAGACTGACCGGGGTAGGACACCCTCACAGAATACCAGCATGAAATAGCAGCACAATGCTGTTATTTTACGCTGATGAGTGTAGGGATCCGGAGACCTTTATTACTGGTGATGACGTAATCCATCTCAGTCCTCAAAGGTAATAACGCAGCTTCATTATGATTCCTTGTCAACGATGAATGTAGATGTCATGGGCCGCAAGAATCACTTACCATCAGGTGATCTGTGTGCTCGTTTGTTACTTTCAATGAAATATAAAGAAAATAAAGATAAATAAAATCCAGGTGAATCGTGCTTCTTGTCTAGGTAGATACCGGTCTATATATGATAGAGGGATAAGATGCTGATCAAGTATAGAAGAGATTCCATATGTTTTAAAATATAACAATAGTGAGCATTTCTTATTTTTTATATACACAATGGCATGCGTTCTTATACATATCAAACATGTACTAGTATTGTGCGTAGTTTTCCATCAAGGGCATCGGCCCTCCGCTTGTTGCATAGCTGTAGAACTGGTTTTCCTATCCTCAAAAATGATTTAATGATATAGGGTTATCCAATCTTAAAGATACAGTACGCCTTCTCGAGTTTACTATAAGTATAAGTAATACTAATAAGTATATTACACTTGGATTTACGTAAAAAACATTTATGATGCAATCAACATTTAATGTCATATTGAATGAAAGAAATTGTTTACCAAGTGCACTGTCAGTTCTTATGTGCATCGTAATCATAAAAAAGTTTGAAGGAGTTTTACACTTCATTATAAAATATCGATGTATTAATTATTGTATGTATGAAATTATTGCGTTGTTTTAACCGTTTGTTGTACTTTATACTGTACTGTTTATATGTGTTCTTTTAATTTTGAACATCGTCACAGAGGTGGAGCTACACCGCAGTTTGTTTCTAACTGCAGAATGAATAGGTCAGCTCGACCGGGGTAGGACCACGCCCTCACATAATACCGGCGTGAAATAGCAGCATAACGCTGCTGTGTTTCGTCTGGTGAGTTTGGGTATCCGGAGACGTTCATTACTGGTGACGAGGCATTCCATCTCAGTCCTCAAGGGTGACAATGCATCTGTATTATGATTCCTTGTCAAGGATAAATGTAGATGTCATGGGCCGCGGGAATCACTTAACATCAGGCGAACCGTGTGCTAGTTTGCAACTCTTAACGTATTATAAAAAAAAATAGTACCATCTATCAGTTCTCAGGGGTGATAACGTATGCTTATCTTAAATCATTGCGAAGGATGAGATGGATGATGGTAATAATGAGCTGTAGTCATCACTTACCATCAGGTGAACTGTGTTCCTTTGACTTTGTGTTCCACTCTGAGTTATAAACGATAATAACGTCTTATTTCCAAAAGTGAAGTGGCGTTGGAAGAATGAAAAATAAAAACTTTTTTCATTCTTCCAACGCCTTCTGTGTGTTGCAATGTTTGTGTTTTTGTCTTCACTTATTGTCATATCTCTTCTTATTCAAACATTGGTCATCCGATAAATGTTTACAAGCAATTCCGAAAGTCGATGACAAAGTCTTATGTCTACCACGTTTTCCTAATGATCTCGTATTCTTTCTTGTTATTTTTTTTACGTAAACTTATAATGATATCACCCTAGCCATAGCGATATCTTTCTGATTATATCAACTGCGCAGAATATTATAATACCGCAACTATCCGCGAAGTCACAGAGACGCACTCTATCGTAACCAGCTTCCTTCTATCTCTTCCTTCATATTTGTATTGTAACCTATCTTCGAGATTAACTCACACCTGCTCTATAGTAATGGAGTTGTTATTTATTAAATTCTGAACATAAATTGCCGATCTTGAAAGTGAAAAAGCATTGTAACCCTTTATATGGTGAAATAATTAATTGATTGAACCGAATTATAATTGTGTATCATTCGTAGTAAGGATTAAAAATTTCTGACTCTTACTTATATCCGAAGGAATCTAGGTACGTGCTATCAAGAATCCATAAACTACTACCGATAAGAAATTCTTTCTTAGTATTAGCGATAAAGATTGATACGAATCTAAACGGAAATGAACTATCCAGTGAATGGTTAAACCTTGCCGGGTACATATGCCGGTGGCAAACCAGTGTATCATCTTATTTCACTGCGTCTCTTAAACATGGAGCAAGTTAAAGAGGCGGAAATATTGTTATTAGCGAGTATTTTTTTTTCTGTGTACATATTTTTTTTTGACTATTCATATTGAGCGTTGATTCGTCTCGTTAAAACAAACATTGTTAGAATTGAACCCGCGTGAAACTTGAAAGGCAGACTCGTGTTAAATACCACTTTGTAGAAAGCGCATTGAATATTCTTCGCAACCGGTCGCATGCCGCCTTCCTTTATTCAATGTTTCTCATGTAGTCAATAATTAGCAAGTTTGTAATTCGTTACAAGTTGATTAAATTACATATATATATATATAAAAACATATTGGATACTTTCCCATCGTCTTTCCAATTTTGTTGCACTAATTTTTGATAGCAGTATTCGATGTCTGAGTCTTTAGATACTGTTGCATCCCATTATCGGTTTATTTATTTTAGGTTATTCCGATATTATTGGACATCACTAGATATTTTTGGCGTCTTCCATAGTTGACTCTTTGGGGGACGGGATGATTGAAATTTTCTTTATAGACACATGACATTTTCAGCTCGGTATTATTTAATTAGTCAAGTCAATTAGGCAAGTCATAATGCCTTAAAATACTCGATTTAGTTATTGTTAATTCCTGGCTCCTTCTAATCGCTAAATCGAACTGCACTTCCTATTGTCTTATTACTGAACTGTTAACCAGCTTTCACATAGTTTTCCCATTACCAGTTACATAGATATAGAAATAATTACTTTATATAAAAATGTATTTATATTTTTATTATTGTAAAAATGTATAAATAATGTTTCACATTAACACGAAATCATAGCTGCCATAGTTACTCATAATTACAATAAGTCTATTTAAAAACGTACACCACTAAAGTGGCGTGAAAGGCTATGGTCTGATAGGTAGTATTAGAACAGAGTCCGATACGCAGCGATGCGTTTAGAGGAGACCGGTCTATTAACTGTAACTTAGGCCTTCCTTATTTAAATCGCCCTAAAACGAACTTATGATATATTTATTAAGCTAGATAATTTAAGAGATTCTGGTACGTATGACTTGAAATTGGTACATTTTTATTTACATATTATATTTATTATGTATTATATACATATTATATACATTATATTTATTTTGGCTTCTAACATAGTAACAATTTAATGCAACAATTAACAGACTAAATAATGCTAATACTTCATTAACAATAGTTTATATAATGATGCTTATCGCACGAGAGATAAAAATAAATTAGTTATTTTTACTACTTACACTTTTGAAGTCGTACAAAATGTTGTTAAAATTTTGTTTTAACACATTCAGCTTTGTGATAAAAAGTCTTTTTGATGTCCTACCTATCCTAAAGAGTCCTACACATACAAATGTTAGAAACGATATATATGAACTAATTATGTTAAAATTCAACCATAACCAGGTTGATAAATTTAAATTAACATTTGTTATTGATATGTAAACTTGAGCATGGTTCATTGGACACAAGGTTGTTTCGTCAAATATTAAAATACGGACGGCATCGGCGTTTGTAGAGGACAACTAGAGGTCGATCTGGTCGACACGGCGCGAAGCTGACTCCGATGAAGCCAACGATCTGTTTGCTCCCCGAGCATTAAAAATTAAATAAACATCATTTAATCTGTGATGTTTGGACCAAATTTAATACAATTTAGTACGTATGACATTTTTAAAACACAAAAATAGTTCTCGAAGAGCAAATTGCGGGCCAATTTTCTTGTTCAACAACCACCAGTTATAATATTTTTAACTCATACGTTTGAGTATATAAAGAATATTACCGTAGAAGGCTGCATTTATGTTTTGAACGTTAAAATAGTATAGAGACTTTAATACCCATATCTAATGGACGGATATGAGTTTATATTATATATATACTTAATACAGGTAAGTGAGAAGATGAAGATTTTTTAATCTAAGTAGGCTTTAATATTATACAACCATATCTGATGATATAGTGTATGGTTACTTAATAATACACTTTTATACAAAATTACTTAAGTATAAAAACAATTTATTATTTTAGTAAAGGTTAATAATACCTAATTATGTTTTAACATCATGAATTAAAGAGTTATATTTATTATTCATGGTATTTACAGTTTTTAATTATATTTTCATGATATCTGAAATAGAAGATTTAGAAGTAAGTCGTGACTTTCACTTTGTGTTCAGAAATAGTGCGCAGACGCATCCAGACAACGTATAAATAGCTATGGCGTCCACGGGCTTGGCACTCAAATGATCCAGTATTATTCTTCAGTGCAATATATTTTTTTTTACAAAATAAATATTAATTTAAAATATTTACACTATAATTTAATTTTTATATTACTTACATTATGAAAAGGCTGTACATAAACTGGTGATATCCCTAGGCATTAGACCAGAGGTTCCCAGACTTTTTTCCCATAGACCAAGAGACACTTTAAAAATTTAGCTAGTTCCGGTGGACCCCCTGCAGCGACATTTCAACCATATTCCCAAAACTCGACAAAAAATGTGAAGATTAGATCTTACTGGAAATTTGCGTTGCGGCTGAGTTCCAATCACGACTTTATTAAAGTTTTCGAAAAAAAAAGTGAGAATTGATTGGTTAATTAAATAATTGTTGTGAGTGGATGTCAAAAAACTAAAATTGGCCAATAAAACAGTGATTCCATCCAACTTTACTTTTTTGACATCTACTCACAGCACAAGGAACCAATAATTCTCACTTATTACATTTAGAAAACTCCCATTCGGAGAGGTAAAAATAAAAAGAAAAATGGTATATTTTTTGGGTTGTATTTATTCAAAAATGTACTGAATATGGAATATGCAAGTTTTTACAAGTAACAGTCGCTGAGCTTCTTAAAATATTATCTGCCTGCATTGATAGATGAAGTCAAGCCAACGTTTTAGTTCTTTACTATCGAAAGCAAATAAATTTTCGTGGACCTCCGCTTACGAATTGTGAACACCCATTTTTTTGTCACGCCAACGTAGACCCCCGTCGAGTCTTCCGTGGACCCCTGGCCCACTAAGGGAACTAAGACAGACCATACCGCCATCTTCCGACTAATAATCACAAAAAATGACATATGTAATGGTAAATGTCCATGACGGGCGTGTGGTGTAATGGTATGAGATGTGGCTGCTTCATTGTGGAGCTCGGGTTTATCGAGCGAAAAGATTGTGCATCATGCTTTCTTTTCTTTCACTTCTTCTTTTTTTTCTTTCACTAACCAGACATCAAAACCTGGTTCATTTACGTTCGAGCCAACCCATTCAATCTACAGTCCGATATTAACTTTAATGTACTACCTATATAAGCATATATAAATATGTTAAAGCTTTTAACATTTTACTTCTTTTTAGCGCTCTTTATTTTTTACTTTATCTTTATTATGTATTTTTTTATATTTAAAACGCATTTGTAGATTTTCACATCATACAGAACACGCTAATCGTGTTCCATATCTTCGGGTAACGGCGGGGTGTTTATTTATTATATATATTGTATTTATCAATATTCTTTATCAATACGGGTTATAATTACTTTATGTACTCTGTCCTAAATAACATCATCAATTTTGTTATAGAAAGTGGTTAACGAATGTATAAAATTTTAATGTTTATTCCTTATTTTCCTCTTTATGAGAGCATAGTTCACGATGCAACTGAGGATTGGCAGACATGTCTTCGAAATATTCTTTTATTTAAATTATTTCTTAGACACGTAGGTTTCCTCACGATCTATTCCTTCACCGCCGAACACTTGATAAACACATAGAGAATTTAGCATTATTGTATCTTAATTCCAGTCTTTACAATCTTTATTGCTAATCAATATACTTAATTATAATATAGCTTACATATTTCTGATTGTTTCATCATTTCTCTCATCTGAAAGTGATAAGATATCGTATAATGGTATAAATTAAACTAAATAATTTTCTTTTTGTCACGTTTAATGCATCGGTTTACAATAGTATTTTATTTTGTAAAAGATACAGATGCAGTTCCCCCTATTGATTCTAGACAAAGGTAATCGAAGTTATTTTAATTAAGTGCTTTTATATTATATAAGTAATAACTTTTATTGGGAAAAGGACTTATATGGACCATATGAACATCGATTATAACATTACCTATAAAAAGATTTAATGGTTTTAAAAATGATGCTACAACGGTTGTCATATTATATAATATATAATTGTATAGTATAATACAATAAACATTAAACCGTATTTAGTCTCTTAAGTGATGTTTCATGCGTGACAGGAATAGTAAATCTGTAGGTCTGTGACATTCGCAGGCTTCTTGGTTATTTTTTTTTTTGTAATTTTTTATAATTAATTGATTCGATTGAATGATGCGAGGATTCGTGTCGAGCAGACTTCCACTTCCCTTGTATTTCAGTGTTATGTAAACAATTTTAAATCAGCAATTTTTACTGCTACAGATATTCTCTGCAATTAGAACAACCGGTCCCATTGATGTTGTTAACAGGGAAATGTCTCGCGGTTGTAAAAATTGGAATATATTAAAAGTAAACAGTCTAAAAAATAAATTAATTATTAATAAATAAATTATAAATCCATCTTATTAAGATGTTTGTGTAATGTTACTGTATAATATAAAATATGTTAATACTTTTTTGTTTCTTTATTTAGACCAAGTAGTTTTTTAGTAACTCTATACTTAATTGGCAATTAATTTCTAGTGCTATTGTGGCGTTTTATAAATTTGCACATTCAGCCTGACGGTCGTTAAACGTCACGATGACGCGTCTTAATGATTTTTTTTAAACGTCCAGTACTGAATATATGTATGTATTTTGCTGTTGCTGTTCGTATGCAAATTTAGCACTCTACAGGCACGTTTATAACCTAGGCCACATTACCACGACCGCAAAAGAACATGCGGTTTACTTGTAACTTGAGGGAAGGCTTTAGTATCAAAAGGATTTCTTTACTTATTGCATGTACAAACCTGTGTAAGATATATTCCGATCACAGTATATTTTACAGTTATATTGAAATATTCAACGCAAACGTGCAAATATTAACATATTTATTATATAACTGTAAAGGTGTCGGAATTTTTTAACAAGATTTTGGACAATTCTATATTAGCCAATCTTTTATGTTTATTTGTATTCTTCATTGTATTACCCCAAAAAAGATACGATAGGAGGATTTAACGTTATTTGGCATTATCTACCAGTAAACCAAGGGCGTAATGAAACATGGCAGGTATTCATATAAAATCTATTATTTTTTTAATTCATTATAAATTGTCGTTATAATAGTTCTTTACCTATGAAATTGGCGTTTTGTATGAAATAAGTTAAAGTATTTTTTTTCAAACTTTTTTATTTCTGTTATTCAAAGTAATCACTCATGTAACGATGCATCTTTGCCAACGCAGTGGTAGTTTATTGATGCCCTTCTTGTAAAAATCAGCTGGACGCGTGGGAACAAACTCTTCAAAGGTATTTTGTACTGCCTCTCGGGAATTGAATTTTTTTCCCGCTAAAAAGTTGTCCAAATTTTGGAAAAAGTAATAGTCAGTGGGTGCAAGGTCTGGTGAGTGAGTACGTTGGATGAGGGAGACCTTCCAACCCCAACTCTTGCAGCAGGAGACTGTCTGTTGTGCAGTATAGGGTCGCGCGTTGACGTGTAGGAGCAGCGGGGACGACCGATTGACCAAAGCTGGTTGCAGATGTGCGAGCTTCTCCATCATTGTCTTCAGTTCTGCACAATACACATCTGCAGTAATGCTCATGCCGTTTGGTAATAAACTGTGATGAATCACACTGGCACTAGACCACCAAACAGTGACCATCAGCTTTCTAGAGGTAATTTTTCGTTTAGGGCATTGCTTTGGTGCTGAACCAGGATCTAACCAACTTGCTGAGCGCTTTCGATTGTCGAACAGAATCCAATTTTCGTCGCACGTAACAATTCGGTTCAAAATTCTTTCATTTCTGTGCCTGTTGAGCAGCGCGAGGCAGGTCTCAACGCGTTCGTTGCGCTGCCGATCGTTAAGTTCGTGGGGCACCCATCTATCAAGCTTTTTTACCTTGACAATTTGTCGCAAATGGACCAATATTATTTTGATGTTAACTTCAAAAGTTGCTGCTAGTTCGGCTGTAGATTGAGTATCATCAGTTTCCACAATCGCCTTTAATTCATCATTGTTGACCAAAGTGTCCGGACGACCACGAGGTTCATTTTTAAAATCAAAATTTCGAGACCGGAACCGGACAAATCAATAACGGGTGGTGCGCTCGTTTGTAAAATTCTCTCCGTAAACGTTGTTGATGTTCCGTGCGGTTTGTGCCGCGTTGATTTCACGACGGAACTCATATTCCATAATTACATGAATTTTTAAAGTATCCATTATGACGAAAAATGTTCTAACGTAATGAAAATGCAAAGTTAATCAATAAACAAAAGACCGACTTTGTAAAAAGAATGTCATATTTTTAAAACAAAATTAATTTGAATTTAGAATTCATAAATCACTTGCAACACACGTACGTACGGGACGTATAACACAGCTAGCGAAACACAAATTTTGTTGCACAACTGGAAAACTATATATTAATTGTACAAAAAGATATAAGCAGTAAGATAAATATGATACGAAAGAATATAAGTTATTCTCCAAATGAACCTTTATGTAAACATGGTGTAAAGACATCTTAGTATGCTAATCTCAAATGGCAGGCGTGGTCTCAGGGCGAGTGTGGTGTGTTTTGGAAATATCTAAAATTATATATATATATCTTTATAATATATTTTTACTTTATATATATAGAATATTTTTGTTATGGAATAGGTGGCAAACGTGCAAGGAGAGCTGATCCGATGGTTAGTGATTACCTCCGCCCATGAATACCAAGGGAGTCTCAAATGCGTTTTCGGCCTTTAAGAAAGATGTAGGCTCTTTTCTTGAAGGTCCCTAAGTCGGTTCGGAAACACGATCGTATTTTCGCGAGGATATTTTACGTAAAACGCACAGTGGTGGATTTTAATACACACTTTGTAAAACGTGATTAAACTTCTGACGATTCAGCATAATCATTCTATATTACCTTATCTAGAGTTTAATGACCGATTAGTATGGAAACTCTTTAGTAAGAATCTTGTGACGTAAGCAGTATCTATGGCCATTGTTTACATACGGTTACATTTGTTATTATCTAGAGATAAATCATCAATCGCACGTGAATGAATATTTGTCTAAATATAATTTATGTACTATTCTATTTTATAAATTAGATTGATGACGTCATAGGATTAATATTACATAGGATTATATTGTGTACTATTCTTATAGTATGAGTAAATCAGAATTTTTTTTTTTATTGATTAAATTAATAATAGGCTGCATACTGGCTTCGATTTCCAACTGAGAAATCAACATTTAGGTATTCGGGACTGAACGTATTATGGGTATGTCCAATGTCCCGGACAAACATTAATTACATTTACTAGGGATGAGGGACGAATTAGTGCCTGTGTATTTCCGCTAATGTAACTTGTGATATTACCTGGTGACCACCTGAAGATAACTATGTCGAAGCCTAAATCGGTGAGGAAGAGATAACAAACGTCATCAAATATTAATATATAAATATATATTTTTCTTTTACCTTTAGCAATTCAAGCTACAAATATGACTGGAGTTACGTTCAGGGCAATGTCATGACGTAAGAATAAAAAAAAGGTTATTGATAAAGCTGTTGATACACCTGTAATATAATAACACCCACCAAATAACAGCTTTAATTGTCGAAGATGAGTGTAAATTTTAAAGAATTGATATTAAAAATGAATAAAATAAAAAAAAATATACTAAACTTTTTATCAGTAAATACGAAGATACTTAAACGTATTTACGATTTCTTTCCTTTGTTTGAAGACAAAATATTAGTATAACGAATGACACAGCAGTGGCCTTAAAAAGTGCTCAAAGAAATTATTGACATTGATGCGCTAGTTGTCTGATTGAAATGGCCTTCGGTGTGACGAACAGATTTATATATATATATTACGAAGATGGATAACGTTTGCGTCGATTTCTTAGTGACATCTCGGAATAAATTTCTTAATATATTTTCTAGATGTATAACAATTTCGCAGATCACATTCTATATTGCAATTTAATGTTTTAAATTTAATTTACATGTAAACTATTTAGAACAAGCTGTTAGGTGCTAGGTACAACATGAATGGGCTGGCTCAATCTAGAAAGGAACATGTGTTCCCTTTGGGGACTCAATTACCGTTAACGAGGCATTCCTCAGTATTTTCTTCTTCAGAATCTTCGTTAATGAAGTGAATGTCATGGGCCACGGTCATAATTTACCAACAGGCGAGTGTGCTTGTGTGTCGACCCTAATATTTTAAAAAACGTCCTTAGTGGTGTTTCATCTACATCTTGATTCCTTATCTAGGATAAATGTATATTTTCGAGAGTGAATTGTAAGCTCGTTTGTCACACTGTCACTCACAAAAACAAACATCGGTAATCATTTAAAATGCAAATCAATCAACTTGAACAAAAAAAAAACAACAGCAAATTTTGCAATCTACTAGTTCGTCTAAACGGAATAAATAAGTAATAGAATAAATAAAAAATTGAATTAATGAAAATTCATGTGGAATTACAACTACGAGTCGATAACTTTAGATTTGAAAACATCTGAAAAATACCCATATATGACTAAGCTACGCATTTATTAGGCTATTGATATAATTGTTGACAAGTGCTTGAAAAAAGCAGCTATCATAAAGTAAACTTTAGTTTCTACACTTTGTAAATATTTATTATTTATTTTAAAACCCTTAAAGGAACAATGGGCAGTGTTAATATAGAATAACAAAGAAGAAGACAACTTTATTATTGTCAGTATACGCCAGCTACAATAGCGATTACATAAATTTTAAAATGCAACCTAAATAAGAACATCTTTACGCTGTAAAGTTATGTATCACAATTTAAATGACTATCGAAATACTTCAAGTACAATCTATTGCATTACAGGATCAATTGATATACGAGCAGATAGGGGTACTGATGTAGAGTAACCCACACGAATCATATCATGTTCTACCAAGTTTTATGACGTAAGATGTTTCGAAATAGAGTTTGTTATGTGTAACAAGTTGCGCTTCGCATGGCTGTTCGTGTAGGATAATGTTGTTTTTGGGATTTATATTGACACAAAAATTAAAAGAAAAAGAACGAAAATGCCACAAAAAATCATCAGGTTTCGTTGAGTAGTTATTTATTTCACTTCCATTAACACTAAAAATTTTAAAAACAAAAATCGACTTCATTGAACTTTACCATGAGATTTCGAGAGATAATCGATTTATAAAAGTTTATGAGTTCATGCGTCGGGTTTTTTTAAAGGTTTAAGTGATATCGGTTTTATTTAACCAACTTTATTTACGTTATTGGTTAAAAGTTTTCTAAAATATAGTGTTATGTGCGATTTTGTTTAACGACTTAAATGATGTCGGTTTAAAGTATTCTAAATAAAAATAAAGTATTACTTGCATATATATTAATTATTTACTTTGAATCTAATTCCATGTAATGTTTACAAACTTGGAACATTTTAAAAAAATCCTCCCTCCATATAGCGTATTATTATGCCAACTAATAAGTTGAGAACGATTTACCTGTAACCGCCAAATGAAATAAATGTTTTTAAAGGTTGTTCCTTAAAGATTATATCTAAATTAAGATACGTGTACACCTTTTTCCGTGTTGAGGACAAAAGGTTTTTTTCGATAGACCCTACATTTTTTCTTTTTTTTATAGAACCAAGAACAAAGCAAACAAAGATTTACATAGAAACGGTGTAAATTAATTGACATAACAAGCACATCTTAGGCGCATTTATATAAAAAGATCAGTTGATTGTTGTGTACTTTTAGGTTATCGCAGTACTTTCGCTGTTTATAAATGTTTTCACCTTCGATATCGAGCGTGAAAGACATTAGTAATGTTTATAACCTCAACCGATTACAATGATATAACGTTAACACATTGTTAGTAAACAGTTTTGTGATTAAAAATAACAAAATTCGTTTTTAACGTTATAAAAAAGAAAGTAACATAAATGATCGGAATAAATAACTGACCGGACTGACCTAATCAGAGGCATGTCAGCTATGCTTTCAGTCTGGTAATGCTGAAATATGAGCGGTTGCAAACAGGTCGTAATAGTAGTTATTAGACGTCACTTGAGGATTATTTACAAGTGGCAACGAGTGGTGTGTGCTTCGCCAGGTCCGGAGCGCTGACCGGAGTTCTGATTGAATAATAACGTTATACTAAACTGAACTATATCTATATTATCGGGAAGTTCCCTAAGTTACGTCATGAGTATTTCGTCATGGACACTATTCTGTATTTAATTCTCCATTTAGCATAGTATTAGTACAGGATCCACTGGTTTGCGATTTCATTAGATGAAAAATTATTAATCTTTCCAAAAATACTTTAATACTGTGTATGATATACCTTAGAGTAACACCGCTTTCCTTAATTAAATGAGTAGATCTGTGTTAAAGTAAATCACAAATTTGTGAAACGTTTACGGAAGTTTTTATTTTACGTATTTTAAGACACTATTATATATTAGTATTATTAATGAAGAATTTTATTTATCATTTGCCATTGACAATAAACACAAAAAGTATTGTAAAGAATATAATGTAAAAAATTATTAAACTTGTTATACAACTCTAATATGATTTCTGTTTAAAATAATTTTTAATTAGTACACACCACATTATTTAGTTACCAGAAAAAACGTGCAATATAGAATAGATGAGGAATCCTCGACAGGGTAAATACGACGCCTTTTCAGAATATATATATAATAGCAGCATCACACTGCTGTATTCAGTACGGTGAACGTAGGAAGTCCCAAGCGGCGTGTAATCTGAAAGTTTGGAGAGTTGATTTAAATGTCAAGGTTCGTGAAAATCATCAGGTTGTGTACAATTCAATTAGAAGGCAATTAGTAATAAATTATTTTTACGTTAATATTGATTTTGAATAGGAGCCCAGTACCAACGAAGAAGTAGGCAATGTTGATTATTACGCAGTGGTTTGTTTCGCTTAAAACACATATAAAGTACCGTCAGTATTGATTAAAATTTGTATAGCATAAACCAAAGGATACGTGTAAAGGATAAAATTGTTAACCCTCAAAACTCAAGCTGTATCTTCTGATCTGTTTCTAATGTTTCCATTTATAACTACAGTTAACGAGATTTTCTCCAACGTCTCTAATAAATAAATGTCTCTAATAACATTAAATCTATTCCTTAATGTTATGATTCTAAATTTAAAATGTTCTGAGATGCCAAAGCGCATCGTATTCAGACATGGGAATACTGAATACGAACTTTCAAGGTTTACAAGCTACTTATTTTAGGCTTCAATATTTAATTTGTGATATAAATAATCAAGGTATAATTATTTATATCACAAATTAAATATTGAAGCCTAAAATAAGTAGCTTGTTTGCCCAAGCTATGCATATATAGCTTACGCACACCAGAAGACGTACACGATAACACCTTGACGTTCTTAGGTACTGTTTCACTCTGAACATGAACGAGAAAGAACATGCACCAGAAAGCTTTTACCTCGTATTTCGACTATACATACTATTCTTCTGGACAAGGTTTTGTTATTTTTAATATTTTATGTGGGAAGCTTTGTCGTTATATTTCTCGTATAGAATTCTCGAATTAGGTTTTTAAGTCAATCAATAAGGACATTTTCGGGCGATATACGGAATCCGCCTTTAACAAAGCTTTCGTCTATTTCGGTGTTCAAACACGCTCGTTTGGTGACGAGTATTGTACTTGGCACGGGAGACAGTTCACGTGACTTTCCCACACGTATATTTTCCCACACATGTATACGTTATTCTCGTAAAGAACTTGCTCGAATGATATATATTAGGTTTTAAATTCAACACGTAGTTGCATATTTTTTTATGTATGTTTTTTAAATTATAAGCGTTAGCATTTATTTCTACTTTTATTTAATTATAAATTTATCATTCTTCTTCTCAGCAAGATTTAATACCCAAATATTTCTGTACGGGTTATTCTGAAAATTCCGAAATTTCCACTATCAGTCTATTGCCAGCGCCTAGATGTTGCATAATGAAGATTAGGTTTACTTTTGTAGTAGATAATATTACACTCTTCGTACAATTCTCATCTCTGGTAATAAGAGTATCTATCTTGATTCATTCCAAGAGTTTTCAGGCCGATTTTTGCCAATAATACTTTCATTTTAAATATCCTTTGACCTCATAGCATTTGAATTAATATCCTGTTTCTGTAAAATGTTACCTTCTTCTGCTGATCAAAATTCTCAATCTATAGTTATTTATCTACAGCGTGTATAGCGGCAATGGACATTTTAATATAGTAATTATTAATGATAACATAAAACATATATTACACAAAATTAATCAAGTAAACAACATAAAATTTTATTGTGATAAAGAAGTAAAAGCGCAGAAGACGTGTATGCAAATTTGTTATCGTTTTAAATGAGAATTTAAACTACTTATCTCGCCGTGTTTACGTTTTTCAAGTCTTGACTGATGCGATGTTTATCGAGTTACGATGAAAATAGTCTGTTCTTAATTTATTTATAAATCATATGAGAAAATTGATAAGAATATATGTATATATGTCGTGTTACACCTACGAAACAGCTCGACCGGGGAGGGACAAGACTTCTCGAAATGCGATACACGAGTCGAATCTAACCAAGGAATTCAAT
Source organism: Teinopalpus imperialis (assembly GCA_029286865.1). NCBI lineage: Eukaryota > Metazoa > Arthropoda > Insecta > Lepidoptera > Papilionidae > Teinopalpus > Teinopalpus imperialis. The sequence continues at coordinate 2,319,000 of JAGSMU010000009.1, forward strand.
ACATTTTTAATTTTTTTTCCTAGCGTTTTCAGTCCGGGATTTTTGATGTCAAAGATGAAGCTCGCTCTAGTCGACCTGTCACTGATAAAGCCATTTTTAAAACAGTGGAGCAAGATTGGCATTTTAGTAGTTGAAGTCGACACAGCTGAAGAGCTAGGGGTTGACCACAAAACAGTTTCGACCCATATTGTTTTGATTGGATTATTTATAAAATATTATAAATAATCAAAACTATTATTTATAAGATATTTATATTTATATATATATGATATTTATATATTTTATACGGAGTTTTCACACTTTAATGTTAGGATTAGTTGTTATCTATAACACATTATTATGTACATATGGCATACACACTTTTTATATCTCCTACCTTCTTTCTTCTGCACATCAATGGCATGTTGCAAATTCATAACATTCATTGCGATGCGGATGACAGCACAGGAGATGCGTTATACACTGGCCACGCCCATATTTCTCGAGAAAGCTTCAATGAGTGCACTCACGTTGCAGATAGAAACTAATTGCAGCATTATCGAAATACTATTTATTTTTTAAATATTTACTTTACTAAGAGTTTAAAAGAGTTGCTTGCTCGTTTTGCCACTCATTCTAGTCGAGTCTAGGATTCCTATACTCACCATACGAAACACAGTATCGCTATTTCGCAGCAGCCATTTCTCGCTGGTATTAATTGAGAGCTGGCCCTTCCGTTCAGCCAAACCATTAATATTGACGCTAGAAACTTGCTGCACCGTGGCTCTATCAAATCTGAATTATGATTACTTATCGAGGATGAGGTATCATGGGCAATAGTAGTTACTAAGCAAGGTGAATTGAGTCATTGTTTGTTTTCTAATAGCATAAGAAAAGCGACATTTTTCGACGTTATTGTGAGGTGCGGTTTTGAGAGTACGCCAAAATGCGTACTCCCAAATCGGAGACGTTTACTGATTGCATGTGTAATTTTATTGTCTTGATATATTTTTTACATTATTCACTACGGAGAAATGAGATAATTCTAAATTCCTTAAATGCTGGTCTTGCATTTGCAGTGACCCCTGTGTTGGTATCCCAACATCTGTGTTCTTGTGCAGAGTATCTCAAAGATAATTGTTGAAATCGTCGTAAGAAAAATTGTCGTGAATCTTGTAGTGTTTTTTTAATATAATATAAGGGTGATGTGGTGCCACGACATATACATCATTCCTCAACGAAGATACAGTATGCACAATCTGTGGACTGAGATAAAATGCATCGAGATGAAACCGCTTGTTGTCTACATCTGGACAAAAATAAATAAACTTGATAACTATCCATTATACGTTTTCATTTCATATCTCAAGACCATGTCAATACTGTTGTCATATTCAATACACTAGATTTTTTTTTAATTTAACAATATTACAAACTATTATTAAATTGTTGACATATTCAATACACTAGATTTATTGTTAATTTAAAAATATTACAAACTATTATTAAATTGTTGACATATTCAATACACTAGATTTATTGTTAATTTAAAAATATTACAAACTATTATTAAATTGTTGACATATTCAATACACTAGAATATATATTCTTTTATTTAACCATACTACAAATTATTATTGTTGTCATATTGAATACTTTAGAAATATTTTTTTTTAAATTTAAGGATATTATGAACTATTATAACACTGTTGTGATATTATAGGTACTATAAAACTATTCCAACTAACATTTAATTCATTTGCACATATAAAAACTCCATGCGCCTCAAACTGTTCTCCGTCAGATAAAATGGTTGTTTGCTCAATACAAGTCAATTGTTTGCAATGTTCGAGACAAAGACAAATATAACCATATGTGTTGAATAAATGAACGATCGCTAGACGAGACTACCAATGCGACTGCGGTTATTTATGAGAATTGTTATGTTAATCATGATGTATTCCATCCATTTATCGCATCATTCTATTTGGTATGAAGAAATTAAGGAATAAAAAGGCATTAGATATTTGTTAATCCCAATTCAATAAATAATTCTGGACATTTTATAATCAAATTATGGTTATTGTTGCAGTTAGGGCTAAAGAGGGTACCTCTTATCATGCTACATCTTTGGTCAGGAAGCAAATGCCTGTTTTGTTTGTACCTCTCGGGACTGGAACAGCAGAATTTTGTCTAAGATTAGAAATAATCCACTGTTACACACTTACCATCAAGGTGTGTTAATAAAACTTGTAAATAATTGAAAAAAAAATTATCTCGTAGTAAAAGGTATTTAAACTGCAGTCTTTGGAAATTTATCTTTTTTTTTTATTGACATCGCGCAACGGCAGCGGTCCGCGCGGATCATAGCGAAGCAAGTAATTCTCGTATCTTATCTAGGTCGTTCACTCTTGACATTAAACTTCGATGTCACGATAGGCATGAATAAATAGTTCAATTGTTGTTTCTTGGCAAAGTGCCTTGGTAAATAAATGTAAAAGAACTTTTAATTATATATGTGGAATAATAATAATGGGCCACTTTTAATTTCTTACTGGTTAAGGATTATTTGGTCAATGTGGGGACAATTTCAAAGAGCTTCTCACATTAACCGGACCCAAACTCTATTGTTACCAATCTTCCCGCTGGTGAGACACGTCGACGTCACTTGTCTATTCGAATATATTTGTGGTTGTTTGAATTTTGATGTTACGCGCCGGCAATGTAAGTATGTTTTACAGGACCGACGCTTACTTTAGTAATCGGGTAATTATTACATCAAATCGTACCAATTCATTAAAACGATATTTTTACGTATTTATCATTAAATTATGATGTCAAATAGCCATAAAAACGATCAATAGAAACAATTAAAAGATCATCTTAGCCTCGTCTCCCCCTGGTAGGTCAATAGAATAAATAAATAAAAACTATCAACATATAAATAAACAAATATATACTATATAATATAATACATATATAAAGACCAACCAGACGGGAATGAAAAAAGACCAAACTGTCGAGGGTTAGGGCGAAAGGAAAAGAAACCTGCGTACTATAGGAACGGTGTCAAGGCGCACCGCCTTCTGCATTTGAGCCTGGAGTTGCCCGTCCCGGAGTTCCAACCGCCTCAGGTGATTCGAGAGGCTGGTTGGGATTAACCCGTTTGCAGATACGACTATAGGAATAATTTTGGTTGGCATACCACCCCACATGTCGACCACCTCGTGTGGCCATATTTTGTCTTTTTATCTGTTTCGGCTTTCACGAGGTTCTCGTCATATGGGATCGTGATGTCGATCAAAAATATCCTTGTTTGTGCCCGGTCCATCAACACGATATCAGGTTTATTCGCAAGAATGGTCCTATCCGTGATGATAGGCCAGTTCCAGTAGAGCCTGGCGCGGTTATTTTCGAGGACGGCTTCCGGCGTGTACTACTTATAATAAGGCGATCTCCGATCCACAAGATCATACTACAGAGTGAGGTCCAGATGGAGAATCCTAGCTACTAGGTTTTGCCTATGCAGATACTCAGAGTTAGAAAGCGCCGAACAACCGGAGATAACATGCCCGAGGGACTCACCAGGGCGATGGCAAGCTCGTGTCGACAGTGCCGTCCTTCTGGATATATCTCCGATAGTTGTTGGACTAAATAACCTGATCTTGTATCTCACAGACAAAACCCTCGGTTTCCCCAAAAAGGTCACCGAAGCGTAGCCAGTGAAGAGAGGCCATTGTATAAACGGCTCGTTAAGAGCCTTGTGGTACCTCCATGAAGCTCCTTCTCTTTCCATATGGCCTCCCGGTCGGTACGCTCTGTACACTTGGGTCCTGCCATTGTCGTTGACTAAGGACAGAGGGTTAAGCCCTTTGTCACATGTTATAACGTCCGCATGGAAGTCACCACCCAATCTCGGCAGCAAGTAGTTACGGAGGCTGCACAGTTCGCGAATGTGCATGGTTACGTCGCTTAAAAGGCCACGGCCTCCATGCGTTCGCCATAAGTACAGCCTCATTACCGACGATCTCGGGTGATACATCCTGTGGGACGTCATAGTTGTGCGGACTTTTCTGTCCAGGTCTTATTGAGTCCACTTGAGTATACCAAATGTATATATGAGGACGGGCATGACCCAACCGTTATACGCACGCGCCTTATTCACGCCCGTCAAAAGTGTATTAAACACCTATGTCAGGCGCGCACAAAATACGTTGCGAACCGATTATTTCTTATTATTATCCGATTTACTATTATTATTACCCGATTTATTATTATTATAATTATTATTATATTATAAATTTTGTTTTTTCCAATTTTCAGACGCAGATGAGCGGTGACCGTACCGGCACTGGGTCGCAATGCGGTCTGACGTCACTGCTGCCCATGTCCTGTCGTGGACGCGCCGCAGCATTTGCTCGGGACCTCCATTCGCGCTTACGGAACCTTGGAGCTGGTCACGATGACTGCGAAAATAGCTGGCTCGCGCGCGACTCTACTCCAATACACAAACCTACCACCTCAGCGCAAAGAGACTTAGACACGTTTTACGATTTTGAATTACAGTGTGAAAGTCCTTCCAGTCCCGTCGACGAGTATGATGCCCCATTTGCTGAGCGATCGTCTGCAAAAGATACAGAGCCACCTTTCTACGACGTCGATACCGACACAGATCTTAAAGAACAAGCTAGGGTATTGTTAAAACAGCCAGATATAAACAAAAATGGGTTTAAATTTTCTACAGCCTTTTATACGGATTTTCCACCAGCAAAACATCAATCAGTCCCGAAAGAAAATGGCCACACAGACAAACCACTTTATTCACCTATAAGTTTTGAAGGTTGTGCTCGACAAAATAGCTGTGATGAGATCGATTACGCAATCCAATCTCCAACAGTCGTGGAAAGCGAACGATTTAGCTCATCGCTTAATCTTTCGACGATTCTAGATAGTGACTCTGAGTTTAAATCTGCTGAAAGCGACCCATCGGAGGTAAATGATGAAGTTACTCTGACAGAAAAATCATTGGAAAAAGATGTAACAGAGGAATTCGAAAATATGTCAATTACAGACGTTGAACTCATTGAAGAAGATTTTCCTATTGATAAACTCGATATTAACGTAACGGCTGCTAATACCATTGATATAATTGCAACTGAAATAATTACCAGTGAAGTTCCTACGGAGCAAGATGTATCTTCTGTTTCAGAAATTGATCCTAAGTTATTAAGCATAGAATGTAAAGTAGATGAAGAAACTGAAGACGATCGTCCGCAACGCGTTCGTCGGTGCTCGTCGCTAAAAACTGGTAAAACGCCACCCGGAACTCCGGGACGGAAAAAAATTGTCCGTTTTGCCGATGTACTCGGTCTAGATTTAGCAGATGTTAAGACTTTTATGGATGAAATCCCTGTAATTCCAAAGTCCGCCTACGATGATCTCACTGGTTGTGATGTGCAAAATTCTCCGCCTGCTCGGCCTCCTCCTAGACTGGGTGCTCTTACGTTGGTACCGTTGTTCCAGTTGTCCGGCGATGTCGCAGAAAAACTTGAAAAGATGAATGTATGTCTCGAAAGTGCAAGAGTTTGTGATGGGACTCACGTGACGATTTGTGGATCGGTGCGTGTGCGAAATTTAGATTTCCATAAAACCGTTCACATTCGGTACACCATGAACCGATGGAAGACATACACAGACCTACAAGCAACATATGTACAGGCTTCTTGCGATGGTTACTCAGATCGTTTCCAGTTCGTTTTGTACGCTCCGTGTATATCTTCGGGCCAAAGGTTAGAGTTGGCTGTTCGTTTCCAGTGTAAAGGGCAACAGTTTTGGGATAATAATAGTGGAGCAAATTATTGTTTCGATTGTTTAGCCTTAGGTGCTACTGCGCCGATGTCGACGTCGCCAGTAGCGCTTCACCCTACTGTGGACTGGCATCCATCGTTTTACTGACGCCCCCAGTATCGAAATGTGGGGTGTTGGCCTTAGTATCAGAGAGGTGATGGCGAATGATTGTAGGAGCGGAATCCGGCAGGTCCGGATAGCAAGTGTGAGCTCGCTCAGGCGAGGGACTGGGGTCACTGATGATATCGCAATCAGCCGTACAATGTGCCTGTTCCGACAACGATTAATTCCTGAGAGAAGCAAAAAGTGGCGTCCTATTTTACTGAGGCTTAAGTGTTAAGCGTTTTCGTGATATAATTTAGAGTAGCTGTAGAATTTATTCAAACGATAAATCGTTTCGTTCAGAGTGCCATTTGCAGTAACGAACTTTCAGGTTAATACAGTTTCTCTATAATTTCATTGCATAGTGTTACACGAGATCAATAAAATGATATAAACACGATATAATAATTATTATCAAGAACGAGGAAGCGAGTTGTTGTTTTGTACATAGCTAGAGAGATGAATTCTGAATGATATTAATATTTTAATATATTTTACAAAACTATTAGCCGTATTGAATAATAAGTTCTATATCAAAACATCACTTACTTTTAATTCAAATTAATTATGAATTGTAGATGGATGGTATGATTATATTAATTATTGTAAATAATAATACGAATATAATTCATTGTTTATGAAATATATGAGAATATCGTTGTTAGTTTGTTAAAGTGAACATAAAGCGCTAATATTTTTTTGTCAATATTAGTCAGGTATTAGATTAATATAAGTGTCCTTCCCACACATGTTATGCTAAGCAAGATTTATGGGAATAATTTTACTGAACTGTTTTATATCGATGTTACAAAATAGATATATTTTCTATTTTTATATTTATAAAACTTTGTATCATGACACACTTCCTATAAAATATTTGATAATACTTGTTTAGAGATTTGAGATTTTATTGATTAAAGAAGACTAATAGAAATTATGAAATTAAATTATTATTACTTTTAAGCTGGCAAGAATATTTATTAATTCGCTTTAATTCTTTTGTATGTACCTGAATCCTAAAACGTGGCCATATTAATTTTACAATATACTGATGCGGTAATTTCTTTCTAGAGTTTTATTGTTATAATTTGACATCTGTTTTTTTTTAATAACTACCTACCTTATTAAATATTATCCACAATAATGACTCCTGCTGTTTTATTGAAACCTTAAATAAAAACATTATAGACAAAAGATAGAAGATAATTTACATGAAAAACATGAGTGCTTTGCAAAATGAAAAGGAAAAAAACTTGTTTATTCTTCTTTAATGTACATAAGTCTTAAAAATAAAATAAGGCTAAGCATATCACAATTATTGGATGATATTGTTAATAAATAAGTTGATACTTAACATGGTGACATAAAACTATACAATAATTTACAATCGGAACAAATGTGTTATCAGTGACGGGTCTGGGGCGGGACCTTTCTACAGATAAATTTCTCTTTTATAGTCTATAAACAATAATTAAAACATACCTTTTTGCCAATAACCTTACTTTAGTTATAGCAAGTGTATTTTGTACACATCGACTACAATAATTCTTTTTAACATTTATGTTTCATACTGGCTGTAAATGTTAAACGTAAATTAACATAAATAAATGTGAAAAAATAAGTATACAGATTAATTTTCGGTATAAAAATGCATTTTAATTATTTGTTCTAACTAGAAGCTCAAAGTAATAGTTTTTATCCCCGTTATTTCCATTAACATAAATTAATGTTTAATGAAAATCCCTGTGAATAATATTGACTGTGACATAAATTTGGACTTGATTTCATTATGGTATTCTTTAATATAATTTATAATAGTAGCTTGTTAAATCCTGCAGTAACAATATATTCATATGATTTGATTTGATTTAAATTAAATTTAGTTATTTAATCTGTTTTAATTTTGTTGATTTATAGATACCAAAAGTTATTTAAGACACCATGAAAACCAATAACAAAATTAATGATATGTTTGTAAATTACAATTAAATTTTGTTTCTAAGCGAACCGTACATATCATATGAAATTAACTAAACTATTTAATATACCTCTTATTATAAAATTTGTAAATCAATGATCTAGATAACATTCTAAATATCTATTCATTCACTAACTTATCAGTGAAATTATTGCTAAAAATTTACATATTCCCCACAACAAAAAAGCCCAGCCTAAAAGCCGTTTATTAGGGGACGTTAGTTGCATTTCGATTTACCAGTCTTATCGCTAGATATATCAAATCATTATACATTTATGTTTTTAGATAATTGCCGTTGATTTCTGTTCGGGTCAGCTTCTTCACGCTTCCAGTGGGAAGCGATAGAATGACAGCAGGATCCCTTAGGGCTCGCAGTTGCGTGTACAGCCTTTGTTTGCAGAATTCATAGAATTCTATCTCCCTGGTGAAATTCGCACGAACAATTTGCTTAACCGCCTCGGACACTGGAGGTTTGAAAGCGTTTCGGTTGATTCGGTTGAACGTGTTTAGTTCTTCTGCAATTTTATTTAAACACTTTAATTTAAGAAAAGATATACAATTACAATAATCTCAAAAATAAATTTATCATAGAGCTCAGTTCTCCCGTTATATATAAAACTGGACAGGTCTTCTCAATGAATGAATTATTCAGAACCTTCCAGTGAAACCGCTAACGTGGTAAAGTCATGCTGCAGCTTGAATAGGTCCACTCGACTGTGGAAAGACCACGTTTTCATATGATGCCAGCGTTAAGAAAAAAAGGAGCTTAGTGCTGCTGTGTTTCGCGCGGAGAAAGAAATAAACCGTAAACTTATTACTGGAGATGAGGCATTCCTTCTAAGCCCTCGTGGGTGACATCTGCATTACAATTACTTATCAAAAATGAATGGCATGGACAGCAGGAATCACTTAGAAATCTCACATAGGTAAACTATATGCACCTTCGTCACTCTAATATATTCTTGGCATCTAAAAAAATGTTGTAATATCTTATAAGTTTACTACAACTATTCATTACTGTAATGAAAATATTGTGTTATTTACAATATAAAAAAACACAACTCCTTAATCATTTCATTATATACTCAAATTTTTTTTTTTTGTCATCTCTAGCACCATCACAGCCTATCACTACTTCAGTGAAGAGCATAGTCCATAAGATTGCTACAAATGGAATGTTGTGATATGTTGCACTACACTGTGTTTATAAGTACGGGTTATTCCCATATTCAGTTTTTTTTAATAATTCCAATTAAATAAAGAGTCAAAAGGAAAATCTGCTAACTTATCCTTTATTTATATTAAATATATTTATCTTAAGTTTACATTTTGAGTCGTAAATTACAATATTAATAAATAATTGCGTATTTTGATAAGAGCTATATACACTTCACTCAGAGTTCATTAGTTTTTAAAAGTGACTGAAGTGGTAGATGCGTGAAGTTTACGTGTTATTAAAACTTCCGTAATTGAACTGTACACGCATGCTTGGTTTCAAACCACCATCAATGGGTCTAACATCAACTTATAATACTAAAAAAACTTTATTTTCTTTATGATATGACGTGTTATATAATAATTTTATTATAATTCATATATATACACTATATCTAATTTAGATAATTCTATTCTACGCTAAACATTAAACTACATACTTAGGTTTCATAATAAATCCAACAAATTAAACATAAAAACAAAGTGTCCTATCTACCTATCACTCAGAATCTGATAAAGTTGATGAGAAATAAATATGTAAATGGTGCAACTCTTCCAAACACTCAATCGCCCGTTTCACGCAACATGATTTATGAATTTGACATTTGCATTGGCTAGATCACTATCAGGGACTAAAACAACATAACTTATGCATAAAATTGTATTATATTAGGTCTTTACCTATGAAATTGCCGTTCTTCAGTATCGGCCATTTCAAACCAAAAAAAAGGTTTGATTGGCTGTGAATTCAAATTCAAATTAATTTTGTTTTAAAAATATGACATTCTTTTTACAAAGTCAGTCTTTTGTTTATTGATTAGCTTTGTATTTTCATTACGTTAGAACATTTTTCGTCATAATGGATACTTTAAAAATTCGTGTACTTATGGAATATGTGTTCCGTCGTGACATCAACGCGGCTCAAACGGAACGTAACATTAACAACGTTTACGGAGAGAACTTTACAAACGAACGCACCACCCGTTATTGGTTTGCCCGGTTCCGTTCTGGTAATTTTGATTTGAATAATGAACCTCGTGGTCGTCCGGGCACTTTGTTCAACAATGATGAATTAAAGGCGAAAGGTGTGGAAGCTGATAATACTCAATCTACAGCCGAGCTAGCAGCAGCTTTTGATGTTAACATCAAAATAATACTGGTCCATCTGCGACAAATTGGCAAGGTAAAAAGCTTGATAGATGGGTGCCCCACGAACTTAATGATCGCCAGCGCAACGTACGCGTTGAGACCTGCCTCGCACAGCTCAACATGCACAGAAATGAAAGAATTTTGAAACGAATTGTTACGTGCGACGAAAAGTGTATTCTGTTCAACACATTGAAAGTGCTCAGGAAGTTGGTTAGATCCTGGTTCAGCACCAAAGCAATGCCCTAAACGAAAAATGACCTCTAGAAAGTTTATGGTCACTGTTTGGTGGTCTAGTGCCGGTGTGATTCATCACAGTTTTTTACCAAACGGCATGAGCATTACTGCAGATGTGTACTGTAAAGAACTGAAGACAATGGTGGAGAAGCTCTCCCTTATCCACCGTACTCACCAGACCTTGCACCCACCGACTATTACTTTTTCCAAAATTTGGACTACTTTTTAGCGGGAAAAAAACTCAACTCCCGATAGCAGTACAAAATGCCTTTGAAGAGTTTGTTGCCTCCCATCCAGCTGATTTTTACAAGAAGGGCATCAATAAACTACCACTGCGTTGGCAAAGATGCATCGATTACATGGGTGATTACTTTGAATAACAGAAATAAAAAAGTTTGAAAAAAAAATACTTTAACTAATTTCATACAAAACGGCAATTTCAAAGGTCCTAAAAGACCTATTATATACTTTTGGCAGTTAGAAATAATCTGGAATATCCTCCATATTCCAGATTGTTTCTAACTGCATTATAAATGGGTCGACTATTGAATGGGTAGACTCGACCTTCCACAACCTGCTCCTCACAGATCACCACCATGACAGTATAATGGTATAAACTCTCGTTATGAGAGTATAGGGATATGAAGACCTGGCAACTGGTAACAAGGCATTCCATCTCAGTTCAGAGATCTTGAAATTACGAATGTGATTATGGACTGCGGCATGACAAAGATGCATCGATTACATGGGTGATTACTTCGTATAATAGAAATAAAAAAGTTTGAAAAAAAATACTTTAACTTATATCATACAAACGGCAATTTCATAGGTAAAGATTTATTATATATACAACAAATATTTTTCGCGTAATACAGTACATGTACAATACAGTACATGTACAATACAGTACATGTACAATACAGTACATGTACAATATAGTACAATGTAGCAGTACATCACTATTTGAGAAATTGAAAAAACATGCTACACGTGAAATGACAAATTACTATCTGGAATTACGAAACGAATTTTACTTATGTTTCATTCATAAGTATAAATAGCGTTTGCCAATGTCTATTGTTAGGGTTTGCCAATTTACATTCTTATTTATTTAAATTGGAACGCAAAAAGATTAGTTTCCGAGCCAATAACGATTTGATTCGAATATTTTGTACTGGCAACACTTTAGTTTGTCACTTGTACGTTATAATTATCGAAAAGCTGGGAGGTAGAAAAATGTCGGTTGGACATTCTGACTCGAGCTGTAGGACGAGAAGGTCGTGAGAAAGAATAAAGTTGTGTTCCCCATTACCTGGATTTTCTGCAGTGCTACACCTAGGCACCCTGAAAGTCTAAATTCAGTCCATTGTATCTGTGATTATTATACTATTTTAAACATTATTTACGTAAACGTTATTAAATATTGTTAGCCATAATAAGACTATTATCTTACCCCAATAAAGCCGCAAAGCCCCTTGGAAGAAGCGAGGTATGTACCGCTCGAGGGCGACCAGCGTGGCGTTCATGTCCTCCAGCACGCCGACTACAGCGTACTGCTGCTCCACCACGCGCTTTGCACGCTGTAGCGCCTCCCTACTGTTGAATGGCCTGCAATAACATGTTCAGTAAGCATACGATTTGATGATGGGATAACGAACAATATTCCTTCATATAAATTCAGCTGGTCGTTGACGACTGTGAATTCGGCGTTTGAGTTATAGCGGAACGAAATTGATATCGAATTTATTTAATTATATTGTCACTCAACTCAATGGGGACAATATACGAGACGATCATCCTGAGACTTAAAGCCCACGTTCTCAGCTCTCATTAATAGTTTACTTCCCGAGGAACAGTTCGCATGAGTGTGTCCGATAGCCTTTTTGTTTAATGGAACATATTCCCGTAGGATTAACCCAACGACAATCCATAGTTACTGGGGAACTATTCTTCGAAGTCACAAAGGCATTCGACAAAGTCTGGTATAACGGTTTAATTTATAAATAGTGCTATCTCAACATACCAGATGGGCTAGTTCACACCATTCCAGCCTACTTGTCAATTCGCACTTTTCGCAATCGAGTCAACGGTATGCTACGCACGCTAGCCACTCATGACGAGGGTCCATAAAGGCTCCTGACTCTCACTATTGCTCTGCTCATTTGACACAAGAGATATTCTAACATACTCGCAGGTCATTTTCGCGTTTTTTGAGGACCACACTACCCTCAACTATACTGCACAAAGGTATCACCCCGTCTACAATCTGCAGTCAATAATCTCGCCTCCCTCTGTTGCGGAAATCGGGAATAGAAATCAACCCAGAGAAGAGTGCCGTCATTTACTTTTTGGGACGCATCCAAATCTCTATCTAGACCAGTAACTACCCACAGGCAACTAGGACATATCATCCCTTTGCCTGACCCATTCCATGGGTTAAATTAGTTAATCACCTAGGTGGTCACCAGTGCGGGAGTGCGACTAAGACAGCTGTTTAACAGCTGCCTCAGCGTAGGTGTATTCCCGTCAGGTTCGCAGGAGGCAAGATTGGTGCTCTTGAATAAGGACGGCATGATCACTGTTTCTCCCTCTGCGTACAGACCCATTTAATTGCAGGAAGAGGCAAGTAAACTGTTCGTTAGCCAGTTCGGTTTAGGGCAGGCGCGTTCGACTGTGCGATTATTAATATATGACTCGTGGTGGTGTGAAAAAGGCGGTCAATCGGAAGCTCTGGTGTAACATCGTGTCTGCAGCGCATACTTAGGCCTATTTATACGATTGGTGCATCCAATACGTAACTCGGAATGCGCCAATTTACAGCAGGTAAATTGTGAGGTACCACATGATTCTGTGTTGAGCTCATTATTGTGGAACTTGGCGTAAAAGGCAGTCTTGTCTCCCCGCCTGAGTAAGTGTCGTTTATTACGCAGTCGACACTGTGGTGTTGGTCGATGAGGACAGCTTTGAGAGCACCATCCGGCTCGCCGAGCTAGGGGTAGCATGCGTCGTGGAAAAAATCCACTAACTGATTCATGGGATAGTGCCTCAAAAGAGTGCATGACGTGCAGGTTTTGGTTGAATCGGAGATAAACAATCTTAGTTTCACCAAGGGCAGGCCCTGAGGCTAGAGATGTGCTATAGCTTGCCTATGGGCTGCGTAATCTCGGGGGCTTCAGGGAAGGTATAAGCCGCCTCTAGGCGGGGCTTGGATGGATACCACACATACTACTATTACCACCTACTACTATCCTAGCTCGATTTCCACCACCGGACATCCTGGTGGAGATAGGTGTGCAGGTGTGCAGGTTTACACCCGCCTGCGCTTCCGATACGATGACGCCAGGCCCCTGGATGCGGGAGAGGTGAGGAAACGAGAATGAAGAAATATATTATAATATATTGATAAATATATTGGAGACATGGTGACGGACGCAAACCGATGCAATGCTACCACTGTGGAGAGAATGCACTGCGTTGAAGTCTGAGTGACGAATCCTGGTCCAGATGGTCGGGCGTAACCTCTCTATAAAACGGTGTGGGCTTTGTTCTCCTTCTGTGAAACCGGGTACAAAAGAAGATTGCCGAGCGGTATCAGAAGCGAAAAGGATCCAGAGAATCCAGCTCGGAGGCGGAGACGTCGGAGTGGTAGTAACGGACGTCCCAGCCCATCAACCTCCCCCTCAAATAAAGAAGTTCACCCTTGACTACAACCTCACGTTCGCATCTAACATTTAAATTTGGAGAAACAAGGCCTACGTAGGGGGCAAACCTCATTTGCGCGAACAGTAAAATACCCCTTATATACTTTAAACTCTGTCTTTACACGTCCTGCATAAGAACGGTAATGGCTTCTGCCAGCGTAGTATTCGTCCAAGCCGCGTAATATATAATTATAATAAATTTTCAGCGGCAAGAAAGTCACAGACGGACAATGTTTTAGAGTGTAGTGACTTCATAGTAATGTAAGAATAACTATGAAACTGTAAGAGCCGCATAGGCCAACAGCGCTAACATTAACAAAATCTATCTCCCCATATTACCTTTTCTCTATTATTCATTGTGAAAGTATAAAGAGGATAGAGGAATGAAAGATTAGAAATTAAAAAAGAGTTATTTTCATTACTTTTTGTGGGTGTTGTAATCAATAGTTAATATTAGAATATTAATAAAAATTCTAAAAATGCATCCGAAATAACTCTGCTAAATAAATCTGACAGGCGAGTGGTAGTAATATTTTGCTAATTGTGGATCTAGCCTGGCGATTACGGTAACTCGAACTAGTTTAGGAGTTTTCCATAATCAAAAATAATTATATAAAAGCTTAACCTGTGTTTATATTTTTAAAAGATTTTAATCGATTAAATAATTAAGAGTGATAGCATTATGCCCTCTGTGCTTAAGCACAAAAACTATCCTTCTAATTCTATGATCGGTTGCAAGTTCTTAATGTAGTATATTAAATTCCTACTAGATGGCGCTATATTCAGAATTTTCAAGAAAGATTTTCGTCTATTGGAACATTATAAAAAAACTGTATAGATTATACTAAATTAAATATGACTGCAATGAACTAGATGCAATCATGTTATATATAGAAATGAAAATAGGTATTGAGTTTTAATAGAATTATGAATTGACAGTTAACTTACAGTTAGGCCGGAAACTTATTTCCTTGTGTTATTTCTCAATTACACGTCACACGTATTATTCTGTTACATTACGCTGGTTTTATGAGAGGAAGGCTTTTCCCTGGCTGATTGAATTTCCTTCACAAATATTTTACTTAGCTACTTTGAATAAGCTTATAATTGTGTAATTCACGATAATAATTAAACGGTGCATCTAATTGAACTACAACATTAAATTTCGCAGATATCGGTCTCAGATGGTAACCGAACCCGGGACAGGCCTCAGCAGCCAGGTAATCTGACCATTGGTCGTATTATATTAAAAAACACGTACGTGCACTGTTGTTCATGTCCACAGAAGAAGAGTGTTTGTCGGCGGTGGTCACCGATGCCCTCGTGCGTTTCGCCCTCCACGTAGCGACACTCGCGATCCCCGCTCAAAACACACGTCTCGAAATCCTGCAAGAAACGTTATACACACATAAACACACGATTATAATGCCTCGTAGGATAGATGGCAATAAAGGCCCGTAAAGCCACTTGGTAAACAATTATCTTTCGTAATTTTAAAAATCTATAATCATAAGTCGAACAACAGTTTAAAATTTAGGTGAAAAAATTGCCTACATACGTCCTACACACATATATATATATAGACATGAACAGAGTTACCTTTTTATTACTTATAGAGCCACTCTGCGGCTAAAGTAATTTGGGTTGCAGCGTTATAGGGTAGGATCACACCCACACAAAATACCAGCGCGAAATAGCAGTAACGCTGCTATGTTTCTTATGATGAATGCAGCGACCCAAACACCCAGTTACAGATGACGAGGCATTCCATCTTAATCGGCAAGAGGTACAACAATGTACATTTTGAATCTTTGTTAGGGAGGGATGTACGTGTTGTTCTTGGGCTATAGTCATCATTTACCGCCAGGTGAACTGATGATGTGCTAGTTAGTTATCCCTAAAGGCATAAAAAACAGCGATTTGTATTATAAAACAGATTCTGTATTAAATTAGATTTTTATATTTTTTACTCGATTCCTAACAAGTTTTTTAGCAGGCAACAGTTTTATTAGTATCAGAGACGAATTTTCCTCGCATACCACGAAATTTTGTATCCATTTAGCGTCCACGGCTTAACGGTCAACCTACCACGGCTGTAATCGAATCAAATAATTATCGATTGTGCATTATCACAGAATACACTTTTAAGAATTAGTCCAAATTCTTCTTTCTTTTATTACATTTAAATACTTTTTTATGGGTTAGAGGCATGCCGCAACTTTAAACTAGTTGTAGCAGAAATAAATCGATTTGAGGAATGACGCTTTCATAGGATACCAGTGTAAAATAGCAGATATTTTGTTTAGAGAGGGAAAGAAATCGGAGACTTTGCTACTGGTGACGAAGCTTACCCATCTAATACGTAGAAGTAAAACATACACTGATGAGCAAAAAAAACGACTTAAGCCGCTTATTTGATTAACGTCCTATTTATTAAATAATCTGTTTAAATACCAATTATTTGGATGCAACTTTAAATGGGAATAAAAATTTAATGAAGATTATTTCATAATTTTACAAAAGGAGAAAGAAAACCGTTACAAGAGGATAATAATATCCCTTTTTCATTTGTTGAACTAATTGTGCTTTATTGTGAGGTATAAACTAGTTAGTATACAGATTTTTTTATCAGACTTCATACGCACTTCAAAGCGTACACCGTATCCTTCGTTTATTGTAAAAATCACCTGAGGAAAGATCGCAGCGTGCACAACTTTCATGTCTATATCAGCCACTGCTTTAATCAATCTGCTTTGAGAGACTTTAGTGCAGACTTTCTCTTCTAAATGTTGCCATATTGTGTAAACCAACTGGTTCGAGTCTGGTCTGGAGAAGGCGTGCCTGAAGAAGTCGATTCCAAAAGCGGACAGACAGTTTTGCGAGCTTGCTGTCCGACGAGCTGGTCCTTAATCTTGTTGGAAAAATCCAGTGTCGGTTTTTGAACATTGTTTTAGTAAGAGTTTCCACAATTTTAATTTTTGTAAGGAATATACATAACCACTAGGTTTCATCTTTTTTTTCACATATAAACACATCAGTTTAACCTGAGTATGAGATGTTAAACCAAATCATGAATGATGAAGCCCATTCTGAATCCTTGGGATACGCTTGCTCTTGGTTTTGTTGGTTTGTTATTTAAAAACATGGAGTGGCCATAAAAGGAACACAGAGTCGCGGTTATTGCATTTAACCATTGCGGTTATGCGTCAACCGGTGCGTTTAAAGTACTATCAAATGATCTAGTGAAAATTCGAGCTTCGGAGACGGACAAAAGGTGTGCACGACCTCATCGTACTCATTGGACACCGGCTGTCATTAAAGCAGTGCGGGCGCTAATATAAAGAAATCCCGTACACAAGCAATAAATTTTAGCCATTCAGCATCCGAAAAAGCTATATATTCGTTCTTATAAAATATTGACTTAAGTGCGCTAAGTATCAAAGCCTTACGAAGCTTGCGTGCCGATTCATCTCACCAGATTGTTATAGGAATGAGAGCTTTAACGTTTAACCGCAAATCAAGATCGCACCTGCATACCACGCTTCTAAAACGTTTTGAATTGCTAAATCACCATTTTCTAAAATATCTATTAATGTCTCTAGTGATGAGCGACCGATAAATTAACAAATTGAAGATTTTCTAGGCAATATATCTAAAAGTCTCATTATTCTGGTATTATGACTTAAAAAATAACCACCGCCATTATATCGTCAAATACTTCACCTGAAAAGTAATTACAAGTAATGACATGCTTGCATGATTTAGGTGTCATGGATTATAGAGACACGTCCTTGCGTTTTTTTAAAGAATAAATACTAAACGTGCAAGCAACTCACCGTCTACAAAATACATAAATATTTCCTAATAGCCAAATATATATATAATATATATATAATAATAAATATTTACTTATATACATAAAGAGTATTTCGGACAATGCTGCAATTAGTTTGTATCTACAACATGAATTGGTCGGGGAATCCTCTCACATTTGCGTTCACGTTGCTTTAATACGTACGGAGGGTATAAGGATCCGTAGACCCAATTACAGGTAATGTATAATGAGGCATTCCACAAGGCATGTGCACCTTGAATCTTTGTCGAACATGGACGTAGGCGTCATGGACCGCAATTATTATTACCCTCAAGGTAGCCGTGTGCTCATTTGCCAACTGTTATATTATATAAGAGGAATAAATACATAAGCACTTTTTAACATAACATATTTATAAATAACACAAATATTGAACGTACATATATTGCGAATAAGATACTTTGCATTTTAAGCATCAACACCTTAAGTTCCTTTTTTTGTTATTGTGATTCATT
Organism: Teinopalpus imperialis; assembly: GCA_029286865.1. Lineage (NCBI taxonomy): Eukaryota > Metazoa > Arthropoda > Insecta > Lepidoptera > Papilionidae > Teinopalpus > Teinopalpus imperialis. Next base: position 2,337,534 of record JAGSMU010000009.1, read on the forward strand.
ATCGTATTCATGATAGCATTTATATCTATTCAACATATCGAAAGCATGAACAACTTTTGTTCATTTATTACATACCTACTCAATGTATTATACGTTGTAAAATGACGTCGATGATGAACAAAAAATCAACGGAAGAGTTTTGCAATTGCAAACACTATTAATTTTTGTAATTAGTTGGCACGAGCTGTCAAGTGTTAGCTGGAGGCACTGGAAACAACGTCTTAGTTCCATGAAGCTTTTTGTACAGTACCGTAATTAGGAACAGGCCTCTAGAAAAAATAGAGTAGTTTTGTACTTAATGTCAATCAGTATTGTGTCTAATGCAGATGTATCAACGACTATGCATATTGGAGAAATGTAACATCTTATTTTCGGAGTTTACTACAGGATGAATATTTGATGTTTTCATTTTACGTCGATCAACCAATACACACAAATTATGTCAATTTGATATCTTTTTTTGTACGGTGAATAACGAACTGACAATTTTTATATTCTCGAACGAATTCAGAACTATAATATCTTTTTTATTACTTAAGATAACCTGATAAAATTAAGTTAAGTTGAAAGATATCGAGAAAGATGAGTGATAAGAGATCATTCAGAAAAAAAAATGATGAACAAATTTAACACTCAAAATAAGTTGGTCACAATTACAAATTAAGTATCTGGATGATATATCTATTTGTCCTACCCCTTGAATATAGAAACCTTGTTGCCCTATAATAAAATAGTTAACAAAGTTAAAATTAAATTAATTATAAGCCAAAAGTTCTACTACTCTTTGTCAGAATGCTTGGATTTAAGCTTTGTACTCTGGCTTTAATACTACACAACTCCTGGATACGTACTGTATATTTATTAATTTGTAATAATTAATATTAATTGTCTTATTGTTGTATAAAGAACTGGTTAAGTTTCTTGCCATTTTTCTCATTCTCAATAGCAGCTGCATTTCGAAGTGCTGGCATGAGGGTGGGTTTAGTATAAGTCTAGTTGAATAAAGCTTTTTTGTTGAATAAAAATGTGTGGAGTTAAAAGATATATTAAACTAAACTCACATAATGTTTGAATCAATTAAATCAATTGACAAAAAAAATATGTTATGTTTAAAGTGTGAAATGCGCGCGTTCGCCTTGACGCGTGCACAAGCCCGAAGTATAAACGCTACTAGGTTGAGCGTATGAAATCGCGTTCACAGCTAGTATATATTATACTTGCATTAGGTAAAGTAGTAGTAAACATAGAAACCGATATGGAACCGGCCGATAAACCGCATAATTAAATTAAAGCTTTACCTCCGTGGTAATGGTGTATTACACCAAGAATAAAGATTTAACCAATATCCCCAATAATCTTAGGTCCCTCTCATCAATAATATGCCTAACTGAGTGATATTAATACACTAAATGAAGTATTTATAAAAGAAAGAGAAATGTCAATTAAACTTACTGCGTTACCGACCATCGCCTTCATTTCCAAAAGATAACCTATACCGATATATCTGACCTATACTTGTGTACTCTGATCGTGATCTTTTTTTTAATTTCGATCATAAGACGTGACTAGACATCCACGTCAAATTCACTCATCAACTGCCCGAGATTTGAAAATAGAATAATGTCTTCAAAAACTTCAGGTCCTAGCGATGAAATATCAAATTACCGCGTTTAGTTCCGATCACGTACAAACAATTCAATAACGTTTTTGTTTTGTTTTTGAGGTAAAAAACATTGTACCGTTTTTTTACAAGTCCGTTTTTATTAATACGGAATAACATTTGTGTCAGGTTTAGACACGTTCCGAATACGAATATCGAAAGAAACGAAAACAACATAGTAATGGACCACTATTGATGTCCTGAGCGATATCCAGTATATCATTTGGTTATTGCGAGATGATGTAACTCGGCAATATCTAATATGTGCCGTAAGTATCTTTGAAACTTCTCTGTATTTCATTCACACGTACCCTTCCGTAAATTAATTTAATGTAACATATGCAATAAGTTTTGAGATACCATTAAGATCTCGTTTGAAGGGCAAACAACACATCCACACATCACAAACAAGAAAACCAACAATTCCTATTGCACAAATTTATTTCTTCTGCTCTAAATCGAACTCGAACTCAGAAACCAGGTTTACTGTAATGGCGTGTCATAGATAGTAAACTAAGTGTAAATTTGCTTTACAAATGAGTATCTAATATATAACTAAATCATTACGTCAAACAGATGGTATTCAAATAAAAAAGAATGCTATTAATGGTGTTTGCATTTGCAACGGAAACGTATAGTACGTTTCCGGTGCTTCGTTGCGTTCGTTGCCGTTGCCGTTGCCGTTGGGGAGGAGGTAGTTCACGACAATAGTCGAATGGTTGATAACCTACAACGCTAAGTTTTGACGCCTAAGGTGGACAGGGCACGTTGAGAGAATGGAAGACCATAGGGCATCCAAGGTAGTGAGTAAGGGGAAGCCGCAACAAAAAAGACTAAGAGGGAGGCCGAAGATGAGATGGTGCGACAGCTTCGAGGAAGATCTCAGGGTCATTGGAAAGTTTATCGCCTGGAGAAGGAAAGCCAAGGGTCAGAACGAATGGCAAAACACTGCTGAAGTGCTCACCCATAAAGCGTTGTAGCGCCGAAGAAAGTAAAGTAAAGTAACGTTTAAAATAAAGAATCCTTTTTCAAATAATTTAATATTTACTACAGGGTACTCAGATATATTTAACTGATATATTGATCAAGCTGTCATAATTATATTATATAAATATTTATAGGTATATATATATATATATATATATATATATATATAGGACATAAGCGTGACGAGGGCTCTATTGTAACGAACCTATACGACGAGGTTACTGAGAATGTGCACCGCATCAAGGAGCACATTCTAATTAAATTTCTTCCGGTCTACCAAACTGGCGCACTTTTCCTCGTCGTGACGAAAGCTTTCGACAAGGTCTGGCACATATATAGGTCTCGACTGAGTGCAAAAAGCGCTCGATCACCTCTCAACCCGGTGAAACTGCAAAAGCCCTTAGGGCTAACATCGGTTATCAGCCCGAAAAACCATACAACCCCGTCTACTTTGTTTAAGAAAAATGGACTAAAGAAAAACTTTATGCTAAATTGTGTTAGAATTTCATTGATACATGTCATCTAATTTAATTTAATAGATATTAAATGGTCGATTAACTCGTTGTACCTACTTCATACAGTGTATATTTCACGATCAATCGAACCAATTTATTGAACGAAAAAAGTTTCGCTGCACGATTTTATTACATTAGATGTTTTACTTTGAACAAAAAAATGTATTTAAGAAGAAAGGTCTCACTAAATTAAGCATGTTTACTGTCTGTTATAAGAAAATGACACTAGAACATTATTTATTTTATACATAAACTATGCAGCTATACTTTAGGCATTTGTTTAATGTTGCTTAATTAATCGAAAAGCATTACAGGCATTTTAAGCTTAATGGTTTTGTAAGAAGCGATGCGCCGGACGCATAGTTTATAGAAGCGTAAGCTTGAAGGAAGAAATTTTCAAAAATAACAATCTCATTCGTAAGTCTGCTAAGAGATGGAACGACAATTTATTTAAGATTACTAAAAATAACCAAACAATCTCCACAACAATGTTTTCATGTTGAATGGTGGTATCCGACCATAACTACTGTACCTATAAATCCCATACCGATAAATCATCTAATATCTCAGCGTCTAATACTCAGGTAATTTACCTGAGCTGGGACAATAGGGCAAATTCATTAAATTCGTAAGAATACAATGTTCAAAATCAGGCGGGCAGTTTAATTTTTTTTTCATAATGACTGTTGAACTACTATATTTTATAGTCATTATAGGAGATTTTTTTAATCATCCCTAATATTAACCACAATATAAACTATAAATTGTTCATTGAATTCCAGTTAACTACAATTTTGAAAAAACATATTTCGGCTAAAAGCAACTCGACATAGCCTAATCGCTAATCGACTTTTGTCGTGTTCCTTTGAGGATAGTAAAAAATGTTTTCGTTCAATTTCATTATTCAATTATAATAGTAAATAGGTATCTTTTAGGTTAACGTCCTCGTCGTATTAGATTTCATCGATCGTTTTACATCTGATAGTAGTTTGCTTGTCAAATAATTGAAGAGCAAAAAATTAAATATTGTTTTTATACAAATAATGGGCATAATTATTTCGTAAGATTTATTTGGCTTATTATTTAAGGTAATTATGAAGAATAAATCAAAAACAATATTCATTTATGCATGAACGTCGTTGATATCGACCACGGCGAAATTTTTTGCTTATATCGAATTTAAGGGAAGAAAATTGTAATAAATTTTAACTAAAGGATTATACATAATAACACAGCCACTCACTCGTCATGCCTTCCGTCCAAAATTCCGATGCAAATCATATGAATTAAAATTGTTATTTAGACAGTTAATTTAGATATCAACCCTAAAATATCATAGATAGTTAAAGTTAACGAAAACTTACATTCTAGCATACTGACTCCAGATTCAGAAAAAAAATTAGATAAGTATCCAACTGTTTCGTTTCCAAATAACACCTCTAGTTCAACGAAAACAAACAGCACGGCCACGTTCGAAAACTTGAATTACACGCTTCTTCCCCGGATCGTAACGCTAACTAGAGGAGTTCGTGATCGATTGTTGGTCTATTCGACCATAAATTGAAGGTACACCGTACGAGCTAATGAACGCGCGGCATCCCGCGAATGAAGATCGCAGCGTGAGAGTAATGAGCGGTCCGTGTAATGGAGTGAGAACGGATATCGAAAGATATCGATGCAATATTACTTACCATTTATTGTATTGTCTGTATTTATGCTTATATATTTATATATATATATATATATATATATATATATTTATATTTTCTTGTTTATTTGTATATTTTTATATTAGTTATTCTCAGTACTTTATTTTTATTTATTAGTTTTCATTTATGCTACTTTTATCACAATAACTCACCACATCTTATCATATAAAGAATGCTTGTGGCATTAAGTCTGCCCTCTGTGAAACTTTATTTTATGTTAAGGTTAATGCAATCAAGGGTGAATTAATAAATAAATAAAATATTTATCTAATTACGACAAACTTTTACAAGGGGTTTTTATGTATTTGCCTTGATATGTTTTAAATAATAATATATTATAACACTCCAAGCCTACAACACCTTTAATTTTATAGTGAAGGCAACATCTAATTAAGCCATTAAAAGTTTTTTTTACCTAGATCCATTATAATTACGATAATATAAAGGATTAAAAATATTTCTACATTAAATTTCACAGAAAAACGTGGTGCCATTAAAAGCTTTTTGATTGTGATATAGGATGTATCATACATTACAAGATAGTTACCTTCTTCAACCACGCGGGGTCCGGTAGTGGCAGATCTGGGAACGCCCTCTTCCTTTCCACGTAGTACCAAGGAGCTCTCACGTAGTAATACCAGGAAATAACTCTCTCCACGGGATCACGCACCACATTGACGTAAATAGGGGACGGGTACCCAAACCTTGAATATAAATTATTTATTTTTATTAATAACCACAGTACTAAGAACTTTTTTTTTAATCATTGTACTTTTCTTGATATACAATAATTTTAAAGTTGTTTAATTAACATTTTCAACCAGTGGCATTTTAGAGAAAAAAAACTCTTTTAAATTATTAATAAATAAGAAATACGAACAGATGACATCAAACTGTACAGGATAAGTCTGTGCAACGTACATCGACATTGATTATGCTGGGTTTACATTTCTTGACAGTGGTAGAGCTACACTACAGTTTATTTCTAGCTGCATAATCAATGGGTCAGCTCGACCGGGATAGGACCACACCCTCACAGAATACCAGCATAAAATAACAGCATAATTCTGCTGTGTTTCGTCTGGTGAGTGGTGGGATCCGGTGACCTCTATTACTTGTCACTCCATCTCAGCCTTTAAGGGTAACAACGCATCTGCATTATGAATCCTTGTGAAGGATAAATGGAGATATCATGGACCGTAAGAATCACTTGGCACCAGGAGAACTGTGTGCTCGTTTGTTACTCTCAATGTAAGAAAAAAAAATATCATAGAAATGATGGCTTACCGAAAGCGTGCTATGAGGTCAAATGGTAAATATTCTGGTAACCATTCTCTTCTTAAAAGAAAAGCTGGTTAAGTGCATTATTCAGTTTTTTCCTTTTGGTGCACGGAATGTATTCTTTAAACACGTTAAATATGGTTATCAAATTGCTTTCCTTCCGCCACAAATAACCAACAATAGACTAATTTAATCGCCATAAAAACCGTCCCGCGTAATTAGCAGTACTAAGGAACGGCGGCTATTTTGTCCCTCTTAAGTAATAAACATTCATTTATTACGCGTTCTTCCGACACAACGACATTGACATGATTGATGGTCTCTACCTACGTCTATCTTATTGGAAATTGAGCAGTGTGTTAATGCTCTTAATAAGTTCTCTTTATGTTCGGATAATATCTATGCTAGTGAATGGTTGTTCGTCAGAGCAGATAAGTAATGTATGTCTAATAATGACCCGTGGTAGCGGTATAGAATCTACCATTTTATTTGATCTCGTCTCTTTTGACTTTTGGTAAAAAAATCTTGAATTTCGACAATTTCAGAACGAATTCAATACGACATCACAGGGGGTAGCAATCTGATCGTTAATTCGCCAGTGGCGATTACGGCATATTTTCCCTACATGGTAAAGCAGCAATGAAGCAATCCAGCAGTTGTCTGCAATAAGATGGGTTTTCATTTATGCATAAACGATAACTTTGTAGTTGTTGGTGCCATGTATTAAGGTCCTTAAAATTATCCTTGCAGGTTCCAGGTATTAACCGAGATCAGATAAATTAAATTTATTTATTATGTGCAATATTACTCTATTATTACTTTACATATAAATTTATTCTGTAAAATACAATTTCCTATAACATAACCATAAGTGTATATCTATATCTTTTTTTTATTACATTGAAAGTGACGAGCACACAGTTCACCTGACGGTAAGTGATTCCTGCGACCCATGAGTTCTTCATTCATCCTTGACAAGTAAGCATAATGTGGATCCTTGAGGACTGAGATGGAATTCACCACCAGTAGTTTAATTTTTATTTTTATCTTTACAAACCGTGTTGTACCTTAAAGGATTCACGTCTTACCTGGTGAAGTTGGTATAGCAGACGTGTTTGATGTAGGAAGCAGGTGGAGTATGCGCTGATACCAAGCTCACTAGAGTTTGCTGGTCGGCAGGGGCCAGGCGTATTGTCTCAACACGTTGCACCGCGTCGCGATGGAAACCTACACATCGTTTGTACAAATATTATTTGATTAAAAGCTCATTAGAGATGTCATTAACAACGACATCCCAAGTCATAATTAGGAAATTCCTGTAAATAGCCGTCACCCATAAATTGTCACGAAGTACGATGTGAATCGACCAACATCAAACAAAATCGTCGCTCCGTCTAGTTGGAAAATAATCCATTATAATAGAAAAGAGGTATCCTCAAGTCATAATAACAAGGAAGCTGGAAAATAATTTACTTTTACAATCGAGCTGTTTAGTGCCGCATGTAAATTATGCACTTACTATTTTTATAAATTTTTACTGAACATAAAGGAAATTATTGTGCAGCTGAATTCCGGTAAACAGTGGACACACATCTGCATTGACAAAATGTCGGTCATTGCACTGTGTGTGCGTTTTGAACATTCATAACATATCAGAGTGACGGTCGGCCCGCCGCCTTTGTATATCTCCCTTGTTTCTATGATCCGAGAATAAGACCGACTGATCAATGCCAAACCTAAATCATACAGATGGAGAGACTAGCACCACAGCAACTCTTTGAAGAAATTCCATTTTTATTGATGCTCTCTTATATATGTCCATTGCCTACAGTTAATTTTAAAAAGTATTACGATGTTAGATGCTAATAGTTGTTTTCATTAACCAAAGACGCCACTTAATAAAAATAGCAAAATGTCTCTGCTTAATAAAATTACACTAAACAAATCGTGCATTCGACCCATAATGACATACGCCAACCCTGTCTTTGCGCATGCCTCCCCGCGTCACATTCACAGACTACAATTTAACATTAATACAAAATCGTTTCATGCGCAGGGCCACCTAGAAATATCGACCCAGAAAATCTACACATAGATCTTGAGCTGCTGACCATAGCTCAGTACCTGAAGCAGGCTTCCCGCCTATATTTCGACTCTGCCGTCACACAACCAAACCACGCCACTCCGAATCATAGATTCAACCGCGTCCAAATGAGACCCAGGCACGCCTTTGATGACCCCGACGACGCGACCACCAGGGCCCTTCATAAAACACTACACACGTACATTGCACCCTCATACCGCCCCTGCCGTCGGCGAGGACGTCGCAAACAAGGTTATTCGCGATACCGCCATGTCGCAGGGCGGTTCTCTCCAGTCAATACAGATAGAAGCGTCGCTGGAGTTTCTTGCGCCACTTCTTCTCCAGCGCCCACGCATTCCGAAGTGGTGGAACAGATAGCCGATAATAATAATAGAGATATTAAATTCTTAGTAACTGACCGAGCCGAGGTTCGGCCCTTTTGGGCACCCTCGAGTCAGACGCTGTCGCAGAATAGGTAACGGTCCAAGCCGAGTCTCCCAATTGGGAGCCCTTGTACTGGTTACTCACTAATAGAGGTCTCGACTGAGCGCCATAAGCGCTCGGTCACCTCTCAACCCGGCGAAACTGTAAAAGCCCTCGGGCTAACAGCGGCCATCAGCCCATAAAAAAAAACCAAAGACGGCGTAGTTATAAACCATATACGTTCATATTATATTTTAGTTCGCATGAGATTATTTAGTTAAGATAAGCGTGAACAACAAAATATTTACGCTTTATGTTTATGATGGAAAACTCTGGCCACCGCAAATGATATTTTCTGATATTCTCTTCGTAATGTAGGCGTTAAAAACAAGTAGATTAGAAAATGAACAGTAAGCAAAACATAAAAACTTTGTGATCAGCATAATACATTTCAATTTCAAGCATAGAAATGTGTGTGTGTGAATGTTAATAATTATTTTTTACATTTATAAAGAATACTATTCTTTATACAAGTCTTTATAAAACTGTAAAAAAAGAGATAACTTTTGGTTTTGGAATCGAATTTAAACACGACAGCGGAAGCCCAGTCCTGACCTCTAAATTTTATGACCCCCAACATCTATATTATATAGTTTGTAGAAGATATTCGTGAAGTTTAGCCATATCGTTAGTATTCCACGCTTACCAAACTGATTTCTTATAGACAGTCTTCGCAGTAGCTCCATAAAGGTCTGGCTGCCGACTTTTGGCACACGATTGAAGAACAACAGTTCAATTTCAGACCGCGCGGTATTATTAAGCTCCCATGGTTCTGGGATAGACGCGTCGTCCATCAGTTCCAACTCGACTTCTTCTTGCGATCTTGTCACTTCTGCTTCTAATGTTCTTTGCGGCTTACTACGTTCCTATAAAAAAAAATGATGTAAACATGGATCATAGAATGGAATATATTCAATATAAAAAAGAAATATAACACTTCCGTAATTCATATAGTGATTAATCAAACATTGACCCAATATTAGCAGATGTAAATTTATTTTCGTCCTTAGATCCCATATGCAATTGTATCTCGATTATAAAAATTAATATCTATGGGTTGTAGATTATATTTACCATCAGATAGATTGTGTGCTTGTTAATCGCCCATACCTTATTTCAAAAATTAAGTTTACTAATTTTATATGGCTTAATTTTTTTGTATTAGACATAGGAGTACATATTTATTTTAATATGATAGCTGCTTACCGCCCCTGTATTCCTCCTTATAGCTTCGAGAGCTTCTTTAAATTCCTGTGCAGACGCAAAAGCATGCTCAGTCCGGTCTGTTTGAACTCCTGCGCAAAAAAAAACATCAATTCATTAACCATAGTACCTACTGTATAATGTTATTTTACCGTAGCATTGCCAACGTTAAAAGAATAATCACTGCCAACATTCTATAGTTACGCTCATCATGGACCATATGTTTCCAAATTACACACTTAATTACGTATCGTGAACCAATAATTTGCATTGATGTGTAGCTAAATCATATTAGCCTCTTATAGTATGAAAATGGTTTGTAGATAATAACAGATTTAAAAGCTAGCAATGGTCATTGACTTCTTCAGTGCAATATACAAAAATAGGTGTATAATGATTATGTAACGCGCATAAAATTATAGGACCTAATGATACTTTATACAGTTAACACTTTTATAGCCCAACGAGTTGCGACCACAATTCTATTTTAATAATAAAAAAATTAAGACCGCTAGGTTTTTGTAGTACCCAAATCCAATTTCGTTCAATTGCATAAAATTTTACACAATATATATTATACATATAATTCTTATATATTCTTAAACTTTAACAAAACTGTTATTATATATATATATATGTATCGTTTGTATATATATGTATATATATATATATAGTGTTATAAATAGTGGTTACCGAATAAGAGCCCTTACAGACGATAGTTATATTATTCTATAGATCAGACTTCTCGTAGTTATTTTTTTCGTTCATTTTCATTATATTGGGGGTTCACGATTCACCTGATTGTAACATATGACGTGCTTCGTTGCCCCATTTGACTGAGATGGAATGCCACGCCACCAATAATTGATTCTCCGTAGCCGTACACTCACCAAACGCAACACGTCAACATTATGCTACTATTTCACGCTGATGTGTTAGTCAATAAAATAAAAGGAAACTTTAATTATTATAATTCTAATGGAAAATATACCAACACAAATATCTTTATTTTTATGTTTTTATGAAATAATATATACGGAATAACAAAATTGAATATAATTTATATATATATATATATATATATTTATACAAGTTAGAATTTTTTGCCATGTTTTTTTAACAACTGCAATTCATTGACATTCAATGTTATCACGATATTTTTTGTAGATTTCGGAAATAACGAATTTTGCCACCGAGTAGCGGACCAAAAGCATTATTGCACGGCGGCATAAAGCGGCCATCGTCGGCTGGTGACTCTAGAACTAATCGGTTACATTAAACGCAGATATCAAAATATTTCCTTGCTTCTGAAATGTTGTATTTAAATTTACAATTGGCCTCAATATTCAATATTCAAAATGTATAAATTGTTTAACTTTAGTACTTCCATGTGAAATAGATTCACCTGCTACAAAACGTATTTATTAGATTAGAACTCTGATCATAACTATGATGTTTTATGTTGCGTATTTAATTTTATATTAATAGTCTATGATTGAATGATGAGATGAACATGCATCTCTTTTAGCACAACAAGTCCACGGAATAGACTTCAAGTCTGAATAATATTGTATAATCACTTGATTAATATATCAATAAGATAGTTAAAACTAAATCAATTACTAAACCTAATTCTTATTAATTGATTACTTTAATTAGATGATACAATCAGATATTTTCGTGAATAGGATAGTGAAAGGGTAAAGGATAGGGTCATAGCAAAATAGATTAGTACTCCCCACTTGTTTCATATTGGTAAATTATAAGTGGACTGGAATGGGAAGATAGGTTAACCTCCAACAGCGGTTACTTATGAAAATATTCTAGCTGTCATATTCTTATTCGTCTATTCGTTAAAAGCGATGAGTTATATGTGGAGCTTGAGCAAGAACTGGGAACTAACCTATCATTCATAGACAATTGCCCCTTCGTACATGTTGTTCGTGACAGGTGCCGTGCAAACTTAACGAAGAGAAAAAGAACATCGCGGGAATTGGTGAAAATTTATGATAGATAAATTCGATGTTGGCGAGAATGATGGTACTTTGAAGATATGCCGACTCCAATGAAATGTACGTGCACGTAGAGCATTCAGAAACAAATGGTTGTCTCATTTTTCAGCAAATCGGGAGACTTTGCCACTGTGGCGTTAGAATTATATAATCAGCTGTGTGTAAAAAGCGCTGTAGCCAGGAATCCATCTTCGCTGGCATCATGAAAACGCTAATCAACACACATCTGTCAGAAGACTATGCTATAAAAGGAAATTTAAAGGGTAGTTTCTAAAACAAAGAAGACGGCCGTGCTGCTTATAACAGAGCTTTTGTGATAAAAGAGTGGTTGTAGGTATATTCCAAGTGATTTCGTTGAATAGAAAAGATCGTAAGTTTTCTTCATAACCCTCGAAATTAAAAAAATAGAGTACAACAAGTGTAGTTTAATAAAAAAAACTATATTATATATATATATTTATATATATATATATAAAACCTGACGAGTCTAAAATAGTACACAAGTAATGTTGTAAAGGGATGGGTAATAGACTATATAGGATAGGATATTTTTCAATTTTGAACCTTAATTTACTTTTTTAGTTTAAATACCCAGAATATTTTAAATTGCTTTTTTACATAGATTGAGTAGAAGCTGTCTGGCACATTAGAAGATCTTGTTACACAGTCAACCCGACCGAGGAAGGGCCACTGCCGCCGAAAATAGCTACGTAAAGCAACAGTATGGTATTGTTCATTATTACCACAACCGAGGGACTATAGGAGAATATTTTCTAACTGAAGAACATTATCTGTGCATCACAAATTGTAGGTTTTGTAGTCTGTGAGTGTTGTATATTCGTATATCCGTGTTTCGGACATTACTCGTGAACCTTCCTTAGATGGCGCTTATATTATTCCGCGAAGATGAACGAGTGTCTCTATATATTGCTTACCGCACGATAATAAAACCTGCGTAGTGGATCTCATCTGCTAATAATAAGAAAAGATATAATCGACCAGGAGAAGTATAAACGAGACCAATTTAGCCATGATGACAACGAACCTATATATCAACTATTTATTTTTAAGACTACCTGCATTATACTATACTATTTGCAAAGTGATCGGTTACCAAGTGTCTTGTTACATTTTTCCGTGACATTTACAACTACATCTATTAACGGGACATCAAATAGCTAATACATTTCTTCGTCGCGTTGCATATGGTAAATCACAGCGTTAAGTCTCTCACGACGTGACCCTAGTAGGATGAAAATTGTCTTTCACGAATCGATAATGCTCCAATGAACAACATTGTAGTTTGAGGTAACTTATTGAACGTGTCCAGAAAGCATGCGCACGAATCAACTTCTATATTCTCTTGACGGGTGCTTCAATAAACATTAATTATGTTAACATATTTTTTAATAAAACTATATTATATATATATATATAAAACCTGACGAGTCTAAAATAGTACACAAGTAATGTTGTAAAGGGATGGGTAATAGACTATATAGGATAGGATATTTTTCAATTTTGAACCTTAATTTACTTTTTTAGTTTAAATACCCAGAATATTTTAAATTGCTTTTTTACATAGATTGAGTAGAAGCTGTCTGGCACATTAGAAGATCTTGTTACACAGTCAACCCGACCGAGGAAGGGCCACTGCCTCCGAAAATAGCTACGTAAAGCAACAGTATGGTATTGTTCATTATTACCACAACCGAGGGACTATAGGAGAATATTTTCTAACTGAAGAACATTATCTGTGCATCACAAATTGTAGGTTTTGTAGTCTGTGAGTGTTGTATATTCGTATATCCGTGTTTCGGACATTACTCGTGAACCTTCCTTAGATGGCGCTTACATTATTCCGCGAAGATGAACGAGTGTCTCTATATATTGCTTACCGCACGATAATAAAACCTGCGTAGTGGATCTCATCTGCTAATAATAAGAAAAGATATAATCGACCAGGAGAAGTATAAACGAGACCAATTTAGCCATGATGACAACGAACCTATATATCAACTATTTATTTTTAAGACTACCTGCATTATACTATACTATTTGCAAAGTGATCGGTTACCAAGTGTCTTGTTACAATTTCCGTGACATTTACAACTACATCTCTTAACGGGACATCAAATAGCTAATACATTTCTTCGTCGCGTTGCATATGGTAAATCACAGCGTTCAGTCTCTCACGACGTGACTCTAGTAGGATGAAAATTGTCTTTCACGAATCGATAATGCTCCAATGAACAACATTGTAGTTTGAGGTAACTTATTGAACGTGTCCAGAAAGCATGCGCACGAATCAACTTCTATATTCTCTTGACGGGTGCTTCAATAAACATTAATTATGTTAACATATTTTTTTAATAAAAACTATAAACTAGAAGCTTAAATTATCATCGTACTGTATTTATCCTGTTCTTCGTAATAACGCATTGAATTGTTATATTCAATCTTTGAGCGAAACAAAACATTGCCCTGATGTCACCGGCGACAATGACTAGTCAGGGCTTTAGCTTTTAAAAGTATTACCCACGTAAGTATAACCCACGGACCAACTAATATACCACTATTAATATTTTGAAAAGGAATATCTTGTCTTTACTAGAATATCAATCTATAATACAATCAATTTAAAGATTTGTATATACTTTAAAACATAATATTGTTCCCTTGTTTTTTAATTTCTATATAAATATATATGTGTCGTATATGTAATATGCATGTTTGTTGTGTTATTTTAATTTTATTATTATGATTTTCTTTATTTCTTTTTTTTGTTATTTTGTGAGTACACTATGTTTTTTTATCCCGATAATATGTCCAACACAAGGCCTGCTGGAAGAGATTTTAATTGTAAAATAAGCTGCGCCTTTGTACACACCTTTTCTATATTATTTCCCGTATATAAGTGCTTTGTGTACATAAAAGTTAAATAAATAAATAAAAGTGATAACTCAGCACATAATTATTCTGGCGTTATGTGGGGCGTCGATATGGGTAGATGGTCTATCAGAAAGAAACATCGCCATTACGAGACAACGGCGATAGCAATCGGGGCTATACAGGCTGCCGCACTATCACCTAGCAAACGCTGGAAGAGTAAGAGTAGAGGCTTGGGTCGAACTGTGCCTAGACCTCGTCGACCACAGATGGCAGGAAGACCTCTCGCAACCAGCTCTCACTATAGCTATGGTTGAAAGCGAGAGGTCATGAAGCGCTGGTGGCACCTTCTGAGAACAAGTTATGTCGCAGAAGAAGGTACGTAAAAGAAGAGAGACTGATCTCACCATCTACAGACAGAGAGTCCTATGTCAAAGGCGAGTATACTATACTCTTCTTCAACTTAACCGAGGCCAAGGCGGTGGACCCGAGGATTGTCTATCACCAAGTAGACAAAGCCTTAAGGTGGCGCGCATGTTGGTCACGCGCCACCTCGAGGCTTTGTCTAATAGCCTATTAGATAAGGCTTTGTCTAAATCTATTGTATATTTTTAAATGCTGTACATAAATCGAAAGTACCAAAGGCCTTTTTTTATCTATGAATACGTATATTTAGTTTAATTAGTTAGAAATTGTTCTGATTAATTTCACCCACTGAGTTTAAACATATACATCAAGATAGAATTCAAAATTACATACTCATAATCTCGATGGGTCGCAATCCAACACTGTGACCTTTATGCTAATCTTTCTGCCACGCACAACTAATCTGTACAATCAGCTATAACAACATAGATACAATTTAGGAAAACCTTCGAGAAAAGAGCCTACATCTTTGTTAAAGGCCGGCAGTGTATTTGCAACTCTGGTGTTGCGAATGTACTCATGAACATGTTCATGAGCAGCTGTGATCACTAACCATCGGATGAGCTGCTTGCTCGTTTGCCAACTATACTATGAACAAAAGAAAAATACAACGGCCTCATTTTTCTTAAGGATTCGTTAAATTTAGTTTTAAGATAGTAACTCAAACAAAACACGTTGACCTTACAGTTATCACGTCATACGTGTTTAAATGTAATATCATTAACATAACCGTAGACCAGTACAGTCTGGTGTGTAATAGCGGTCTTTTATATTCCTACATTTACAAATAAAAATGGAAACAACTAGCACAGGCCACGACGATAAAGAAAGATTAAAAAGATCGTACCACGATGTTGGAAATCAAATTATGCTACGTGTGCTATTCGACAATCTTCGGGCACGCTTTTTAAGTTCTTTCTATTGTGTCGTTAATAAAACGCTTTAGTGCGACGGTTCAATCGATAAAGAAAAAATATCTAGCATCAATGAGCTTAAAATACGGATAGTTCTTAAATTATTATATTTTATGTAACAAATATACGGTTATTAAAAGAAATAATTGGTTAATATTAAGAGTAACGGGTGAAAGCATAGAGCAGCAACACATAAAAGTAACGAGAGATGTTACAAAAAAAAAACCGTCTGCTTACCATTAGCAAGCGAACTATACTAATAAGTTGTTCGGAAGTGCAACCACAAAAACTACATCTTCATTCGGACGATAATGGCGTCTAAGAAAATAACTAAGACGGTCGCTTTGACGCATGAGTAATAATGATATTGAATGTGAAAAAATCATTTTATAATGATTCGGATAGCGGCGCGCATCCGGCCACGAATAGATCCATATGTCGTGGTATAACACCTCGCTATCCATCGTCGAGCAATTGTTAACTGAATGCCATGTCATGTCATCTACACGATCAAATATATAGACATTTATATGATAAACTATTAGATACTTATTTATTATAGCATTTTAAACTCCATCTTGGAATTGTCATTTCTTTGTTCTACTAAAATATAAGTTGAAATATTAATTTAATGTTCCTTTAGTTTTTATAAATGCTATTTACCCTTAATCCAAAAATAGTAAATTAATTTACCTCGAATGAATATCAAAGAGATAGAACATAAATATATAAACTTTTACAAAAAAATATTATTAAAATTTTTTAAAATACGACAACTATTTTCAATTCACAAATAATACGTGCATCTTAAGTAAAGTAGCGTTACATAAATGTAGTCATAAATTATCAGGGACCGGAGTTAAAGAAATTTTAATGAGTATATATCGCGTGACATGTTTGTCCGTCCGTCCTAATGAAGTCCATTTGATGTTTAATGATAGCAATTTGGAAGCGCCAGCCACAAATCACTTTAAGTTCTGACCGCAGATGATGTTAAACATTCATGCATTTCCAAGAATTTACATTGTTAATCTTGCAAACACTAATATTCGTAAAAAGCAAACATACGGTATTGATTGTTTTTACCTAGTACTATACATATATTTATATGAGTTAATGAAAAAAGAGAAAATGGTAGAAAAAAAGGGACTTAAGTTATCTAGCGGTAAAATTTACCTCTGGAACATCTGCAACTATCGTCAGATATCATCTAGCTGTATGCTGAATTATATCCACGAACATAGAAGTGGATTTTTTTAAGACTATGAATCATGTGATCGAAACCGGTTCTTGCAATTTTTTCTTTATTATATGATATAACACAAGTGATGAGAAATCTATTATATCATGTAACTACACATGGTCTAAACAAGTTCAATGCTGCTATATCACCATCATAAATTCTATTTCTTTTAGCAATTTTCTGTGTACATTGGTCTCAAAACTATTCCTTTTGAGTTAGCTTTTAGTTATTCTTTAAGTGCGAAAGCGAGCAATGTTTGATTAGAAAAACATATTTACGTTAGACTCTATTATAACTTTAGTTACATTTTATACTTTAATTAAAATAAGTTTGTAAAATAAATAATTTTATCAATGTTGAAAATTCAATGAGATACTTGTCTCTCGCTTCTTTCGCGACATTTCACATCAAATATGTCAAAAGAAATATCCTCTCAAACATTTTGATGTAATAAGAGTTTTATAATAATAGCTGAACACGAATTATGAAGATAAATCAGTTAAATACTCAATAATTTCTGATAATTATTTTCCTTTACTTCTCTGATGCGCAAATCTATTCATTGAACGTTTTTTTCACATAACCCACATTAGTGTGTTGTTCTCATGTTTAAAACAAATATAATATTATTTATGAAACGGAATTAATTGTGAAAGCATTTTATATAAAATTGTAATTTACTGTAATTATTTTTCCAGCATATTTACACGATGTTAATATGGAATAATTGCGACATTTCTAAGATTAGGAAGATTCTCAACTCGGGTATAATTACCCGGAAAAATAACTTTTACTATGTAAGAACCTTGGTATTTAGGTATGGAGACCCCGAGTTAATTCATAATTGCATCTGAAGTTCTAGAAATAAGGACTATTTTACAGTAAAGGAAAGGGGTCTATTTGCTATACGGATACACTGCCGAGCTTTTTCTATATTTCTAATTAGCTCGACAGAATCCCTTAATTGGATACAAGGACAATTTTTTTACATCAAGCGACGTTAACTTAATTCTAAAAAATATGCCAGTACAAACCTCTAACTTTTATTGTTTCTCATTTTTTAAAGTAAAAGCAATTTTTTGTTTTGTCCATTTCATAACAAATTACTATATATTAAATATGAACACCAAATGTATACATATAGAAACTAATTCATTACGTTCTCTTATCATGATTACGAGAGGCCTACAAGGTCTGGTGTATTATGAAAATGAATTCTCTTATTAATGATAAATTAATGTAAGATGTCTTTATAAAGCGGTTATAATTTATTCTTATTTTCAAAAGGGGATTTTCTATTAAAACATAATGATAATCCATTCTGAACTATGTAATATGCTTATTAAGTTACTATAATCTGATCACAAAAATTGATTATAACACTTACAGTGTCTCCATATATTCACAGATTTATGTATTATTATAGTACTACATAGTGCACAGTTCACCTGTAGGTAAGTGATTTCCATAGCCCTGTGATCCACTGCCGTCGTATAAAGTGAATTAAAGGGGTCTTCGGATTCGCGGGCGGTCAGAATGGGGACTCCGATCGTGCACTAAAGTGATGGATGGCACCATGGAGAGGTGCCGGGTTGCCATGGCGCAAGGGCTGCTAGCTGGCTATTTCTAATAATAATAATATAATTTCCGTTTTCTTACCAGATGAAGTACTAACTTGCGAAGCGATCGTACCCCGTCAAGCGACCTATTCGTGCTACAACCAGTTTGAGTTTGCGGCTTATCTCTACCTGGTATAAGCTTTATTATACATATGTCACACATATATATATATATATATATATATATTATATATATATAAATATATATATATATATATATTATATATATATAAATATATATATATATATATTTATATATGCGACTTAGTTATATAGTTATCAGTATTTAGTCCAATATTTACGAGCAACAGCGTGTTGGGTCGTAGTCGAGCACTAATTTATGTTTATCCAATTACCCTGGTGGAAATCGTTCAGAAGGACACATATTGATTCCTTTGATTAAAAACAAGCATGATTGAATGAGCTCCCCCAATCATTGCTGATAATTATGTATTTATTTTAATTGACTTCATTGCGAAGGAGGTTATGACTGAGATAAGGTGAAGGAATCTCTTACGACGCCACCACAGCATACGTTTAAATACCACAATCAACACTCATTTCTCATGCTCATAAAATGTTTTATCCGTAAAAATTTTACAGCTTCCTTTTTATGTAGCCTTTTAACAGAGATTTGATAATGTTGATTGATTGAAATATCACATTATTCTTTAATTAACAACATTACCTTAGCAAAAATATTTATCAGCATTGACAGTTCATCGTCAAACTTATTCAAAACATTCGCGCGTAATTAATTTTTACGAGACACTTTTAGAAAAATAAATGCTAGTATATAAACTAACAAATCATATATAATTAATATCAATAAAACTAATATTTAACCCTTGAAAAATGAAGAATACCTTATGAATAAATAAAATTTATTTCCATATGTCATAAAAAATATCCTGGTAATAAATTATTTGATTATTTATACAATCCAAGTAATATTTCCAAACCACCAGTGTAAAGGAATCTTTCGAAGTTGAGTGGGAAGAGCGTTCCAGAGTCATATAAATGAAAATAATTAGACATAAAGCTGGTTTAGAGAAAGCGATTACGATAATAGTGATCGGCTTCTTATCTTAATTTAATAAGAGAAACTTAGAAAGAAAGATTATAGTCAGAGCGGAGGTGAAGAGAGTGGGCTTAATATAAATTTTGATTTGAGTGGCTGGTTCTAAAAGGATGGAAAATAAGGTACGAAATATATCTGAATAATTACGTTCGTACTAGTTTTTATGAGACCTTTTTTATAACTTTTGTACATTTTATGATTCAAAAGTATTTTGTTTTTTCTAACTAATAGTATATAATTTACACAAAAAATACGTTTGAGCACTTACTAATAACTTCCACAACAATTTCTTGGTCCATCGTTCAACTTCTAAATTAATGAATACGTGATGGAGCCGAACTAAATCTAGAAGATTTTATATATAATTAATGGAGATGAGGCATTTTTATTTTAGCCCTAGGAATCACAAAATTAGGAAATCGATAAACTTAAATAATATATATTATATGTATTTTATGTCATCCTTACCTCCATATAAAACAATAAGTAATAAATCATAGTAAGGGCTAATTGTACTTCAAGACAGTTAACAAGACACATTCCGAGAGCACAGATGCGTCCCAAACGACGCGTAAACGATTTCATAGCGAGAAATTTCACGGGAGTGCTTCATGGTAATGATATTGCGAAGCGTGACTGACTAGTCTCGAGTCCCAATACCGTACAACGACCAGGCTGGTAAGGATATGCTAGAGGGCAATTCTTGTTCCATAAATTGTTTCATTGTTATATTTTACACGAATCTTTTAAAAAACTATTAATAAAAATATAATAACTATAGTTTTCATTTAGCCCAAATGAAATATACAAAGTTGTTATGTTTGATAATTTAAATAAGGCTTAGCAAGGTTTAGTGAACGTGTATTGGATGACAAAAATACGCTACTTTTACATATATACTAACATATAACTTTATATAACGACATCTTCGACGATTGACGTGACCTATCCGAGAAAGGTAGTCTCAAGCGATCTCTGAACTTGTTGTATATGATCGCCAGAAATGAAATGTCATCGTCACTAAACTGATTGCAGGCCAAAACCTGAAAGCACATTTAGTCAAATAATGTCTATATAATAAATCGCAGAAAGGCAGTACCTACCGTCTTCGATATCCCTAAAATAACGAAGTAATAAATAAGAATTATCAGAACATCTATTTAATTAAATAGAATTCCTCTAATGGATTTCCCTCATTGTGTTAAAAGCATTGCCATATTGAGCAAAATTTCCAATGCCGCCATAGAAGCGGTTGAATGTATAAGTAAGAGTCACGACACACCTTCCGGGTCCTCGTGAAGCTAGCATCCTGCGCCAACATCGGTCAGCGACCGACCTTTAAGTGTACTGTGGGAGCGAAATGTTTAACATTGTAGGGAGATACGAGAGTATGAATAATACATTTCATAGCTGATTTATAGCACTAAACTTGAGTAAGAATTCTAAAACATATATTTTTTCATGACCTCATATACTCGTAGTCGCAAATATTTTTAAGTAGTATATATATATGTATATATAGGAAAATAAAGTACAACTCCAATAAAATATTAAATGTTTAATTAACCTGTTTAATCATCTTATAGAACATTGTTTGACAAACAATATATTAATGTTAATGGTGTCTGGTGACATATTGTTCAGAATTTCGCATAAAGCATTCCACTTTTCATCTCGTGAGGATGGGCCACGATTACGGACGTTCCTATCGAGCTCTTCCCACAAAAGTTCAATGGGATTGAGATCCGGGCTCTAAGGAGGCCAAACCATGTTTTATAACACCCCTTTGGCCTCTTTCTCTTCTAAATATCCTCTACATAATTTTGCTATGCTTTGGATCATTGGATCTTGTTGGAAAATGAATCCATCTCCAATTAATCGCAACCCGGAAGAAACGTCATTTTATTCTAAAATTGTTTTGTACTGTTCCTTTTTCAAAATTCCTTGAATTTTAATCAAATCGGCAGTTCCTTGGCTAGAGAAGCAACTCCAAACCATAATTGAGCCACCACCATGCTTGATTGTTGGGACTACACAATCTGACATCATCTTTTCTTGGGCACTGCGTCGAACGTAAATTATAAGTTTTGAACCGAATAGTTCAATCTTGGATTCATCGGTCCAAAGCACTTTTTTAAAATCTTCTTCAGTCCAATCTCGATGGGCAAGAGCCCACTACATCCGTTTTTTCTTGTTTTGCGGCCTTAGCAGAGGTTTTCGAACGGCAACGTGACCATACAACTTCGCATCTCTGACTAGCCTTTTTACTGTAGTCTTTTTAGTGTAGTAGAGTAGTAATGATAAAAGTTTAACTCGGGTTTTGTTTACTTTATCGCGAATTTCTGGTGCTGTAAGCGTCTATTTCGACATCTTCACTGTAGAAACCACAAGTTTAGACTTATTGAGATTGTTTGTGAACAAACCCAAGTAAATTTGGTTAATAATAAGCCAGAAACACGTGTTTTCAGGAGCTAAATAATCCTAATTATTGACCAATACGTAATAAAAGCAAAGTATTTATTAATGAGGACATTATAAAAATATTACCACGACTCTACCACCTGACTCTAGCGCAGCGTTTTTCGGTGTTTGAAAACAATTTGTCCAATTACTTGAAAGTAAACAAAAGAATGACTTCTTTAAATATTCGATACTAACAATAGAATATGCAGATGTGCATTTCCTTTATTTATCTTATAGGATTTTATTACAATTGATGGATAATTATGTTTTTTATGTGCGGTCTTAAATTTTTGGCTGGCAGGGTATATGTATATCAATGTGTAATTATGTGCAAATGTGTAATTAATAGATTAGAAAATAATTTATTTATATTTGCGCTACGAAACTCACGTGGGATTTTCATAATAACAAGATTAATATATCAATTGTTATATTGTTGTTATATTAGCGGAACTGTCACACTTTCTCTATTTTAAAATATTTATGATGCAATCAAAGCGCCTACGCTCTAGCATATAAATCTTGAATAGCATCAAGTCCCTCCTTTATTTGTATTTTTTATTGATGTTATGCAATTTTGATGTCCCATTGCTTTCAAAGCTTTAAAAATACTACGTGCCACGTTCATTTCTTTGTAATCACTATATCATTTTAAACTCATTGGTATATTAAGATATGTTTGTAATATATCCCAGGACGACTGTTTGGAAAGTCGGGATGGAACGGGATTCGAGAATTTTACGAATTTTCTATGTTTATTAATTTTATGAATCCAAAAACTACAGAAAAGCATTTAATCGATTTCTGGTTTAGGAGTGTAGTTGCCATCTTAAACACTAAGATATGTTTATGCTAAAACCTCAGAGTGCAAAGGAAGATAGCAAATTTCCCTAAAGAAGTCCTAGATGAAATTTATTTTTAAAATATTTTTTTTATAAGCCAATTGTTATTATTAATAATTATTAAATATTTATATATTATTAAATAAAAACCAAGCATTGACACTGATGTCAGAAAGTAAATCGACATAACGCTGAACGAATAATATTTCTACTTAACTATATTTTTATTTCTGGTATTTTATCGTGGTCAACATTGAGTAATTAAAAACAAAGGTATAATAAAATGGATTGTAAAATACGATGAGACGATAATTTGTTAAGGTCGAGAGCCTTGCTCACTGATATTGGCTTACTTGTAAACTACGCGCAATTTGCCTGCAGCATCCTAAACTAGCTCTTATTTATAAACATTTTCCGCTCTTTTGTATATCTCTTCCTTTGTTCCTTGTAAGTTATTAATACCCGTGCCTAATATTTATGTATAAACACATTTATAAAATCATGTTTTTAACTAGAGAGATTGGACAATGTAAAAATTAATTTTAACATGCAATACTTATTAAATATGGAAACACATTGAAAGCATATTTTCTGATATCCTATTAATTAAAATGGAATTGTAATTAATTCTTGTTTAGCTAAATTATTTGTAAAATTCTAGTTTTTTCAAAATTCTTTTTAAAAAACTAGGAAAATTGGCCGTTTGGCTATTTCATAGATTATAACGTATCTCTGGCATAGACACTGGGAAAATTAAATTAACCAAATGAAACATCTTTAATCTATAGATAACTTACTTATTGAATGATTAAATATTACTAGACCTGTTCGGAAAAAGAAAGTCACAGACCTGAGAAGAGCGAGCAAACGAAACTCGGCTGTTCCGTTTCTCAGAAAATATATGTTTACAAAATATGCTTTTGGAAAAAAACTTTTTGTTATATAAACAATAACCAATGAATAGCCAACAAGACTTCCTTTAAATGAAAATGAATTTATGATACTTTTTTTCAATGGATTAAAATAAAATTTACTATGAAATATATATATTTTGTAAATCTATAAATCTTTAAGTAGCGCATATAGCAACAATATAACGGGAACGTGCAGTGGGCACGTAGGCACGGTATCGGCAGACCGTCAAATTAAATGTGGAGCAGCCATTGTCTGTGAACGTCTTTTCTATACTACAACTGTTAAATCATTCCTTTTGCTCGCCACAAAAAGCAATACAACTCGGATATTGTACGACCATGAAACGCCATTCCTTAGATTCTATCTTTCTTTGTATGCCATTTAGATTTGTAGATATGTTTATCTGGATTGAGTATTGAAGGGATCTGTTGTTACAACAATTTGATCAACGAAAGAAATTCTGTCAGCTTTATGATGTGTTCTCTTCTATGGCGTGTGAAACTTGTATCTGTGGACTCCCAGAATTTTGTAAATGTTGAGGACATCTGGTGGGAAGTAATCCTACAATTACAATTTTCAATACCATGTTTTCACTAGAGAATCTATAGTCACCTTTGTTCAGTGAAGTACGCGTTTTGATAGTTGTCGGTATTTCTATAACGTCTTAATGTTTTTGATATCACCTATTTATTAAAAACAATCAAGACAATGAACTAATGGTTTTCGAGGACGTGTCAAATGTGTCTTCTTCATAGATTTTTTTATGCGTATATGAGAGCGGATACCGATAAATTGTACGGTTAAAATAATGACGATCACATGGTCTTGCGATCAGAATACGCAAGTATATACTGGGCGGTTGAAATTATTATCATCATTGGTTACTGCTGGAGATAAACTTTAACAACAGATAGCAATTTATATCATCTGAACTAGGTGTTACTCTAATTCCAAACGACACCATCACCATATGATGAAGCGCTGTCATAATGATCCTACTAATCGAAGCCTATTCTGCTATAACCACTCCGCGTATATTAAAATCACAATTGCAATTTCTTACTAGAAAGGAATGGTGACAAGCAAGCACACTGTTTACCTGTCACTTAGCGATCACTGCGAACCATACGTAGCAGAGCAGCATACCACATATAGTATTCCCGTATTTACATGTGTTACATAAAACAGTATTACAAAGAAGTGAATAACACTCGTACTGAAACCATTGAAACAAAAATACACATCGTAAATAGCTTTAGGTTTGAAACTGGCTTTAAATAAAAAAAATATGCGATTATCGTCAAGGTATTCTGAGCCGCAGGTTAAATAGATCGGAGCAATCGTAGCAGGACCACGGCCTCACATAATATCCATCGCGAAATAGCCGCACTACTACGGTTATATTTCGTATGTTAGGTTTATGGATCCGCAGATATGATAACGAGGTATTCCATCTCATTCCTCATGGTTGTCAACGCATGTGGATCTAGAATATAAGTAGATGATGAGTGTAGGTCTGTATATGGGCCTCGGTAATCACTTACGATCAGTTGAATGTAAGAGTGAAGAGTTCTATATATACCTATATAAAACTAAGTAGCTCAGTATAGGAAACACTAGAATATGGTTTAATTTATCACAGTTAGCAGCACTCGAGAGCTGGTACCCCATTATGTAAGTACACTATTATAGGATATTAACCAAAACAGGTACATGAGCCTGAGTGCGTCGTAAAGAAACTGTAGTTAATTAGATACGCTCGTATTTAGGTTACTTATTACATCTTCCGGAAAGTGGTCCCGGTTAGTTAATACAGTCTAATGTATAAATAAATTTATATAAAAAAAAACAATGTTATATCATTGTGTAAATAAAGTGTGTCTTTAGCTTCAATTTTACTATGGCGAAATGTTAGTGAACAAATAGTATTATTTTAATAGTTCAGCTTACTTAACTGAATATACAACATGGATTTTTTAGATTAATTGGAATCTTTTAAAATATGTACTTCAGATTTTATTTTGGCCGTAACATTAATACAGAAACCTTTGTAGGTAAACCCTATGTCTTTACCTAACACCGGTATTATTTATTTTCCGACATGTACTAAATCTATAAAGAAAATTGAACTGACAAATGGCCAGCACTTAGACATTATATGTTATTATAAACACATATACACTGCAATACTTTTTCCTACAATCAGAGTCAAAATGAAATATATACATTAACGGCGTAGTATATTTTTAAAACAAAAACATATAATTTTATAACAAAAAGATTAAGCTATTAACTAAAGGTATAGAATTTTAAACCGTAAAAATATAATTTTAACATTGTATACCATACTGACGATGAACGTCAGAGGTAACGTGCAATCAGGGACATAATTGCCATGTTTAGGACGATAAGTGGTTCTTGTAATAGTGATCATATAATTTAAACAACAATTATTTATAAAAATTAAGACGTTTTTCTAATGATAAATCGTTTCTGTACAATTAAATCAACGCTTTAGGCTTTATGTAATCGAATCACTTTATCGTAACTTCACTGCTATACTTGAAGTAATTATGTAACGTAAATTACACAAAACCTGTAATATGTCTATCTAGCTAGCTTATGACCTAGTTAGGGTCAGGGTTATAAAAATAACTATGATAACCATGCCTATATATTCTTGCATGTGATCATCAGACAAAGACCCAGTAAATCGTTTCACACCACGTTCATAATGTCTTAGAGCTTGACTTTTTCGGTATGATTTTAAAAATAAATTGCTGGGACTTTCAATACGTTCTTTCTTTTGAGCACTCTCTTTTATTTCATGGTATACTAATAACATGGGTTCAATCGGCGATGCCTAAAATTGCAATTGCAAATGAAATTGATACATGCAATTTAAAGATAGGCGCTAAATTATAACGTACTAGGCGGTGAAGGGAAACAACAGGATGAAAGCTGCATATTGAAGAAATAAATATTTCGTATATATCAGTAGTATCATTATAAATATGCTGTGCTTTACTTTTTACTTTATATAATATATGACAACAAGATTTATATAGAAAACAATTACGGAATATCCATTACTGATAATTTGGAAATCAATTTGGAGACAGGATCTAAAGTAACACGTGCCTTACTGTGATTAGTACATAGACTACAATAAAAATCATAATTTTTAATGTTTACGCGAATGATGCACATTTTGTTCAAAATAAATTTACGAATTTCATCGTATTAGATTTAATCTCTTTATAGGTGTTGCCAGAATTTAAGAGAACATTTTAAATATTCGATTGAAAAAGGAACTAATAATAAACTGAGACTCATAAGATAATCATCGTTATCAATATTTTTTTATCATCATCTAAGCACATAAGCTCTTTCTTAACTTATGAGTCCTCCAAATATTATCACAATGCTCCTTAGTAAGCTGCACCAAATGATAGTCCATTACCTTGCGCTGGACGCCATTCCATTGAGTCTGATATTAGGTATGTTCTTAAACCTTTGTTACTTTTGATACGAAAGTATTCATTCTTCCTAATTCGAGTTTCAATTTATAGCTACTATACTAACTTCAATGGCAGACATAAAAAATATTCAATAAAATCTATATAATAACTTTAACATGGTTGATGAAAATCAGATACTCAATAAAAATAACATAAAAATTCATCGAGACTAAATTCGTTTCGAGCTTAATAGAATTCATAACAGTAAATATTTTCTTTCGTTTTTGGTTGGTCAATTTTACAATTTAACTAGTTTCCAACAATTTTTACGTGCTACAAAGAAAGTATGTTATTGCTAGACCACAAAATCTAATCAAGGAAACAAATTATTTTTGTACTATACTTACTTAGACCGCGACCACCTCAGAGTTGAACTTCGATCAGAAAATATAACAGAACATGAACCCATTTTGTCTTCGTCCGTTAGGCAGGTCAGTCAGTAGAACTTTCAAATGGTAAATGAATTTTTAAAATAATTCTGGTATTACTATTCACATATAAACAATGGAATTTATAGCGAATTGGATATTTTTTTTTATTTATTATTTTTAAATTTTTATATGTATTTTTTTTTATATTAAAATTACAATTTTTGTACACAGCTTTGTTTAGATAATATTTGCTATTTATCTCAGTTTGAAAGTTGAGATCTTAATTACAATCATCCTGATATCTTATCTTTACCCGTTTAATAGTTTGCCAGAGTATAGGTAACAAATAATTAAACAAAAATTGTGAAAATCGTGTAAGTTAACTGTCACTAAATATTGGATTCTTAATCGATCGATCTTACTCATACATAATTAATAATAGTTACGTTTTTAAAAAATTCTCCTTATAATGACACTATTTTTTAAAAAGTAACTGGGAAAAATATTACTTAATGGAGTTATAGTTTTATTATATTAAATACAACAAAATATTAATTAAATGTAAATACAAGATATAATAATGAAATAATATAATGACAATTTTATTTCTTCCATGTTACCGTTCTTTTCGGTATGACAGCAGGAGTCACAGTCAAAAGTAAAATACAGAGAGAGTCGGTGAACGGTATCGGAATGATTCAGTGGACGGAGACGCCATAAAACTATTTTTTCGTGCTAGTGAAAGTTTGGACGAGTTCCCGTGGTAGTGACGGGCCTGTCAAGCGAGCACATGCCTACATATAATGGGATTTAACGAATTGGGTGGTGCATACTAAGAAGTGCCTTTTCTATGGCTATAGCTATTTCTGGCACGAACTCTTGCATTTTCTTTGACCTAAAAACTTTATTTACTACATATGTAATCGCTATATTATATATAGCATTATTTGAAGGGTTATTTGTTTCAAACAAAAACCTTGTTCCGTCAAACTTTGGTCAAAAACTAAGGTTCAAAGCTGGCTTAAATTACATACAATTTGTACATCAACGGTTTAGTAAAAAAATAAACGTAAGGTATTAAAGCCATTCGATTAATAAAAATCATGAAAAAATTCAAATTTAATTTATATTAATATTTGTTTAATTATTTTTTAATTTAAAATACACATTTATAAATTGAACATTGAAAAACAATACTGTATTTTAATAAATTATTTTTATAGTGCATAAATTATAATAACAATTATTTAGATTACACAATATTTTTTATAAAGTTAAATTAAATAAAATAACCACAAATACTTCCATAAATAATTATGTTTGAATAATTTAAGGATAAGTAAAATATAAAACCAAAATACTTTAAAATCATAGATAATTATAATTCTAAAAATATTTTCTTTAAATAAATTTAGAATTATTATATAACTTATAATATATAATAACTTATTATATATTATTAGTTATATATAATAATATACTAAGTTGTAATTATAAATAAATTATTTAAAATATAAAAGTAGGCTATGGAATGGCAGTAAATACATCTATAAGTCAAAATAGACTCTTCTAGTGGGAGATCTTAACGCCAAAGAAGACTCGGCTAAAGATAACCGGAAGGAGATAATTAATTCCAATGCATGTAAAGGCTACACATACAAAATATGCGAAAATTATCCCACTGGGGAACTGAACAGACGACATTAACTATTCGGGCATTAGAACGCAACAAAATAGACGTTTTCGAAATGTAATGTTTAAGACGGATGGCTTGTGTACCATGCCCAAAAGGACCAACAACCTCCTAGAATCAACGCCATATTAGTTTTATTCTCTCAACAATCCATTACCAATGGATCCTCAGTTACTTTGGTCCCATAGCCCTGCTAATTTTGAAAAGCTGGTTGTGGTTCCACCTTGCCAGGTGAAAAAAGATCCCGCGGCCGATCACCCAGCCGTTGTGTGTGACTACGTAATCACCCGTATTGGTATCCCTGTAACGATCGCCCTCAGGGAAACTGTATAAGTTCACCATCAATTATCATATAGTAGTGATTCTAGAAGTTAAATTAATTAGAAATAAATAAAATCCTTTGATATCTGCCTGAATATATAAATAAAAGAAATTAGCACAAAACTTACGGTCTGTTAGGTGATTGAACGCTGTGACATCATCGATGAGTCGCCCTTGCATGCGACGCAGCTTTGTGCTTAAATCACGAGTGTGCAGGAATAGGAACAGAGTACAGGATACTGCAACCAACGCCACCAGCTCGCTGGTTCTGAAACAATGTCTTTAATATTAATTATGAATTAAATTGAGTTCAAAAACTTGGTGTTTTCAATTATATATACATATAGACATTGCTCTTTGTTCTTGTTCGCATAGGTGCGGATTAGATCTATGCTCTTGGTTTAGTATACCAACTGAAACTGATATTGTGTTCACTGAACTTATAAAATTCATGGTTATTAATAATAGGCACGTTTGTAGACGGCGATCGTTTTACAAAAAGCCGGCGTACATCACAAGCGTTCGTTTTTGCGGGACGGAAATTGTCTCACACATTCATAGAAACGTATTTTTGTTTTATTATTCATTGCAGCATTTAGTATTAATTCAGAGTAAAATTAAATTCAATTATTCAATAAATATAATCGATTAATATATAATATCCTGTTATAAATAAAACAGAAAGTTCTAAAATAAATATAATCCATTGAGAACTTTTATGTAGCACAGTCAAGTTGCAGCTTTACATACTTTCTAGGTTTAGTTGGTGAAAATTACTCATTATTCAGCGAATTGTTTGCGCGTTTAGAACTCTTACTTAAATGCAAAAAAAAATTAACCCGTTATTCGAAAGCCTGCATTTGGTACTTTCAACAAGCTCGAAATGTAACATGCAACAAAAAGCTTTCACGTATGTTTCATAACTACCGTCCAACTGTTAAACGAGCAAAGGTGCAAAGAGCGTGTAATTAAACATTTCAACGGACTCTTATAAAAATACATTCACTACTAAAGTTTACGCATGGTTATGACAATATCTTTAGAGTTTGATGTTACTAAAACAAAGATTATTTTGCTATCCAATAATCTTTGTGTGAAATACATTACAATGATACGCACAAGTAAGTTTACATTTTCTTAAACGACTTACAGAAAGTATAGAAGTAATTTGATGCACTTCCAGAGATCAACCTTCACAGAGATGCAAAGATAATAATCATCGTCACCAAGTCTGCCCATCATTAATCTAGTACCGAAAATGGGTTTCTCCCATAGAAATTCATATCT
The DNA here is from genome assembly GCA_029286865.1 of Teinopalpus imperialis. Taxonomy (NCBI): domain Eukaryota; kingdom Metazoa; phylum Arthropoda; class Insecta; order Lepidoptera; family Papilionidae; genus Teinopalpus; species Teinopalpus imperialis. The sequence continues at coordinate 2,369,052 of JAGSMU010000009.1, forward strand.
TGAAACCACTAGCGAATTCCTAGTTCAAATTTCCGCATCTTTGTCAATGTTCGTCCTTATTTTATAACTAAACTGTAAATTAAAAAGAAAAGTACACTATAAAGTAAACAGAAAATGAAAATTTAAAAATTTCACTTTTAAAATTTCCTGTTGTAATTTTATATATGTATAAATGGGATATTGTTTGTGTAATATTTTTAACAAAATCATACAGTAGATACGTATGTTATATATATGACCACAGTGTACACAACTTTTTTTTACAAAACTAATATTAATTTATGCTATCAATAAATAAAGAGAGCAAACGCTTTGTAATTATAGAAAAAAATGCTAGATAGCAATGGGGTGTGTTCCGTATAAAAAAAACATTATTTCTTTTTAAAACTTAGCAAAATCAACATGAATTATATCAACATTACCTACGTCTACGAGCTTGTTAAGCTATGGATAAAATATCAGAGAGATACACACTTGGACCCGAAAAACAACAATATACGTTACAGACCCTTTGGGCCCGGCTGACAATCGACTCTTCGAGCAATACCTAGCAATCTAACCACTAAACCACGCAGATGTTGAATACTCATTTAACATTTAAATGCTCCAGTGACGAGAGAACTCAATTCATCTTTCAAAGTTTACGATAACGTAACGTAACCCACGAGTGTTGTATTATATATCAAATTCAAGTTATTCTCCATCCTCATCAGGATTACATAAGTGATGTACTGTTACCAATATTACATAAGATTCGCTTTTACAAATTATCATCGGTGTTTGGTTACGTTCCTCATTTGAATAAATAACGTGTGTAAGCTTCGACGCATTTGTAAGCTTCACTTTCGTAATGCTTACCCCGTTATTTTGAGACGTAGAAAAATTAATAAATCGCAGCTCTTCTATCATTATACATGATGCATGTTAAATAATTTGCGTAATTTGTTTTAAATTAATTGAATTTGTTAAAAATAATAATACAGATAATGAAATGAACTGAAATTGTGCACTACGTTATTACTATAAAACTCTATAATAAATAAATAAATCATAAATAAATCTTTATTTGCAAGGATATGGTTTACAATAAGATGTTCATATAGTTAGAGTTTCACATATTCTGCTTAAAAGCGTGCAAATCTTATAACTTGTACCTAATGTTACAATTATCTATTACAATTATATAGACATAAGCTCGTTTCACACATACTACTACAATACCAACATTTCATTTTTATAAAACATATTATTTTTATTTTTCATTTATATAATCATTTGTATTATAATACATTTTTGAAATAAGCCAGGTATATAATTCGTTTTGAATACCCTGTTAGATCTATAATGTGCTTTGGAAGTCTATTAAATATTGACACTGCCATACAATATGCATTACTACTACAGAGCTTTATCCGCTGTCTTGGTATGCAGAGTTTATTTGGATGTCTAGAACTTTTAGTGGCTATTTCACTTTTTTTGTTAAAATACATTTTTAAATACAAACATGCACATGTCAATTATATATTGGCATGGAAATGGAAGTATATTATATTTTTTAAATAATCGTTTACAACTATCTAGGAGGTTGGCTCCACATATAGCTCTGATGCTTTTTTTTGGGCACGAAAAACATGAATAGAATCGACAGAATTTCCCCATATGGTTACACCATACTTGATTATGGAAGGTACGTATCCGTGATATGCAAATAGGGCTGCATCTATAGACACCGTTTCTGCTATATTTCCGAGTACATATACAATTTTTTCCATTTTTAAACACAAACTATGCACGTGCTCTTTCCAAGTACATTGTTGGTGTATAATTATACCCAGAAACTTAGTGGAGTATACTAAGTGTCTAATACGAATAATTAGTGAACAACTCAAACAAACAAAAAACTTTTGATGGTTTAATTAGACAAAGTAAAAAGTGCTAAAAGAAAGCGACATAAGAATATATAAAGATAGAAAAACATTATTTTCAAAATTTTTAACAATAGGTATTGTTGTAAAGGATTCACCGGTGAGATATTGCACCATTAGCGCCGTCCGCCGTCTACTTCGCAGGATATGAATGTTATCAAGATCTCCGCGGTCCGCCATTTCTAACATTTGAATGGGATACAGTTATTGTGTCCAGCCGGAATCGTGCTGTATATTCCTAACAATACATAAGTCTGTATAACATCAATTAAGAAAGCTCCGCGAGGACATATATAAGACATTTCCTGGTTATAATACGATAAAGTCCATTATTATCACTTACTTTTTTTATTACATTGAGAGTAGCAAACGAGCACACAGTTCACCTGATGTCAAATGATTCATGTGCCCCATGACATCTACATTCATCCTTGACAACGAATCATAATGCATATGCGTTGTTACCCTTGAGGACTGAGATGGAATGTTTCGTCACCCGTAAAATAATAATCTCCGGATACCTACACCCACCAGACGAAACACAGCAGCATTATGCTGCTATTTAACGCTGATGTTCTGTGAGGGCGTGGTCTTATCCCGGACGAGCTGACCCATTCATTCCGAAGCTAAAAACAAACTACAGTGTATTAAAAATAAATAAGACTTTTTTTTAAAGAGCGTATTGATCGTGCGTTACGGTGGCATAAGAAAGCCTTCCGTTAATAATCAATTAATATAACATACATAGAGTGTTATTTATATTTTTGTAAGCGTTGTATTCTATAAAATTTTATCGATACTTTACATCAAATTTTATGGAATAAAGCGTAAACTTAGAATGTACATGTACGTGTATACCACGCTTTATTGCATAATATAAACATTCCAATCACATGATACATAGAGAATAAGCGCGAGTGCATTTAATATATATACAATCATAATATATAATATACAAAGTCTGAAATATATAATAACCACGCGCATTATAACTGATATACTGTACACAAATACAGTAACCGCTATTCAGTTTTCAACTTGATCTTATTAGATTCCAAACATTGTTGAGTGAGCCCAAAGCCTTGGCAAAAACTGAATAATAGAATTATGTTCATCAAGTCAGTGAGATCAACTGGCCGATCGATGCACCACTAAGATTGTGAGGCCAATATCCTAGCCAGAAACCCATCATCGTTTGCACATATATTTAAAAAAAAAAATTATATAGTTGTAACTTCTTTGATGGCTAAATATCCTTGTTAATTGTATTTATGTTTAATGTTTCTTGTATGCTGTGAAGTTTCCTAATAAAGTAAATAAATACCACTTTAATATAAGGATGTATAAATAATCAAAATGAAGGTATGGTTAAAACATATACGTTTTGAATAGACATGTTTAGACAACATCGTAAGGTTTCGTAAAACGATATAACTTTATTTACAAGATTACTAACTTAAATTACTATGTTAAATACATCATATATATATATATATATATATATATATATATATATATATATATATATATATATATATATATATATATATATATATATATACAAGAAACAACAATTTTTTAAAAATTGATTATTCCAAACTACAAACCTATGCTCTAAGACAATTAAGCAATTCGATAGCCAGAGTAGTATGGCTACATTAGAAGTCTATAATTACCATTTTGCTACGCAGTCAATTAAATATATTTTCTTGAAAGCCTACAACGTGTAATGACTTTGAAGAAGCACTGCCAACATTACGTTTATTAAATAATGCTATAATTTCAAATACCTGCCTTCTACTTCAATATGGTCACTTTGTCCACAACACTACTTATAAGCGAGTAAAACGTGTATTTTTTACCACCACATTTATAAAGATAACTTAATAGTAAACTTTTCTACTTTGTTTTAGAACAGTTTCTGTATTGTTCATCCATTCTCCCAGAATAAATTGGTAAATAAATTTGTTAAATGTTAAAACTTATGTAAATTTATCAATCTGATATATTACCGTTTCTGACCCACTGCTGACTGATTTTCCGGCACTTTATTTGTATACGGCCTACGTAATTAGTATCTTGGAAATATTAAAACATACTAAAAAACATAGGTGCTCTGTTTCCGATAAAATAATTCAATTCAACTATGAATTTTAACTTTTTTTATAATATCAGAAAGAGCATACAGTTCATTGATAGTACGTGATTCTTATGCCTCGTATTTTTTTTATAATATCAGAAAGAGCATACAGTTCATTGATAGTAATTGATTCTTATGCCTAGTATTATATTTATAATATCAGAAAGAGCATACAGTTCATTGATAGTACGTGGTTCTTATGCCTCGTATTATTTTTATAACAACAGAAAGAGCATACAGTTCATTGATAGTACGTGATTGTTATTCCTCGTATTATTTTTATAATATCAGAAAGAGCATACAGTTCATTGATAGTACGTGATTCTTATGCCTCGTATTATTTTTATAATATCAGAAAGAGCATACAGTTCATTAATAGTACGTGATTGTTATTCCTGGTATTATTTTTATAATATGAGAAAGAGCATACAGTTCATTGATAATACGTGATTGTTATTCCTCGTTTTATTTTTATAATCAGAAAGAGCATGCAGTCCATTGATAGAACGTGATTCTTATGCCTCTTATTATCCATATTCTTCCCCGACAAGGAATTAAAATTTAGCCATGTTGTCACGCCGGGTTTCTATTTTACCATATGAAACACATGTAGAGCTAGGCTACTATTTCACTCAGATTTTCCATGAATGTGTGGTCTCCGATCAAGTAGGAGGCATGGCTCTACCAAGTAAGAAATGGTTAATTCATTTCTATAAATATACTCGTATTAAACTTATAAATAATCTAAGTTATGTTCAATACATTGGAATAAAAATATGTCTAATTATTATAAGTTATTAGTAGTTTACTGAATAAAGAAAGATGAAAGTACATCTTTCTTCTTAATCAGGAAGATGAAAGATGTACTTTACTTAATCATTTGAAATGGAAATGCTCCTATAGCTACAAGATACATAATTCTTATACAGACGAACGATCAGCTTAAAATATACTGCAAGTAAATTAGAATATCCTTCCATTAAATCGCAGTTGCAGCAAATTCTCACGCTGTCCATTCACACATTAAGGCTAAATTGTTCCTTTCCCTTTCAACTGACCGATTTAAATGTAAAAGTCCTTTCACCAAAGTAAACACGTATCGATAATTTAAGCAACATACGTAACTGCCACATTAAGTGTCAAAAAGTACAAAGAGAATAATATTGTATAACAAACTGTGTTATAGAAGATTGCAAAGAAACATCAATTACTGTTATTGTCCCAGTTATGCAATCAAAAATTAAACTGCTAAAAAGTTCATCACTAAACAATTTCTATCACTAAATCCATGTATTTAATATTTGATAATATGACTTATGATTTACAAGATGAGCACAGATAATCTTTGCACAGGAGCTTAACTTAATGAGTTTTCTTCCAACTAACCAGAGTAACAATGAGAGTTGGTATTACTTACTAAATAAAAATGATTAACATAAATTTACATAAATAATAAACACTATATTTACATAAATAATACAAATAAGATAAATGTATACGGGAAAAGTTAAAATTATATTTGACCTTAATACCATAAAAAATCATTAATATTAATAAAAAAAACTTTCGTTAATAAATATACGTTACGAACTGCAATAAGTATCATGTTGTAGGTTTAAAAGATTCTTGTAACAAGATATAAAATTGTGAAAGTGGAATGCGAAAGATCATAAAATTCCTCGCAAAAGGAATACATGTTGCACAGTTTTAACCGTGCATTTGATATTTTAATTTGATTGTCTATTGAGATTTTTTATACATCCTGAGAATAATACGGACAATAATGTAACTGAGACAATGACGGTATTACCTTGCAAAAATAAACAATGACAAGACCCAAGCACTAATCATAAATTTAAAGACAACAGTCACATATCTTACTGCCACAAAAATTTCAAAAATTTATGATTACAATTAATTCAGCAAAAGTTATTTATTTGATTTTAAAGAGTGTCTTAAGGCATTAATTCCGCCCTTTGTATACCTTTTTGTAAGATGTGACTAATAAAGTTTAAATAAATAAAAATATGCAACCTTAACACTTAGTTAAGTGTCGGTAAAAATATACTGTACATTCTGAAGCACAACGTAAAGATTAATAAAATACTTCAAGCCCAAGATGACGATAACGCCATTACAAAAGAAAGGTTAACAATTTGTTGCTGTTCGGATATCTAAAAGCTATCTCAGACAACACATATTTTAAAATAGAGTATTTATAAGTATTTAAACATAAAAACTGAGGATACAACCTTATTTTGTGATTTTACATTATATTTATACACCTACATATAGGGAGCAAAAATTTTGGCACACACCTGCTTGATGACTGATCACTCAGTAAAGACAGATGCAGGGTGAATAACAAGGCAAATGCCAGTATTCCAGTACCAAAAATAATAATTAGCATAGGATCAAACATTGACTTCCATTTGGAGGTGAAATTTTTGCCTAATGGCTCAGCACGTAGCCCCCTAGTGCGGTTGTCCACACATTAACATTGTTACAAATTGATTTCTGGTTTCCATTAATACCAACCATATGACATTACAATATCATTATAATACTTATGCAAAAAAAAATCTCAGATTCGAATTATAAAAAGGGACAGGTTACTTATGACAGTGTCTAGGCAAGGCTAATAAAAATTCAAACAGTAACAATTTCCTAACTCACAAATTAATAAACAGCAGCAGCTACATTAATAAATAATACTCGTGTTTAAAAAACGAAGATAAAATATAAATAATTTTTTGATTTTTGGAATTATGATTTCTAACCTGCCAGGTACCATATGCGAGTGTTCGTTAGCATAGTTTTATTGCAGCTTGGTGGGTTCAGTATAAATTTAATTATAGCGTTTTAGCACTACGGCTTAGATACAAATTAAGATACCTAAACACATCTTTTCATAAAAACTATCTTTAACGTAACGATATAATACAGGTTAATTGTTTAATAAAAGTTAAATTATTGTAGCAAGTAATATTTAAATTATTTTAAAGTAGTTTAATTAAAGATTTAGGTTAAATTTTAAATTGAGGTAGAGCTGTTATGTTATTTAGTCGTGAAGCAATAAAGAAATAATATAATTATTAATACTAGTAATCCAATAACAATCTACATTTAACACTAACCACATAATAGCTTGCTGTATTGGCTGCAAATTAAAACAGAACTTCGTTAAACCGAGAATATACTTTCAGTCATAAAATAAGTGTAAAACAAATATAATGCAGTTGTTATAAAAGCTAAAGTGGCTCGTGAAATCGTTATATTCATTTTATATGGTACGAGCAGCATCGGTGAAAGCAGACTATATACAGATAGGGGACATTAAGAATAAATAATTTCATTTAATCTATAAGATGTAAATCTGTAGTGCTACATTATGAAAAACAATTTAACATTTAAATCGTATCTAATTACGAATGTCTAGTGACTGCAAATCAAGGGTTAACCTAAATTGTTTGTGTATTTGTTTGCAATATTTCGTTGTTCATTTATTATATAAAAAAATAGAAAAAAATTAAGTGAGGCTCTTTTTACGAAACCAATTAATTAAGTGGTCTGTAATTGAATTGTAACGGATTGTTTATGCAGTTTTAAAATATCTTGAACTGAATGTTCTATAATTAAATCATAAATTTATTTAAATTTTATTTTATTCTTTTCAATTTAAAATCTTTGCAATTTAAAAAATAATATTATTTGAATTGCATTTTAACTTTAATAGTGGAGATAATTATATCAATTAAAGGTTAATAAAGTAATATTTTTTTCCACTCATTTCAATTTACGTAATTATTATTTAATCGGACTTTTTAATGAAAGGTTCACAAGGGTCACCTGGTGGTAAATGACGACAGCAACCCTTAAACACCTTCATACATCCTCAACAAAGATTCGAGAGGCACATGTGTTTTTATTCCTGAGTACTCCTGAGATGGAATGCTTCGCGACCTATAACTGTCTCCGGATAGGGATTCGAAGACACATTTTTTATCGTTGATAACTTTATAAGCGAATTGAGATATGATTAACAATTAGATACCAATTATGGATTAATTGTCTCGTGCGTCTCGTATAATAAATAAATACATCAATTATTGTTCCAGGTACTAAACAACAATATGTAGATTACTGGGTTAAATCATGACACTGATGTATTAGCAATTTTAATCGACAAATACTGCAAAAATGTTATGGTATCGTAAAAGATTACTCAATGGCAACGCGTTTAAAGTAGTTCACTATGTCATATTATCTACTAATGTACAATAAAGTCTACTTAAAATATTATATATAATACTTTTATTTAAAATTAATTGGTTTAGAGCGCAAGGAGTAAATTAAACTGACCTTGATATTCTTTAATTAATTCAATAAATCAAAGTAAAATATAAACAATTCACATAGCATAATTTTCTTGTGTATAAGTAATTATTAAAGGTTCTGTTTTTCAATAAAATAAACTTCAATCATTACATATTGGCAGAGTATTAACACATCGTATTTGTAATTTGTCACTATGGTGGCGTAAAAAGCTGTATCGGAAAAGCCAATATAAATTTGTGGCCTTGACAGATGACAAAATAACCATATCAAATATGCCAAATGTAATAGAAAATACCATGACTTGACGTCCAATAATCTAAAGTACACGGCGACTGGTCGAAGCAAGGGGATTGCGATAAGTTTCCGCCATCAGTCGTACGCTGAAACCTCAAGTGGCGATGCAAATGTGTAACTTCTACGATATATACTCAATTTTGTAATTATAATATATTTTTTTCGAATAGAATTATAGAAATAGAATATATTCAGAGTTTCTTAGAATTAGTATTGCCCACATTTTGAATGAATGATATTTGATAAATGGCAATTGCAATTGGCATGTATGCTTGATTTCGTAAATTTCGTAACGGGAACATGATTTAGCGTTCATGTTTGCGTGAATGTGCAATAAAATACCTTTCATAGATGGCACCTTCCGGCTATTACTAGAAAACATTAATGTAGATGATAGAAATACTAGAAGTATGTATAACAAAAACTTTTTTCTATACAAAAATAATTACCCTTGAGTAACCCATAAATATCTTGTAAACTTTAGTGTACACATAAAATATGATGCCACACCTTTCTATCTTTTAATAATGTTACTATAATACACTCATTGCTTATTGTAGTATTCAAGCTGAATATTGTATCTAACTGCCATGTGAATGGGTCGGCTCGACCGGAAAACCAGTACCATACTTGAAAACCAGTGGAATGTGTCATGGGCCCTAGGAATCATTTAACTGAACTGTGTGCACGTTTGTCACCTTCAATATCATATAAAAAAGAACTGTCAAACTATCGTTTAATAATTTATGATGACTAATCGCTCCTTATGCGTTTTCTCCCGAGCCGTGTTTTCACATCAACCTCTCACCAAGTTACGTCTTAGATGCTAAGATAAAATGGGTGCATCACTCATTTATTCATTGGATATTTAATGATACCTCTGCCGATAAAAGTAACCGATAATATTTAACACGACTTCTGATAAATGACCAACAAAACAAAAGAACGAATGTACAAATTTTCATTGCGAAGTTTAAATCGAAGAATAAAACTCAATTCCATATTTTATGTTTTTTTATGAATAATCACCTAATTAATAATAACACCTAGTTTTATCTATATATTTAAATGAACTGTAATGAAATATTCTGTATCTCTGAAATTTAGTTCATATTTATTAAAGATTTCTTATATTAACATAAAACGTATTAAAAATTAAAAAAATCGTTAAAAACATGAAAGTTCAAAATAGTTACTGTGTGTTAGATGTTAAATGTCCGTGACGACGTCCTATTTGCATTAAAATCAATTAACAAAAACGTTAATCCATGACAAGTCTATCTGTTAATAAAAAAAAGTGAGAAACATCTCGTCACATGTTTTGCATTTATAATCGTGAAAGTAGGAGTGACCCAAAAACTCGAATGGATTTCATATATGCATATCTTTTTATTTTCACTTAAAATTCCGTTACATTGTATCTTTATCTTTCGCCTTTGGATTCCAAAAACGTTGTTATAATTCGGTATATTACGACCTGGTACGATTTCGACCACGGACATTCTGGTTATTACCTGATGACGTCAATATCAGATTATATCATGGTATATTCACACCCACATATACAGATACACTTATTCGTTCACCCTACCTAGTATAATGTAATGCAGAAGGTTCAGATACAGTGTCAGGGACACGGAACCAAATATTTCTAATACAAAAATATTTCTCCTCGGCTGGGAATCGAATCTTGATCTTGAACGCAATGCAGTAACCTCGTACTCAAAGAACTATGCCATCGTATATGCATAATACGAAACCTATGTTTCGAATCGCGGAAAACTTATGTATCTTCCATCGTATTTGCACTACGTATATATATACTCGTATATATGATATAAAATAAAATATCTGGGCATATACGGTCCGAAATGCTAGTACGGTATAAAGACTAATAGAAAGCTTTGATGAATGTAACGCAGACCTAAAGTCGAGTATCTAGACGAGATTGGAAAGTTGGGTGCAGCCAGTCCATAGTAACGGGTTGCAAAGTGCACTTTCGATACAAGATGCGCTTTCTGATATCGTATACCCGTATACAATATTGACCCTAATAACTATAACTCATTTGTGCTTTAATCCTTTGCACTGTCTAATATTAACGAGTATTTTATGGGACTTTCATCTTTTACATTTTTTATAATAATAATAAAATAATAAAATATTATTATTATATATTATTATTTAATCCTTTGCACTGTCTAATATTAACCAGTATTTTATGGGACCTTCATCGTTTACGTTTTTTATGAAACGAAAGAGCATGGAGGTGATACTGGGGCCCATAAACACCTATATCAATGCTCAACAAAGATTTAGGATAACCAGAGGATTGAGATGGATTGCCTCGCTACCACCGGATCACGTACTCGCCAAACGAAACACATTGGCGTTATGCAGTCACGCTGGTTTGCCGCGTTTAGATTCCACGGCCACCAACAAGCATTAATATCAACATTGAATAGCTCAATGTTGATATTAATGCTTGTTTGACTACATATTTATACAATGTTCCAAATACATGTTGATACTAATCGCCAAAATAATTTATTATCCTAATATTAAGCGACAACTAATTAAAATTATCATATTCATTCACCTAAAAACCTACTAAGACTAGTAAGTCCCAGGAATATCACATACGAAGATGTAGCCAAAAATAGAGATAAAGCTATTGAAGAGAAAATTTAGTGAACACTAAAGTGGAGCACACATTTATCACGTTATCAACGTCATCCGTATAATGGTTTAAATAAAAGCAACCTACAAACTAAATGCAATTATATTAATATTAATTCCTATGAAATAATAAAAGCTCTCACGGTTTTTATCTGATTAGTGTTAAACAGAGATAAGAAGTGCTAGTGGCTTTTTACCTGGAGCTTTTAATTACCAAATGGGAGAGGAAGGAAGTCTGTCACCGTACACTAACGTCAGCTTAGTTTACCATTACGAATTATTGAATTTATTTAACATTAAAATATTTTTTAATGATTTTTATATAACACAGTTCTCCAGTTTTAGTATCCGGTGAAGGATAATGAAGGAATCGTGGAGTTGAACCGAAAACTCTGTGTGTAACACTTACAAATCTGTTGCTGTATAGCCAAGGTTGAATTAAATAGAATTATAAATTGAGTTTCTACCAACTACTTTCAATGGTCTATAAAGTAATAATAAATTAATGAAATATTATCTCTATTGATTTACATTTCTTTCACAACACCTACAACTATTAACTTAAATAACATATAAATTAACATATATTTATTAATGAAATAACATATGTTTTATATAGTGACCTCAACATTCAAATCGGATGAAAGTCAGGGCATGACTATCATTGTACTGTCAATGCAATTATATTATGTATTTATTTTTTATATATTATGTATACATATTTGTATAATAAAAATAAAAAAGACATTCTTAGATTTATAACATGTAAAAGTTTAACGGTAATCAGTGACGTTACATGTTTTTAATATTTTCTAATTAAACTTATTAAATTTCCTTTTTTTTTTGAGTTAATTTTATATATTATTTTATACTATCATAGTCCACTGATGAACATAGGCCTACTCTATAGACTACTACAGGGCAAACCATTTCACCAATGGAATAGTTATGATGAAGACGATAATGATGCAATGAAAAATTCCCACCGAACTGCACACCAGTTGATAATTGTAAAAAATCAACTGGGTATAAGGCAAAACAAGATTCCCCCTTTATTCAAATTGTTACACATGTATGAAATGTGCCATTAATATACAGTACGCTTTTCTTCTTAATAGAGAGTCCTTCACGGTTAACTGAGTTGTTATCTGAAGCATTTAAGTAAATAATAGGGAGAATACCTGCATATCGTTAAAGTAAACCATTGGTAATATTCCGTAATATTTATTCAACGGAATTACAATCCACAGTAACGTTACGTTCACCACACACGTCTCAGAGGAGTGACCGCTAGAGTAATATTCTCATGTCTATACTTCATTACGGACTATAGAGTCAGTTATCTAAGTAAGAGACAAGTGCGAGGCCCTTGCGGCATGCTTTAAACTTCTCATAGGTGGATTAGAAAAAAGCTTTTAATAGCTCAAACGGGTTAGTTTTCATAAAAAGATAATGTCTGTCATCTAGATATACATTATATAAAACATTCACGACTAAATGGGGACGCAGATATTATGAGTTTAATTTTGGCATGATTTATATCTTAATATGCATAAATCAGTATGCGTGATAATCTTAACAGTTTCTATGGAGATCGCGATATGGAGATATTAGGTCTTACCATGTACCTAATATCCAAAATTGAGCAGCAAAATAAAAATAAAATTACATTTATTCTTAACTTTTTGTATAAACTATTATATATATATATAATTCTAAATGAAAATAAAAAGTATATTCATGGATAGTCTATTCAAAAGTGTCAATAGTGCGGAAGCTTTCTTGAATATTTCCTGCAAATACTTAGAAAATTTGATGATATATGAGTTGTAATAATTTACAATAACATAAATTATTATTTTATACTAGCATTAAATATATTCTTAGCAAAATATTGCAGTCACTGAATCAACTTGCACCATCTCGATATGAATCTGTTATGTCATGTTTAATGGTTAAAACGAGAAAGTGCATTATACATCATTTTCTACGAATTATATTAAATCTGTTGGAATCTTAGAAATGTCAAGACAGAATCTAGAAACAATGTTATTATACGTAATAAATAATAATAAAAATTCACGCCGTTACCCAGAAGAGTTGGTAAGGTACGCATTTCCAGTTGGCACGATCATTTCATGGTTATTTTAGAGTAAACTTAGTCTATTCTCTATTGAACCCTATTAGGTAAACTTAATTTTCCCCAACTAAAACATCAATAACTTGTAACCTTACAGATTCAACCATCGTCGTAAAGTAGCATGCTTTTCGGTTTTCTATAGAAGGCTTTTTGAAGAGCGTGAAAGGAAATAAGGAAAGCAGGAAATACACGGACTGAACCTTCCAACCTCATTTCACCACCGGATAACTATGCATACGGAGTAGTTACACTCACACAAGGTTGATATCCCGCTCATTCGTACCAAACGTTATGTTTCCTTGCTCTGATGCGCACTGCCAGGGAGCCCACTAAACTTCTCTGCCTCTTTATTTCCTGATCGGTGGTATATTTAGGGAATTTTCTAGGCTAGAATAAATAGTCCACTACCGTGCTAGTGGTTTTTTTGGTTATTAGTTAAGATATCAATTATCTACTAGCATGTTAAAAATAAAACGTCCCAAATAATACAATAAATTTTAATATTTTGATTTTTAAGTTTAGTTAACCAAGTTATGCCGCTGCAAGAAAAAGGTAACGAGTCCTACAGTTACTCGCGTTCTCTTTAATCTAGCTATAACAGGCATATAAACTCTAATGCCTTGACAATTTTAATGTGAATATATATTTGCAACTTTAATTACATTCAGAACACTCCATCGTTTTTATAACCGAGGTTTTCCGAAGCATTAATAAGTATAACTTATATTTTATAAAGCATAACAATGTTTTTTTTTATTGAATATACGCATTAAGGCATTAAGATCGTCCCTTGTAACTCTTTTTGAAAGTTGTAAATAATAAAATTATAATTAAAATAGGTAAGGAACGAAAAATATATGGGGGTATACCCCATTTTACATAATAATCGAACATATTTTTGATTTTGGAAATTTTGTAAATGTATATATTGAAATTCTAATAGTTAATCGTATTAGTGTCCAGCGAAACTTTTCCAATGGCTTTTTAAGCTTTGTCTACCTTTTGTTTAAACATTATTAGTAAAACTGTAGCAAGAATAAAATGAAACTAAAAAAAAATCTTATTCCTTTAGAGAAACATTGATTATTTTCAAGAGAAGTTTTGACGTAACGTATAAGTTTATCATATCAATTATCTCGATACGATACATCACAATGTTTATGTACTATTTTTGGATGCATGTTATGTAACATTTAATTAAGAATGCTGCCACGCCTCAGAAAAAGTTGTACGACTGCAAAACGATGAGTTACTTTCTAAGCTCGACTAAGTTTGAAATCGTATAATATAAAAAAGCGGTTAAAAATCGTGATCCCGTCCTCTCACTTTCCGGTATACGAGGCGTGGGACATAGCGGTCAGATACTTTGTAATTCATAAAGCTGTAGGTTTACAACGCCCAAACCGACCACTTTTACTCTCCAACGCTGTAATATAGATAAAAAGGCATATATCTTCATGACATCATGCTACCTGAATACATAATTTACCTGCAGAAATGGCGGGATTTAACGAGAGCTTGGAATCACTTTAACTCATGATTGTGTACAGTGGACAAAAACGCATTTACTACAACATTTTTAATTAAATAATATCTTTTTGACAACGAAATTTGTTACTTTTATCTCGTCACTATCAGTTATTAAATTGTTAAACCAGGTTAGTGATAGGTAAAACTTGTAAGTAATAGTTAAGCCAATTTCCTATCTACATTGGACACTAATCTATATGGTTTCCCGAAATAAGCTAAGTTGGTGGCAAATAGTTAACGTTAATTTGTATGAAATTGTTTTGATACTATAAGATATCAATTATTTTATGGTATTTTGAGATACAACTTGAGTTTTTAAATATCATGAAGTACCCAAATTAGACCGTAATTTCATATTTGTCACTGTAATTTAGGTTTTTTTTATTACATATGAGCAACTCGTATTAAAAATACAAATAAAGTTATACATGCATTTACTGTTTTATATTAACTATTAGTTTTGTATATATATTTTTGGTAATTATTGTTTGGGAAAACATGCATAATATTTTTGTGTAAATGATGTATCTAATTTTTTTATTAGATTTCTAGTCGATTTTTCGCTTAATTCACGACTATTTACAACTGAGATTTTTTAAATTAATTTCATGGTAATTCCTCTTGAATTCATGTATAGTCATATTATAAATTTATCGATCTTTATTTTAAAAAATATTAATTTTTTATCTCGTTACTAGCAACACATAAACAACATAATTTCTGTAATAATAACTTTAATTTACAGTTTTCACTAGTAATATATAAATAACATACTGCGAACAGGCAGACATTTTATTTCTTTCAAATGTGCCTTAATAAATCTTGTTTTTTCATTTATACATTTAATAAACCTACTTCTCTAAGTTACTATTACTTGTCGGTGCACAGAAAATATTTTCTAAACAATGTTTATTAACTGTTAGCATTATGACTACAAATGATTAAGGTTTTTATTTAGAATTTGTAAGTGAGTTTATGAATTCATCAAGAGTAAAGGTGCTTATTAAAGACGCTAGCACTCTC
Source organism: Teinopalpus imperialis (assembly GCA_029286865.1). Classification (NCBI taxonomy): domain Eukaryota; kingdom Metazoa; phylum Arthropoda; class Insecta; order Lepidoptera; family Papilionidae; genus Teinopalpus; species Teinopalpus imperialis. The sequence continues at coordinate 2,385,121 of JAGSMU010000009.1, forward strand.
AGTAGAGTGGCGAAAAATAGACATGACATGGCACGACAAGAAGAAGAAAAGTTATTCATATCGTAAAAAGTAATCAGATTACTTGAAACAACATTTTTTTCTAACTTAATGGCTTAAAATATCCATTCTTTGATGATAATTGGAGTGATCGCCACGCTATAAAGAAAGGAAAACGTTTTCATTGTAAAAGCGCTTTCCCTGTTGTATTATTCATTGTTAATTTCTTAGCCCTAAGTTACTTTTATTACGCAATAATGCAATTTTATATATTTAGATACATCTTCGATAATTTATGTAAGTGTCTATACTACGCGCATACTTGTATTACCTCTAGAAAAGTATAACATGCACATATTTCATCAGAATCTTTAATATGGAAACTGTGAAGGGAAATGAGCCCGTGCAAAACACCGAGTAGTGATGAAATTATTGTTGCCGCACAATAGGGCTTTTGTGCGGGAATGACACAAATCTGCGGCGTTCTGCTTCCCCGCATAACGCTAACAAAAGAATTCACAATGAAATCTTCTACGATGCATAAAGGATAAAGCGATTTCTTTATTGTTTCAAAACATCCAACATTAAATTCTTCATTTACTAATATAACATACCTTCGTTTATCTGTTAACCAATTTAAGTGAAACAAACACTCATTTTTAAACCAATTTTAAAGAATACATAACTGAAAACTACATCCAATTTTTCAGCCATTGTTAATGGCGGGCATATGTGCACTGAAAAACAGGAAAAACTTTGTTTACGACGTTTATATGTTTAGATAAGAAGGCTATGGATATCATTGATTTATGGACAAGAATATTCATGACTTCGAATTAGACAATTCAAATTGGAAGTATTTATTATAGATGCTTTGACTAATAAAAATGAAATATACTTTATGTTTGCATCTACAAAAAGTAAATTTTTATTTAACCATAAAATTATATTTATAGTTAAAATAATTTAAATACTTAACGTCGAATCGGGAACGAAACGGAATTCGCATAATACTTAAAAAATCAACCTTCTTGGTAATCGTCGATACTGACAAGCCGTTAATTGTCAACTGTTTGAGATATTTATTTTGTTAGTTTAGAAAATAACTACAGATTTTTATACAGAATATCGTCATGTGTTCATGAACTTTACCTCAGATAAATATCAAACTGCACTGTGAGAATTTATCAACATCCTGTATAGCTATTGTTTCCACGTAGACAAAACAAGGGAATGTGTTTTTTACATCTCAGACTGATTATAAACTTAAAAACTGCTGTGAAAGTTACAAGTATAAGACATGCGATAAACCGTGTCCTTAAGTCTTATTTACCCAAATGCAAAGTTAACTTAAGATAGAAAAAAAAGAATTAAATTTCCAGTATTTTTTAATATGCGTAGAAAACTTGAACCAACGGACATAATTGCAACAAAGTCGTAGAAACAAATAAATACCAAGCAACGGCATTTGCAGTAAAGCAAAGCTTACCAGCGTGTTTTAGATTATCCATATCATTTCATAGTTGTATAGTATACCAAAATGATGTAGTGTAGCAATAAGTTTACATTTTGATTATTTAGCTTACATTTTTAAACTTGAATGTCTTTAATTCAGCATAGATTTATGCACATCATGTTTATGTATCGACCGCTAATTCAGAAAAAATATGTCGATCAAATTGCCATCCTGGGCAGAACAAGTTACAGGACACTGCAGCCATAAACCGTCTGCCTAAAAGGGTTATATTATTTGCACGTTAATAAATATGTGATTTATCATTCTGATATGAAACAGTCACTTTCATATGAAAGGATTCTTTAAGACGATTTCGTTAATTATAGATAAAAATAATAATGAATAAAATACTAAGTAGATTTTTACACAATCTCGTTTTAACTATGAGTTATTAGATAAATAATAAATTACAATATGGGACATAAGATAGGACCAATTTAATATAAGCTTGGGGTCAGAATATTGACATGACTGTTGTGTTATATGGCAGAATCAAATTAATTTATGAAAATATATAATTAAACGTGAACAAGATTTTTTCTAGAATATAAAAAAAGGTGATAGTCTAAGACGTCGTGTTAACGATCTACCAATCATGGGTTCTAATCCTTTTTTTATAAAGAATATTAAACGAGCAAGCAGCTCATCTGATAGTAAGTGATAACCACCGCCCATGAATATCCACAACACAGATGTGTTGTCGGCCTTTAAGAAAGTTGTAGGCTCTTTTCTTGAAAGTCCCTAAGTCGTATCGGTTAATATACCGCTGGCGAAAGTTGATTCCACAGAGTAGTTATGTGTGACAGAATAATTCGCGTAAAGCGCAAAGGGGCGGATTGCCAACTATCAAGATGATGATGATCAAGATGAAATGTTGAATTCGGTCGTGATGTTTAAAATCAGTGGCTGGTATTAATCCGAACAACTCCTCAGAACACACCCCATTGTAAATTTGGTAATAAATGCATAAATATCAACAACTCTTCACAGTGCCAGTGAATCAAGCCGATCGGAAAGTAACTGATCATCCACAATTCGAAGTGCTCTTTCTTGTATGTGGTCAAATAGAAGAGCTGCCCACGCCCAGAGATGAGAACAGTATTCCGTGTGATGCCGAACTTGCGCCTTCTAAAGATGCCGTTTGTTTGTACGGTTGTTCGTTTGTCTATGTTGCTATGTTCCCAAATATCTTATCAGAGTGTAAATAACATCTATCGAATGGTGAAATATTCAAATTTTTTATTTGTGTTTATAAAAATTCTTAATACTATAATACTTTTACTTAAATACTTATTATACTCATGTTTATTTTTTACAGAGGCTTTATTAATATTAATTTACAATTTGCTTTTATATAAACCACTAAAAAGAAATTGTAAAAAGACTTTGGTTGTATTCGATACTTAGTTTCCGTATAACTTTTTTATCATCGGAACAAAGGCGAAAAATTGCACACTTCACTTGATCATAAGTGATAACTGCAATTTATCGTCGATGGTTATCCCCGTCATTAGATCACTATCAAAATGTTCCTATAACACCACAAGGTGCGTTGTCATGACGACTAAGTTAGAATGCCTTTTTACCAGTAATTGGGTCTCCGTTCTCTCTTACGTACCACGCAAAACAAATTAGTTTTAGTGGGTGGGGTGGGATACCCACCTCGATTAAAATGGCAGTGCCAATTTTAAAATCTGACATATTATAAATAAGTAAACAAGCTTTATAATATAATACGAAGAGATAAATATCATTATAACGTATCTTACCCACTTACGGGAACGTCAAATATCAAAAAGTTGAAGAAATAACTACGAGTAATAGTTAAAAGTCGATTTGGTTCAATTATATACACGCATTGTTGATTACACTAACATTTTTTTGTTCAAACAACGATTTTACACGGTACTTAGTTCAAGTTTATTTAGATAATTATGTGATATATTATCGTTAAGAGCAACTGTACGGCCAAGTGATGTGCGATCAGAGTTCGCAGGGATCACAGGGTCTCCCCGACACTGCGCCCGGCCCTTCCGATTTTATAGCATGTGCATGCATGCACTGGACTTAGGAAGGGTATGACGAATATGTACGTCGGTGCTAACGGAAATACTTATAGTATTATAAAATATGATCTTAGAAGAACTTGTATAAAGTTAGATATGTTGATTCACATATATTGAAACCACGTGTCAACCACTGATCTAAAATATAAAACAAACTTTATTACGTTTAATTGTTTTAACAAATTATCTATTAAGTCTTTTTCTTTGTATTTTCTAAACTGATCTGTAATAAGTAAATCTGTAAGATTTTCTGTTGAAAATTTTTTTAATAAAATAACAGGTTAGAAATTAACACTTTACCTGTATTTTATTGTAAGTTATCACTGCATGATGACTTCCTCGTCCATTTTATAGAAGAAATGATATATTATTTCTACTATAAAATGGACGTTACATTAACACCATTATCAGTTATAAATATTCAGTACTCTTTTAATTAAGAAATTTAAATGCACGTAGAGGAAAATTGACTTAAAAGCATGCTTGAATATTGTAGCACTATTTGGAACCCACATTACATAACACACAAAATCAATTTGGAAAAAAATCAACATAGGTTTATAAAGTATTTAAACTACAAAAATTACATATATTCTCAAAACTATGAAGGATCATGCAGGTGTTACAACTTCATAGGCCTTGTGAGCCGACATATAATACACGATTATATGCCGTTGGTAAGACATCTACACGTTATGCACAGAACCCTATAGTTAATCCATGACAAGGACTGTATAACGATAAGTTTCACTCAATTGATAATTTTAACATTAATAGGAATACTGTTAAAAGGGATATCTTAAAACTGATGATACAAGACGGTACGGACACCATAGACATAAATTAAAACGTATACAAACACAAGCACACACAAACAAAACTCAAAAATTTTATCGAATGATTTTTTATCTAATCTGGATTCGCAAGATTGCATTTTATTTTAAAATTCAACCATTGTTTTCTCTTATTCTGCTGTCTGTTTAAACAATGTAATCTAGATAATGTAATTTTTTTCGAAATAATAAGATCAATGATTGACCGACTGAGAGCTGTGATTAGATGCAATAGTTTTTTTTGTAATTTTTAACAGGTTTTATTTTATTTTTATACCCAACCACAAGTCGTATTCCCATATTAGTAAATTCCCATTTGCCCTACATTTCGATGAAGTAGCATTATTTTATAAAGTACTGAATAAATGTTGATAAAAAGAAGAATTTTGATACCAATTAGAAGCTGACATTTGAAAATTTTAAATCATTAATGATTATTAAAATTGGAAAATTATTTTTAAACAAAATACGTTTATATACGTATATAGATTGAGTCGATTTAGTTGCTCCCGAGTGTAGTAGTAACGAGCTTTTACCACTTAAAAAATCGTTGTTGTAACTATTACATTAATAACAAAAAAGTTTTAAATCACATCACAACAAACTTACCGCAAAGTTCACTTATTGAGTCTGCTATTTTTATACATAAACAGTATCGATAATGCCTGTCGAGATGTTTAACCCCGCGATAGTGGTTATTACGACAAGATCGCGGAAGTCATTATGAGAAGCTGAAAGCCCTAAAGTGAATAAAAACAGTTGATTAACTTACACATGAGAACAGATTACCAGTTTTATTGTAAAAAGTTTTGTAAAAATTGAATAACAGCATATCTGTGGAGAAATTATTCCATTAGCCATAATTTCTTCTATAATTAATTATTGTTACGCAATAATGTACCGTGTAATAAATTAAGAATTTGCATTACAGATAGTAAAATAGCTCTCACACCAAATAAAACCCGTATACTTTAAAATAATATACTGAATAAACCCACTTGGGGCGTTTGGTGGACTCACTTAGTCCAGCAATCGACGACGATAGGAAAATATAGAATCCGCAAAAATTATATATATTTATTTACTCATAATGAATATCCCTTGAATGTGAATCAATCAAAAATATTCCTCACTACTGAAAATAGAACCATTGGTCAGTTAGTTTAAAACTGTGTATTATTTAAAGGTATTGATAATGATGAAGGTCGACATGCCATGGTCGATTTTGACCACGGCAATATCTTGTGATTATTGTCAGATGACATCAACTGCGCAGAATAATTAATATGCTGTAAGCGTTTGCGCAAATACGAGGGCACTCACTATTTTTACTCTTCCCTATTGCGATGTATTTAATTTACAATAAGGTCGGAAGAAGATTCAGATGCAGTGTCAGTGACACGGGATCTATGAACAGACGATTTTACACAGTAGCTTCAGAATGAATAGCAGAGTAAAATAGCACCATAATGTTGCTGCTGCGTTTGTAATGAGTAGATAAGACGAGTCTTTCTTTTTTTTTCGGGCTGATGGCCGCTGTTAGCCCGAGTGCTTTTACAGTTTCACCGGGTTGAAAGGTGACCGAGCACTTATGGCACTCAGTTGATACCTTTATATATGGGTTACCAGCACAAGGGCTCCCGACAGGGACCTTCGGCTTGGACCGTTACCTTGTTTCGCGAAAGCGTCTAACTCAAGGGCCGAACCTCGGCTCGGTCAGTTGCTTCTGACAGAGGATTATCTAAATTAATATCGCTATTATTATTAACTACCTGTACCACCACTTCGGAATGCGTGGGCGCTGTAAAAGAAGTGGCGCAAGAAACTCCAGCAACGCTTCTATCTGTATGGACTGGAGGGAACCGGCCAGTGACATGGCGGTATCGCGAATAACTTTGTTTGCGACGCCCTCGCCGTCGGGCGGGCCGATATGAGGGTGCAATGTACGTTTGAACTTGTTACTTTACGAGTCGTTGTGATATTAATTATACAGGGTTAATTTTTGTATACTAGAAAACTCTTAGACCATAATTCCTCTAATTGAACCAAACAACTTTTGTTTGAATTTTTCTTAACTAGATACTTTCTACAGCAACGTCCGCTTACAAACGGATGTGTGGTACCAATAGATGATATTGTACTGTTTTACAGCAAAATAATGCGTTGAGGTAGTAAAAATGTACAATTTTTTGCATATAAATACATCATGTAATTTTTCAGTCATAGAACGTAAAGGCCCGGATTTCCGGATAAAAAGTAGGATAAAAAATAACCCGTTATATCCTGTTTCATCATATAAAGATATCAGATAAAACCTTCCACAGATTTATATTAATTTACTCTTAATAAAATTAACAAATCTCCTTAGTTAATCTAATCAAACGTCAACTAATGTTTTCTTAGCTAGTAACTCATTAAGACATAATGAACGTTTCATTATTGTCTCGCATACTATACTTTTTCATTTCAGTTTAGCCTGCGGCCACCGCAGGCCGCATAAACAAATTAATAGTCAATCAGAATCCAATCAAAATAGATCGCCGTGCTGATATCTTCATACACCGCTTCGTAAATACTTAAATTAATCAAGCCTATTCTACCTCAGCCATTTTTTACTTCCTCGACTTCTTCAGTACCTTTTTAAAGTCTATTTTTGTACGTTTGTGGTTATTCTTTTATCTGTATAGAATTTATAAAATAGAACTGAACGTGTTGTCTTCACTACTATTCAATGACACTTGAATGTATTTTAAAATATATAGTAGAAGTATATAGAAAAATAGTAGGCATGCTTATGTCTCTTCTTTAGTAGCCTACTGAAAGTAAAGTTTAACTTCAAGGTCTAATATTTGGGGACCATTCCTTTTAACTAACCTAATATTTTTCAAAAAAGCGAACATACCTGTACTGTTGTAAAGTGAAAATTTTTAAATAATAAGTATATAGAAAACTTATTTACAACCAGTGAAAAGACATTAGCTAGGAGTGGGCTATCCCGTCCAATGATAGTTAACAACGTGTTTATGGGCAAGTTCTTCCTGGGTTTTTATAGCACATCTATAAAGTCGACGCGCTGTACTGTCGTTATTATAAATTTATATTTATATATATAGTTTATTTATGTGCCGTTGTAACTGGAAGCATTTCATTGTGCTTATTTAACTGTCTCTCAGTGAGATTTGCCACAAACATTACTAAAATGATTTTATATATTTAATGGGCACATGTACATATATATTTTTTAAATACACTACACCGAATAATACAATCTGACTCGACAAATATGAAATGTTTAAACGTTGGATAAAGTACGATGACCTAGAACATCGGTCTCAGAACTAAATGGTTGAAGGTTCGAAACTAATGACTTTTCATTTTTCGGGTTTAATATTTTACGGGATTTCAAATATAAAAAAAATCTCACGTATATTTTGGGCCCTGTATATGTATACCTATGTAGGTTCATCATAGGTACTCTTTTCTCTTTTATGGCTTTATAACATGTTATAGAAATATAGACAGCGCCCACACAAATAGGATAAAACTTTGAGAGCTTTTGTATTTTTTATATAAAACATTGTTTGTTAAAGTTAAGACTGGTTCAATAACCACATAATTAGATCAGATGTACTGATTAAACAGTTTCATATCAATCTATCACAGTATTGTTGGACATATGTTAAGACAAGTTTAGATAATTGCTACTTATATTTTTTGCGCAATTAATCATTATGTCATAACTTGCAGTCAAAACTTTAACCGTATAAATAAATCAACTATCTAATGGATGGTTTGATGATATCATGAAACATCCGAATGCCAGTCACTGTGAACAGAGCACCTGTCTAAGTTGAGGGTCTTGGGAAGTATCTCAAATGTTATAAATATTTACGCAAAATTAATGATTTTTCTGTTGCGAGTTGTTTTTCTGGGATCGACTTTAAATAATTTAAAGCTGATATATTCATTCAGCTGCTGATACCTGCAAGTAATGAAAGATTTGGCTCGTCCGGGAAGACTCAAGTAAGTCTAACAGAACTAGAAGAAAATAGGGACATACTATATACTGTGTTGTGCCTGTTGAATCCCAGAAACTGAAGCCCCAACTACCAGTTAGGAGGTATTGTTTCTTAAACGTCAAATGTTTTAATTTTTAAAATTTATGTGACAAACATTTAGATTTTGAAATTACGATAACATCAATACTTATGCAACATGCAAATTTTATTGGTTGTGGCGGGTGTATTGGGTCTGCGTGATTAATGATTACCTCGTTTCCGACGCTTTCTCCGATATTATCATTTCATCGCATCGAATATTTTAGTTTTTCCCATAATATATTTAAAAGAATCCTCCTTTTAATTTTAACTTTTAATTCTATAAGCTTTGGATGATATCATGTGCAATCCTGCCAACTAATAGCCGCCTACATCAAATTATTAGAACATAGATGCATTGTCCCTTATGGAAACAAGTTATAATGTCTAGTTAGTAGACCTATTTCAGTTTCACAACTTTAGACTCTTTGTACGTTATCACAAGTATGCTAATACCGACAACATACAACATACCCCCCAAGTTGAATAACGAACAATATGTTTTACAAACAAACAACTAACAATAAAATTACGTTACCTTAGATGTAAATTAATCGGTCTTGCTGTTCAAAAATGATTTATACAATTAAATGCACCGTGAAGATCAAAATAATTATACGCAATGCCAAACAGATTATTTTTTTAGGCACATAATTTACTAGATTAGATCACAATATGCTGATTGATTGATTACTGACTAAGCGTATAAAGTATGCCATATTAGCGTATGCTGTATGTATAAAGTATTGCTAGAGACGGGCGGCAGCGTCATTTGTTTAACAGGGCTAGTACTGCAATCGTCAATCCACTTGCCAATAAACCACGACCAAGTCAAGGTGAAGAAAGGGCAAAACAATCCTCGGGTTAAGGTTGGCTTACAAAAACAACTAGATTTGATGACGGTAAAAGGACGAACCGTGGCGACAAGTACATAAACGGACCTGAAGTAGACCTCGGGAAGATCCAGTAAAATATAGTGGGGATAAGCGAAACCCGTAGAGAGAGTGATAACATGCTTACCCCACAATCGGGCTACCTGATCTAGATTAGAGTGGGAGACGTCCTTTCCTACAGCGAAGTAGGCTTCCTCGTCCATAAGCCCCATCGGCGAGAGAGGAGGCGAGGAGGTGTAAAGAGGACTGTCGATGTAGCGTTGCCACTCCCCCTGTCCTCCGGGGCCGAACTAATGTCGGCGGTGGGGCCGTAGACCAGACACGTCGCAGGAGGCTAACTTTGCCCTCATAGGCTCTGACGAAGGGTTTTAGTCGGTGCGAGTCCTTCATAACTCATCCTATCCCCGCAAGGGGTGAGTATACGTAGGCATTAAATGTAAAAAAAAGGATTCGAGGACCCAATCACAGATGACGAAGAGATGGGTTGGCAGGGTTGACAACGATTTTGCATCTTGAATCTTTGTTGAAAATGGTTATAGATGTGATGGGCTACATCTGTCACTTACCATCAGGTGAACTGTGTGTTCATTATCTACTCGTAATTTTATAAAAAATAAATCTATCTAATCTAATATAATCAAATGCTTCGCATACGAACCTGGAGTGGGTCTCGAATTCTTAAAACTCAACAAATGAAAAAAAGCAAATTTATGCATTTTATATTTTACACATTAACATCTCCATTGTACGAAGAAGTAATATTTAGTAAAGAAATAAGGGACACTGAAGAAATATAAGTTAATTTATTTAGAGGAAATTATAAGGTCAATATTGTGGTCATGTTTAATGAGCTTGTAAAGATTAGTGGACGACAAAAAGTGCTAGAAGATATTCAGTTGACAAGAGAATTAAATTGGATAATAATCTATACCATTATAATAATGTTTAAGTCGGTTTGCATACTTGTATAAATTTATCTATTTTTCAAATTAAATTTATATGTATTTAGAAGCTCATGCAAACGACGAATAAAATTAAATGTTCTAAATAATCTCGAGCGATTTTACTAAAGATCGTAAATCGTAAAATAAAGCAAAGGCTAAAACAGCAATCTACTCTTTCCTGTACTTCGATGGGAAAGCATATTAAATCGAGAGCGGTGACACCACAACGCTTGCCAAGATCATTTACTTTTTGCACCTATCTGACATTGATATGACGAGACCATGTCGAGTTAATGTGCAAAACTAAACAGCTCCCCCGTGACCCGTCATTTCATGTAATTCATCGCTATAACGAAGCTGATAAAGAGCCTTATAATGTAATAACCATTTTGGGTACCTAAATATAAAATTAAATCAAATCACTTAACTTTTTTATGTTAAAATTGTTTTTTTAAAGTGCTATAAATTTAAATTAATATATTCTAAATTAAACGTATATCTATATATACCAGGCATACATTAAAAATGTTATATAACAGACCTACACATAGTGATAATGTAATGCTACACAGTAATATCGATATTCAAATATCGGGCAACCTTATCTATACAACAAATACAAAAGAAACCGCTCTCACCTGCATTGTAATTTTCATAGACATGCCAAGCGAATTCATAAGTGCGGGTCATGTTACAGTCAAATGTAAGCTAATCTAATGCTTGAACCTCTCGTCAGTCCTCTCTCACTTTCATCACCATTCACTTTGTATGCATGCATAAGACCATGGTTTATTACAATAATCCGATACCAACATTGGTATCTAAATTACATTAATCATCTATTATAAGTAGAATGGTTATAGGGGAAAGCTAAAAAAATTAAAATAAATCAATAATTTAAATATTTGTCCTCATAAAAGACTTTCATTCAACACCGATATCAATGAATATTACGCCTTAAAATTCTTATAAACCATTGGTTCTTATACAATTTTTATCTATTTTCAACTATAATTTATGTTATAAATTTTTTAAACATTTTATTTATAAATATTCTTAAAATTAAACTTATTTAAAAATGTATATCTATCTTCCTATTTATCAATTACAATTTTATGCTCATTTTATTGTATTTAATTTTCCTATTTATCAATTACAATTTTATGCTCATTTTAGCTTCAATATTTCCAATAATTAAAATAATTAAAACTAATATACCGTTATGAGTTTCCTTTTAGTTATATTTCAAGCTACCTGACTGGTTAAACATATTCATTGTATCCTGTTGTATGTTCTTACTTAGAACTATTATATGATAAGACGATTGGAATTTTACACCTAATACATATAAATAAACACCTTTGATGAAACTTAATCTTTCAGTCAAACAAACCCCCTTAGCAAGAACCTTTCAAGGGCCCATGTACGTTAGTTTAATGGTACAAACGTGACTTTAAAAGGCGAGATAAACACGTAGCTAAGGTAATTAATGAGACAATCGTCTAAGTAGTCGAGCGCGAAAGCACGCGCGACGTCGCGCCGCTTTCCACGACCAACTTGCGCAACCGTCCGATGTACGTTCGATCATCTTAGAAAGAAATTACATTAATTCAAAAACAAGACGTCTTTACGTACACTACTAATAAAGAATTCATATTTCCTGACACTGCTTACTAAGTCTATAGCCAGAAAAGGAAATTTTAAGTTTATAATTCTTTTAACTATCTGTGCTAGAAACAATATGCTGCTTAATATATATTGCTGTACGCCAACCTAATAATTTTTATACTTGCTATAAGACAAACATTAAGTTTTTGGACCGATATTTAATTTTTTTTTAACGAATTTTTCATGAGTGTTCTGAGGAGTCGCTCGGATTAACTCCGAAGTTAACGCCGAGTTTAAACATCGTACATCACGATTGAATTCAAAATTTCATCCGCATCAATTCGATGGTCGACATTCCACCACTGTAATATATAGAATAATATATAATTTAATATATATAGATATAATCTATTACAACTTTGTAATGATCCTTAGGTTATAGGATCGAGAATATTCAAGAATAATTCTTTGTCACTCTTTTAACTAACGAATAAATAAATTCGAACGGTACGAGTAAATTATGAACCTTGTTATTAACATTCTAAGATTCTACTCACTAGTTCTCATACCGGTTACCTTTAAATAGAACATTTCCATTTTAAAGCTACCTTCGGTATTATGGTATTCAACAGCAAATCGATACAGTCTTCTAATACTAGACGTTTAAAAAACAATGAGTACTTAACCACTTTTTCCACTAATAGAATTATGGTAAAGCATTTGAATTAAACAAGACCTCTCTAATACATGCAAGCTTTTTTTATAAATAATTCATTGATAAAAAAATTAAAGGCATATTATATTACATTTATTCAGGAATTTTTAACTCACTAATATTGCATGTGAAAACATTATAAAAACCAGATTAAATGAAAACGCCATGACACTATGATAATTTTTATATACCCTTATATGGGTTGCTTATATATGCTATCTGCAGCCATCCTACTATGTAGGTTTTAGTCATACAGTGACGGTGGATGGCCATATAGTTAGCACCAGGAGACCATACGGTATCATTTGAGGCGGTGACAGCTTGCTTTTCACGTGCTGGACATGGGTGTAAAGGTGTATGATCAAATTTCATCATGCGCCAAAGCGGTAGAGTCTAGTCCTAAAAAGTGCTTGAGGTGGTCAAATCACAGGAACGACAAGCGCTTTCGCGACTTGCCTCGATGGAATCGCTGAATGGCGCTGTTCGAGTGCAAACGCATGGTTGAGACAGTCCTGCCGGTCTTGTGTGATGCCGTCGCACCGGTATAAGTTATATATTCAATATGATATATTAAAGAATAATCCTCAAACACTTTTTTCTGTTTTTTTATGTCTTTTTGTACGATTAAAGCCATAATGACGGAACCAATTTAATTGTAGTTTTCAGTCAGGTATTGAACAATAAAAAAGATAGGTCAATATTAAAATGTGCCTTGCATAAATGTTTGTACGTATGAAATCGCTAGTGTAACTAGCAAATAAAAGTGAATTTATTCAGCAGAAAAGAGAGCACCTCAAACTTCATTTGATCCTTGAGATCAAAAAACAGATATCTAGTACTCGGAGTTTGCACGGACTTTTGACAATAGGAAGTGTCTAATTTATTACTTATCTTCCATTCCCAAGCTCACTAATCAAAATATATCATACAAATATTGATGTCGACATTTGAGTACACCAGTTTCTTTTTTCTCCTAGACAGGACCAGTAAAGGATTGCCTTTTAAGCTTACTCGTATATCTAGGCGTCCGTTCTCTACAAGGAAAAGTGATGTAATTCTGACGATGGTGACATAATATTGTGATTGACCTCAATTAGGAAGGAAAATAGTTGATTTTTTGGATTCCACATAAAGTGAATGCTCGTTGAATACGCAATATAATTATGTCAATATTTGTAGAGATTGCACGTAAAATAAATTGTAACTTCAATGTATGAAGAGTGGGCATTTTCCTTCTTTTCAAAAAAGCACTTAATTGAATTTATAAAAATTTTAAATTAATTTGAAAATAATGCAATATTGAGTATAATCAAATCCTGTAAAGTTTGGTACAACAGTGTCATTTTTGTCAATTAATTGTAGTTACAGTTATATTACAAATACAGATCTCGCCCTAAATATCTCAAATGAATTCCACGCTCAGTACAGACATGACTTCACATCATAGATACAACTTTTCTTTTAAATGGGGGGTATATAACAAAAATTCTCGTTAAAATTACAGGCAGTAACATTTAACTCAAAGAAAAGATTTCAACGCGTGTCATTAAAATCTTAAAAACCGCTAAACCTCTGCAATAATTTGCGGTAAAAGCTTACTTATAAAAATCTATTGAATATATTTTATATCAAATTCATAAAATTTCAAACTTGGCGATATAAACAATACAAATAAATAACTTGTTGCATGAATTTCATGGAAGAACGAAGTACGAACCGAGCCCTAAATTAGTTAACTGTCATGAATTAATAGAAAAAATGTTTTTGTACTGTCTAAATACAACGTTCGGGTTCAATCAATATGTGTGATAAGACGCTTAAATACGCGCAGGAATGCAACGGGGTAATGGTGATCACACGAAACTCCCGATGGTTTTTAATGAAGTTTTTGACCTTTTTGCATTCGCACTAGTACAGCTATGTATAAATTGTCTATGCATTTCGTTCTTAAAGTAATGGGTCGGGGAAAATGAGTAAAATAATACAATAAAATTTCTTTGGTTGTACTGTTTGTATCAAGCTAGTACCATTCAAATATATCAAATTTTAAAAACAGAAAAATAAAAAGTAAAAACGGTTTCCCGCCATTTTTCTATTGTTTTTCTGTCTGCCAGAATTAGTGAATGTAATATAGAAATTCGATACATTACATTTACATGAAGTTTTATTACAAAACGAGAAAGAAGGAAAAATGCGATGCAAATCGCGAAAAAAAACTTTTGTAACTTTATGGACTTACGTTACGTTACTTGCTTTATTATCAAAATTCCCTACTCTAACGGACGTAGTGTCAGTAAGGTGTAGGGAATTTTGATATCAAAGATGAAGCTTGCTCTGGTCGACCTGTTACATATAAAGTCAATGCCTTTTCTGAAAAAGTGGAGCAAGAACATGGAAGATATTACTAGTAGTTACGAAATACCACAAATGGTTGACAATAAAACAATTTTAACACATTTGAAAAAGTCTGGATATATAAAAAGCTTGATATTTGGGTGCCACACGAGCTCACTGAAAGAAACCTAATGGAAACGTGTACTCATTTGCGATCCTCTGTTGAAACGTAATTAAACCGAACTGTTGTTTGAAAAGATTGATCACTGATGATGAAAAGTACACAAGAAAGTGCGAAAAAGGTCATGGTCAAAGGGCATTTCATGAAATTTTTTTATGATGCTGTCTCCTATGTAACCAAAACACTTAGCAACGCTTAGTAAAAATGTACTTAAATAGCCACAGTTTCGAGGCGGAAACACTTCATCAAGCCTTGGATGCATACTTAGATGCTTGGAAAATAGGGAGAAATTTCATGTAAAAACTAAATCTCATCCTAATGATGCTATTCTTATAGCAGATATAGGAACTTCTACGAAGCGATCTACAAATACAGGAAAAGTTACGAAACACAATCAAACAATAGGAAACATTGGGAACTCAAAAGACTATTACCCTTAAAAATCCAGTTTCTTGGATTTTTAACCAGTAATGATTCAGCAAATGTGATAAATGATTTTTATTGCCAATATAGGGAAATTCTGCTGATTCTATTGTTCATAGCCCTATGGACTCTTACATCTCATTGGACATTTCCAGGGTGTAAAAGTTGATAACTAGACTAGTATCGATTTACCCGTTACTCATGGCGTAACACAAGTATACTAGACCCAACCTTGTTCCTAATCTACAAAAACAATTTTTGTAATTTGGTACTGTTAAATGAGAGGAGAGCTACCTTCGCAGATGATTGTGAAGTTTGCAATACAGCTGAACGATTTTTTTTATGGAATAGGTGGTAATCGAGCATGCAGCCCACCCAATAGTAAGTGATCACCGCCACCCATGATCATCCGCAATACCAGAGGAGTCGCAAATGTGTTGCCGGCCTTTAAGGGTGGTGTAGGCTGTTTTGTTGAAGGTCCCTAAGTCGTACCGTCGTTTGAAAACACCGCTGGCGACAGCTAAATCCACAGATAAGTTGTGCGTGGCAGGAAATTTCGCGTGAAGCGCACAGTGTTGTTTAAACTCACCGGCTGGAATAAAACAACTCCTCAAAACACTCCCCATGGTAATTTTGGTAAAAATGCAAAGAGATGCAACATCTCTTCGCAATGGCAGTGAATCAAGTCGATCGAAAAGTACCTGGTCATCAACGATTCGAGCAGGTCTCCGTTGAATGCGGTCAAAAGGAAATAGCTGGTTGCCCTAGCCCAGAGATGAGAACAGTGGACTGACAAGAAATACAATCTCGCTCTATTAAGTATGCCCTGTTTTTTAGAGGCCAATTTGACCTTACCCTCCAACTGACCGCGGAATTGAACGTCGATATATCAACGAAGATATGTCTATGGAGAACCGATTAGGAGCTTTAATTAGAATCAGGGGGTTAACACTATATATTGATGATTGTTTCGCCTCTTTATCTATATTTTCTGAGAGCGAATGTTTCCTTATTTTAGAGTTTAAAACGAATTTTGTATTTTTTATTAATAAAAATAAATTTAATAAAAATATTAATGTTACCATATTTTAAAGCTAACCTAAGTCTTTAATCTAATATAGTTAACTGAGAATACTTGACCGCAAGCGTACGGCTTGAGTGGATTTTTTGCTGACGAGTACATAACATTTTCGACAAGTCAACGCGAACGTCAGAATTTATCTAATTGTAAAGTTCGCAACCTCTTATCAAAAAGAAGATATATTTTTCACGTTATTACCCAAAAATACCAGCTGATCAACTGCCAAACCTCTGCATGTTCTAAGAATGTATTGTTTAAAAAATATTATAGGCAGACAAAATTGTATTGTTCGTAAAATGTGTAATTTTTCCGTTATTTTATAAATCACTTTAGTAATCTATTCAAATTCCATTTCCAAGAATGATTTGTAGATCACGCATTGGTTCTTTAGAATCTCTTACTGTTTACAAAACAAGTTATATTATTGTAGACATAAAATTGGAAAGTCATTAGACTTGCACTTGGGTTGAATAAGCTTTCGTAGAATGTTTAAAACTTTGTAGGAGCTTCCAAGCTGGATATACATAGATAGCACAATTGACTATTGTATTATATATTATTATTATTTTTGCAATAAAGGCTTAATGAAAAGAGCTATGTTATGCTTATTTGTACGGTAGCTAACTTCTCTTACATATTTAATTATATAGTGTAACGTAATTCTCCCGCTAACTCCAACTAGGTGAATTACATTACCACCCATCCACGAACTAACCATGTAAATAACAATCAACACCGGTCTCGTGTTCTCGAAACAGTTGCGTACCTACATTTATAGAAGACGCACTTGTTAGTATAATATTCACAATTTAATTTTGGTTCATTGGATTGTGTTATATGGAATATGGTATTCGTAATTGTTTCTATTTATATTTATCGAACTTTAAAAAATACGTAAAAGGGTAAAAGGATTCTTTTCACTATATAATTTTGCGTTTAGATTATTTGAGAGTAATATTTTTGTATAATGTTGAAAATTCAAAAAAATGCTGTAGTTTATTATTATTTATTTTTTACTTAATAATACTGAATAAAAACTGAATAATAAAAAATAATAAATTTTCGGTGATCCTTAATTGTGTCATAAGTACTGTATGTGACAGATTTTCGGATCTTATAACTTATGGGTAACACCACGTTAAGGAAGACAACAAGCCATTACCTAGAATGTGTTACGTTGCGTTAAATACTTAGTACAGTATAGCCTTCGATGTTGAGGCTCCTACGCTCTGGTAGTAGTCAACATTATGCAAATTGTGTTGCGGTATTCCAAAAAGCATTTGCTAGAAACGTTTTTGAAATTGTAGTAAGCTATAATATATATGCCACCAATTATAGTTTATTCTAAAATGTATCAAGGCCTGACATGATATATGAATTTAAACTTTAAAGACAATACGACAGAAAGCAAAACTGGTTACATCAAATCACTAATGTATGACAAAAACTAAGCGTACTATATATTATTAAAGATAGAATACCCTTTAAGGTTAGACTCATGTTATATAACGCTCTCGTTGACTCCGTTATTGGCTACGGTATAACTAGCTGTCAAAACTTTCAAAACATATCTCAACTCTATACTTAACTTGCAAATTAGAATTTTAAAAATGATTGTCTCACCTAAATTAAAGAAAAATTAAAACATAACGATGAGTCGGCATTATTCAGATATTGTAATGTACTTCCTGTTCACACTAAAGCCACATACAGGATCATAAAAGAACAATTCTTTAATAAGAGTATCCAAAACAAAATAACTCATCATTTCCAAACACGGCACAAAACTAAAGGAAAATTGGTCACTATCGCAGCAACTAATATTAACGGTGAAAGAATCACTCCGTATCTCATACCATACCATTCTTAATGATATGGATGCATCTTTCATTCAATGCATTACAGTTAAAAACGTAAAGCAAAAATTAAAATCTCATTTCTTGAACAACCTGTAGATGCATTGAATACATCGGTGCTCTTTCTACCCACCTTTACTTCTGTTTGTGTAAATTAAGAACTTCAGTGTATTATATTTTTAGTTATTAATGTAGGTATTATGTGTATACTTGCATGTATTGCTCAACATTTTTATTGTAAGTATTATTGTCAAGTAACATTCTCGACAAACCTCTGTGGTTTTCTGAATGTTATTATTTTTAATTAAAGTGTTATGTACTCTTATTATAAATAAATTAAAATTAAAAAAATAAGCCACAAACGACTTAAAAAAAACAGAGAGGTTTCTATATAAAAACAATGTTTTCACTCGAATGTCGTCTTAAATACGTGTGTGATACGTATTTAAGACGACATTCGAGTGAAAATGTTCTATTGCTGTTTCAATAGAATGTCATTGTTGCACTACTGTTTTAGATATTTGTCATTGTTAGCAGATTGATAGCGGGTGATGGAATTTACAATCATCTCTATTCTTGTTATTGTTTCTGGTATTCGGGTCATTTTATCTATTGCTATTAAAAAAAGTAGAACAATCCATTTTATCACGCTATTGACTATAAACTAATAAATACTTATAAACTCTTAATACAACTTACTACTATTACTACTTATTAGCCGTAATGCTGTTTAAAAACTACATAACGCATAACTTAGAACAAAGAGAGAAATGTAAAACAATGGCTGTAAATTATACTTATATAATAGTTGTACAAGTTATTTTTGATTGACCACTTATACAATAAAAAATAATAATTTTTGTTCATAATTATTAAGATAAATTCATTTTACATTATACTTCTGTTTTATATTAAACACTTACTTATAAAATTCAGTACTACTTTTTATTTAAATTTAATAGCATAACAGATTTCAAAATTAGGTTTGATAGAATTTTGAATGCCGTTCAACATGGTTTTACGACAATTTTTTAATAGTTTCCTGTTTATGTAAACGTGGTTTAAAGAAAGATTCTTTGCAACCTTAATTCTTGAACTATAATCATTTATAACGAATGACTAATATGCTATTTAACAGTCGACTAGAGATGATGATGATGATATCATCAAATTTAATGTTCGTTACCATGTATCTGATTAAACCGAAGGATTTGGTTCTGCAAATGAAGTCATTTTCGTTGCCCTTTTTTTATTTAATCTGTGATTCACATTTAAAAATCTAGGACTTAATCATGTCGTACTTGCGTATGTGATTGGTATGATATATATATATATATATATATATATATATATATTTTAATTAGACTTATTTTAGATAAAAACCTGACCATGATCTTAACACTTATCGCGCCATTATCGGTAGTATAAGACGACCAGAAAGCGAAGAATATTAATTTCCCATTACGAATAGAAAACTGTCATCATTAGTGTTCACTGTTGTGGAAAATTGACTTTCCTACTTTTGATAAACAAGAGCTTGACGGATGTTTACTTCACGCTACTTCCAACCAATTTTATTTGTCAGCGTCGTGTTAATCCATTCACGTTCAGTTAATAATACTAGGAATACACCGCAGGAAACCGTTGCACGAGTTTGTCCCAATGACACTCTTTACAAGCCCTCGGTGACATGTTCCGCATCTTGACAACATTCAACGATCGCACGTCATTAACGCGAATCCACGAGGCACGCGTTTCCACGTAGAAAGTACAAAGACTTTCGCATCAACGAAAGTTTAAAACAAATTACACGCAATACAATGTGATTATAATTTCAAATACCATTAGAAATAGAACGGAAGCGTCGTACAACAGAGATGATGGCCCAATGGCCGACTTTAAGCCTAATAAAGAGAATTATTAGCGCACAAGCATTTCCTTCTTATACGGAACCATAGTTCGTTATAATGAATATATATGCATTATTACCTCAAAACTGAAGGACACAGTTAACGTAGCTTCAGTTAAATTTAGAAATATATAATGTTAGAAACATATAAACAAAAATTGGATGAACTACTAAAATCAGACATATGACACAAATACTATACGAATAAATTAATTAACCTTCAATGACGTAAACGGCGCTGCTTGAATCAATGAGTTACTGCACAGGTCCCAAACTTTTTTTCCACGTAGACCACTTTACATGTTTTTCTGTTTTAAATATATCTCTTATATCCTACATTAAACCCCTGGTTATCTAATATTGAATTTTTGTAAATTCATCAATTTAAAATGTGTTTTTGACAGTTAGTGGTATAGTGCATATTTAAATTTATATAATGTGTAACTTAAATGTGTTTATATTACAAGAAAGTATTAAAAGGTAAGTAAGTAAATAGGTGATATCTGTAAGAATTATTAATAGCCAAAATTAAAGTCACGACCTGCTTAAATAGGACCAACTATCGTGGACCCCATTTTACAACTTATGGACTCTATGGATAATTTTTTTTGACCGCCGCAGTCGATATAGACTCTTTGGGTATCAATGAGTTACTGTATAAGGTGATAGACACACCCCGTCACGGACCTAATAAACACAAGGCGGTAAGATAAGACAAGGATAGCAACCTCACTTGTCCTTGTCTATTACTTGCCACACATTTAAAATTTGTATAAAAACTAAAATTTAAACTATTTTTAATATTAATAATTATTTTCTTACTATTTTCCACCTTATAACCTATCTTAATCCATGCATGACTTAATATTCATTTAACATTTTGATAATAATTATAGTATTCGGTTCAGTAAAGAGGGTCGAGGTTCCTGGTTCCTTCTAGGCGATATGCTGATATGCGTGAATATTCTAGACGAAACGTTACTATAAGATTAAGGATAGTTAGTCGTATCCCCTTTATAAGATACTTATTGAATGCAAGTTATAGACATCAGAGAGGGTTGGCAGTGAAGCGTGGAAATACAAGTACTATAACTGTTTGAAAAAGTTAATAAATACGTGCTAATGATTGTGAATAGAAAGCAACGGACATACTATAATCATAACGCAGATAAAATGTCTGTTGCTTTAAGATTTTGGTCGAAATTAATAATATTTTTTTACCCGCAAACAGTAAAACGCTTAGATTTTTAACAATCCTGGAAATACCAAAACGTTTGTCACAAATTTTTACAAACATGTTACTCTTAGTTTAAATAAACAAACGAATAGATCGCGTCATAACGTTCACTTCATAACTATATATTTTTAAAGCAATGAAATTCCCGCGATAACCCTGATTGAATTCTGTTTTAAATTTCAGTTTTGTTAATTTATCTTGTTTACACGATTAACCAAAACATTAATTTATCAAAGCCGTAAGCTGTAATCGTCCTTATATAACGCACTTTGTAGCGAATCTACAATCTAATGTCAAATGCAATGATCGGATCATGCAACGGTTAGCGTTGACAAAAACTTGATCGAGGTCTGTCCTCGTTGCTGTGTCATTCACCCAATCAAGGAAATCGAACAAAATCGACATCGGAAACTTATCTTGATGTTTTACTCCCGTTCTATTCGGATAATTGCAATTAGTTCAGGTCGTGCGGGCCTGAGGGAAATCGTATTGTTGTTTCTGTGACAGTACGGGCAACTTAGTATTTACATTGCTCATGGGATAAAACGAGTAACCTGATAACAATTACCGCTTGCGAAATAATATAATGAAAAATCCGCTGTTTGTTAGTACTTCAAACATGAAGATGAAACAAAAAGTAAAGTAAAATACTTACCGCTTGGGTACGCTAATTCGACGTTGCCGGAACAGGTGGTCCATTGTTTTCTAGATTGAGCTCGGACTAACCCACAGTGGAAATTATAATCAACTTTCACTTGATCTCAAACGTATGTGTTCCGGTCTCATCCAACTGTCACAATTTGATTATATTTTGTTGAACTATATATCAGTTTAATATCACTTTATTCTTTCTATTTTCTTATTCCTTTCCTTGCTATTAAAAAAAATAAACACTATTAACGAGTTCTGTTTTTATTTTAACTGTGTATATATATGGGATAAAATCGTAATGCAGTTGTTCTTAGTTCTTTATCATCTCTCGAGTTTCACTTTTTTAAATTATATTTCTGACGCGTTTTAAAGTATACTTTTGATATACTTTATAAGGTGACTTTCTTTGTTTTTTACTTTATCTTACTTTATGTTTGTGCTTTACTTTATCTTAAGTTAACGACAAAAAACGACTCAGACTCGATCTCATATATATTGCAAAACTTTTCTATTTCCAATATGAACTTCAGTGATTCAATGATATAGCGATATTCAAAATATTGTTAACTATACGGCATGACGTAAAGCATGCTTTATTATAATTTAAGTGTCAGAGCAATCCACATACCAAAACTCTTTCATGTTATAATAATAGACTTATAGAAATTAGACAACATTGAGAAGAGAAAGTGAAAGAAGACAATAAAAAAAAATTAACGCCGTAAAAAAATTCATAAGTCAATCAAACATGGCGCCCAGAAATAATATATAATACAACACATTTAACTACCGTTAATATATTTATGTGTAAATTTTACGTTTGTTCATTGTATTTAATTCAGTTCATTTCGAAGATAAGTATTTGTGAATATGTAAAATAAATTAAATGGTTATCCTTTTAATTAAGGACATCTAGTTTTGTAAACTTAAAATAATAGTTGTAATTGCAAAGTTAAAATGATTTATTGTAACTATATAAATGAAAGGTGGGTGTCGATTATGGATTTTTATACTTTAAATAGTTGTTCAACCTCTAGAAAACCTTCAAATATAAAATTTATCTTGAAATGCTAGGGCCTAATCCAAGTAAAATTATTTTTTTTACATTAGCTATATTGTTTAGCGACAATATGGAGATTTTAAATACCCCTTTACTATTACAAAATATATATACCCCTTTGCTTATCTTGTAGTGTACTTGTTATATGGCTTTATAATAGATCAAGTCCCTATGATGATGATCTCTTATAGAAACCCCGGATTTTTTTTAACAAACACATTAGGTAAATGTTATGATAAAATGAAAACCTGATGTCAACCTCATAATCAAAGTTTTTTGTAAACATCATTCACAATATAGTTATTAAATCAATTGTGTCTTCAAATACATTTTGTCACATAAGAGTCAGCACCCATCAACCACGATAAAAATAGCTACACAACCGATGAAATGAGCAAAAACAAGAATAGGTGCAGATAAGGCAAGACTTGATTTGTAATTTAAGAGTTGTTTTTCAGACATGTATAGTGTGCTCCATTTTAAAATCTATCACAAAAAAATATAGTGGTAACCTCTTCAACCACCGCGTTACAAAAAAATGTTCGGTGAAAAATACCTATCTAATAGTATTTAAATTAAATAGATTAGATACTTACAATTTATTTTATAAGGTGCAATTAAACAAGTTCATTGTAATAAAAAAATATTATAATGATCTAATCGAAATGCGTCATGTAAAAAGCAATTACTTGGAAGACATGTAAAAAGTAACATTTATAAATGACATAAAACATAAAATGTGTAATAAAATATTTGCTTAAAAAAATTAAGAATCAAGAATATTTAAGTCCGTTCCAATTTGGTTAGATACCTCACCACAAATTATAAAACGCAATATTTTTTTTTTACAGTTCAAAAATTTCACGTTCGCGCAACTTTCTACCGCGTGCGCGTATGTTGGCGGGAGACACGCAGCGACTGACAAGGAGCGTGCGATCGCGGGGCCATGTCACGGAGAACTAGCCTATACAACCCAGGCGTACTGGACACCACCTGAAACCTAGTGATATAGAGGTACCGAATGCATATTTAACATTAAGGGTTAAAAGCCGTCAAGTAGCGCATTCGGTTTCTTTATTATAAATCAATATACCATATTTGCTAAACAAATAAACATCTGTTGAGTAAAACAATAAAGAACATACAACAATAGTGCGTACAAATAAAGTTCGAGTAAATGAAATTAAGTAATATATACAGATTATAGATAGAAGTAACAGAGACAATATCGAACTTATGTACTAATCTAACAGTACGCGTAGTAATGTGCGTGTTGGGATTAATTTGCAACAACTTCTGTAAATATAATATATATCTTACATAAATTTTAATACAATACAAAAACTTATTTTTTACATGTTAAAAGTATAAGCATAAAGACGGGAAATGACGTATGTTTAAGCCGCAAATGACTGATGATGCTACTGTTACTCCGAAAAACACAAGGTATCGATAAAAGCCAGCTTGAGCTTGAACTCGTGTGGACTAGGTGCTAGCCACTAAGCTTAATATTTGCTTCAATATAATGTACTAGATATTAAAGTTTCACAGCTGGTCAAAAGTATCCGTTGCAAACAATTTTCATTGTAAGTATTATAATAAGAGGAATTGTCTATTTTATTATTTCTTCGACCCCACGCCCGAGAGAAGAAACAAAGAAAACTATATATATATATACATGGACAAATTAATTACTTATGAAGCAATTAGAGTATATGGGCTTAAATATAGACGACAGTTTACGGCACAATACGCTTTTGTGTTTATAAATTACATTTGTTTTCTTTTCATATTTATGTGTGTTATATTATTAACTATATAAATTTCTTACCTACAATTATTAAATACAGTATATTTTTTATGTCGTCTTTACACATCAAACATTCCCAACCCTCTCCTTCTCCCCTTCATTAATATAGTACCATGCTTAATAGAAATCAATAGCAGATATATTTTATGAATTATTTTCTTTATTTACAATATGCTTGGTATCTGCTCAAGTTTTGCTGAAATAAGAATACATTCGTACGTGGTTTACGATTCTTTAAATTTCTTTAAATTCATACTAAAATGGCGTAAATAAGACAATTTTGTGACACTTGAACCGTTTGCAAATTCGTTGTTATTATTATTTATAGTATTAAGTGTAAGTAAATTTATGCATTCTCTTATTTTACATTGTAAAAAATTAAGAGTGGGATGTAAAAAGAATATCACGATAAATTTATACAAACAAAACTGTCTTTACGTAGACGGATCACGCTTGAGTTTAATATTGATTGAAGCATAAATGTGTTGGTTGGGCTAGGTAAAGACAATTCCACGGAATAGCTGCAACAAGTAATAGTATCACACTGTTTTGTGTGGTGAGTAAAAGACACCGGAGACCCAAATCAATGGTAACAAGATACAAGGTACAACAAACACAAAACTCCCTCAGGAGAGACACGCGTTTGATCAAAGATCGATGCCTATAGGTAGTAGTTCACTTATAGAAGTGAACTATGTGCACTTTTGTCAAAGATGTTATATTTATTATATATAAATGCACGTAATAAAATCTCTCCTAATATACCAAACTCGAAGTAACGTGTGATTGATGTCCATGATTAAGGATCTCTAATTATGTCGTCAAAATTATTCTCACCTATAAAAAACATCTCGTGTTACACTTATCGCGCACGCGATCCCGTAGTAAATGATCTGTAAAAATAAATTAACAGCTTCTCAGCCAATCTGCAACACACGGCCGTTATTGTTTGAAAAACCGTTCTCTGCACCAGTTTTGCTCGACGACGATTTCTATTCCGCATGAAAAACTCAAATAGCTCTTTGAGACCACGATCTGATTTCATTTTACCATCATTTTTGCAAATTATTGTTTAGTTATAAAAGAAATATAAGAAACCTATCAACCAATATCGGTATCACCAGAGTCCATACGAAATATTAAAAATATTCTTGAATCATTTGCCCATACTCAATACAGGAGTGTTTGTGCACAGAGTACTTTAATTAGTTTACTGTGGTCACACATCAATAGCCAAATAATTTGAATAGCCTTAGGAATTATCCGCCATCTGTCAAATAAGTACCATCAGTTACTTAGCAAAGGGCACAGTAAGGTTGGCAATTGAAAAATATATATATTCCCGGGGCGTGCGGTATTTTCTATAAATGCCTAGGTCGCCAGTTATTACTTTCAGATAAAAAGCTAACTCTAATGATACATCTGTATTTACATACTTTATCGTCATCGAACTAACTCTGTTGTCAATTTGCTATACTGTTAATAATCAATATGTTTCAAAAGTCCAACTATTTGCGTCTTCTCAAAGCCGTCGTCTTACTTATGTAATGGAAAATGAAAAGATACAAACTGTATTTTAAATCAATTTCATTGGGCAAAGTAAAACTTAACGTACACGTCATTACAAACCACATCAGTCGAAATACAGCAGCATTTTTGTTATTTTTTTAAATTAATTTATACGTAAAATTTGTGCTGTTACTTTATTACCTTTATTACACTAATGGGCAAATGGGTAAGCGAAAGAAAAATACTTTGTATTCTTTGTATTAAGGAAGTTAAAATGACCGGGACGCAGTATTTAGAAGTACTGGACTGGGTGACGATAATCTCTATGATGCGAGATATTTAATATCGCAATTTCAACCCGATTGCCAAGTATGACTTATGCGGCAGTTCTTAGCTTGGAAGAATATTTAACACAGCAGTAGACTGTAGAAAAGATGAAAAAGATGCTGTGAGAGACTGATCCGCTGGAAGAGCCTACTCATTGTTTCTAACGCTAGTGTGACCTTAGAACATCACATTAGAAGCTTATTATAATCGAAAGGAATTAGAAATATTTACAGATTAAAGTACCCTGAAATTGGATTTAACTATTTACTGTTATATTTTGGCGTTCTTAAGCTATTAATTGTTTTAGGTGGTACAATGCAGGATATGACGATGATAAATAAGCACGTGGTCATAAAAAAACAATAACATAATAATAATAAAAAATAATTTAAATACTGTTAAAAGCTTTGAACAGTTACGAAATTATAAGGTGTAATATGTGTATATTAATTAGTGTAAATCTTACACCAATTACTTTCCATTTTAAAAAGTGTTGTTTTGTATTTCATTAGGTATGTTGCACCCACCCCCCCGAAGGGTTCTCGCTTTGTCGTAGCGGGGGGGCTTAGTAACCGTGGCTTGGTCACCCACGGTGAAGCTAAGAGGAACCCAAATGGCCGGCCTAAGGCGCTCTGTGGCCGGCCCGAGGTGGCCGCTCCGGGAGGGCTCGTAATGAGCTCACCTCGGAAGCGTGTCGGTGGACTGCTGGGGGTGGAAGTGGCGGAGCGAGGCCGCCTGCCCCGCCCTCAGTAGCCGAGGCGGAGTCGCGGAGGAAGAGGAGTGTCGGTGTTGCGTTGCCGCTCTCCCTATCCTCCGCGACTCAAGCGGGGGTCGCACCGCATGATGCGGCTGTGGTGGGGCCGCGGGGGAAGAGGAGTGTCGGTGTTTCGTTGCCGCTCTCCCTGTCCTCCGCGGCCGAACATGGGTCGGCGGTGGAGCCGCAGACCAGATCCGCCGCAGGGGCTGGGACTTTCCTGGCCCCCATGGCCTCTGTGCGAAAGCGTTCCCGTAACCCCGCCATACGCGACGAAGGTGGAACACCATGGGGTTTTAGTCGGTGCGAGTCCGACATAACCCATCCTTGCCCCCGCAGGGGTGGGTATGCGTAGGCATTTCCCCAAGTAAAAAAAAAAAAAAAAAAAAAAGGTATGTTGCACCCAAGTTCACTGTTTCAGTGACAAAAAAAGGAAATGATTTTTTTGCGTTGCTTGGATTAAACTAACCCCCCAAAAGGGTTCTCGTCTTGTGGTGATGGGGGCTTAGTAGCCGCGCCTTGGTCACCCACAGTGGACCTAAGAGGAACCCAAACGGCCCGAGGCGGTAGCTCCAGGTAGACTTATTGACCTCGCCTAGTAGGCCTGCTAAGGTGGAATGCAGGGGGGGACGTTTCTCGCCCTCCACAGCCGAGGTGGGGCTGCGGGCGAAGATAAGTGGCAGTGTTTCATTACCACACTCCTTGGCCTTCGCGACCGAACTACGATTAGCAACGGAGCCGTAGACCAGATCCGTCGCAGGGGGTTGGGATTGTTTTTGACCCCCAAAGGCCTCTGGGGGCCGTCCCCCAGCTGGAAAGTGGTCGTCCCGATTCCTTACTCGGGACGACCACTTCCCAGCTACAGAGGCCGAGTATGGAGACACGCTCATGTTCCGGCGTGCCTTACCTGGAGGGATCAAGGAGGATTTCCACCCCCCGGAAGAGGGGCTGCCATTGGGAGGCCGGTGCAAGAAGGATCGCGGATGTGTGCGAAAGCGTTCCCGCAGTCCTGCCATATGCGACGAAAACGAAATCGTCGGTTTTAGTCGGTGCGAGTCCAAAACAATCCCATCCTTGCCGTCGCAGGGCCTATATGCATAAGACATTTCCGTATATAAAAGAAAAGAAACAAATAAAGGTACCCCTACGAATGCGCGAAACTTCTTCTTACATTCGAACTTTCAGCAACCAGAACACAGGGAGAACAGGTGGAAAGAGATTTTATTTGACTGATTGGCGTATTGTATAGATATACATATACACTGCAGACCAACATTTTAAGACCACCTTAATTACAGTAGGAATATAAAATAAAACTCCAATAAAATATTAAATCTTTAACCTGTTTAATCATCTAATACAACATTGATTGACAAACAATATACTTTAAACGCTTAAAGAAATATTATCAGTCCATGCAAAAAAAAGGCTATAGTTAGCTAAACTGATTTTTCATCAAAAAATCCTCCTTTAATTTTTATGACTTTTTTCACTAGTCTCTGCATACGGGCACTCAATTTGTTAATCTTGTGATATATAGTTCCAAATTTCGCATAAAGCATTCCACATTTCTTCTCGCGAGGATGGGCCACGATTACGGACGTTCCTATCAAGCTCTTCCCACAAAAGTACAATAGGATTGAGATCCGGGCTCTGAGGCTTCCTCAGACCATGTTTTTTAACACCCCTTTTCTATCTCTTCTAAATATACTCTACATTATTTTGAGCTATGCTTTGGATCATTATCTTGTTGGAACATGAATCCATCTCCAATTAATCGCGACCCGGAAGAAACGGCATTTTGTTCTAAAATGTTTTTGTACTGTTCCTTTTTCAAAATTCCTTCAATTTTAATCAAATTGCCAGTTCCTTGGCTAGAGAAGCAACCCCATACCATAATTGAGCCGCCACCATGCTTGATTATTGGGACTACACAATTTGACATCATCTTTTCTTGGGCACTGCGTCGAACGTAAATTTTACGTTTTGAACTGAATAGTTGAAACTTGGATTCATCGGTCCAAAGCACTTTTTTAAAATCTCTTCAGTCCAATATCGATGGGCAAGAGCCCACTGCATCCGTTTTTTCTTGTTTTGCGGCCTTCGAACGGCAAGACGACCATACAACTTCGCACCTCTCAGTCGCCGCTTTACTGTAGTCACTGATAAAGGTTTAACTCGTGTTTTCTTTAATTCAACGCGGATTTCTGGTGCTGTTAAGCGTCTATTTCGCTTGCTGGTAACAACAACGAAATTATCTTCACTAGAGGTGATAGCTCTCGGCCTTCCCGAGCGTGGACGATCTTGAAAACACCTGTCTCCCTGTATCGAGTTATTGTGCCATGAACACAAATCTTCGATAACGTCAATTGTGAAGCAATCTCACGTTCGGATTTGCTTTCATTATGTAAAACAACGATGGCAGAACGCACTTCACTGCTAATTTCTCGAGCTTTTCTTATTTTATGACGTCTTCACTGTAGAAACCACAAGTTTAGACTAATCGAGATTGTTTGTGATCAAACCCTAGTAAACTCGGGTAATAATAAGTCAGAAACACGTGTTTTCAGGAGCTAAATAATCCTAATTATTAACCAATATGTAACATAAAACAAAGTAATTAGTAATGAGGACATTAAAAAAATATTATTACGACCTGCCTCTACCGGAGCGTTTGTCAGTGTTTGAAAACAATAAATGTTTATTGTCCAATAACTTGAAAGTAAACAAAAGAATGGCTTCTTTAAATATTCGATACTAACAAAAGAATATGCAGATTTGCATTTCTTTTATTTATACTATGGGATTTTATTACAATTGATGGATAATTGTTTATGTGCGGTCTTAAAGATTTGTCCGGCAGGATATATCATCATATCAATAACTTTCGCCAGTCAATTTGGCTTCGCCGCAAAAAGTTCAGAGCCAAAGTTGCGTCAGAATCACAAGCAATCACATAGTCCAAAAGCGAAATAAATGGCAATACCTTTTTGATTAAATTTTCAATTGATTTTTTTTAGTTTCGATTCGTGTGTCTGCGTTCGGTCAAAATTATCCAAAAAAATGGTAATGTAAAACTTTATTGGTGTAATTAATATTTATTTTAGTTATTATTCGTTTATTTTATACCATAAAGAAGTTCCAGATTGGATCGTGGTAATCTTCAGTTGTAGTAATAATATATTTCGATAGATGGCGTAGGCACAAAAAAAATCATGTAACTCTTGCTTTTTGTGGGCCGATCAGTTAACAATATATTCCTGCTCTGCTGCTCCCTCGTGCTACAACATATAACAGAAGACAAACACAAGCAGAAAATCATCAAACAATTGAATTTCCTCTGATGTACCAGCTAAGGGTGTAATTTTTCTCCTTTTACCCCCAACACGATTAATATACCATTTAATCTAAAAACACAGCATATAATTCACTTCACCATTGGAGTTGGTTACAGATTTATGGCCTACAAATTCGGACCTTGGGGGGGGATGTGTGATTTATGTATTGCTGGTATACTTTTCTAAAACATTAGCATGACCTTGAAGAAATTTTGGGATCGTCCAATCACGACGCAATACGAATGACCTAAGGATTTTCTAAGTTTCTAATGATAGTTTTGTACTAGTAGGGAAGTAATTTGGAGAAAAGTTATATCAGTTTACACCATTTACCATTACTGATAAAATCTGATGGAAAATAATATTAAGTGGAAATATAAATAAGAAAAAAGTTCTTTGACTATATTTATAAGCATGGTAGTATTACTGTATTACTGTTTTACATTATTAGTAAATAATTAAACTTATATATTATTTAATTTATTTTATAGCATTACAACATTCTCGTTAAGCACTAAATGCTTATGCTAGATGGTTCACTACAATAATCGATAGGAAAAGCTTCACAGGCCATAGCAAGGAATCATTGGACTATAGACACTCTTACATTATTTATTATTTTATATTAGCTAATAAAATTACTACAACTGTCTTTCCATTCCGAGCTAGCACATTAACATACACTACTACTTTTTAAATACGGAAAATCAAGAATGGGTAAGAGATTGTAAATATCCAGACAAAATTTTTGGTTATTTAACAATAAAAGTCGACTCGATAATTTAAATATTAGGTTATTATAACTTAAACTATCGAGATATCGTATCGTCAAGAAAATTATAGGCATAATAATAATACAAAAAAGGAAGCGCGTCGCTTTGTGGTTATGTTTTGGTAAGCAAATATTTTTTTCATAGATGTGCTCAGTTATAGTTATAGTAAAAATACTGTATAAAATATACTTTATATATTTTATACAGTATTTTTAGGCTATTATTTTTCTCTAGAAATAAATTGTTATGCATATTTTATAGTTAATTTATACAAATTCAGACTGAATTGCATAAATAAGATGTAATATTTTAGTGGATACAAAATGTTAAAAGTATAATGTTATACAATAAATAATAACTCATAATCAACAAAAGAAAAACATAACAAAGTGTCACAATAACAATATTTGTTGTTCAGATTAAAATTTTTATGTAAGTTTTTCTACCATTAATCACAAAAGAGAAAATAATACATTTTTGAAAAGACATTTCAAAAGTTATTATAATCTATAAAATCTTACTTTAATTATAAAGCCCTACCTTTTTTTATGTTACCTTACATATTCATAAATATTGTGTGTGGTGTTTTCACATATTGATAAAGCATCCATTACTTAATGTAGCTTAAGAAATGAATGCTACACAATAGAAATAATTTACACCCATTGAAAAACAATCTGAGATTAAAAAAATCCTTATATAAGATGTAGCAGAAATACATATGTAATCAATTGTAATATCCTATAAAAGGATGTACTTAATTACAATCTTAACTAAATGTATCCCTATATTAAATAGGTCCTTTGGGTGATGTTATTTTACCCCAACCAATATAAACAAAAACTGTTGAGTATAAATACATAAATCCAAACTGAGGCTCAGATCTGTGTCTTTTATTAGGATGGGGAGAAGCCTCAGGCTGAGGTTTTGTAGGATGGTAAAGGCCCAGTTCACCATTGCCATAGCAACCAATTATGGTTGTTTTGGGGAATGCAGCTCGAAAACAATCTTGTTCAACTAAATGCTTCTGATCACGACCCACACAAGAAAGTTTTAAGGCAATACTATGCTCAAATCTAGGCACACTTTTTGAAAACTGAAAATAGAAAAAAATACATTTATATAATATAATATAATGTGCAATGATAATGACATTCCTCCTGGCCAATTTTGACCATGGAATTATGTTGGTCAAAATTGCAGTTGATGTCATCTGGTAATAGATGGTCACCTAATAATCACTAGAAGATATTGAGTGATTATTAGGTGACATCAGCACCCAGGAAAATCTATGGTATTCAGCAAACACAGAGGCACTGACTTGTCATCGCTTCCCTATTATGATGTTATGCATATGCAATAAGATTGGAGGAAGGTTCAGGTGGAGTGTCAAGGAATTAGAACAGTGTAGTACATATAGACCTGAAAACCAGCAAGTTTTGATCCACAAGTAATGTGTGAACCCAGGAACTGTGATACACCAGTCACATACCCTAACCACTATATCAAACAGCCATAAAATATATATAATACACAAATAAATATGATACTACACAGACAATTCATGCAAATGTGAATAAGGTTATCAACAAATTTTAGGTTATCAAAATAACATGCAGAGTGATAAATAAACACAATGATACATATTTCACAAAAATTCCATACCTCTTCAACTGATTCCTGTATTTTAGGTTTGGACCAAGCTGATGAATCAATAATAAAAGAGTAGATTTCAAAGTTATATTCACTATTATTAGCGTTTTTCGGCACAGTGAACAGGCCTATAGAAATCAGGTTTTCACTAATAAAATCAGCACCTTCATTGATACTGTCAATTAGAAGATTAACATCTCTGTTATCAGATATTGTATCCTCTATGATGCATCCACCAAGGGCATATGGAACATTTGGTTGTCTAAAATCAAAAAATACATAAAAACTCAATTCCCTTTCCTAGAGCAGTATGTAAATATGAGGACTCAGTATGTATAAAAATAATTAAAGTTTATTTAAAAATTAATGACGTTCCATTTTAAAACAATCACTTAATAATAATACAATGCCACTTTCTCAATTAAATACTTACACATCTTTAAAATAATTCAAGAATACAATATCTTCAATTGAATTTAGTATATATTTCTCAGTCACATAGACAAGGACACCCTTAATAATGTTATCTTTTGACACCTTATCCACTTCATCATAAAACTCTTGCTGTAAACTCTTTAGGGAATTAATATTTAGAACTTGAAATCCAACTTCAGGTATCTTAGGTATTATTATTCCAGCAATAAATGGATTGAACTGAGAGTATTTATAATAAGTTATTGAGTGTTCATATGTGACCGAAAATGGTAGAGGTCTATATACTAAGCAATTAGTTGTCACTGTCAGCATACAATTTTTTGGAGCATTAATTTGACGATTTATCAAATCTAGCACTGCAACAAATAACAAATGAATTACTAGCAAATCAACTAAATAGTCATTTACTTTGGTTTTAGAATTAAGAACATAACTTTTTGTATACAATATTAAATGAGATATAACAAAAAAAAAATAACTTACAACAGTGTTCTTTCTGACAAGGCTTTTCACATGGACTTGGTAGAATAGCTTTACATTTATTGACAGCACTAACACCAGGTGTATTTGCAAATGTAAAAATAACTAAGGGTTCAGTGTTAAAAATTCCAGATTGTTTAAACCATCCCTTACCACACTTTATAGTGCCACCCCAAACAGAACAGCAAAGATCTATCACAAAATCTTCAGGTGATAGCTGCTCTTTTTCCAAGGCTTGTACTGCAGCATGCCAAGTGCTACATACAAGCTTACACATTAGTTTTTCTTGCCAACATAGGTTACTTATAATCTGCTTAACAATTATATAATTAGATGTGACATTTTCTAATAAATTATTACCAACATTTAATGCTTTTGTATTCCTTATCAACTCTCTTTTTTCAATATAAGCAGAAATATTTTTGTTCAATTGTAATTTTGCACATTTTTCTATGTCTTCTGTTGTTGATTCTCCTTCATCTTCACTATCCCTCTCTCCTCCAAAATACATCATATAAAGTGATCTTTCAGATAAAAAAGACTCCATTGTGTAATTAAATTTCAGTAACAATTAAATCTTCACTTCCACGCTGAATGGGATCACCTTTTAATAAAGCCAATATAAAGCAGTAAAGATAAACAAAGAAAAATAACAGGTAGTATCCAATATTGATCATTACATCTCTCAAGTGCTTTTTTAACTGTCCACGGTTGTGGATTTCTGCAGGATCATAGGCGCCAAGATTCCCTTGCGGTATCGTAAAATATTCGAAAGACAGCCATATAAACATCGGCAAATTTAACAAAAATAGAATAACATGTCCATGTAACAAAAGTAAGAATGTAATAAACGAATGAGCTATATACTTTGGTAACAACCAATAATTAAGTTTTTCACAACACTCCTGAGCGTTAAGATAGTCACATTCCAAGTCTGATAATGTTATGATGAAATAAACTAATAAAAATAATATAGCCCCGTTATCGATTAAAGACAGAGAAAACAACAAAGTTTCAGCTAATATCATAACTAACTACCCGTTACTTCTTTTTTTGTGACAAAATATACACAAAATAAAATTGTTGCGCCTATTTTATGCGATTACGGAATATAAACAAAGAAATGCTTCAAATTTAATGAAACAATTTAGAATTAAGTCTTTCTTTGCGTCCGTAATTCCGACATGACAAGTTTTGGAAATTGCAAATGTATGCCAGTGACATTGACACCTCGCTTAAACAGATTACATCAAAGAATATAAATACCCAGCGTATCCTACTATAATTAAGCTACTATATATTTTTTCTATTAATATATTACGTTTATGTACTCATATAATTAAAACAAGTTGTTTCTACTACACCCAAAGGTAGGCTGGCAGAGAATGCCTTTTGGCATTAAGTCCGCCTTGTTGTACAATATTTGTTTTACATGTGCAAATAAAGAATAAATAAATAAAATTATGTTGGTTAGATTAGAAATTAGTACTTTCACTGTTATTGACACATGAAAAAATCGTATGGATTACACGACTTTTATTTTTGCCGCTTGTACCAGCACGGTGAGGGAAGTACCCAAATCGTGACAATTTTAAGCAGATTCTCTTTTTTAATGCCAGTCTTTTGTATGTATTCACATTAAACACCTATACTCTAGATCTCTAGAACCAAGTTTTCTATCGATCTGCTCAAGTTTGGTTTCCAATTATTTAATAGCGATCTTTACGTTACCCACTTCTAGATTTCGGCCTTTGGTGATCAATTCGTCGTATTTATGCCCAAGGTAGTTTGTCATGTATGTGTATGGTTATGTATATGAATAAAAAAGTATAAATACTAGTAATAAAAAAAAGTAGAAACTGTGTACTTTTTTCTGGACGTTAATTTTTTTATCTATTTGGTAAATTATATTAATTAATAATATATATATTTGGTAAATTTCGAAAGCATATAAACAATTTCGGCCTTACTTATCTCGTCATCTGTAATGTTCAAGTCGCTTATAATGTGCTCTTTTGTAACCATCGGTGCGATTAGGGTAATAACGATGGGCGAGCTACTTACATATATCCGACTCAGAACTAACGTGTGTTAACGAGCCGGAAACTAAGGTGTGGATGATGGGATGCTAGGCGTAGCACGGGATCAAATCAAACTGCCTGTATACCAAGCAATCAGTAATCAGAGAGCTTTAAGCGGTAGCGTACGTAACAAAATGGTTGTGGTGTCTCAAGTAGTCAACACTTGAATGATATATGTATCTAGCTTGTAGTAACCGGTCGCCGAGCCTGGTACTTCTTGCGTAGTGCGCACGGTGTTTGGTTGTGTGTGTTAGTAATTTTATGAAAACTCTCACCAATGGCACTCGGGACACCACTTTGTCCATAGTTTCTTACATTTTATGTACTCTTAATATTTAGACTGATTTTCCTAACGCATAATTTTGATATTTTATCTAGGATTAAATTAAAATTTAGGTCTGTATACAGTCCTAAATTTTATTTTACGGTTTATTTTGAAAGATTTGTATTTAAAAAACTAGGTTTTCATCGGTATGTCGCTTTAAACATATGCATAGTTTTTGTATTTTAAGAGAACTTAGTTATATCCCACTTTTGACTCCATTGCTTGAAAAACATTTTCTCGTGGGCAGATCACGAGTAAAGTGACTGTTAAATGATGGGTCTCTTAGTTGAATAACTTGTTTAACACATGTATCTGCCGCTACATTACCCGTAATGCCATTATGACTAGGGATCCAAGCTAGAACAACATCTAAGCCAAGTAATCTGCATTGTAGCAATATTTTTTTGCACTGACATGTAACAATTAAATTATACATTTCGTTAGTATTCGTTACATATCATTTTATATTACATGACATTTCCAAAGTATTACCATTATAATAATTTCTGCCTGTTAGTATTAGGTATGGAACGGTCACCCTTATAAAAAGTATACATTACTTTTTATGCCTTTATTTCGGCTCGCACTTACCCCTATTCTGTTAACAATGAGCGTTTATGTTGACTTATTGTATGTAGTACCTAATAAACCATGCTTGTTCTCTCTCATATAATTTGATTGACATATATCGTTTAGAAATGTTCTGAAAAGTTTTAAATCTATTAAATTATCTATTAAACTCTCGTTTAACAACAAATATATCTATGCTTTATATTGTTTTTAGTTATGAGTGTTTTAAAACTTTAATCTCTTAAAAGAATAATATAATGTAATAATTTTTTTTAGAGAATAATCGTTTTAGTTTCTGAACAAATTTTGAGAAATGGCGAAATTGAGGCTGTCGGAACATCTATTTTTCGTTCGATATTTCCAATTTTCTAAATAAAATAATGCAATGTTGTCAGTTTGTTTACGATATTTATTTTAAGCGACTTATTGGAATTGCAGTGACTCTTATTAATGTTCTTGACGACTTGACTATATTTTATTGCAGTGCTGGGTATTTGTTCAGTTTTTAATTTATAAGTTGTTTCCACGTAAGTTTTTCATGTATTACTACGATATATATTTATTATGTTTATTGTAAGAAGGTAAATGAAGTGGGTGTAATTATTTACTTATCAGAAATAATTTAACAAATAGGCCATAGCTACTCCACCTTCTTTTGAATATCTATATTTATCTGATGGAGTGTTTAGAATTATTTTCTTAAAGGGCCTTTTTGTGTGATGATTTCAGGCTAAACTCTTACTTATTGATTAGAATATATATTTAAATCTTACTTTAATTTATATGTTAATTTTTAGAGGTAAAATGAATAACTGTGGCCCTGGAGTAGGAAGTGCAATGGCAACAGGCGGTGGTCATTATGATACCAAAATAGCTGGCTTATATGATTTACTTGATACACTGGGTTCTGGACATTTTGCTGTTGTGAAATTGGCAAGACATGTTTTCACTGGTGAAAAAGTAGCTGTGAAAGTTATAGACAAAAGTAAACTGGATGAAGTCTCAAAGTCCCATTTATTTCAAGAGGTAAATAATTTAATTATCATAGTTTCTAAAGTATCTAAAAACTGTCTCAAGATAAAATTTAAATAATTTTTTGTCTATATAGAAATACTAGTAATAACACTATTTATTTTAGAGCTAAGTGATACCATTATTTTATTACATTACCATGTTATTACAAACCTATAGACCCTATACACATATACCATTATTTTATATATTGGTGATTATGCTATTGTTCTTATTTAAGTATTGGTTGTGGCTATTTCCAGTATATGACTTTTAGATAGTGAATGTTTAATGTAATGTCTCTACCTTTATGATTTATCTTTTATATGTAGATCAGTGTGTTGTAAATTGATATGCTTCTATTTTACAAGCAACAAGAGACAAGCACATTTTTATGTTCTGTTTGTGAAAGATGAAAATATAAAGTTGTATAATAATTGTTATGGGACCTGTTACCTACAAAGATGCATGTAACCATACTAATTTGTAATATATTATAAATAAGCCTACTAGTTATTATCTTGCATATACTTTGGTGATCATATAATTAAGGATAGTACTAGAGATAAGCTCATAATTTTACTACCAAAAATATAGTGCTCTATTGGTTAAGCATTTTCTGTTGGATGTGTTGACATCTACTATGTACCGTTTTAATTGGTTAATTAGACTTTATATTTACATGTATATACTACTTTTAAAGGTTGTTTTAGCCCAAATAAACTAGAAAAATAAATCTTAAAATATAAACTATTAATAAAATCTGAAATTAATTACAATTATTATGAATTAGTAATTTGTATATATTTAACACATTTAGTAAAAGTTTTCCTTTTTTAGTTAGGTTTTATAATTGTGGCCCTTAAACATCTACATTCATCCTATGAATGTGTTGTTTTAAGTTTTGGGAATGGTGGAATATGCACCAGCCCAAGGTTTATAACATTTTGCAAAATTTAAAAATAATAGAGGTTTATTTATCGTAATATCTATACCAACTTTATAATTAGTAAAGATTAGAGCTATTTATATAAATATATCTTATTTCAAAATTCTAATTTTTGGTCACAGGTTCGCTGCATGAAATTAGTTCAACACCCCAATGTGGTGAGATTGTATGAAGTAATTGATACACAAACTAAATTATACCTAATATTAGAGTTAGGTGATGGAGGTGATTTATATGATTATATAATGAAACATGACTCTGGTCTCTCAGAATCTCTTGCTCGTGATTATTTTCGCCAAATTGTACGCGCAATCTCATATTGCCACAGGTATATGATGTTTTCATAAGTTTTCTTTATCTTATTTTAATGTGTTTGTGTGTATTTTAATAAAAATCTTTATTTCAGGTTACATGTTGTCCATCGTGACTTGAAACCTGAAAATGTAGTATTTTTTGAAAAGTTAGGCATAGTAAAATTGACTGATTTTGGTTTTAGTAACAAATATTGTCCTGGGCAAAAGTTAGAGACATCATGTGGATCTTTAGCTTATTCGGCCCCTGAAATTTTATTGGGTGACTCTTATGACGCACCTGCAGTTGATGTATGGTCTCTAGGTGTCATTTTGTACATGTTAGTTTGTGGTCAGGCACCATTTCAGGAAGCAAATGATAGTGAAACACTTACAATGATTATGGATTGTAAATATACTATTCCACCACATATATCAATCTCTTGTAAAAGGTAAGATCTTGAAAATTAAGGATAAACTAACTTTAACAAAGTGTATAATAATGTCATTGTGTGATTAATTTTTTTAACTGATTTATCTTAGGTTAATAGGAAGAATGCTAATCAGGGAACCAGAGAAGAGAGCTACATTATCAGAGATAGCCAATGATCCATGGGTATCTGCTGGTGAAGGCAAAGCTATAGAAGATTTTGATACACCTCTTGTGTCAAAGGAACAACTATCAGAAGATGATCATTCAGCAATATTACAAAAAATGGTTAATGGTTCCATTGCTACAGAAGAACACATATTGGAATCATTAGAAAAAAATGATTATAATCACATAACTGCAACATACTACCTTTTAGCAGAAAAATATTTGCGGTCAAAGCGGTATATATCAGTTATTAGAATAACATTAGTCTGAGATTGTAGATTTTATTGTTTTAGTTTAAACTTTTGTCCTTTGTTAATGATGTCTTCCTATAAGAGTACTAGTAAAAATAATTAGTTATAGGTATAAGTGTGCCAGATGTTGAACAAATATATCTGTAAGCTTGGATCAAATCTAGAACCCATAACAGATGTCCATGCAAGGTAGTGCTAATATGCTGACCATGGTTCATACATTTTTTATGCCCCTGTTGAAGAACCGTAATTTCTTTTGAATGCCCTTGAAATAAGATTAAATTTTTCGTATGTTCATTGTTTTTTTAAGAGACTGTTAATTGTTTTATTATTGTTTATTGTATTGGGTGACAAACGTGCATACAGTTCATCTGACGGTAGTTTCATCCTCGATAAGGAGTCATAATGATATGACAAATGAATAGATGCGTTATGACCCTTGTGGGCTGAGACAAATGCGTCATAAGTAATAAGGCCTCCGGATACCTACACTCACTAGACGAAACACTGCAGTGATATATTGCTATTTCACGGCGGTACTCTTTCTCCGGTTGATAGATCCATTCATTCTGCAGCTAGAAACAAACTGTTGCCTAGCTCTACCAGTTATACAAATGTATTCCTTTACCGGGTTTCGTGTGGGTTTATATTTAATAACCCCCGGAAAACCATACATAGGCCTTGGACATTTTCTTTCCTTTTTTTTTATTACATGGAGAGTAACATAGCGAGCACCTGATGGTAAGTGCTTACTGCGGCTCATGACATCTTCATTCATCCTTGACAAGGAGTCATAATGCAGATGTTATTTTATGCTGGTATTCTATGAGGACGTCGTCCCAACCCGGTCGAGCTGACCCATTCATACCGCAGCTAGAAAGAAACTGCAGTGTAGGTTTACCACTTACACTCGAGCAGTTTACCTAATATTAAGTTATAACCGTAGTCCATAAACACCAATGTCCATCCTCGACTAAGGTTCAAGATTACACATGCATTGTCACCCCTGAAAACTGAGATGGAATGCCTTTTCACCTTTCATTTTGGTATTCTGTGACGGAATGGTATCTTCCCAGTCCAGCCGATCAGCAAGCTTTTGATAATGATATATTACAATACAGTATGTGGAAACATTATCTAACACAAAAGTAGAGGGTATAATTTTTATGTCTATTAATCAAAAGATGCCAAGGGGTTTAGGTAGGTTTTTATGCAAAGTCTGATGACTGACGTGATCCTTGTCTTCGGTATATAAATATATATTACGTTGTAAGACTTTACCAAAACATTACAATTTGGCCAATGAGATTTGGTTTTGACGTATTCGCATATATTTTAACGTATCATAGTTTCATTAGTTACTTACAGATGTGAATGCAATGTTTCCTCAGTAATGGGATGAGTTCATAATTTCAGACAAGCAGCCCGAGCGGCGCGGAGGCCTGAAGCATTGGGGGTACCAATGGGAGCTTCACGGAGCCGAGAACTTTTAGCTCCACCGCCACACCCCACGGCACCGCGTACGCCACAGGATGTGCCGCCGGTAACAATTGCATTATCGTTATTAGCTACTAAGCACTTTACAGCTGGACTGTTTTACAGCATGACCGGCTTCAGAGATACGGGTTCCTGTGTTCGATTTGCAGCCGAAGGAACAAAACTTATGCATCTTTCTTGAAGGCTGGCAACGTATTCACGTCTGTGAAGGAAATTATCGTGAGAAAACCAGCACTTCTAAGAAATATTTCACAAAAACAAATATTTCACAAAAACAAATATTTCAAGACACTATTGTAGTCCGCCAGTATTTGTGCTCCGATATCACCTAGAAAGAAGGACTTTACTTTTTTATTTATGCAATACATTACAATTTTTTTTGTAATTTGAAAGATTATTATCTGCTGCAATACGAATGGGTCGTTTCAACCAGGCCCTACACCTACACGATACCAGCATGACACTACAGTTTCCATTGGTTGGAGCCCAGTTACTGGTAGCGGTATTCTATCTCAGTGGCAGTGGTAGAGCTACGCTGCAGTTTGTTTCTAACTGCAGAATGAATGGGTCAGCTCCTTACCAATGTAGGACCGCCCCCCACACAGAATACCAGCGTAAAACAGGTGCATAATGCTGCTGCATAATAATGCTACGTCTGGTGAGTGTAGATATCCGGTAATCTTTCATTCGGCATTTCATCTCAGTCCCTCGCTTTGTCAAGGATGAATGTAGATGCTCTGTTTCGTCTGGTGAGTGTAGGGAGACCTTTATTACTAGTAACGAGGCATTCCATTTCAGTCCTCAAGGATGACAACGCATCTGGATTATGATTATTTGTCATGAATGAATGTAGA
This sequence comes from Teinopalpus imperialis, assembly GCA_029286865.1. Taxonomy (NCBI): domain Eukaryota; kingdom Metazoa; phylum Arthropoda; class Insecta; order Lepidoptera; family Papilionidae; genus Teinopalpus; species Teinopalpus imperialis. Next base: position 2,428,027 of record JAGSMU010000009.1, read on the forward strand.
TGTCGTGGGGGTCGCAGGAATCACTTACCATCAGGTGAACTGTGTGCTCGTTTGTTACTCTCAAAGAAATATAAAAAAATCTTGTGTTGCGGGATGTTCATAGGCCTATATACCTACATATGATCCGCCAGCTAATTTCCACACCACCCATTTCCTATACAAAAGTTACCATCACTGTGTGATAATTTGTCTCCCACAATGAAGTATATCAGCGGATTCTGGCACTTTACGTCGATGTTATGGCACGGTCAGACGCGAACTGCAATTTAGACCTTATCCAAAGACCCAAGATGTAAGCACTCCTGTACCTGTAGGTACTCTTTGGTATGTTAGTTCCTATACACAGTTTGGATAAAGCCACCTAGACGTGACAAAAGCATTGTTAGCAGCGTTCCCGGAAATGCAGCATCGTCCGCGAGGAAGAAGATGACGAGGAAACTAGCGTGGCAAGCAGTGGCTCAGGCAGAGTTGTTGACGCGAGGCGTGGCTCACGATCTGAAGGACGTTTACATTTAGCAAGACCTGCTCAACTTGCTGATAACCTTACCAAGGTATGTATACTTAAACGGTACCTAACTATCTGGACCAATTTAAATCAAATTGCAGGCAAAAAAGATTCACATTTATCCCAATCCGGGGACAGATAGCAAGCGTTCTTCACTTACAATAATCTGATGTGACACCAATAAAATGACCTCATTACCATAGACCGGACAAAAATGTCAGCTATTATTGTTCTAGTATCATTTTAATTTGCGTTAAGTTAAAATCTTGTCATATGATCATGATAAGAAATGGAGATTATATTAAATAAACCTTAATATCCGACTACCTCTATTCCTGAGAGGCGTTTACATGTTTACATATATTATGATTATAACTTTAGTTCAAAAATTAAAATAATGAGCTGAACTGAAGATCTTTTTTATGTAAAAGGTGTTATATCAGATGTGGAAGAGAATTTATAGTGTTTGCGAAATAGGTATGGAGTTATAGACCTTATATTCATATTAAAGTATACCAGCTCGTTGCTGATTTGTTAGAGTTAATTAAAAAATATGTTTACTAGTAACATAAAAAAAAAGTTTAGAGGATCACCATCGCCGCGTCCTACTACAACATTGACGTTCGTGTTACCCACATAGACGTACCCTAGACCTAGTTCATGCCTTAAATATTCAAGATTCTTTAATAATATCAGAATAGGTCAATGGATACCGCATTCGAAACTTTTCGTTTATGCCCTAAGTATATTAAGGGTACAGCCATATATTTATTGTTATGATATTTGGGTTGACCAACGACGATACAGTTTAAATGATGGTAAGTGTCTCCTGCTCCCCAATACACACACACACACATTCATCGTCGATGAGGAATCATAATGCAGATACGTTGTTAAGTCTATAATAAAGAAGAATTGCTTCCTCGTCGATAAGTTCTCCGGTTCCTTTATTTCATCAAACGCAGTAAAACTCAATAAGATCATACTGAAAGCTTCTGGATTTTGTTAAATAAGACCAGAAACTATAATATATTTATGATATATTTAAGACCCACCATTCAACTACTGTCACGAACCATCTCCTAGTACAAGCATTTTCAGCTTAGTTGGAGTGGTTTACCGGAATATTAGTAATGTTAATAGCATAGCTAAGATTCTTTAAAAAATGTTTTTCGAAGCATTTACACATTTTTGCATTGCATTCGAACCTCTACGTTACATAACTCTACAATGGCTTCGCGGAACGCATTCACCGACGCTTCCTGGCTTGTAAATCATAAACCTCTAAGCTTATTTTTAATTCTCGGAAACAAAAACAATTCGCATGGTGCGAGTCCGGTAGGTTATCGTAGTGGATGCGGGTACGCAGACGCTGTACGCGGGCAAGCTACTGTTTACGACCAATCTGCAGTAACTATCCTTTGGTTTTCAAGCGGCACTTTAATTTAATGATTTGCCAAAACAAAATCTTGCCGATGCCTTTTCTTGTGTTTCTTCAGCAAGTCTTCAAAAGGTAAGACCCATTCTGCCTACTGGCATTTTCTTTTCAGTTCAAAGTAATTCGCTTAGGTTTCGTCACCTGTCACAGTATTATAAACAGCCAATAACTCCATTGATTTTTCTAACAATGCTCAACGACACTCCGTCGTTTTTGGTCTTTCGTTCAATCACGCGGTATCCATCGATTGCAACGTTCAGATGCTCATACAAGTATACATAAGTATAAACATGGACATACAGTCGCCTGCCCACCTTCACGTACATCGTCATGGAGATCACCACGTCCTCGTCTAAATTCTAGGAACCATAAATACACAGAGCCGCGACATAGGGCTTCTTTACCGAGTGCCAATTGAAGAAGGTCGGCAGAGCATCTGCGACTCTTCTTGTAATCATTTAACATCAGGTGAGCTGCTTGCTCATTTGCCAAATATTCTATAAAAAAAAATTGTGAGTAGTCTCTGGCAGCTGTCTTGTTGACTTAAGCCTCAGGGAAATTCGTAAAAAAATCATTGAACGAAAATTTTCATCAGTTAAAATCGTTGTAATAGCGACACACAATTTTCTAATATTTATATATTCTAAATTGTAAACGGCCAGTTCCAGAAACTTTCAGTATGCCCCTTGTTTTTCGAAATAGGGGGGTTTACCCCCGCCGAGTTGATCTATTCCCGTTACAGCCGGTTCAAAACTGCGGCGTAACTCTCTAATCTATACCATCAAATATATTAATGTTTATATTCTGTCAGGGTGTAGTCCTACCCCGGTCGAGCTGACCTATTCATTATGCAGCCAGAAAAAAATACAGTGTAGCTCTACCACATTCGTAAATTGTACCTGCCACCCTGTATACATTCTATGATATAAATGATTATATTACCTGTCTATTTATATATTTTTTACTTACAGTACCAACGAACACAACGACTTGGTCTTACTACATGCTTACTGCTTCTACTAAAGCTATATGCTTAGCAATGAACTGTTATTTGTGCTTACTTATGTGTGTATGTAATCGTAAAACGCATTTATATGATCCTATATAATCTTTTCAGTGTTACATTAAAAAATAATTTTTATTAAACATAAAACATTAGAACTATTACTTATTACCGTTTTGTCAATGTTACTTCAATTCACAATTTTATTTTTATATTCGGTTATCGTTATAATTATTTAATTTCGTTAAATACATTGAGCTGTCATATAGAATTTTGAAATAATTTCCATGGTTTCGGTACTATTTGATTTTGAAATATCCTTCAGTATCATTCAGTTACATTTATTATATTATTAATAATTAAAATATTGTAACTTGTCTGTCTTTTACATGTAGACACAAATGTGATCTATTTATACTTAGTGCATTAATGGTATTATATTAAGGTGATATTTACATAATTAGCAAAATAATTTTACGGCATTGTATTTTATGATAATATTTTCAATTTGTTTATTATTGTCTGTAATCCTTAGCTTTGTTAATGTGTTAAAATAATGTACATCGGTAATATTACAATAGAATAACTGCATTGGTTCCAGTTAATATAATTAACGGTTAATTCTCCAGACAACATTTAAAACTTTCTAACCTATATTTAAACCTGATTATCAGTAATTGAGGTATTCAATCTTATTCCTTGAGTATTAGACATCTGCATTTTTAAAAGTTAATTAAGAATGGTTGTCTATCATATTCTATGTGCTGAAATTTAATACGGTTTAATAATTAATAATTGAAAACAAAAGACTTAATGTCAAAAACAATTGAACTGTCTTTTTTTTTTTCGTGCTCATGGCCGCTGACAGCCCAAGATCTTTTACAGTTTCGCCGGGTTGAGCTTGAACTGTCATAAGATTAAATAAATATTCATGTTTTGTGACATACCAAATTAGTTTGACATAAGTGATTTGATGAGTTATGAGCAAACTTGTACCTCAAATAACTTATTGTCACTTTATGTCACAATAAATAAAGCAAGTATATTTGAATGAAGTGTTATTAACATTGCAATGTTATGGTGGTTACAACTGTCAAAAAGTGTAATAAAAGACGAAAGGAATAATTTTACATAATCTACTAATTAATTTTTTGCCTTTGTATATGGATTCATTTATTTTTATAAGAAATCGATACGAATAATAAACATGTACATAGATATGTCGTACTATATACGCAATAATAGTTAATAAACATATATTATTTTAGTCATCGTTTACACTATCTTATTGTATGTAAAAATTGTGATCTTCTTACACGGTAAAAATTGATAATTAAATTATTATAACCTTTTAAAATTTTATTATTGATTTCAGACCATCTATTGCAACCAACGCTGCTTATTAATCTTATTAATATTTTATATAACATTCCAGTTTCAATTTAATGATAAAAAATATATATTTATTTTTTAAAACCCGATTTGGTTTTCTATAAAATAAACATAAACTAATACGATTTTTTGTTACTGGTTAATAGACTTTAGTGAAAGTTCGAAAGTATTAAATTACACAAAAATACCAATATACTTCGAAAGAGTTTTGTTTGAGTTTATGCTTATTTGAGTTTATCAAATTAAAATATTAAGTAATTTAGGTTATTATTCTTATAAATGACAGTCGAGCATGCCGTACCTTGTAGATGACCGAATTCAATGACTCTCGGCGAGTTGTGTTGCTTATACACCTCCGAAAACTAAAATGAAATTACTACCAGAAATGAAGGTGTCCAGATTCTCTTACACGAACCTTACTAGTTATTTTATATAATATTCTCTTTGCTCTAACAGTCTTTCATGTTATGACCATTTCCTAGTTACAGCTTGGCTCTAACACGTAGCTTAGAGGTTCTTATTAATATTCAAAAATACCAAATAAAGTTAAGATTCAAAAGTTACTACAATTACTGTATCAAAAATAAATCGAAAACAATACACAGGTAAATTTGGACGACGGAGGAGCAGTGTGCGTATCGGAGACACGTCGCGCGAGTGCCACAGGTGGGACTCCAACGCCGCCCCGGATCCCGCCCCCCGCGCCACCCCCAGCGCGCCGCCAACGCCTCGACTGCCGTCGGCGCCGACCCCGCGCTGGTTCCTGCTCCTCATCAGATCTCTCCGACGACGACTCGGAGAAAAAAAAACGCGCCGCTGAACAAACGGAAGCGCCATACGAACGCGCCCGCCGCGATTCACATGACGACTCCAGCGACAGCCAGGAACGGGGCGGAGCAACGGGCGCGCGTGGTGCACATCGAAATCCTCGCCCGACGCATAGCACGACCAGCGCCGCCGGCGGTTCGGGCGGTACTGACACAGGATCGTCGGGCGACGCACGCGGTGGTTCAACTGGTGGTCGACGACGACGGGCTGCTCGCAAGGAGAGTAGGCTACGTGAGTCTCGTTCCTTGAATCGTATAGCGGAGGTGGAGGAAGCGGCCGCCGCTCGATGGGCTGGAGGTGGTTTAGTTGCGCTTTGCGGACGTCCGTTACTTCGACTCTTGGCGGCGGCCAGACCCGCGCCTTCGGCTCGTCGTTTACACGGACTTTGCTAACGGAATACTTGTTTAATTCCCGACCCACGGCGAACGTTCCCATTGAAATACAAAAAGCCCTTAAAAAAATTAACCTCCAACAACCAACATCATGATGTGAGCGCAGTAGTAAAAATTTTGCGTTCCGTTAAATCTATTGACCAACCTGTGAACGTACAACTTATGACATGTCTAAGAGTGAATTTGCGTTTTATTGAATAGCACATTTCTTCGTTTTTAACGATAAAATATTTTTTAAATATGAATTTAACAAGAAATTAACAGGAGCGTTCGTCGTACGCGTGTGTGTGTCCCCTCCCCTTCCCTCTCGCTGGCCCTGCTGGCATATTTCTACCATAATAATAAATGAATACGGCATGGCATATTATATTAGGCGTATTTAAGGATAAGTTTTTTTTACAAATGAAATGAAAAAGATCCTTTGTATGAAAGTGTTCATTCAGTTTACATTTATTTATTATTACGGTCCTAAGAAAGAGCCTCTGACGAGTCAATCTACCCTATGGCGGCAATCGCCTCTTATAGGATGTTCTACGATTTGATTTAGGTGCTATTGTATCCGCGATATCTGTATGCATAATCTTAATGCGATCGTTCTAATCGAGATGCTAAAGGTAATGTAGCAACGACGTCCCCGTTCGCCGCCAAACTATTGTACCGGTAGTGTTTTAGATCTATTTTACTTCCAAGATATTTATATCGACTGGCACTTTTTTTCACATTTTGTACATCTGTCGTGTGTCACATGTGGCTTAAAAATTTAACATTCACCTGTGTAACACACTTGGGGGCCATCCTCGATACAGTTTCAAATTAAACATTAATCGCATTTATATGTAAATAAAAATATTAGGTCTACAGGGTGTCTATGGCAATTCAGTTACAGAGCGTTACCACGATACGTTATAGCGCGCGAAAATCATAATAACGCTTTCGAGATATATTGTTTGTTATTTTCTTCACAATACCAACGTCCTTTTTTTTTTACAATAGAAACGTAATTTGTACCTAATCACGTAAATCATCAGTATTATATCCGTTGAAATAATACATTAGGAATATATACTTCCGAATTCCAATTATTTGATGTTAGTGTTACTAAAGTACTATCGTCGTGTTGCATTATTCGTCTTAATGTTCCGTTATAGATTAGCGCCTTTAGGGTGCGGCTAAGTGCGTAGGAATTTTCAGTTTCATGTTGTTGATATCTTATTGGGATTCTAGACAGTACTTAGTGCTGCTTTTTAAGGGAAATAGTTCCCATATTTCGTCTTGTTTATAATCAGCAGTAGTTTTAAATTACATATGATGGGTTTTATATTTGTTATTTCATAATTATATTAATAATTACGTCACACCGCATCGAGTCTTAATGATACTATATTTAAGTATTTTACAAACTGCAAAGCTAAAAATCTACTTGTATACTGTAACATTAATTGCATAAAAACTTCGGGTATTTTAAAATGGATATGGTATATTATAAATTTGATTTTGAATATCATTCTGTAAACTTTAAACATATTGCATAGTGCACCGGAGACCGTAGAACTTAAGTATTACTATTTTCTATTTCATTTAAAAGCTGATAAATCACAAGGCTCGAAATGGAACAATTCCACCGAGCCAAAAAGTCCGTTATTAATACTTCATTTACACCCGCGTCCTTATCCAAGTTGACAAGTGTTGATTGTTATTTTCGAGTTGTCCGTCTTCTTCCATGTTTAAACACAATTTATGTGAAACAAAATATTTGTATGCAATTTAAAACTGGATTGTTAAGAGAGTTAAATGTTGTGTATTTAAAAATTTATGTACATACGTATTTTAATTGTTGTAAATAAATAGTTTATCCTAAATTTTATATAGGTGAAACAAATAAGTTGTCTTTTATATGTTTTTAGTTAGTAATGCATTTTAATTTCGTGAATTTCAGATTGAGATAGGAAGATTTTCATTTAGTTTTTTTTTTATATCAACATGAAACAATAAAACCAAAGATTAGAAATTTGTTTATTATGCATTTTACTTCGCATTGCATTTCCGCATGCTAATGGACCACCATATAACGTAATGATTCGAACAATTTTGTTTTCTTTATAATTAATTTAGTTATAATTTAATGTAATGCCAAGTACAAGTGACCTCACATGTACTTTATATCGATTATAATCTTTCTTACTTATACCTCTTTGAGAACTTTCCCTCCAAAACGATTCATTTTTTACAAATTCATACTAAAAAATAAGTCAATGTATTGTCTATCAATAAATGATGTATTTTTAGGTTGTTGGCAAAGATTCATGATTCACCAGTTTTAATGTATCTATATAGAAACTACTTGATTCTTGCAAAAATAGAATCTTTGTACTTTCATTAATTTTTAATTAATATATTACAGAGTTTATTTATTAAATTTATAGACTAGATAAATATGATGAGATACAATAAAAAAAATATTTAATTATTTAAAATTAAAAAGCGTCAATAGCCGTAGGCCGTCTGCGTAACATGGCGTGGGTTCGAATCCACCTTTCGACTATTATGGGGAACCACTTCTAGCACAAGCTTAGTTAGAGGTTAATAGAAATATTGGTAATTCTAATACTATTACTAGCATTCTGCAATTTTTTAATATGTAGTGAAACCATATTAATTAATATTGGTTTTACACAGATAGACATTTATAAAACGAAACAACTATAACGAAGCGATTTTATTAATTTTATTTTTGGTACGACGTGTGGATTTTTAAATAGCCGGCTCTTACAGTCTTAAATAAGTTTTATCAGAACAAATCATTTTTACTTATTATAAGAATAATTATTTATTTATTTAATTGTCTTTTCTTGTATTCTGTCCTATTTGTGGTTGAACTACATTGATAATATGAAATGTTTTACTTACGCTCTGATAACATCAGTGAGATCCAACCCCTATATACTATAGAAAGGAACGCATTAACCTACGAAAGTTGAATAAACCCTTCCTGTTATTTTTCAATTTCAATATATGTCAATATTGTTTGTAGATAGTTTAATCTATTGATGTTTAAAATAACCCTATTTCTTCTTTATAATCTTTATATTACATATTATTTTATGTTAATAAAATGTTTAGTTCTGCTTTCATAGTCATCAAAATCTACAATGGTATAAACATGTACATTATACATGTAATTTAATAGACTATATATACAAATTACATAATGTTATTCATACATATCCAATAGTTTTAAACAAAAGTAACCCTAAGATTATGCAGTAAAAAACAAGAATAAAAATATAATAAAATATTATTATAAAAACCTGAATTACCCATAAAATATATTTTTCTTTTTTTGACAAGTTTTGCCTCTCGCACAGTAAACTCCAAATAATAAAGAGAAAGTTAAATACGTAATAAGTCAAGTTGATTTTTTCTACCTAGTTTTCATAAAGCGGGCGAGATAGAATCTCGCAAAGGTTCTTTAAAGTTAAAGAGAGCTCGTAACGTAGGTAGCTTAGTGAATGTCTAGTTGAAATGAGTGAAGAGGAGAAACCTGAAGTGTCAGTCAATCACTCGTATGTTTCATTGCAAAACATTACTCACAAATTATTCATTTCGACGTATTTTAATTGTACACACGTTTATTCTTGTCTTCTAAGGCATTTGATACACTCTTACTGGTGATGAAGTATTCAATCTTAGTCTTCATTATGGTACTCATCATCTCCTGCAATATGATTACTTATCTTGGATGAATGTGGGTGGCATGTCATGTCAGGAATTACTTACCCTTATCAGTGAACTGTGTGCTTGTTTGTCACCAATACAAAAAAAAATGTTGGTGTATCTCTGTGTCTTGAAAATATTTTCGATCCGATTCAATATACATTTAATCATTTCATATTTACCTCTGGTGCCAATTTCAAACGCCACCATGGACGTTCCATAATTATGCCAAATTATTGTAAGGTATTATTTAATATTTCACAAGGTAATGTTATTAAATTTAATCGATACATATATAAAACATGTTTTAATGGCATTCGTAGTTTGAAAGTACAGGATGTGATTATAAACTTGAAATTTAATAGCTGATCCACCCACGGGTTTAACAATACTGAAACATACGTGTTACTAACACTGAAGCAACATTACACTTTATACCTTGTATTCTTTTTCTGAACAAGACGTTATGTATAAAATAAATATGAAAACAATTCAAAGGTGTAAATAAATGGTAAAAAATTAATTGATTTTTTTTTGTTTGTATTAGTTTAATCGGAATAAGTTGGACGTTTGTATTTATAACTGAATAAACAAGTCATCAACCTTCCTTCGGTAGTCTCCATATCTTCAGCATACCAATTGTGGCACTAAATAAATGTAAATAGTAATAAAAAAAATTAAATAAAACTGCCAGTAGCAGTGCTAACAAAATAACTACTTTTTTTTAAATATTAATTAACCACTCCAAGCTTAAATTCTTGTGCTAGATGTACACAAATGGTCGAATGACGGTTCAAAATCTACTATCTTAACCGTAAACCATTAGGCTATTGATGTTTTTTTGTTTGATGTATTGATTGTTTATTGACGCTTAAATGATGAATTAATAGAATCAAATAGTATTGTATTATTAATTATTATGACCAGATCAAGGGTGATTTTCTGTTATTTCGGTATGTCCTGAGTATATGAATAATAGAATGATGCCGGAATCATAATATTCAACGAATGCAATGTGATACGAGATCATGATATCTAGTAATCTATGCTTACCTCAATTTTTTAGAGAATATTTATCGTTTTGTCATTTTTCTCTCTTTTTAATAGTAACATCCGTTTTAGCCTTTAAATTCAATTTAGTTAAAGCAATAAGGATAGGTTTATATTTAAACATTACTATTGTATTTCATAATATAAACTACGTGTGAGCTCATTTAAAACTACTATATATATATTTGTCGTTATCATATATATACATGATCTTTGTGTTATTTATAAGTGATTGTGGTCAGTTATGTCCATAAGTTAACTACACTAGATTTGTAATTAAATTACTCGTCTACAGAAATAAAACCAATGATTTATTCCATGTCCGTCACTATTGCCTTACATTTTTATATTATCTATTGTATATGTAGTTGCCCAATGCAATATAAAGGTTTCGTTAATTTTGTAATTTTTTGTTATGCACAAGTATAGTGATGTATATTCGACGCAGAAAGAACAGTCGAGCTGTCTACAATTTTTAAAGTAACCAAACTTGAATGTAACTTCAGTTGTTCGTAGATGGCTTATAGCCCTAAAACTTGTAATGTAATGAATGTATACCTAGAGACGCCATCTGTATTTGGCATAAACTAAGCTTATGCAAGTTGTCCAAAACTAGTAGTTAGCGAATTAAATGTAACTTCTGTAGCACTAAAATATCATACCTTTGTTTAGTAAATGACTTGATATTTAAATCGATGTACATTGTCTTGCCAATAAATTATATATTAGGACGTAAATATGACTTATTTTATATTTTTGTGTGTAATAATAATATTTATGTAATGTCGCGATCTGACCTTTTAATATTTAACGATTCCTAAGAGAACAAACAAAAAATATTAATATATATACATATATATAAATAAATATTTCCTTGACTAACACTAGGTGTGGTAATATTTCAAGTAATAATTACTAATAAGACGGTATAATCAGATTTATTTACCTTTGTTAGTTATACATTGGTAAAAATATTAATGCTATGAAAACAATTTGACTTAGCATTTGGTTTTTAACAATAAATTCACGCAGAGGTTATAATTAGGTAATAAATGAGTGCTACTGTAAATCTTTGTTGAAAGCTACATGGGCCAGCAACCAACCACCGGCCAATACAGAAAATATTAAAGTTCCAATACACACAAAAATGGTGATGCAAAGCTTTTTCATAATTAGTATTACTTTATCTTATCCGCCTAAGAAATAAAAATTTCCTAAATATGCCTCTCTTGATCGTATTAACTAGGTAAACGACAAGGTTTCTTTTATTTCGCAATTCAGTATCAAGATTAATCATTTCATACAAATAACTATAACCCTTAAAATTTTAGAAATTGGTATCCATAGAGATTTTAAGAATATACACCCATATCAATAAACAAATTAAGTCAATATATTTTCTTTATCAAATGCAGTGTGCATGTATTTCCATACTTGATTTGTTCATAATTACAGGCTATAATTTAGTTCACCTGAAATAATAATGCTGGTAAAACTAGCCTTAATTACACAAAAGCAAGTTTGACTTTTATAAAGGCCACAATAATTTAGGTAATTTGATAAATAAAAGGGTGTTTACCCTCTAAGTGGGTAGGTAAGAGCCATTAAAAGTGATCCTTATACATAAGACATTCCCCAATCTACTAGCAAAAGAGTATAAAGAAAAAATAGATCAATAAATGCAAGATTAACATTAAAAAAATATTTTGAATACATTGAAAATAGTTCGAAGCCTTTTACACTAAAGTAAATTTAAGATTGAAATATGTTTCACATAGGAATAAATATGAAGTATTATCAATATGGTATCTATGTAACAATTATGATACTATTGAAAACAAAGGAGTAGATTGGGTTGTTGAGACTTTTTGTAATGATTGAGAAACTAGAAAGTGCTACCCTCTGGTGGCTGTGAAAGCTTCATGTTCTCCTTTAAAGTCATGAGACGTCTCAACTCCTGCAGTACTGTTTTAATAGTGTAGTCACGTTGCCATCTTGCTAGAATCGGAACTTGTCTGTTGTCCACCTGATAAATAAAAAAGGTGTACAAAAATTGTTGAAAAGTGATGAAGAATAGTCAAGTCAATATTAGGTATTTTTGTATACGAACATTATGATACACATAAGTTATTCAATACAATGGTGGAGCTACGCTGCAGTTTCCAACTGCACCATGAATGAGCTTCACCAGAGAAGGACCACATCTTCATACACTGCCAGCATGATTTTTTCTAGTATTATTAGGGATGACAAACAAACATACAATTCACCTGATGTTTAATGGTAATTGTAGTACATTGATGATGTTTCGTATGGTGAGGTACACAATTACAGTTCACAAGGCATTCTATCTCAGTCCTCAGTAGTGACAATGATGTGTTCTTATATGTCACCTCTAATATTATAAGCAAATCATATCTTTTTTCACAGTAAATGTAAAAATTATCATACTAGGCAACAAAAATCTCAAATTTATAGCAAAAAATGCTACTGTATGAATACATTTGATTTATACACCAATAGTGTTGATTACTTACTTATATTGTACCTAGTGGGCGTCTTCTAAAGGAATTAACTTTTTAGAAAGACTTAAAAATAATTGCAAATATAATGGTGAAAGAATGTTGCTATATTCCATAATAATAATCCAGCTGTAGCACATATAGGTGTAACCGGCATTGGAAACTGGTGATCAAATTTAGTACTAGTAATATATGGAAATAAAAATTAGTTCAGACTTTTTTAAATTCTTTTGAACATCAAATAGCGGCTGTCCAAACTTAACCTCCGATTTTAGTTGGGCGCCACTTACATCAATATTCCTTGAATTTTCTATGGTGACAGATGTCAAGTAAAAACAATGTTTGTGGCTGTCTTCATGAAACAATTGTCTATCTCATATAAATCTCATCAAAATTGTCAATATTTTACTGCAAATTGAATGACTTCTAGTGAGATTACTCAAAATTATATTAAAAAATTTGGGAAAAGAATGTTATCATTCCAAGAAGCAGATGGGATCCCATAATTTTTCATTATTATTTGCAGCATATTTGTACTTCAAAATAAAATTATATAAAAGTATAGTTGACATATGAATAAAAATTTTAAAGACTATATAAAATATTTCTATAAAAATATTATAATGGAACCTTAATAAAACCTATTTAATTAAAAAAATCCTTGACAGTAGCTCGAGTTCCAGGCTGTAGTTGGCTTGAATGGCCCTGAAGAATTATTTGAATGATTTTAATTTAAAGAATCGAATCAATATTGATAATAGTATTCAAAAAGTAACCTTAATAGACAATATTACATTAGCTCACTGTCTGATACTCCTAAGTACATGATTAGCTGAACCAAATCTTGCCACTCATAACATGACAAATGGTGGTTCCTTTGGATTTTTACACATAAAATTACACCTAAAAACATAATACTAAAACAAACTAAACTGTTATTTTTTGATTCATTATGGTAATTTCTACAAACATCAACTTTGATATATAATTTATTTTGCATGTTTGTATGAATCCTTGTAAATTTCCCATTCATACCCAAGATATCCAGAAGGTGCTTATACCATTTACAACAACACTATGGATTCTTCTATTAAAGTATCGGAAATTAATGTCATATGCAGTTAATGTCATAAAATATAAAATGTTGCATGCTCTACACATTTACAGACACAAAACAAAATACCCCATGTTAGCTTAACCCACCTTGAGTTAAAACACAAATTGTTAATTTGAGCAGATGATATTCAAAGTATTTACAACTTCTATATCTCTAGTAATTACACTAAACACATTAATACCCAATATATAATTTTATTCATTGCCTTCTGTATGACCTTCCAGATACTTTAAAGAGAGATTGTCAAAAATATGTAATATAAAGAACTCAAGTAAATTACAGATACACTGACAAACATTGAATTGAGATTAAGCTACTTCACTTAGTTCTCTGAAAGGAGTGCATTTCCTTTCCTTATGTCATGGTTGTGGGTGACAGCAAATAAACTGTATGCTACATATTTGTTAGTCATAAACATGATTAATTTTGTAAAGAAAATATACATGTGTGCTGCCATACTTTGCTGAGATCATGGGCATAAATCTGTATTTGTCAAATTATTGTATAACCTGTTGTATAAATAGCAGTGAAACAGTTACAAGGTCACAATCTGCTGAATAAATCAATAATAACATACTTGACTTACATAGTATCAAGAGAGCTGTGGTTTGATTGTTATCCCTATACCAAAAAGGTAATTGAAGTTCTAAAGTAAATTCACTGATTTGAAAACTGTGCATAGTGTCTTAATACTATGGCATCTTCATTACGTAAACAATGTAATAGCTTCAATGTTATTTTTAAATCATGAAGATGTTATTTTTAAATCATAGCAGCTTATAACTAAATGGCATTCATGCAGTTTGTTGCAGCACAAATACAAAGCCATGAAATCTTTGAATAAATTACATGAAAGGTTATCTCATGAAATATATTGAAATTATGGTTTGCTCATTTCATTATCTCAATTCATTTATCAAGTAATTACCATATTGGAGTTGCTACATTTTTTTTTGTGTATGTAATAAGTCTCGCGAGCGGGAGGCCCGCTGAGTAGGGCTACATAATGGTAATTGATCCATAGTATGAAATTTTGTTGGAGTTACGATCTCATTTTATAAATTACATTAATAAAAAGTCTATAAAAGAATACTTACAAGTCCAGTCTGGCTATTCACACAGTTCATATTGATTCTAGATATAAATCGAGCAGTAGGAGGTTCATCGGGGTACCGAGTACCACATTCAATTTTGAGTGAGTACATTCTATTTTCGTAAGGTGTCTGAAAATATAAAATTAATTTCTATAAAGAATCATATCATAGTTTTTATATTCTCTTCTAATCATCATCATAGCCTATCCATAGTTCACAATTGACATCTGCTGTCCCCAATAGATTGCCACAAAGTATGATCCTGAGACACCTGTATCCACTAATACTAACTTCCATAGCTTGTTGCAATTCAAGAACCTTTCTTCCCCATTGGTTACCGGTTCTAAAAGCTATATCGCCAGCCCATTGCCACTTCAGTTGTTAGGCACTCACATTGTACTATGGATGTCTATGTTTCGTATCCTATTATGGAGAGAGACACTGAGTATAACCTGCTCCATAGCTTGTAGAGTGACTGAGATTTTTCATATAGCCAACAGTGAAGAACCATCACTGTATTGTAACTCATTACTGGCAACACACACTGGTAAAAGGTTATTTTTTTCTTTACATTGTCATTGTTCATTACTTTGTCTTTACATATTGAGGATGTTTGGCAAGAAGATGTGTCGCAATTTCCTGAATGCTGCCAATCCTAGTCAGATTTTGATTGATTAATTGAACTTACCTGAATAAGATTAGTTTCATCAGCATGATAAATCATAGATCTTCAACTTAGCTCACATACTGTCTTTTCAAATGTAATTAAAATCTTATACAAAATTGGCATGATTGTATAAATGGTATTAAAGCATTGCTTCTTTCTCCTCAGAGTAATGGTGGTGTTATTGAAATTAGGTTTAACTGACTATGGGCCAGTGGTCACATGGTTACTATATTATAAACATAATACCCATATAATGTAAATATGCTTGTGTTGGGGGGCCACTACTTAGTAACACTAACATACTACAAAAAAATTACATCTACAATAAATTAGCAAAAATAGTAATAAGATTTAACCTAGTTTATCATGCTAGGCCTCCATTGGTGCCACAATAACAAATATTAGTCATATTTTCAGTAAATCAAATATTCTGCTGAAGTGGGATTACTAATCTGTTCCACAAGATTATTACAAAAATCAATAATAATTAGCATTGATTTTGATTAAATTAAATAAATATACAAAGGATTGCATATTTAGTTAATTTAGTCCCTTTTTACTCATTTTATTTTTCTCTTTAAAACTTATGATTGCTAATACATATATGTAGTTTTACCAAATATGTGTAACTTCCTTTATTATGAATACAAAATATTTTTATAGTCCACAACAAAACAGCTTCCATTGATACTAATGATATATTGTATAAATTTCATATTATATCTTTAGAAGCTTTTAGTTACATCCATACTAACATAAAGATCATCTATTCCAAGAAATGGATACAAGACTTCTTTTTTTATTTCTAAGATATAATTTTTCCAAGTGTTAAGTTGTAAAAATTATATCATAGTTAAAAAAGAGTAAGGATATTCATTCAATGCACTGATTTTTTCTAATAAATTTTAAATGATATTAATGAAAGAATAAAGAACTTGCTTCCAGTTATAAAAAGAATTAATAAGGTCATTCATTTAAACCTCAGATCTTCCTACATATAGCAAACTTAATCAATACATAAACTTTATTACATTATCAAAGACCCACAATGCCCTAAACCAGATACTACATTAAAATAAGCAAACCTACATCTATATACAATCACAATAGTGTGGACAGACTGACATCTATGAGAGCTCCTGCTAACTAACAAGACAAAGAATGTTTTTTGTGCCTTGCTTGAATACATTATTCAAAATATTTCATAATTTATTTAATTAAAAGATTTTAGGGTTATTTTTAGACTTTATAATATTTAAGGTTAAAAAAAGCTAATTTTACCCTTGGGGGCCCAATTATCATGCCAGTCCAATGAGTTAGAGTCATGTCATCATCACTCTCGAGACCCCAAGATATAGTCCCATCGCCCACTCCCTTCTGACCTTGCTCAAGTTCTTCTAGAAGACGAAAATTCCGAGGAACGACTGTTAAAAAAACGGACAAACGACAAATTTAGTTAAAATGATTTATCTAATACAATAAACTATTTTATCTTCTTTGACCGCGGTAAACAATAAAAGTTATTTGTAATCAAAAAAAATCTTACCAACGCCTGATGACGGATTCGCCATGATCACAATTTCACCGGCGCTCACAATGTAAGATATAATTTGCTAAGTGCCTTATAAGCGGGCAAAAACAACTATACCATAAAAATTGTAAAACTTAATTAAAGTTAATCGATAATTAATTATTTGTTATGATGCAATATAATTTCATTTATTCTACAAAATCTCGCTCGACGCAAACCAATCCAAACTGCTCAAAGAGCAGGTTAGTAATTTTTTTTGCTGACTTTGACAAATGTCATCATTTTTTACTTTATGGTCATGCAATCTGGCTGAATGCATGGATCTTCTATTGATTAAAAATTTTGCGCCTATGCGGTAGTACTAAGATTTAGTTAGAAATTAAATTAAATTAATTTCTTACACATAAACTCTTACAACATTACTATATACTATAACATACACAAGAAACAGCAAAAAAAAAAAGAGAGCGGGAAGTACTGCCTAATACAGATAACAGTCCGGTGGCTTCTGTCTCTGTCGCTCTATTTACATAGTTACTCTGAATGGTATCCTTGGCAGTTAAATCAAACAACGATGAGTAACAACGATGGTCGTAGTTTCCATTCCGCCATTCGACTATTGTCACCGACCATCTCCTAGCACACAAGGATTTAAGCTTAGTAGGAGTGGTTAATAGGAATGTTAATTTAATAGTACTCTTTATTAAAATAGTAATATTTTTTCTTATTTTAAATTACACTATAACTATATTCACTATTGGATATAATGACAGCAATGACAGAAATTAAGCTATATCATTATTACATGAACATTTATATATTAAAGACATCAGATTACGATCGAGTAGATCATAGCCAGTTAGATTGTAGCAATGAGTGCGGGCTCTTACGTAAAAACTGTAGTCGGCAATAGTTTCCCTCTTTGTCACTTTTAAGACTGATGATCACGTTATAGTTTTGAATACTCTAGCTACCGTATTAACCCTTTTTTTACATGGGGAATGCCTACGCATACCCTCCCCTCCGGGGCAAGGATGGTTTATGTCGGACTCGCACCGACTAAAACCCCATGGTGTTCCTCCTTCATCGCATATGGCGGGGTCACGGGAACATATCCGCGACCCCGCCTGCGCTGGCCGATCAGGCGGCCCCTCCTCTGGGGGAGGACATCCCCCTCTCCTCCCCTCCAGGCAAGGCGCGCCGGAACACGGACGCACCTTCCAACTCGGCCTCCTCTGTAGGTGGGAAGGGTCTCCCGCGAGTCCGCCCTCCAGAGGCCATGGGGGCCAAGAAAGCTGTAAGCAACCCCAGCCCCCTGCGGCGGATTTGGTGTTAGGCTCCGCCGACCAATGTCCGGCCGCGGAGGACAGGGAGAGCGGCAACGAAACACCGACACTCTTCTTCACCCACGGCCCCACCGCAGCCGCATCATGCGGTGCGACCCCCGCTTGAGTTGCAGAGGATAGGGAGAGCGGCAACGAAACACCGACACTCCTCTCCCTCCGCGACTCCACCTCGGCTGCTGAGGGCGGGGAAGACGGCCCCGCTCTGTCACTTCCACCCCCAGCAGTCCACCGACACGTTTCCGAGGCGAGCTCTTAACGAGCCCACCCGGAGCGGCCTCCTCGGGCCGGCCATAGAGTGCCTTAGGCCGGCCGTTTGGGTTCCTCTTAGCTTCACCATGGGTGACCAAGCCACGGTTACTAAGTCCCCCCGCCACGACATGGTAAACCCTTCGGGGGGGACCGTATCAACCCTTACCTAACCCGTTAAGGGTTAATACTGTGAAATGGTGATGAATTGTAACATTTGGAACCATAAAACTCTAATATTTGATAAATATGTTTTAGTTTTCGACTACAGTTCCAGTTGGTTGGATAAGTCAATGTATTACAAGGCCTGCCTTTATCTTTTCAGTATTGCCTCGAAAATTAATTATTGTTCTAATAATTTAGTTTTAACTTTCGGTCTCAGGGTAACATATAAATGTAAATTCTTTCAATAAACATAAACAACAAAGCTAATCGCTACATAATAATGGATATAATTACGAAAACTTGTTTTTTTCTGGAATGGAGAGGATATAAAAATGATTGTACACGCGACCCTATTAAAAATGTTTCATATATATTACAGAATATTTAAGTATAATGATTCTAACAAAATCGTAGGCATCAATTACTGGTTCTAGTTGAGTCATGGAAATCTACTATTTATTTCAAATTCAAAATCCCTTTCACCTATAATTATAGTTATGATATAAGAAAAATCTGAAAACGTCTTTATAGATAAATCTTTCATTATAGCCACTCCTATACAGGGTATTATGAGACCGCTTCCGAAAACGAAGACAGACGATAGTACTAATATCACCTTTGATGATGGGACGGAAAAAAAATCGATCCTGATTAAAAAAAGTCATATTACAAAAACAACAAGTCAACGAACGCACGGGCGAAACGTCCTCAAAAACTAAAAATACTAAACATAATAATCAATCCCGCCAAAACAAACCGGGGTGGTTTTTGCGGTGGGCCGCGGCCGCCGTTGACGGTATCATCGCCGCGCCGCCACCGCACCCGGGCGTTCGTTGATCCGACCATCAGCAGTTTTTTTTGTTTCATTGCTCGATTTTTTTTTTAGAAAAGTAATGTATTTTTTATGAAACTATCGTTTCATTTAGCTGTACTAACATGATAGAGCGTAAATAATGCTATTTAAACGTTTTAAAAATATGTTTTTTTTTTAATCAGGATTGATTTTTTTCCTTCCCATCATCAAAGGTGTCTTTAGTACTATCGTCTGTCTTCGTTTTCGGAAGCGGTCTCCTAATACCAAGTATATCTTTTTTTTTAATGGTAGTACAAGCCAGTATTTAATGTTATTTATATTTCTAAGCTATAATAATTATTACAAATTGGTATTATTGTTTCTGTGGCAAAAAATCATTAAACAGAATAATGGAATCTTAGTCAAAACTAAAAAGTTTAAGATATCTGTACTTCTGGGTTTGTCTATGGAAAAAAGAACCTATCGCGTATCGTGGACTATGCGTTTTCTTTTTCGCGTATCGAGCTCATCAATTTGTTATACGTACACATGGTTGATAAAAATATTTAAATTATAATTTAGGCCGTTTTAAAAAGTTGTAAATAAACGTTAAAAATAATTATGTGTCGCTGTGATATCTGATAAATGGTACTGACGTGATAGTGCAGTTTTGGAGGTAAAATGCCCGCTTCCATTTGTGATCCAGTATCTAGCGCATTGCGTTTATCTCTTGGTACAGATGACTCTCAGACTTCGTCGTTATTGGATAGTAGATTGTACTCATCGACTAAAAGTGTGCTTCTATCGAAAATAGAATTTGAAGAATCCGGTGATTATCAAAGCAATGTACTAGATGGTTTGAAATCTAAGTACGTGGTTATTCGGCCCAAAAAACCAGTGCTTGAGAATAAACTACTAAAAAAGGATATTGGAACGAGTAATCAATCAACAGGTAATACTGTTAGCAATTATAAAAGTGATAGTGACGTTATCAATCTGCATGTGTGTAAATGTTGACAGAGGTTATATTTTCTAAATCATGTCAATATTTACATCATAAACATAGCTTTACAGTTAATTTATAACTTTTTGCATTATTTGTTACACTAGTTTTCTTCAAATACTGTTCATTTTGCTGTCTTTAAGTTAGTACATATAAAAAAATGTACTTAATTAATGTAAGGAAACTCTTAGAAAAACAATTTATAGAAGGAAAACCTCTTAATTCTAAGATATGAGTTAATATAAACATTAATATAACTTTTTAAAATATTGGTTTATTTTTATAGCTAATAAAAATCGTGAAGAAGGCTTACCAAAGCCAAAACGGGTTTTATTTTCTGTAGAAAAACTTCAGTTGGGATGGCAAGGGACATGGAATGCTGGAGTAGGCATGCAAAATGTAGGCAATACCTGCTATCTCAACTCCACTTTGCAAGCTCTATTTCATGTGCCTGCCTTTGCTAATTGGTTGGTATCAGAAGGGGCTCATGCTGAAAAATGTAATCAACAGGGTAAGAGATATTTATTATTAGTATAGTTAGTTTTTGATAAGTCTATCTATAATAAATTGAAAAATAAACTAAAGTAATACAGCATCAAACTTGATAGTTCTTGGGAGATTGAATCTGGCAGTTTATATTTAACAATGTTATGTATGAATATCTCTAATATTTTTGCCTAGTATATGGAGGGAGGAGTTCTTGAAACATTTGTGAATTGTGGCATTATATACTGTAACTGTGAAGTAAGACTGAGAAAGGCTAGTCCAATTTGTGCCTTCCTACAGAAATGAAGTATTGTCATTATGCCATTTCCTTTTAAATTAACAGAGATATATGTCCAACATATAGCTATTTACTGGCCGATATTAATTTGTATCAATGCTATGTGATGTTTAGATAATAATAAAACCTACTGGTTCTCACAAGTGCAACAAATGTACCTAAAGAATATACAGCTGTAATAAATTTTATATTTTTTATATATCATCAGTTCATCCCAAAAGGTGCAAAATAGTACTACTATATGCTTAGCTTATTAAAAGTGAGTTAGACCATTTATTACTCTTAAGTTGGCTAAAATTTTACTTGTAATATTGGTTGTTATAGTTCCAAAATAACTCAAAATTTAATTTATAAATTCCAGAAGCATGTGTTATTTGTGGTATGAGAGCTACATTGATGGCAACCCAAAAGTGTGGGGGTGCACCTATCAAACCTTGGCAGGTGTATTCTAAGCTCCGCCTGATCTGTAGACATTTGACACCTGGAAGGCAAGAAGATGGTCATGAGTTTTTAAGGTAGCCTTTATGCTAAGATATACCTATTTATGCCTTTGAGAATCCCATATTTTGTTTACTGAATGGTATCCTGGGTTTTAGAATTTGAACTAAATCTCATATCAATCTCTTAATTTTCTCATAACACACAAATATTGAATTTAGGCACCACAGATGTGATGAAAAATTTTCTACCTATATATTGTGAATATCTCTCTGCAATTTTCCTTTATGGTGGAATCCTATGCTGCCAGTTATCTTCAGGTGTTCTGAATCCTGATCCGACCAGTCTAGGCTGCATCCTTTCTTTTTTCTGTCAACTTTTTCAATAGTATGATTAAATTATATTACCATCAATTCTTATTAGTGAAGAACTCAGAGATTTATATATTACATATAAATAAACTAAAACCATAAAGTAATGCTCGACTCACCAGTTTAAATTGCTTTTAATAGCTTTAGTAACAGTGGTAGAGCTGCTATAACACTGTAGTGTCTATAAACTAGCTGTAGCACAAATCAATTAGTTTAAATGATCACATTTTAACAGAATATTAAATTAAAATAAATGCTTAGTGCTGCTATGTTTCGTTTCGTGAAAGAGTTTGAAGACATTATCTATGATGATGAGGCATTTTTGTAGTTCCCAGGAGTAACATGGATCTGTATTTCTTAGAGTAAAATGTTGATGTCACAGGTGGACTGCTGAAATGACTTACTATTGAACTCTGTGTTTGTTTATTTTTTCTAATTTAAGCAATATGGGAATTGTAATTTATATTTGATAATATTATTTTTACAGATATTTAGTAGAGGCAATGGAGAAATGTTATCTCTCACGATTTATAAATTCTGATAAATTAGACCAATATAGTAAAGAAACAACTCCTTTAAACCAAATTCTGGGTGGGTATCTCCGCTCCACAGTAAGATGTCTAGCTTGCCATCACCTATCCACTACCTACCAACATTTTCAGGTATTAAATGTTATATTAAATACTTATGTGCCCAATATTATTTGAAGAAACAATAGCTTAATGAAATGTATTCTTTCGCAGGATCTATTACTAGATATAAGAAAACATTCAACTTTGGATGAAGCATTAGACTCATTTTTCTCTCGTGAAAGGCTAGAAGATTTAGGTTATAAATGTGAAGCTTGTAATAAGAAGGTAACATGTTTTTTATTTAGTCATACTGTGCTTTGTTAAAATATTGTCAGGCTTCCCAGCCCTGTCGATTGGCTGCCAATCTTCTTTGATAACATGATCTTTATATAAATAAATATATAAATCTTTATAACCTTTACTTTTAACTGAAAAAGTTAGTCATCACCTGACAAAAAAGTCAGAAAAAAGTTAGTGACACCCTGACATGTACACTTAGAATTAGAATTTTTTATAATCTTATCCACAGGCTGTATTGGGTATGATATGAAAAAGGAATTTTCATTTCATACAAGCAAGGAAACAGTAGAATATATTTTTTATTGCAATGCAACTTTTGAATATCAGTTATTTATTTTTTGTTTGTTAATTTCAGGTGTCTGCAACAAAACAGTTCTTTGTGGAACGGGCACCAATGGTCCTTTGTATTGCATTAAAAAGGTTCTCATTAGCTGGAGGCAAATTGTCTAAGCATGTGCAATTCCGTAAAAAAATTACACTGAATAAATATATTTACAATAAAAACAATCCCCAGCAATTGGTGAGTTAAATTTTCTCAAGTTCTATATTTTAAAATTAAAGAAAATGCAAAATTCACTTAATTACAAATAATTAGTCACTGTTAATTATTATATATCTATTAATATATTCAATATGTTCAATTCCACAATAATGTTATTATTCTTGAATGTTACCTAAGAGAAATTAATTAATTTAGATTTCAGGGATTTTGACTTGTTTTTACCTTTGTATTCAGAATAATTGGATGTTCCTTTTTTGGTTTTAGTCATATAAATTGGTGAGTTTAGTTACTCATCTGGGACCATCACAAAATTGTGGACACTACACAGCAATAGGACAAGCGCCTAATACTAATTACTACCAATTTGATGACAGCTGTGTGCGACCTCTTCCACTCTCAGCTGTTTTAGGCACAAATGCATACATTATGTTCTTTGAAAAAGATAACACATCTGATGAAATAGTCAGTCAGCCATCTACCTCCAGTGTGGTCTATGGACCTCAACTGCCAGACATTATAGTTAATAGAGAAAAGAGTCCTCTTAAAATAACATTCTACAGAAATGAAGATAAAAAACCAGTCATACTCAACAGCACTTCTACAGAAATAACTAAACCTATAATTTTAAATACAACATTAAGTAAATCCTTAGAAACTAATTCTAATTCAGAACCATGGGTTGTCAAGCAAAATGGAGATGTTGAAAAAGTTTTACAGTCACCTAAGATACTGAATGGGATTGAGAAAGGGTACAAAGTTGATGAGGACAAGAAAATAAGCTTTGTCATTAAAAAACAAGCCCTAGATGATTGTCCAATAAAGTCCAAACTTCCAAAAACAGATTCAGATCTCCATTCAATAACATATAACATGAAACTACCTGAGAAAATTGCTTCTACAAGTAAACTGGTGAAGCAGCCAAAATCACCACTAGAGAAATTAGAGGAACAGATGAATAAGAATGATTCATCTGTTCATATAAACAGAAATGGAAATTCTAGCTCTAAATTGGTTCCTTATGATTCAGAATCAAGTAGTGATGAACGAATTGAGAGGTTTAATGTTGACAAAGTCAAGAGGGAGAATAAAGGAGAAGAAAGTTTGAGGCCTAAACCTAGTCGGTGTGACTCGCCTCAAGGCCTTGTAGTTACAACAAAAGGGACCCAACACAACTGGACTGTTTCAAAAGAAAAAAGTGGACCATTACTTAGTCCAAGTTTGAATGGAGTAACAAATAAAAAGTAATATAAGGTTTAATTGTAACATTATTTTTTTCTGATCTTAATGTAACAGCATAACATATATTAACTTGGTAAATTTTTTTAAAACTTTTAAAAAAGGTTTACCCTTTCTTATTTATGTATTTTTTTAAATATTACGAATAAAAAACAAGCGTTAGTTGACCTGTTGAGCTGATGACGGGAAATAACTGTGGTGTGTGACACTTACAGCCTTGCTCAATAACAATTCAAGATGCATTGTTAATCCAAAGGCCTAAGATGGAATTCCCCATCATTGCTCCATAATTGAGTCTACAGTAGACCATAAGAAACGGTAGAGTTAAGCTGGTATTCTGAGAGACGGTGGTCCTTCCAAGTTGAGCCGACCCATTTATGTTGCATCATAAAACTAGCTCCGGTTATATCCGGCTATCCAACTGTCAAATAGTAGTTTAGCTATATGGTCTTTTATGAGAGGTGAATGAAAGAAACCAGAGGACCTCAGAGATCTCAGTGAGGGGGACAAAAAATTTATAAATATTTTTTGTAATGCTTATAACAAAAATCATATCATAAACCTAATCCGTTTAAGTTGATAATTTTATGTCTACTTGCAATACTTTTTTTTTTATTAATTTAATTTCATACCCGTTAAGTATTATTAACAGAACACAATTACGTTACACATATAGTTCAGCAATAAATAATTATTATCTCTATTAGATTTATGAATTCAAAAGATTTAGACCCTTCCAAATGTTTTTCCACAGAGTAAAAGAAAAAGAAGAGCCACATGGGGATAACGAACAAAGTCCTAACACTAGTGTGAGTAGTATGTCACCACTGAGTGATAGAAGCGAGCCGGGGTCAAATCTGCCGCAGGATAATATGCAGACGGCACTAACCACTTCTTCTCAGGTTACTGGTGGCATAGAAACTGCTCGCCATTTACATGGACTGTCACATCGAGGTTATGGGGCGCCTGTTAGCTCATGGAATGGAACTCATAGTGCTCTTTCCCGACAGGTAATTAGTTAAGTTTGGAACAAAATAAATGAAGAATTTTTAATATATATAGTGTTTTCTAAGAGGTTTTATGAATCTATATTATACATACATTGTTTAATCTGTGCTTGTTATTTATTTGAATCGTATCATTTGTGTTTATTTTCATTGAAGGTGTTTGAGGAGAGGCGTGAAGAGCGCAAACGGGCACTTGAAGCAACGGACGACATGGACCGAGGTCGCAGTAAAAAGATTAAGAAGTTCCATAATTACAACCGTTTTAACAATAATAGGAACGGTTATAATCCTTTCCAGGTATGATATGAGTTTGTTATCAAAAAATGTTTTACCCGTTTATAATTAAATAATCTGTTTATAGCCTAGGATAGGACAAGGATGGAGAACCTTTATTGATCTATGTGCTCCTTTCTCTTAAAATATGAGGACATTCTGTCAACAAATAATCTTGACCAAGTGATTTATGGGAACCAAAAATAAAACTAAATACATTCAACTTAAATTGCTATGCTACAAAGAGATTTGTGATTTGTTTCATAATGCCATTGGAATGACGCTTTTCTACATAATATTTTAATGATCTTAAAACGCGTGCCCACTTAAAAAATGTAAGACCAAGGCGGCCCTTATCACAAGTCGTCATTTTACCATCCTACACAAACGCAACAAAATGCCCTTAAGGTATAAGTTGCAAATCTATAAAACTTGCATACGACCTGTAATGTCGTATGCAAGCATTGCCTTCGCACACATCCCGAAGGATCGATTAAAGAGCCTTCAAACGTTGCAAAACAATCATAACGCCTGATGATATTCTGACGGCAAACATTAACTTTGATACAGTCCCGTCCGCGCCGAACAGGAGGGGCTTAGCCGCGGACCGACCAACGTCACCGACGCGCACACACACTAACATTGCACAATCCACATACTGCACATCCATAAAAAGTCTTCATCGGAAGAGGAAGACGAGGAAGACGCAGTATTTATGATAAACCTTTCCTCCGCATCTCAATTAATCGATCTTGTTCTATGAACTGATTTTAAATTTTTATTACATGTTCACAAGATTTTCGCCATTCATCGATCCCTATTTGAGAGAAAGCTTCTTCTGCTAAAGATTTTATATCACTTGCAGGTCTATTGACGTTTTTACCCGCAAATTTTTGTTTCATTATTCCCCCAGATTAATTCTATGGGGTTTAACGTACAATGATATAGTGGGAGCCTCAAGACTTCGTGGCCGTGTGATTTTAAAATCTCATCTATCTGATATTTAGGTTCAGACTTATGATTTTTCACTGCTTCCAGTAATTTAAATTTACGCCAATTATCTTTGTAAGGGATATTGTTTGATTGAAGCCATTCTTTTATAACAGCAATACGTATGGTCGGCTTGTGTAGGCAGTTTGTTTAATTGTACAAAAATGGTGCTTGGCGTTGTCCATGATAATTAGAGGTTTTGTAAGGTTGGGAATCAACTTCTCCGTAACCCATTTTGTAAAGTTATCTTTATTCATATCATGGTGGTAGTCAGCAGATGTACTCTTCGACCTATACACCAAACAACAGTTTGGCACAAAACCATTTTCTCCACTAGCGTGTACGTGTGTGTAATGATCCATCTAGGCCCTGCCGAAATACTTTTAGATGGGCCTGCAATATCTTTATTTTGCCAGCATTTGTTCACTGAACAGAACTGTGTATGTAGGTTTCATCTAAATAAACCACATCTAGCTTATCATCTTCTCGATTCTTTTGCATACGATCCAAATACTTGTATCTGTGTCATGCTTTGTCATGTCGCACCATTAAAATAATCTTTTTTGATTGGTACTTCACGAATTCGAATCCGATGTCTTTCAAAATAAGTCGGAAGATAAAATAAGATTGATATTTTTAGATTACTATGTTTTTAGATTATATTCAAACTGAAAGAAAATGAAATTCATTTTTGTTATCTTAATGATTCTCTTCCTCCATTGAAATTGATTTCCTCCAGAAGAATTTGTAGCAATTTCATGACAGTGGGTATTTCTTTTCGTACATTGTAAAATTCATTTATCTTGTTTCTGATCAATTCTAAATAAAAACTATCCAAGTTTATTTATTTTTTGCCACCTTTCCACATTTTACCGGGCTACTAAATACGCCCCTGTTAGAGCTGCCTTCAGCAACAATTCGTCTTATGGTAGTATTAGAAACCCCTGAAATAAACCAAAGTTTAATATACATAATATAATACACACGAAAAATGCAATAAACCAAAGTATCAAGACGTGTCATTCCTACTAACCAGTCAACGCTTGCACATGGCTCAATATCGATGAGTGTTTGTTCTGCACCTTGTTCATCAAGTATTCTTTGATAAACATTGAAAACAATATTTCTTGCTTTCGATCGAAGAGGTTTCTTCGACATTTTCACCACTTTTTAAAGGAAATTTGAAGCCAAACCAAAAACAATTCCTCGAAATTTCAGTTGACAGATGACATTTTTTTCTTGCCATATGAAAATCGCTATTTTTTAAACTTTTTTTGCCATCAGATCCTGGTGGACCTATTATTATTCCATTATAAAAGTAATAAATAATTAATTTTCAATATTTTGTTATTTTTAGGAAAAGCAAAACAAACCACACTGGGGCGGTAATTTCAAGTACAGAAGCGAACGACGCCCTTCTCATCATTTCAACAAACATCATAATATTAAGTACAAGCGATTTAACAGGTACAAAAATAACGAATTATGTACTGAAACTTCCCTGGTTGTATAACAATCAGTATAGATAACTTTGATGTTTCTAATGTCTATTTTTTATAAATATTATGATGATACAAAAGCTTTTCTATGTATTGAACGTACATAAAATTATTAATAACAATATCGTTTTCAGATACAGCAATGGGCATCACTATCCCAGACACCATTGACCCTGGGCGGCTAGCGTCTATCTAGCTGTTAATATAGACAGAGATTCGACCTTATTAGATACATATAAAACTTTTGCAATAAAGAATATAAAAAAAAGTCATAAAACTCCATCAGGACTATTGAAACAATATACTCTGCTACCGCAAAAAAGTCCATTGACAATGTATCTCTCATAGACACGAAAATAAGGTTACGAATTTTAATGTACAACCAATATCAACCATTCTTAACATTTAAAAACTATAAAGTGATGTTTAAACGTTTGTTAAATAGTGTAAGACAATTCGCGAGATAAACAAAACAAATATTGTGTGATTATGGGATTTTAAAAATGTTTGCTTCTGTTACATTTATTATTAGTAAACTTTTTATTCTCTTCTATGGATGTGTACGTTGCATGTTGACATATTAGCAAGGACTTTAATTTATTTTAAGTTTTATAAATTGCATATTTTTCACTTAAATGTCTGACAACTTTTAGGGGTATAACGGTAATTGTATATGTATTTAGTTTTTAGAATTAGCATATAAGGTCATGAAATTAAACTGTATAAATTTTTAGAACTGGTATAATACACTTCCTATTTGTCAGTCGATATAAGTATAGTGACACTCGATTTACATTGTTTATAAACTCGTATTTTTGAGCTGTGAATAAAGTTTGGGCACGGATTGTAGATTGGCAGAAATTTTATGTATTTAACTGAATATTCTGATTCTGTGAAGAACATATGTACCATATTGTGTGAGTGTAACCCTTTGAACAGAGTGTGCCGTATATTTAGCAATATCTAAAGTGGAAACACATTTATTTAATATGTTAACTCATTTATAATATGCATATTCAAATCATTGCCAGCCAATATGCTTTTATTTATTTAATTAGAAAATTACAATTTATTATATGCAGTAAAAGAGAGAATTAGTATAGTCGGAGGCAAAAAATACATAGTGAACGAATATTTTTTGATGCAGTGGATTTAGTGTGCTGCGAACTTAGACCATGATATGTATGGACCGAGTGTCTAACATAATGATGTAGGCTGCACAACCGGTAGGTATGACCGTGTGTTCTCTGTAAATGTTGGTAAACCTTGCTGGTTTTTTTTAACGTTTAGTGGTCCGAGGCGGCGAAAAATTTTTTTTCTCCTTTTTCGTGGAAAACTAGTATTAGTACTTTGTGCGATTTAACGCCATTTAATTGTAGTGTATGTGTGATGCGTAATTTAGGATGTAAAGTTAACTTGTAAATATCGTAGCTGTTGATGAAGCCTTTATTAGTTAATTGTAAATAGAGCAGTTTAATGTTTTATATAAGTCCATAACCTTTTTCATTAGGTGATCTTGTCTGATTATATCTAACCGAGCAATTCTTTACGCGTCGTCAACTAATCTTCAATAAGGCATTTGTGTATTCACATGTATAATAGTTATTTGAAATGTATTCCAACTAATACAACACCTTCGCGGCACTTCTTGCTAAATAGCATTCTGTATATTGTGAGTAAATTTAAGGTAAAAAAAAAAACAGTTACACATGAGTTATTGTTTATTGTGGCTCTAAACTGTTTCAATTGATTTGTATTTAATACACACGAGTACACTATTCAATTTTGCCAAGCGTTTATGGCAATAATGAGCCAGGGCTTGTGCACTCTGGCGTTAACGTTTATGCCTCATTTTGCGAGGAAAACTATTAAAATGGTATTCAGATAATACTAGTATTGTTTTCATACAAAATGAAGCATGAATATATTAGCGGCATTAGCATATAATGTAAAAAAAATCGTGTTTATTTTCAACTAAAAATTGAACATCATGGACATGTGAAAACGAAAAAATAAACGCAAAAGTTTTTTCATCCTTAACCATGTTAACAAACAAAATGTCACATGTGTTTTCATAAATTTATACAATTTATCCTAAGAAAAGAAAGTGTTTTAGACTGTGACCATTGGATAGTAGAAAATCTTGCTATAGTATCAACTTCGTTTATTCGATAATGCCCTGTTTCTGTATAAGAGTATCTTAATAGGTTTTATTGCATTCTGAATGTTGTAAGGTTTTCAATTGATATATTTTTGTTACAGTTCTTACAAATAGACCATATTACTACTTAACAATGTAACTTTTTCTTGTCTTTTTAACATTTAACTTATTCAATTTAATACTCATGGCACACGTTTTATTACTATCATAAATATCTTATTAGATTTTTTTATTTTCCGATAAAAAGCCAGACATCTTTAAATTTCTTAAACACTACATCATTCTATTAATTTATGCAATGCTTGACATAGGAGTTGAAATGTGTTTTATAATTAGAAGCAACCATGAATGTAAGGATATGGGAGCGATACGAATGCTTTTAGTTTAACTTCCATTTAAAATGTTTCGTCTAAAATTTTCTCTCAAATTATTGAGAGAATACTAATAGCATCCATGTAAATTTCTTAAAACGTTTCTCTAGTTTAAGACATTGATTTACTTTAAAAAGTAAAGTTTACGTGCAAAGTAACAAGCAATCTTACTACCTATTCCGTGTTTTATTTTATTAAACCGCATTAGAACCTTCATTCGACTTGATTTACATTTCAACGACTTTCAGTGGTTGATTTTACTATAGTAAGGGCATTTCACTGACCCGGCATAGGAGTATACAGTGGGGTGTGGTATGTGGCTCGTAGACTACGTCCATCTTCATTGAAAAACCAAAGGGCATCTTATGAACTGCTTGCAAATATCTACACTTGTGAGCAAAAAATCGACATGACGTCATGCACGAGGTTGAATGTCTTTAAAAAAAATTACAGCCATAAATTATAATTTTCTTTTTGAATTATGAATGCTGTATGTTTTGACTTATAAATAATGTAAACAAATCTTTTCCAAGAATAAGACCTAAAAACATGTTACTGCTTATCACAATTTTGGCACCTGTTTACTAGCGTTAATAAGTGGTCATTTACCTGAATTAGTCGTCAAACATCAATCGGTACACTTATTCTATTATTAATAAAAACATTGCCTTAAAATGGACACATACATTGAAGAAGTAGCTCAAGCGGAGGAACAAAAAGGAGGAACTTTTTGTCTGTATTTTCTTTAGAATGAATATTTCCTTATTTTGGAGTAAGACTAATTTTGTATATTTTTTTTATGAAGACACATGAATGTCATCTCATTTTTTTAATCTACTATAGTCGAAAAATAAATCTGAGCAACATTATTATATTTTACGAGAATATTTTAACCGAAAGCGTACGGTGTGAGTCAATTTTTTTGCTTCCGACTGTAGTTTTTTTTATTAATTCATTGAGAGTAACACGAGCACACAGTTCACCTGATGGTAAGTGATCGTTGCTCCTGCGGCTCGTGACATCTACATTCAACCTTGACAAGAAATCATAACAGAGATGTGTTGTCACCCTTGAGGACCGAGATGGAATGCTTCGACACCAAGTGCAGTGCAGGAATCCGAAGACGTTTGTAATAAAAGTCTTTCGGATTCCTGCACTCACCAGACTGTGTGAAGTTTTACACCAGTCAGTCGAGACCTCTATTAGGGGGTCACCATCGCAAGGGCTCCCAAGAAGGAGCTACGGCTTGGACCGGCACCCTGTTTCGCGAGAGCGTCTGACTCGAGGAAGCCCGGTAAGGCCAAACCTTGGCTCGGTGAGTTGCTTCTGACTAAGGATTATCTAAATTAATATCGCTATTATTATTAGCTATCTGTACCACCACTTCGGAATGCGTGAATGCTGGAGAGGATGGATGTCGGATGCGTGGACCATTGTCAGCCAGACATTCGGCTATCTCTTCCTCTAAGAAGGCGGGCGATTTACTGGGGCGCGCTAAGAGAGGCATTGTTTGTGTGGTGCCTGCTAAGGGTTTTGGGAAGTCACCAGAAGGCGATGTGGAAAGATACGATAATAATAATAAAAAAAACTATGTGTTAAAAAATATTCGTACTTGAGTTCGATACGTACAAGGTATCGGAACATCCACACTACAGACAAAAAAATAACAATAGATATTTTCTAATATTTATTGTATATTAAATACATATTATTTATAGTTTTAGTACAAGTTAATAATTTTGTTATTTATGATAGTATAGTAGACGGTATCATAATCTGAAAATGTTAGTAAATTCTAAATTTAGATACAGTCCATTATACTATAAATCCATAATAATTAATCAGCCCTTTTTAATTACATAGTACATAAAGTATTTTCGTACACTTTATTTTTATCCAAAAAGTATCCTATTCCCGTGTCATCTTTGAAACTCCGAGCTCGAGGTGAAACGTGGATAGAACTTGCCATACATGTCTAACCCGTTTCAAATAGATTAGCATGTTTTTTTAAATTTTTATTAGTGCATTCGAAATATAAAAAACATAACATATTTGGTAGGAATATGAAAGTAAAAATGCAAAAGGTATATGTTTAATCAAATTGTATCGCTTAATCAATTTACGAGAAATAATAGTAGTAAACAATGTTTAAATAATAACTTGACAAAAAATATTGAATATTTGAAAATAATCATTAAAATTCAATAATAACTGGAACGCACTAATAAGTAACCAATGAATATACACAAAACACAATACAACATACTGTAACAATGAATAAAGACAATTTGTCTCTTATTTTAATTATTCTGAATCCAATAACAGAAAACATTTTAATTTAGTAACTAAGTAGTATTTAATGTATATACAATTTGTTTGTATACATTATATCGTGAAACATGTAATTCGTTTTTACGGATATAGTATATCAGATATAAAAGTAGTAATGAAATATTTTTTAATGCAATCTTAAAAAAGGAAATATTATTTTAAATTTATTTCGGTCAATACCACAAACCCAACTGATTTTATATTGATATTTATTTAAGAACGTAATTATTCGCCCTTAATTTCTACTAGATTGGTGACGAACAGGAGTAGTCAAGGTGGGGTAAATTGTTTATCTATGATCTCTCACCCGCGTGACAGTCATGGCGATAGTATAATAAATCATGGAAAAGCCCTTGGTCCAGCAGTTAATGAAATCAAATTATATGTTTTGTGTCAACTGAATGGGACAAAAGATCATAAAACTATATATACTATATTGCAATAAGTAGGAAAAATTAGCCATTAGATCAAAAGTTACATGCAAAGAACGTCATCTATGGTCTTTATTATCAATAAAAGATTTTCCATTATGGAACTATGAAACTAGCGTCAAAAATGGCGGTTAGTTTTTTACATTCGACATGCATGTTTCGAAGTGAAAGATTATTTTATTAAGTAAAATTGTAAGGAAATTACACTCATTAATTATGCTGTTAAGGTACAATATATAAACAAAAAACATTTAAGGCATATATCATATCAATCCAGTTCAGGAATTAATATTTTTTGTTTCATAGTTGTAAAATGTCTGTAAAGAGTAGGCGAAATTGTAATAAAATGAGTTATTTAACTTTTATTATATAATTGTTAAAATATGGTTGCCATGAGATAAAAGAAGATAAAATGTGTCCAGGATTTTCTAAGGGAGAATCTAAGATTCAATCCATTTAGTCGTACTGGCAAACCTGGAGAAGTATGGTTTAAGTATTTATTTAATTAAAAGGACATATTTCTTGTTTCAAGAGATAAGACAATGCATTTATGACGAAAGGTTTATAGATGTCATTCAAGTAGCCACCGCGTTTTTCGCTATTTCGCTATGTTTCGCTACCAACTCTGTAACAAGATACCCGGACACTATTTCACGATAGTATTTTTTTTAATAACAAAAGATATATTCTGTAAGGACGTGTT
The DNA here is from genome assembly GCA_029286865.1 of Teinopalpus imperialis. Taxonomy (NCBI): domain Eukaryota; kingdom Metazoa; phylum Arthropoda; class Insecta; order Lepidoptera; family Papilionidae; genus Teinopalpus; species Teinopalpus imperialis. The sequence goes on from JAGSMU010000009.1 coordinate 2,462,802, forward strand.
CCTTTTCCGGACATGCAGACGCATTCATGTTGCTGCGTGGGTATGCACTACTAGAAGAAGTCTTTTATTTAAAATAAATTTTCAGGCGCAACTGAATTTGTTATATTTATTGATTTGAAATAAATTTCAATATTTCAAAATATAAATATAGTTGGAACACGAAACAAAAATTACATTGCAACCGGACTGCCGATATCTGAATTGGTGTAATGTATGAGCTCGATTCATTACGTTATAGAACTGGCCATTAGACCTAAAGTTGATTTATAGCAAAGCTAAACAATCGGTCTGGTTTTTCGTGTACAATGTAATTAATCGCGCGGCGCACCCATCGCAATCTTATCAAGAAGAATCTAACGAAGTGCAACGATGTTCTATTTATTAATTTTTTTCTTTTTCTTGCTTCAGTGACATTGTTTGCACTAATAATAATATGCAAAAAGATAACCTAAAAACACCCGAGCTGTGTATATGTCGGGGGCGTCCATTGCATTTTTCTTTTTCAAACTTGTGGGATGATATTCGCATAGCACGAAAACAGAATGTTGCCCTATGCCGTCACAATTCCGGTGCGGGTAGCGTCCGTGTTACTTGCTTTAAATTTAATGTCGTCTTTATTCCAATATTATTTTGTTTTTAAACAGTGTAATTGTATAAAAGTAAAGTTTGTTTTGAACTAAACCTACCTTGGGATACTCCTGGATATCAAATAGATCCTCATAGGTCTCTCACAAAAGCGGTTGGTTTTACGGTTATCAAGTGTAGTTACTAAAAATTTATAAAGTTTAGTTGGCGAGTTCATCCACATTTAATTATTTCATTACATTTTGTTATGGATCTCTTTTCTTATTTTGCTAGTGAAAAATATCTAAAAAAACACATCCACGAGTTAAGCAAGTATACATAAATTTTTTTCAAAAATAGATACACACGTTTTATCTATAAGCCGATATTTTAGCAAATTAAGTTGATAAACGTTTATTTGTAATTATTTTTACATAAAGTCTTACTTATCATGGAAGAACTAAATGACGCACTTATAATTAACTTATAGAATATGTACGAAACAAAAAGATAATATAAAAATTAATGCTATCAAAATTTTCTTGTTTGGTGGTTATCATAGTTTTTCATCATTTTTTTTTATTACATTATGAGTAACAAACGGGCACACAGTTCACCTGTTCAAATGGCAAGTGATTCATGCGGTCCATGACATCCACATTCATACTTAAAAAGGAATCATAATGCGATGAGGACTGAGATGGAATGCCTCGTCACCAGTAATAAAGGCCTCTGTAACACTCACCAGACGCAACACATGCTGGTATTCTGTGAGGGTCACGCCCTATCCCGATCGAGCTGACCCATTTATTCTGTAACCAGAAACAAACTGTAGCATAGCTCCACCACTGAATAATATTAAATGCTATTTAACACTCGTCAAATTGCGTGTGTACGCATACTTTGTCTCGAAGTGTTGATATATAGTATATCAAGCAATTAGTAAATATTATCACTTGGAATTACAATCTATCTATCCCTTATGAGATTTAAGATATTTAACATGTTTCAATACTTCGTCATGAGGTATGGGTGTCGAGGAAGGCCTTTGGCACATCTTACTTGGAAGTACTCTGTAAACCTTCCTTCTGTGCGCATCTTCTACTAACGTACGCCATTGTTGATTTTTCTGAAAAAAAAAAAAGATATATAAACACTTTTTAAATATTGCTTTCAAATTGATTCGTTAGGGTCGTAATATATTCCAAACACAGAGGCAAGTTCATGGTCTAAATCTATTTCACCATTTCCATGTAGCCTTAAGGAGGGTCAAAAATGTAATATGCAAAACATGAAACCATCAGAGTTGTCACCAGTTGGCGAGAGGGTGGAGGGTGATGGGATTATGCTGTGCCTCTCTCGCTACTCATGTGTGCGAAGTGAGACCGGAAGCGCTCCTCTCAGACCATGTACCCGAGTTTCCTACTATGATAAGGGGTTGTGTTAAAGCATGGTCAGTGTAAAATTTCTACCAGGCCCATGTAAGATGATTTCCTGAAACCACTGTCCTCATAGACTATCTGATCCCATAGATGGGTATTTGTCATAGAAATATAGTTTATTACTTTTATATATTAAAACTTATTAAATCAATTATCTACATATATAATTTTATCTTGTAAATCTTATCGTTTTCTTCAGCTCCAGGGTTAAGCAGACTGAGTTAATGCTATGTACTATATGTTTACTGTAAATAATATGTGTGTGCAAAAGTGGAAGATGGATTAGGATATATTTTTAAAATTTTTGGTTACTTTTTAAGTTTTTTTTAAAAACTTTCTAAGCAAGTGCTTGACCACGGTCCCACCTGATCTTAAGCGGAAATGCAGTCCTGGATGGTAAGGCGCACTAGCTCAGTAAATGCCTATTCACTCTTCTCTTGAAAACACCTAAATTGTAATCAGAGGGAAAGACAGACGCGGGCAAACTATTCCAGTCCTTTGCTAACGAAATTTTTCAAAATCGGCTATGGGCGTGGTGTATATGATCTGTGTCCTAGGCGTTGCATCTGTACCTTCTACCGATCTACTCCGTCCGAAGGACTACGAGCGAGTCCCTCTGTGTTTATTACTACTATAGTCGACGCATTTTAAACTGAGTAGTCGGGCAATAAATGTCACCGACGACAATACGATCTATACAGTTTCTCTATGATTACGTCGAAACAAACATTTTATCTCACAAATTAAAAACTTTTATTTTCAGATAGCGAAAAATTATTCCTATTAATACTTAACATAATTTAGCATATCGATCGTACCTATCCCGTTATCGATATGCACTTCTACAATTCTTACGCACATCACTACACCTCTCCATAAGACCTGTAAGTGCGAGCGAGACAGACAGGTAAATATGATTTATGACCAGAAGCCTCAGTTTGTAATGCGTCGACTATAGTGTGTTTGTACTGTACAGTTGATGTTATCTGGCCGAAATGCGAAAATCAACAATTAATGTTACACAAAAGAAGAAGAACCGTTACTCAGTAATCGGTTTCCCAGAGGTGCGTTGAGACCAGAGTGTTTACCGTCATGGCGAGTGGGTTAAGGCATACGAGCAGCGCATGCCTCGCCCGTGTGAGCATCACATTCATGCGGCCCGCGTCCGTGAGGAAGCCTACGCCGTGGCTGCGTGCAAGCGACACTATCACCACATCACGCTCCTGCCCTTGGAAACTGTCCACCGTATTCACCTCCACTTGGTTTTCCAATCTGCGGCCAAGGAATAAATTTTAATAATCCGATCGCGTGTGATGCACGGACATGTTACTTATTAAGTGACACCATACTATATTCGGCTTCTCATGTTAATGACGATTATTTAATAATATAAAATGAATAAATTAAATCTGATCAATAAGTAAAAAAATAATAATAAAGGGTAATATTATATATAGGTACATATAATTCCATGCCAAAGTTACTGCTGCTGCTGGGAATTATTAATTTTTATAAAAGTTCTCGAACACTAAGTTAAAATAGCTCAAGTGTTTTTAGGTTTTTTTGAGGGTGTCCAACAAAGCACACAGTTCACCTGATGGTAAGTGATGACTGCGACCTGTGACATTATGTCATCATTGATATTTATCCTCGACTAGGAATTAAATCATATAAAAAGTAGGTTTATTAGAGGTAGGTTTATACAAAACACTTTTGAATCGTGAAGATAATAGGTAATAGCTAATAGTACCACCGCTTCGGAAGGCAGCTGCTGATGAGAAGAAACGGCAAGAATCTCGACTAGTTTTTTTTAATAATAATAATTTACACAATTTCCAAGAGTTTTTCAGTATTGAACCCAAAGCTCAAGGCTTAAATCAAAGTATATTTTTCAGACAAATATTCTGACAAAGTAATAAGATTTTTTAATTAATTGGTTTTTAATTATAGTGCAGATGAGTTATCACTCCTGACGACTGAGATGGAATGCGTCGTCACCAGTAATAACACGGGCACCGGACCCCTACGCCCCCCACCAGACGAAACACAGCAGTATCATAGTGTCATTGTACGCATTCTGTTAGGACGTGGTCGGACCAAGCAAACTTTCTTGCTACTTATTATATATGTCTAGCATATGACAGGGTGGAGGCCTGATGACATACAATGAAATATAAGCCCACAGCTTAGTTCGGCGCATCAGTCTCCCGCAATATACGTGTCAACATAGTTAAATATAATTGTTTTAACTAAATTTAATTAACATGTATTGTGGAGAGAAATAAATATGTCGGCGTATTAGAAATTCTCTCGACAAAAATCGGGTTTTAATTGATTCCCATAATTTGTTATTTCTAAAAGAAGAAAGAGCTGTCACTCTGACGTAACGCCGAACTCTTGAGAGGCAGCCATCTGGTGAGCGTGAGGGAATTAATTAGTCGCGGACGTCATAATATCTGTCAGAAATTGTTTCATTAATCTTGTATAATCTTTATTTTAATTGTGATATTGTCAAAGTTAATTATTATAGCAGTGTAAACATAAAGCGGCCATATTTTATTAGAATTATCCTCTCCTCGCCCGATAACCCACGCCATAGTGTAAAATCAGTTACCTACATAGTAAAATGGAAAATCACTCTAATAGGGGCGAAGTCCCTTCAAATATATAATTAGATTATTATTAATATAACTTACGAGTCGTGAAGCGTTCTAAGGTTTCTTCTGACTAGATCTCGATGGGCGCTGTAGGGGGTGATGACGGCCAGGTTGAGACCTTTCGCTCGTAACGTAGCGCCTAAAGCTAACGCTAGCCGCGCTACCCCCCAAGCTTCCATTGCGTTTGCACCTGATGAGCCTGATGATGAACGTTCATGTGTACAAAACAACCATACCATTTCCTAATACCGGTTTTTTTGTTACCGTGGGGGAAATCTTCGAAAGATACCCTGCCTCCTGGGGGAGGGACAGGGTTATGTGGTATTTCTAGCCACTAAAACCCCCCCGGTGGTCATCCTCAGTTCATTCCGATCTCCTAAGGAACGCGCCGGTGCCCCACTGCACGGTGCCTGAGCACGTCCCAGGGGAGGTCAAGCCTCCCCTAGCACCCTCGCTGTGGTACGGCAACAACCCGGGGAGGACGACAACTCGAAGTGGAGACCATTTCGAGTTGTCGTCCTCCGCGGGTCTGCTTGCCCGGGTGGTCAGAGCCCCCACCCTGATCACCCGCGAATCCGAAGTCCCCTTTTAGTCGCCTTGTATGACTAAGCAGACTGTACAAGGAATTAATAAGCGAAAATTAAATTAGAAACTTTTAAAGCTAAAATGATTAAAACTCAAAATACTCCTTCCTATCTAAGTATGTTATGCTCAAGTAAAACCTGCACTATTATTAATTCATAATTTGTTAGTTAATTTAGGATCTTCTTTAGGAGATTCTGGATCTTCTTCCACCAGATTTACATGCATTACACCAGAACAGTTGTACATGTCTCTTTGTTCGAGCGAAAATATTCTGAGCAGGTCACGGGTGAGAGATAGCCACTATAACAATAAATTTAGTTACCTTGTCCCTTATCCCCACTAGCTATACTGATGATGCAATAGGGCGGTATGTTCAGGTCGACGCGTGATGGTGCCATGCTTAGTATCTTGCCTCCATAGAAAGCTCTATTAGGATAGTCCGCTATATCTGGATGCATGCGATACTGTTGATTGAGTAACACCACTGGGTTGCCCTCCTTCCAATGTTCCGTAGATGACGTGAGCCGTGAGAATAAACTCTCGCCGAGCCCATGCTTCTTTGCACGCTGTAATAGTGACAGTAATTAATTAATAAACATTGAAATAAATTATAGGACTGTTAGAGGCAGGTCCACATAATAAAGTTTAATGTCCTACCGCAAGTCTACCTTCGTTTCAAATATTAGAGAATATATTTTGTTTAGGTTTACATTTTTTTGACCGATTCTCAATGATTTTTTTTTTCGAATTACAGTAAATAAGGCTTTACATGTGCAGTAGCCAGTGCTAGTAGGTGATGACCCTCATATCTTCATTCATCATGGATGAAGTCGGAATGATGAAGCTTGCAATTTTTTTTTATTGAACAGTTATGGTCAATTACTATCAGATGACCTGTGTATGACCTTCAAGATACACAAATTTTCTTTTAGTATTCATAGTATTTATCTATATACACTTCCGGCGGAGTGGTCGTGGTCATGGCTCGTCTAGTACGTTGGTTGCGGCTATCGCAAGAATTCTCTATCTCTCTCTATTCATGGCACTGCGTGTACATTCAGTTAGGGAGCACTACGTAGGCGATTTAATAAGGTCTGTTGTGTTTGATCGGACACGAGAACGTTGACCTTCTGCTATACCTTGTACCACTTATTCGTCTTTCCATTGTGCTCTCGTTACAGATAATATGCCCAAACATCTTAAGAAGAAACGCTTTCACAATCGACGAAAGCTTTTGTTTGATGCTCTTTTAGGGTGGAAACGTTTGTGCGGTGAACAGTCCATTTTATTTCGTTAGCAAGCGTCTCCAGCACCACATCTCAAGGGCGTCGACCTTCTTACGATGTCTTTTTGGTCGTCGTGACGTGTGATCGTCCATGTTTCTGCTCCATACAGGAAGATCACAATTGACGAAAGCTTTTGTTTGATGCTCTTTCAGGGTGGAAACGTTAGTGCGGTGAACAGTCCATTTTTTCCTCAGCAAACGTCTTCAGCACCGCATCGCAAGGGCGCCGACCTTCTTACGATGTCTTTTGGTCGTTGTGACGTGTGATCGTCCACGTTTCTGCTCTATACAGGAAGATGGGACATATTAAGCATCTCGTTAAGCAAACCTTGGTGGCACACTGTCTTCTTCCAGTATTTGTGATTGCGGATCCCTATTAGATGTAACTCTGGACGACTTCGCATTTAGCTATTTCACGTAAGTCAGGTTGATTGTTAGTCTTAAGATCCACCACCATCATTTTGGTTTAATCACGGTTTATGATGAGGCCAAAGCGGAAACTGATTGTTTCCAGAAACGAAAGAAACCTTTGTATATCCCCCTGTGACGTTGTTAGAAGATTGGTATCGTCGAATTGATACATCTTTGTCCCATTTTTCTAAAACTATCCGCATTATGTATTCCGTATAGATATTAAACAAGAAAGGCTAGAGAATACATCAAGCTCCCAGCCTGAGTTTTGAAATTCCCGTAGACAGTTCCGTCCACGCGAACAGCAGCTGTACCATCTTCATAAAGTCTCTAAATAAGATAAACTAGATGTCGTGGTACACCCATTATCAGTAGCACTTACCACAGCTTCAACCACTTAACGGTGTCAAAAGCATTAAGAAAATCTACAAAGCATATAAATAGCACTATTGAACTCATTTGAACCTTTCTATAATTTGTCTCGGGTTGAGAATCTGTTCGCGTGTTCCCTTTCCTTTGACAAAGCCGGCTTGTTCTCTAGTAATCTCCCATATATGCCTGTCGCCTTGTATTCGATAGAAAGACCTTGTTAGCGTGGATATTATTACATTTTTTATTTGAGTCTCTTTTATGAAGCGGAATGAACAAGGAATGCGACCAATCTTTAGGCCGCTTTCCCGTATTCCATCAACCAACATCCCCCATAGATGCTTTACAGCGACCTCTATATCTGCTCTCAGTACAGAAGAGTTCTTTTTCTATAGGCATTGCGTACTCAGGTTCAAGGGCCAGTAATCTTCGGTTATCCAAAAACAAGTACTTACAGTAATCCTCCCACACTAACAATGAGCTTTTCTGTAACGGTACTAGCAGAGTTCTCTATTGCCCAGTTTTTTTGTTAGATTTGTCTCGTAATTGTTCTTATATGTGTGTTGTTCTAGTTTTGTGATCCATAATGCGATCTCTCCGACAAGCGGTTTGTATTTCAGAACTAAGCAGATTAAGGCTCTCCATGTAGGCTTCAGAGACTTTCTTTGAGCTGTTTTTCTACGAGATTCCATGAATTACTCGACTTCCAATGCTGGCGTCTCTTACAACTTTGCTTCTACGCTTTAATAGCTGTTTACGTTGACGCCAAAGTAGCGCCGGTTCACTACTGCAGTTGCAAGATTCATTTATACGTTTCACATCTTGCGGGCTCTTACGGAAGGCCCTTTTGTCTACAATTTGGATACGTCTTTTTTCTTGGCAGTGGCGTTGCGCAATTTAAGTTCTAGACAGCAGATTAACAGGGGGATAATCTGCTCCCGGCAAAATGTGCACGTTAATATCAAGCACCTCCATCTTTTTTGATCATAACCTAATCGATCTGGTTGTTATTCCACAGATAACCAATATAAACCAGCTATAAAAAGCTTTATTTAAATAAAGATTTTTTAATTAAAATAGCACTGACTCACTCCCATGTTAAAGTTTGGTGTGATCTTATGTTTGAGCCGGAATATGTGTAATACATAACTATGTTTCTGTTTAATTCCATGCGATTTCATATAATTACATGATAGGGTAAGAGTTAATTAATAGATTCTTTATAAATTATTAATATACAAGTTATTTCCACGGGTTTATATAGGGCAATGAAGATTCTTAGTAGCACAATCGTGGAAACAGTTGGTTTAATATTCATAACAACTTTTGTCTACATACGGATACAGCTAATATTAATATAGATGATATTAATTCCGTACCAACGCCAAGACGGGAAGTGGAACTGGTTAGGTGAACTGGTGTTTAACCACGCTTTTATAAATTGCAAGAGTAAAGTAGCTGAAAATCCCAATTATTAAATTAATTACAAGAGTAAAATAGTAGCTGAAAACCCCATTTTTGCTAATAGGGCATTTCATCTTCGGGATGAAAATGCATTGACAGTTGCTTTTTGATGATTGAGATAAGAGTCATAGGCGCCAGGAATCATCATTTATGTACAAGCGAAGTGTACGCTAAATTTAAAATGCTTGTAAATTGTTATTAAAAATTTCATCACAGTCTGTCAGTTCTAATATTGTATAATTTATAATTAATGTAAACATTTAATGTTTGTCTTTTACTCAGTTTGTGTTATTTCAGTGAGATGAATCTTAGAATAAATTTTAAAATTTAAAGTGTATTTCATATTTACTTACTTGTGAACAGATGAAACCCGGTAGTTGCTGTGGATCACCGATAAGAGTAATTCGCGTCACATCTAGCGTGAGTGGAATCAAAGTCTCTGGTTCTATAGCTTGACCCGCTTCGTCTATAATACATAACGCGATTCGTCTTCTTAAACTAAAAGAAGAAAGAATATAATTTTTATTTATTATGTTTGTTCGATTTCCGAGTAGCGATATAGTTGGTTTGTATTGAGTTCCATTATTCGGATTCTTGTGGGCGAACAATCGTCTTAATTAAATGATGGCACATAAGATTCATTGTGTTCCAGGTGATAATGGTTCCATAATGATTACATTAATTATATTAAAGGGCATAAAAAAGAGTATACCTAACGTTCGCGGACTCTCCTCGAATGGTTAATCGCGACGTGGTGGAGCAAAGAGTAATAAACACCTAGCCACGACTAGCCTTTAGCCATGGGTGGGACGGGGTGCGCGGCGCCAGTGGCCGTTCCAGGTGGCGGCTCGCTGAGTATACCTTAAAGGCGCGCACGCACTACGGATTTTATTTTTATAAGAAAGGCACCACCTCTGCCAATGAAAATCTGTAACACAAAGGGCACTTCCAATGCGTTGCCGGTCTACGGTCGGTACTGCAGTTTCCCTTACCCTCCTAAAAGGGGGTCCATTGTCAATTTTGAGATGGCAATGTGGTATCCCATGATTATGTGCGCTTTGCCTGTAGAGGTTGAGTCGCGGATGAGAGCATTCTCGTTCTGCCTTTGACATATACGATGGGGCCATAGAACTCCACAAGTCGAGCGGTTACCGATCTTTGACGTAATATGATGTGCGTGTTTACCCTCTCATCTTGTGGTTGTGTGCGCTGGCGAGTGTAGTCACTATGATATCGGCACCTTCGATAATACGACGTTCAGCTGGGCCCAATTGCTCAGGTCGAACTCCTTCACCGCCACCATTTCCTCCGCCTCCACGTACCTGAAATGATATCATCAAGGATAAATAGAGCGAAGCTATCTTTTTTACACCTTTTTTTTCACACAGTTCACCTGATGGTATATGGATTCCTACGGCCCATGACATCTACATTAATCCTTGACAAGGTATTATTATGCAGATGCGTTGTCACCCTTGAGGACTGAGGTGGAATGCCTCGTCACCAGTAATAATGGTCTCCGGATCCCTACACTCACCAGACGAAACACAGCAGAATTATGCTGCTATTTTACGCTGGTTTTCTGTGAGGGTGTGGTCGTACCCCGGTCGAGCTGACAAATTCATTCTGCAGCTAGAAACAAATTGCAGTGTAGCTCTACCACTATTAACAAGTGTTAGAGTTTTACCTCATTTACACCGGAGCTATTAAAGAGCAGTTAATCATCATTATTATTATTTCAGCTTATCAGTAGTCCACTGCTCAAAATAGGCCTCCCCCACAGAGTACGGTCTTGATCCACCTGCATCCATCGACTTACCGCAGACTTGAGTAGTTAATATCTCATTACTTTCAATGAAAATGGTGAACCCTTAATAGTTCGATATTGATCTCTTAACCGTTCCTATTCTCGTATCATGTTGAACTGAATTGTCCCCGTATTAGGACAATTTGAAAAAAAATTTAGAATGTAGAGTGATTTATTTCGCAGCTTGCCAGTTTCGGAGCGCTCAAGAGCAGAAATTCCCATGTTTAATAGGTTTTTATTGCGCCCACTGTACTGTGATAGTACGGGGTGGTTTTGAGATTCTCTTTAATGAGGTTTGCAGAGATTTCCCGCGGGAGGTTTTGGTCCCGAAGTGAGCGTTATTTTGCAAGAATGTATATGATAGAAAACAATCTTCTCTTGCAGGGATCATGAAAGCTAGGTGGTCGGCGGACGACTCAAGCTGAACCTATATTCCTACCGCGGTAGAGATAACGGTGAATTGCCATCTGTTTGAATTTGTGTTTGTCTGTTTAATAGCGCAGACACAATAAAGGGCCACTTTTCTTATGTCTGGATGAAATCTGGCAGCGGAGTACAGATTGCGTGCGGGGGCTGGGGTGGCGACGTAGTGAAGCCTTCGTAGAATTGCTTTCCGTATCCTTATATTGTTGGATGCTGTTTTTATACAAATGCTGTTGTCGGGGTAGAGGGTAGTCTACCGCCATATCTGACTCCGAGTTGGAGTTCCTCCAAGATGAGTGTTGTGGGGCGGGGGGAGCGGAGTAGTGGAGTAGGAACGTGTAGTGTTTTTACAAGAAGACACCGAAGCCGCTGAGGAAATGCGAGTTTTTTTTAGTCATTATTTATATATCGTAACAAATTTTGAATAGTAATTAGCAAGTTATTCATAGTACACTTAATGATTCATGTAAAACTCGAAGCTCAATGTTTCTACGTAAAAAATACTCAATAAATTATAATTTTATGAATATAAGAGGGATGGGGTAATGTTCCGCTGGCCAGTCTAGTAAAATTGTATAAAAAGGAGGGAATCGCTTACCGAAGCAGACAATTCCAATCCAGACTAGTCTTCGAATTTTTATTTTATTATTTCTCGGACATGCAGGTTTTCACACGACTTTTACCTTCACTGCCGAGCACGCGGTAAATCGGTACTTAAAATAGCGATTAATAATTTCATTAAGGGATCTAACTCGGTTTACTATATTCTAGGAAGATCTAATAAATCTAGGGCATAAATCCTCAAAGTGCAATAATCCCAAAATAAATGTTTACTGGACCTAACTAAGGATGTTTTGCGAATGTCCGTCAACAATGCAAATGAATGAACAAATCCAAACTGTTGCTAATACAGTTCTTGTCCAAGCACCGATGTTTTTTATGTGAAATTATGATTATATAGTACTATATATATACTAAACATTAAAAGTTAACGTTTCGATAATTAAAATAATGCCGCTGTAAATTTCAAGATATAATAAATTATGATTATATGGTACTATATATATACTAAACATTAAAAGTTAACGTTTCGATAATTAAAATAATGCCGCTGTAAATTTCAAGATATAATAAATTATGATTATATAGTATTTAAAAAACATTGATGTACAATCCGTAAGATTGATTATAAAAGATATCGTTTATTAAACATCACTAACGCCTTAGCGCAAAACCTAAACCAATAACTTTGGCCTAGCTACTAAATATTAAAAGTTAACGTTCCGATAATTAAAATAAGGCCGCTGTAAATTTAAAGATATAATAAATTATGATTATATAGTTTTTAAAAAACATTGATGCACGATCCGTAAGATTGATTATAAAAGAGATCGTTTATTAAACATCAGTAAGCGCAAAACCTAAACCAATAACTTTGGCCTAGCTACTAAATATTAAAAGTTAACGTTCCGATAATTAAAATAAGGCCGCTGTAAATTTAAAGATATAATAAATTATGATTATATAGTATTTAAAAAACATTGATGCACGATCCGTAAGATTGATTATAAAAGGGATCGTTTATTAAACATCACTAACGCCTTAGCGCAAAACCTAAACCGATGACTTTGGCCTAGCTACTAAATATAAAAAGTTAACGTTCCGATAATTAAAATAATGCCGCTGTAAATTTAAAGATATAATAAATTATGATTATATAGTTTTTAAAAAACATTGATGCACGATCCGTAAGATTGATTATAAAAGAGATCGTTTATTAAACATCACTAACGCTTTAGCGCAAAACCTAAACCAATAACTTTAGCCTAGCTACTAAACATTAAAAGTTAACGTTTCGATAATTAAAATAATGCCGCTGTAAATTTAAAGACATAATAAATTATGATTATATAGTTTTTAAAAAACATTGATGCACGGTCCGTAAGATTGATTATAAAAGAGATCGTTTATTAAACATCACTAACGCCTTAGCGCAAAACCTAAACCAATGACTTTGGCCTAGCTACTAAATATTAAAAGTTAACGTTCCGATAATTAAAATAAGGCCGCTGTAAATTTAAAGATATAATAAATTATGATTATATAGTATTTAAAAAACATTGATGCACGATCCGTAAGATTGATTATAAAAGATATCGTTTATTAAACATCACTAACGCCTTAGCGCAAAACCTAAACCAACGACTTTGGTCTAGCTACTAAATATTAAAAGTTAACGTTCCGATAATTAAAATAAGGCTGCTGTAAATTTAAAGATATAATAAATGAATGAGAATAAGAAAACAAGTTACCAGTTGTACTCTCTTGACTAGATTGTCTATCCGACTCTGGCAGTACGCGACGCGGACTGGATCACGCGAATCTTGCGCTTGTGTCTTCCACATGTTGATTTTGGCTTCTAAGTGAGATATCTGTAGAGATAAATAACTTTGTTTTTAAATGATAATAAATTTCTATAGGAGAACAAAGGAGAAATAAACGTATCGTGATATACGTGCGACCCATACACGTCTGGATGTATGAGAGGACTTTGTAATGACATTATACATTTTTATATGATAGGTAGCATGATGTACGAGGGATACTAGCCCACAGTTCATCTGATGACTATTGATTCCTGCGGCACATTCCACCAACAATCATTGGAAATGAATCATAATGCCCTTGAGGATTAACATGAAATACCACATTACTAGCCACTGATTTATTTCTTTAACCATACTAATGAGTAGCAAAAGTTTACTTTTTATCCACTGGTTTTAGGACAGTTGGCGTACACCATCCATTTGAAAGTAACAAACAACCCAAAGTGGACCTTACAGTAAATGGCTATTTTGACCGATATCATACTTATACTTATTTACAACAATGAATTACGTTGAAGTTTCCTCTTAGACTAAGGCTCCACCCGCAAACGGGTGTCCGAATTTCTTACTAGGAGTTTAAGCATTCATTGAATGAAGAACAATGTATGAGTATTAATATAATTTGTTGGTTTACGGGTCAGAGTTAGATGTATGTATGTAATGTAACTTACGGGACGTCAGATCGTTTTCTCCTCAGAATTGTAATAAATATTAAACGACACTGAATTGTTTTCACAGTCAATCTGTTCTGTCAATTAGAAAATCACAAACTATAAACTCGAGTCACGCGAAAATTTGTTAAGCCCATACACTCAGTTCACCCTTTCCACTCTTTTACACTTAAGTAATTTTTATAATGGGCTTGTGACAACTCCTGACTAATTTCTGGAATCAGCTATTGCAGGACAATACATGAGGAAGATCATGCAGTTATTAAAAAGTGTACAGTTTTATAAATTTCTTTTAAAATACAACTTAAAAAAATAATAAAGGTATTCAAAGTCAACAATGTCGCCTCAGCGGCGATTTCGCAAGTTCTGACGGCACTATAATATATCCAGCCCAGTTGATGTTATCTAGTAATAACCAGAAAAGATCGCCATGGTTGAAAGAAGGAAGAATTCAATATAGCACAATATACCTACACCTATCATACACATCTCACCACACCGTGGGTTGACTGGTAGAGAATGCCTTTTGGCATTAAGTCCGTTTATTTTTTTTAAGTAAGTTAAGTTATTTATTAAGTAAGTTAATGCAATAAAGAGTAAATAAATAAATATGCATAGTTACTTCTTCAGGGAGGCCGGGAAGTGAAGTCTCTGTATTGACGCGTGCGGCATCTCGCTGAGCTAATTGTTGCGAGCTTACGTCACGGGCACGAGGGTGCATTGCTTCCGGCCGCCCCACGCGTACCATGCGAAAACGTTCCCCTGGCGAAAAATATATACATGAGCATGATAAAACCAATAAAGATTTTTAATCTCCGCACTGATAGTAGTTAAATGTGCGCAACCATATTGATAAGTATTATCTGAAACAAAATCAGCTCACCGTGAGGCAAACTTTGCCTAATATGAAGCAATCTGATCACTAGTTCATCGACGGCAGCATTACTGGTAGCACAGATTAAAATCTTTCCTCTATTTTGTTGCCTTTTCCCCGCAGCGTTATAGAAATATGTCATGACTATAGCGCAGATCACACTCGATTTACCTGCAAGATTGAGGCCCAGGTTAATAAATGACAAATGCAAATAACAAAAACAAGAATTAAAAAAAGAAATCTTAGAAGACTATTGAAAACAACATACATAATACCTTACATTAACAAAATGAAATTCAAGGCAACTATTATATTTTTTTAGTATATATATCACACTATACACTCGGGATCGACTCAACTCAAAAGCGCATACATGTTCGTATTTTTTTTTAAATAAAATAATGCTATCTAGGTACCGAAATGTAGGGAAAATGGGAATTTAGGAATATGACTTGACGAAAAAGAAGCGCGGTTTTTCCCAATAACGTGATAGCAGCCGATATCATGCAAGAGCTGCCGCATACTACTGTTTAAGCGAAATTTTGCGAAACACCACTGCGCAATTAGCTTGCCAGGACCCCTGTAGGCCCTGCCTCTCCTGTCACTGCTATGTTGACACATTCTACACTCATCAGAGAACAATACCTACCTGGATGTATTATGATATATTGCTCGATGGTCCAATTAGGATACACTCAAGCAAATTGAAGAAGCACTTGTCGATGCCCTGCAGTCAATTTCGGGCCCGTTGCAGGCTGTTTTGTAATGAGATAGGCTTATTTTAACAGTCTTCAAACTATCGATTTGGTGACAGCCAATCCTCGAACACGTTTCAGATCCTGCTGCACGTCAAAACTTGCTAGGTGCTAATTCCGTAACGAAGTTGAGACAGTAAAACGGTCGTCCCTCTCTGTAGTGCACCGTTGGCGGCTGGTTCTTGGTCTCTAATAAAAATCGCATGCCCCTCCTGATAAGTAGTATGTCTCCTGATATCTACTGACCCTTGAGAGTCGATTGGCTCAAATGGAGCTGAGCAGCGGCTGCTGGCTGACTAATTCCTTGCAACAGGGCAATAATTTGAGCAGCTTCTGCAGGCGTAGTATTCATAGTTTCGTCAAAACCATCAATGCATTTTGCGGAAGTGTGTATAGGTAAACTTATGATAAGCCACTGGTAAGGTAAACCATGTTGCGGGGGTTTTAAGGGGTGGTTCCTTGCGCAACTCAGTGAGGGTACGGTAGAGTCAATTTTCCTCTACGCGTATTTAACTTTTCTAATATCCTTTTAGGTACTGAATATTTTTGATTGATAATGGTGTTAATGTTATGCTTTACGTGATATACTTTTAATACCATATATGGTTTTTATAAAGAAAAAGTATGTTCTTTTCAAAAAACATCGTAAATGTACGCGTGCTTATAAGTTGAGTCGATTTGGTTGCTTCCGAGTGCAATTGAACAGATGATTCCAAAAATCCTGTAAATCATGAGATTTTTAAATAATCATTGTGTAATACTCGTAAACGAATGTACGATTTTTCAAGACTTTAAAGCATGGACTGCAAGAACAATGTTTGTGTGCATAAAACAAAGAGTAACTTCATCATAAGTTAATTAAAAATATCCTGAAGCAACGTCCTGGTAGCAGTTTCAGGCAGGGGTAACGGGTTTATGATCAAAAGAAGAATTTTTTCAATGCAGATAAATATAATCTTAAATCGTCAACGCCCAACTGCTCCAACTCCAGTGTTCACCTCACTGTGTAACGGTTAATGAGTAATGTGACATGTAAGGAGTGTAAACTATGTATACATATGCACCCTTAATTTATTTATACTGAATATATTCTTAAGATCTCTGCTTCCTGAGGACTGCCACGTCACATATTACAAACATTGCAATATGTATAGGTTGGTACAACCAGCGAAGGACCTAATGGACAGCGAAGGAATTTCCCGTGGAAGAGCCGAGCATCAGCTCTTGTTGTTGTATGAACGCGGGTCAATAGCAGAAGTACCGCCGTCTCACTGAATAGCGACCCAAAGAAAATGTATCATAAACTTCTGCGTTTCACCCGGTGAGTGAGGTAACCGGAGGCCTACTCTCTCCCCCTGTACCCGAACAACATGAAAGCGGTATCAAAAAATCTACTCTCGTGGGGTACGAGGACCGCCAGTTTTGGAGAATCCCTCACTGGGTATCTATGTTACTACCGGTCGCTATGCTATGCAACCTGGGCGCGTATGCTCTGGCTGCCCCACTTTTTTGGGAGGGGGGGGGGTTGGGCAAAATTTCACTTTACAGCCATCCTGCCCTTGTGCCTTTGTGCCGAGGGCGGGAGTGTGTGTATACGTCAGAGAGTCGGCAGTCTTGAAGGTACGGTCCTGTCAATTTTTTGGCTGGTAGACAGCGATGACTATCCCCGCGTGTACGCGCGCTATTACAGATGCCATATAGTATACCACATAGTTTTACCGACAATGATCGACTCATCATCAAAATGGCTACCTACAGATTCTGTGCAACAACAGATCCCATACGTAGCGATCGTGTTACCGGCGAATTCAACGCTCACCATGCCGAATGACTTGGATCGCGTACAACCGATCATTGCGGAGGGACCTGTTCACGACTTTGCTTTGGCATATGATCTCACGCATCAGGTCACTTCGCCCACTTCGTTTCCTCCATTAGTTTTCAGGTAGCATTAGGTGGTCTTTTTCGAATCCTAGCCATGGAGGCTGGGTTTGCTTTCGTAACCGAATTAAAAGAGAAACAATTTTGCCCAACTTTGTTTTAGCTCATGGAACGTTTCGATGTCTAAGGGTTAGTACCCTTACCTCAGTAGAAAAGTTAACAATATATTTTTTTATTTCATGATTTATGGCAGCAATACGTCTTCCTCTCTCCTTCAATACCTCATGAAACTGAAGTTAATGGCATTTTTCACGATGTTTTGTGTTAGTTGCTTTTTTTTTATTATGCCAACATTATATTGACAACGCTTTGGAATCTGCACGCGGCTGAGCGTTAGTAGGCCAGCGCGGAACAAAAGAATGGCGCACACTGGTATAGCGATATAAGCGATAAAAAGAGCAAGAGTAATAAGTAAAGATGCTGTCTGCTTTTTTTTTCCCATCATCGAGATGATGAGTATGAAATTTTGAATTCCGTCGTGATGTACGATGTTTAAACTCAGCGGCTCATATTAATACGAACAACTCCTTATGAAAATGCAAAAAGATGCAATAGCTCTTCGCAACGCCAGCGAATAAAGCCGGTCGGAAAGTACCTGGTCATCAACGATTCGAACCGCTCTCGGTTGGATGCGGTCAAACGGACGAAGTTGGTACTGGGGTGCCCCGGCCCAGAGATGAGAACAGTATTGCATGTAAGGCCGAACTTGCGGTTTTTAAAGTTGCACACTGTGGGGCCGACATCAAATATAGTCTCGCTCTAGTAAGCACGGCCAGTTTTTAGAGTCCAATTTGGCATTACCCTCCAAGGGATCGCGGAATTGAAAATTGATATGTCAACGCAAAAATAAGGAGATGAGATCAAAGGGATTCTTTTATGTATAAACGCGCAAATTTGTGTCTTCGTGGGGTTAAATTGGACTAGACCTAGTCAGCCATAATCTGAGACTTTGTTTAACAAAGTCTCGACCTAAGACACAAGTTTGTTCCGGTACTAACAATGAATGTTATTAATTTGCAACGTCATTGATATGCAGAAGAAACTTGGTAGGATAGCACACAGCCTAATGGAACACCAGCATTCACTGGTTTGGAGTCGGAGAATGCACTGTCGACTACGACCTTAATGCTACGGAGAAAACTGGTGACCGACTTGCATAATTTCTCGGAAAGCCCTTAGGAAGGAAGTTTCGAAAGAAAGAAAGGCTTTCGCTAGGTCCACACTAACCGCCAAAGTCTCTCACTTGGACTCTGGTCGAGTCCAAGTGAGAGGCTGCGCTCATCAATGAGTCAAGAAGACCAGAAGATCGCCAGCTGAGCTACCCTGACGGAAGCCGTACTGGCGGCCGCTTGTGTTCTTCTAGGTAACTCCTAAGCTGGCAGTTTACAGTGGATTCCATTATTTTCGACAACATGGGCGTAATAGCAATAGGCCTGTAGTTGGACGGCTCTGGGCGATCCCCTTTCTTAGGGATCGGCTACACCATAGGACCGGTACCAACTCTGAAATACTCGTCCTCAGCACAATAGGAGGGACACCCTGAGGCCCACTCGACTTGGTGGATGTTCAGGGAGAGAAGTGCTTTGTGCACTGACGTCTGCAGAAATCGGACATCTGACATGGAGCTCTCACACAAGATGGTCAGCGGTGAGTTCGTCCTGTCGTCAAGAGTCGAGTTGGACAAAAAGCGAGCCTAAGAAATTGGCATTCTTCTTGGCATTGCCAGGGTGTCGTCTCTTTTGTGCAGAGATGGAAGAGATATGTGACAGAAATTCACAGCTTTGGCGAGAGACCTAAATACACGGGTTCCCGAAGGGAGAAGGACTAACCTCTCGCCAATTTTGCCAATGTGCACAGACTTTGCTTCTAAAATAACTCTTTTTCAGAAAATTATTTTCTGTAATAACTAGTAAAAATATTGTTAGCTAAGTTATAGATATTATTTGAGTAAATTAGGGCAACATATGAGGTTCTTTAGGATAAGGTTAAAATAACACATTGTAGAACTAGTTTATACCTGTGCCTGGTGGGCCTTGTACCATTTGTACACATGGCCTGTCTCCGAGTGCAGCTGACATTGAAGAGCTAACTGCTAGTTTTTGACTTGGGTTAAGAGTAATTGTCCACTGTAACATAAAATTCTAATAAAATGCCATGACTAACTAGTATACATTAAAAATACATAGCTAAGAAAATATCTTTAAAAGTATAGAAGTAGTCTTTCACACCTGGGCTAATTTCAATGATTACCTGTTTTGACTAATTGTCAGTAGTTAATATAATATTTAATGGCAATAAAATAATGTTGTGATTTAAAAATGTGCCTAAACGTTTGTGTCACATATGTCTTTGTGTATCTAACATTATGCATATGTTTAAACAAGATTAAAAAAATAAACATACTGGTGTCTTTAAATTGTGCTCAAGATATGGTTCTTTCAATTTTACAAAATGATGTGGTTGAGGTTTCAAAATAGCTTCACTGAGAGGTGATCCCGCTAAATGCTCCATAGCTTCAAATAGCATCAATTCTTTATTTATGTATGCCAAGTGTCTGCCATATATTATTTCACCAGGTCGTAATAGCGCCATTTTTTCGTTAAACGTTGCATAGAAGGAGATTACGAAAAAAGAATTAATGTTATCTAAAAAGAGAAATAAGTACAATAATTTTGTATAAAAAAAATAACTTCTATTGGTATAAAGTATATATGCTTACTTGGAGGAGATGGAAGAGATCTAACATTATGTACATATAGAAATCTACTGCTTTTTAAACTTTCGTTTCCAAATGTTACCAACAAAATGTCACCCACCCTTGGTACACTTTTTGCTTCAGATGTTGGTAATGAAACTGGAATACAAAAAAAAATCAGTAAAGTTCAAAAGTTCAGTTGAGTTTAACATTTAATAGTAATGGAATGTAAGTCTAAAAAAAGTTACCTACTATTAACACTAAGATTGATTAAATCAAAACATCGCTCTTGTGGCGGCACTGGGGGCAATGAATCAATTCGCATTTGTAATCCACAGCATTGTTTAGATAATCTCATGTAGCCCTGTGTTAAACACTCCCATATCTCCATAAGTAGAAGATCACCCACCACTCTGAATCACATCAAATGATTTTAGGACACATGTTAATGCTGAAACTTATAAGTTATTATTAAAATTATCCTTACTCTATATATTGCTTATGATTGTTAAAGTAATGGAAGATGGCCATTGGTGGGTTGTTATGACCTAAGATAGGTGGAGGATCATTGTTGTTCATTTGTTCATCTAACCAGGCTGGATTCCAACGAAGAATTTTCATTAATGTAATTTTTTCCAATGAGAACACAGGCATATGTCGTACATCCAATAGAGAAGTTTTAATTAAACTGGTCTTTTTCATTTTGTTACCAGGCTGAATCTCAAATAAGTGAATTTTTGGCTTTTCATCAGTGAAATGAACAAGTTTAACTGACTTTTTAGTTGGAGAAGCTTTTTTTGGGGGCAAAGGTTCCACCTTTGAAAATGGTTTATCTGACATTGATTCATCATTCTCTTTTAGTATTTTGACAGATTTCAGAGGTATCCGTGAAACAGATTCAAAGGATTTAAACACTTTATCTGATACAGGTGAGAATTTAGAGATGTTGTTTTTGTTTCTCATCATTGATTTATCAAGGTTTGAAGTATGATTTGAAGACTCTTTATTTTCCCCTTTAATTTCATTTTGATGGTCTGAAATACTTTCATTGAAGTTAGAGGAATTTACATCTTTAGTCTTATTCAAACTTTTCTTTGAGGGTTTGGCAGTTACTGAAACAATATCAGTTAGAAATGCACCTCTGTTAGATGTTCTTACTTTTGCATTAACAACTGGTTTACAGGAGCAAATTGCAGATAAAGCATTGGTTATTTCAGTTTCATCCTTTTCCTTTGTAGCAATTTCTTTTAATTTTTTCTTCCTCTCATCTTTTTGTGAATTGGTTATCTTTTTCTTTGTATTAGTTTTTTTCTTTGTGTGATTTTTGTAAAAATTACTTGTAGTTTTACCTGAAACAGATCTTTATGTTACATTTCCGCTAGAATTAATATTAACTGAAATGATTAGTACTTACTTTGCGTTACAAGTGTTGATTTTTTTTTGGGAGGGTGAACTAAAGGTTCTATCATTTGGATTTTATTTGCCATTTCTTTATTAATCTGAAGTGACCGTTGTAATGTTGACTTATTTAAGTATTGTGCTTTCAAGTCAGCTCCATCAACATCATCATGTTTGCTTTCACTGTCTTTTGAAAATGATTGTTTTGAAATGCTATCTGTAACCAAATCTGGTTCATTGTTATTTTCAGAAGTATCTACACCACTACATTTTTTCATAATCTTATCAAATGATTCATTTGCAAATATGTGTGTTCCAGCCTCTTTTTCTGGATGATAAGCTGGTATTGTAATTAAGTCATCAATAAATTCTTCATCTGTCTCATTTTCTTTCTTCAGTTCTAATAGAATAAAATCATCAGCTTGGCTGTATGAGTTATCATTGTGTGTGGTAACATTCTGTTTACT
The DNA here is from genome assembly GCA_029286865.1 of Teinopalpus imperialis. Lineage (NCBI taxonomy): Eukaryota > Metazoa > Arthropoda > Insecta > Lepidoptera > Papilionidae > Teinopalpus > Teinopalpus imperialis. The sequence continues at coordinate 2,484,997 of JAGSMU010000009.1, forward strand.
TTGACCAATCTTTGTAAATGGTTTACCTGGTGAACTTTGTGACAACCGTAAGAACCAATGCCCTGATTCACCATCACTGTCACTATCAATCTGTATAGGCTCATCATCATATCCTAAATATTCTTGTTTGACATTGAACGCTTCATATTGCAAATCATCATTTTCAGATTTAATTATCTCTTTAACTTGCTTTTCTTCTTTAGAAGGTTGAAGTTTAGTTTTTTTTGTAGTACTCTCTATGTTTGTGCACATTTCAATATCACTATCAGATAAACTTATAACATCATTAGCAACATTAATTTTCTTAGCAGTGTCATTATCAAGTTCTTGTTTAATGTCTGCAACACTTAACTTCCTTTTTAGCTTTGTCTTTGATGTAATGATAGATGAGAGATCACTATTAACATTTGTAGTTTCTAGAGCTTCTTCAAAATCATCTTGGTCATTTTGGAATTGTATTCGTTTAGATATAGGTGGCAGACAGTCTTCTTTGGTAAGTTTAAATATGTACTTTTCATTATCTGTTATATTCACAAGTGGAGCACCTATAGTCCAACCAAATCCAATTATATCAGAATCTTGTAAATAAAAAGGAATATTTGGTGGTATCCTTTTTAAGCCAATATATATTCCGTTAGAACTCTAAATAAAAACGGATAATTGGTTAGACAAAATTGTTAAATAAAATTAAGGATGTACCAAATACATAAAAGATTTATTTAACTTACATTTAAATCTGTGATCTCAACTTCATCATGTTTAGCTTTAATTATACAGTGATTTCTGGATATTACAATACTAGACAAAGTCACGGTATTATTTAAGCCTCTACCGATAGTCACTTCGTCGCCCTCCGAAAAGTTCAGCTCGTCAGAACCAAAAGTTTGTCTGCTTAATTTCCATTTAGCCATATTTCTAACTTAACATTAAAACTATGATATATTTTGTATAACTTTTATTGGCAGTTATTGTTATAGTACGATTTTTTACTATATACCGGTGACTTAGTAAATGTAAACAAAATGACTAATAAGTTGCTTGACAAGACGGTACATGTGAATTCAATATGAACCAATGCTTGCAAATAACGAATACTTTTCACAAACAATTCGGTTATATTTCAACTTCACTACTGTTTTGACTTTGACAGTGACACTGAAAACGTACTTTTCTCAGAATCGAGTATTACATTACTAAAAATAAAATTTTAGTGTAGATAAACAAATACAATTTGTTTTTAACAATTTGTATTTACACTCAATTAAGAGTAAGTAGAGTAGATAAATTAAATAATAAGTAGTAAGAGTAGATAAATTAAATATGGTAAACTGAATTTGGATGTAACTTATTAACGTTAATATAACTTTATTTTTTATTTTTATACATCATTTACGACCTAACTATAAACAATCGTAGTTTATGCCAATGACTTATTTATCTAACATATCACTAATAAACTAATTTATTTTTTTATGAGATCACCAAAAACTGTACTGGAAATTTTATTTGCCACTCCTCACCAATTTATAATTCGGAAGCACTCGGTATTATTATATACACTGAAGGGCAAAAGTTTAAGACCACCTCAATTAAAGTAGGAAAATAAAGTAAAACTACAATTAAATATTAAATGTTTAATTAACCTGTTTAATCATCTAATAGAAAATTGATTGACGAACAATATAATTTAAAAGCGTAAAGAAATATTAACAGTCCATGCAAAAAAGGCTATAGTTAAACAGATTTTTTATCAAAAAATCTTCCTTTACATTTTATGACTTTTTCACAAGTCTTGGCATACGGGTAAAAAATTTGTTAATGTGTCTTGTGGTATATTTTTCCAAATTTCGCATAAAGCATATATAATAATCGTGGCCCATCCTCGTGAGAAGAAATGTGGAATAAATTTCTTTTTACGAGGATGGGCCATGATTACGGACGTTCCTATCAAGCTGTTCCCACAGAAGTTCAATGGGATTGAGATCCGAGCTCTGAAGAGGCCAAACCATGTTTTTTAACACCCCTTGTGCCTTTTTCTCTTATAAATATCCTCTACATAATTTTGAGCTATGCTTTGGATCGTTATCTTGTTGGAAAATAAATCCATCTCCAATTAATCGCACCCCGGAACAAACGGCATTTTGCTCTAAAATGTTTTTGTGCTGTTCCTTTTTCAAAATTCCTTCAATTTTTATCAAATCGCCAGTTCCTTGGCGAAAGGAGCTACTATATATTATAATATATTATATTATAACCAGATAATATATAATATATATATATATTATAACCAGACCATAATTGGGCCACCACCATGCCTGATTGTTGGGACTACACATTCTGACATCATTTTTTCTTGGACACTGCGTCGAATGTAAAATCTACGTTTTGAACCGAATAGTTCAAACTTGGATTCATCGGTCCATAGCATTTTTTTACAATCTTCTTCAGTCCAATCTCGTTGGGCAAGAGCCCCCTGCATCTGTTTATTCTTGTTCTTGCCTTAGCAGAGGTTTTCGAACGGCAACGCGACCATACAATTCGCATCTCTCAGTCGCCGTTTTACTTTAGTCAATGATAAAGGTTCAACTCGGTTTTGTTTACTTCAACGCGGATTTCTGGTGCTGTTAAGCGTCTATTTCGCTTGCTGGTAACAACAATGAAATTAACTTCACTAGACGTGGTAGCTCTCGGCCTTCCCTAGCGTGGATGATCTTGAAAACCGCATGTCTTTTCTATCGAGTTATTGAGCCATGAACACAAGTCTTCGATAACTTCAGTTGTGAAGCAATCTGACGTTCGGATTTGCTTTCATTATGTAAAAAAATGATGGCAGAACGCATTTCACTGTTAATTTCTCAAGCTTTTCTATTTTATGACGTCCGCACTGTAGAAACCACATGTTTAGACTAATTGAGATTGTTTGTGTGCAAACCCAAGTAAACACGGGTAATAATAAGTCAGAAACACGTGTTTTCAGGAACTAAATAATCCTAATTATTGACCAATACGTAACAAAAGCAATTAGTAATGACGACATTATAAAAATATTATTACGACTCTACCACCTGGCTCTAGCGCAGCGTTAGTCGGTGTTTGAAAACAATAGATGTTTATTGTCCAATAACTTGAAAGTAAACAAAAGAATGACTTCTTTAAATATTCGATACTAACAATAGAATATGCAGATGTGCATTTCTTTTCTTTATCCTATGGGATTTTATTACAATTGATGGATTATCATGTTGTTTATGTGTGGTCTTAAACTTTTGGCCGGCAGGGTATATACACGTACTTGAGACGAACGGAACAAAAAAAATATTGTTATTAATCTGTTTATTTCCTACTTTTCTGCCGGGTTGCTAAGCATTTAGAAATTCTTCCTAAAAGGGTTGTCAATGTCTTAGCAATTTAGAATAAATAAGCTGACTAGTCCGACTTCGCCAGTTTTCAGAGTATATTATTATTATAGCAAATACGTACATCACTATCCCTAAGGCTCGATTTATTCACCTTCCTTCATTGGTAATAATTCTGGTACATAAAATGTATTCAGTTGCAGGTGAAAATCTTGCAGGAGAGAGGTTTTTATATTGTACCTAGTGATCTCATATGATACTGACTGGCTGATCTTTTGAGCTGTCAGGCATCCTCATTCTACTTATATTATTAAGAGGGGAATACAACCATATTGAAAAATCTCGTTAAGGTACAACAAAATATAGTGCATTTAAAATGCATATCAGTACCCCCTTTCCATATAATTATATAGTGGCAATGACATTGTGTGCTACCTTATTATGGCTAAACTACCTGATGTTAAAATTTGCTAAGTTTTAACTAAAACGAAAATCGTAATACATACAATGAGTACCAAAATAAATTTATCTAATCGCAACATCTTCAATCTACTATTCGATTTTGGTATAGTGCGTAGAAATGTTTATGTTCTTGTGGAAGTTGTGTTTTATAATACTGGTATTAGAAGATGACAATGATGGTGATTATTGAAGATAAGAAATTATAATGCAAATGTGTTTTCACCTTTGAGTACTATGGTGCAATCGCGCGTCATTAGTAATAGAATCTTCGGTTTTTTCTCTCACCAGATGCAACATAGCTATTATATATTGACATTTTGTGAAATCTACCAGCCAAAACTTATAATTATTTTATAGCTGTGGTGTATATTATTTTTTAAAAGTTTATCCTAAATTTTATCATGTCACTTTTACAACAACCACACGCCTACTTTTCATGTTGAAATAGCTTAAATGTACGTCGAAATAACTGTTGTCAATTTAGATATCAAACTTTTGTATTATTATTTTTTAGGATTCATTTGGTTTGGTTATACCCGAATTTGTTTTATGTATGTATATTCTATTTAAAATAAAAAGAAGGGATTTAATTTATAAGTTTTTGTTGGTTAAATGTACACGATGCTCCTCACTATTCACGTTAAGAAAAGATTAAAACGAATCATTGCTCCGATTTGTGCCTATTTGCCTACTGGCGTTCAAATTTATAAAGACAACGGAGACATGAAGAAATGAATTTTGAAAATTTTAGGGAGCGGGATTTTATTATACATACATTATTCCCATTTTTATGATTTAGTTATTCATTGGTTGTGTAGTCACATTAAAAATTCTCTTACATTGTCCTTCACTGTTAATTAAAATTTGTATAAAGGTGTTTCAAAATGCTAATTAATCTTTGATTCCTACATTTTTTAACATTTTATTTGCCGCGAAAGTTTCTGGCGTTTCTGTGTTGTATAATCTAGAAATAAAAAGTAAATTATTAACCGAACATTCCTAAATCATAAGATCTTGTAAACCGTTTGCAAGTAATTCTTCAGTTTTTGCACAACAGTTTAGTTATTGAAGTGACTTTATAAGATATATCAGTTTCTTTACTCTAATACAAGACAGCGCAGCGCCATAAACTAGAAGCCCCCACTCGTCGTTTGCTTCTCAGGCACTTGTAATATAGGCAAAAAAATACAAGAAGATCCGTGGAAGGTATGAATGCAAATTTGGTAAAGTGTTGATTGTCTGTTGGGAATCGAACACAAGACCCATCGCCACCACGGCCAGTAGACAAGTTCGGTGCGTAGTGGTCAACGTAGACGGTATTATATAGATATTATATATACATATGTATATACACATATATTTGTATATATTTTTGTACTTTTTTTAACACTATATACATATCTGACACTTTGTATATTGTATTGTATAATACTGTTTTGTATTATTGATAACAACTCAGTTATATTTATTTTGTCTTGCTACAAATATGTGGGAACAATAAGTAGCCTCCGTATCTATTACAAAACTTATACAGACAGCCAAGTTTCAAGTTATCCTAAAATGTTAAATAAATAAATAAAAATAGACGCTACATTCCTACCAAATTTAAAGGCACACCAGATGAATAGCGAAACCCCTTACGCATTCGCGTGAGACGTAGTGGTTATAATAACTGGCTGTTGTCTTCGACTCTCCATCTGATCCTTTTTCCGATGTAATTGCACACACATTCAATCGGCCTAGGGAAGCGGACGACAAGCGGTGCCTCTGTATTTCAGCGAATATTTACGGTACGCAGAAGATTTCTCCGTGGTCAATATCGACCAGAAGGGTGACCTTCTTATGTTGGCAGCATTAGTATAAATCCGTTTAAAGTTTGAGTACAGCTGACATTTTAGGCGTCTTAAGTAAACGGTAACTGATTTATAACGTCTTTTGACGAAGAGAACCAGAGTGCAGAGATTTGCACGAGGTCTGTTAAACCTAATGTTTCATCGAAATAGACTACCTATTCTGTACGGGTAACGTTTTCATATATTGAGTATCAGATGACGCATCTTAAAAAATGGGTTGGGTTGAATACTTAGTAAAGAGTTTGTACTGGCAAGATAGCTTTTGTATATTTCCATTTTATCGTTTTTTTTTTAATTTAGTGTAATCGTTATAGAATCGCGCTGCAGCGGTTTGACTGTAGAAGAACTACACCTTTGCAGAATTCCAGGAAAATTAGCGGCTTTTAGTTTATTTCGAAGATATGGAACATTGGTCTCAATGGACCATAGGCAGTTACTATCAGATGCTCTGTGTGCTGTTTTTCGCATAGTTACATAAAAATACAATGAATATCTGGCAATTCTTATTGTGTGTGGCAGTGGCTCCTTAAATTGTTTGAACACTGATTGATGTTTATTATTAATTTGTTTATAAATAAAAAATAAAGTATCTGGCAAAGATATGGGTAATTGTTGTGACAGAAAATAAAGACTGAAAAATCGTTCTATAGAGTAAGAATTAACAGTCTATATTTATATAATTAATATAAATTATAGCTATTAGCTAATTATAATGTTAATTATCAGATAATCAGTTGAAAGAAACAAGGGATTGTTGTTGCGTTGCGCAGAGAAAGCTCTGGGCGGGCGGCTGGGCGGGGGGAGGGCGGCGAACGGGCGCAAATAGCGGTAGCGCAGAGCAGCGAGCATTCGCCAGTTGTTGCCAGTCCCCGTCCGTGCTCCATAACTGAGCATCGCGTGTGTTTTACTGTCAGTTCTGTTCCAAATTTGCCAAGCCTCGCCCGCCCGTTTCAGTGTCGCACGAAACGTTTGTATGTCGCGAACGTTCTAGTGTTTTGTATCATCAATCTTTGAAACTAGGGTGGCAAGCAGCTGCCTGACAGAAGCACGTAATCCCTTAGTGAAGAACTGTTCGACGAAGAGAACTTGAATCTTAAAGCACAAGGTCAACTGGGGAGGTAAATGTAATTGAGTTTCATTCATAAGTTAACTGTTTTTGTTTTAGATGCAGTTATTTACAATATTACAATATGGATGTTAATTACAATATGCATGGTATGTATATCGCCAATTATTTTGTCCATTGTGAATGGAAAATTGGGATCGTTAGAGGATTTAACATGCAGAACAAGCGGTACATTTAGATTAACTTTAATGAGTTGTAATTTCATATTTAACATGCAGAACAAGCGGTGCATTTAGATTAACTTTAATGAGCTGTAATTTCATAATACACATAAGTTTATGAATAACTGTGAATTTGCAACATTATGTGTGTGCATGACACTTGGTGACCCATTTTCAAACCAACGCACGAAATCGTTTGGCAATAGGTGAGTACGTGCGACAAATTTGGCTGTTACAATCTTATTTCAGTTATGTATATAAGATTGCTTGAAAACGCAACCAACGTTCATGACAAAAATAATTCTTAGCCAAGGATTCTATGTGTCGCTACATATAATTGTTTTCTTAGCAATATTTTTAAGGCTTATCTTCTCGTAAGACTTTAAACAAAAACGATAACACGAGTGAGTTTATAATAGAGTACAATTGTTTGCATCCTGTTCAGAAGTCACTTAGAAAAATAAACAGCGTAACTTAAAATGCATAGGTAAACTCATCTAATAACTGGTACAAAAAAATCTGTAAAATGTATTGACTATACTGTGTTTCTATTGTTTCGATATACATATATATATATATATATATATATATACAAATCAGTATGTAGCCCACCTGATGTTAAGTGATCACCGCCGCCCATGAACATCCAAAAAAGCAACACCAGAAGAGTCGCAAATCCGTTGCTGGCCTTTAAGGAACATGTAGGGTCTTTTCCTAAGCCGTATCGGTTTGGAAACCCGCTGGCGACAGCTGATTCCACAGAGTAGTTGTGCGTGGCAGGAAATTTCGCGTGAAGCGCACAGTGGTGGATTGCCAACCATCGAGATGATGAGGATGAAATTTTGAATTCTGTCGTGATGTACGTTGTGTAAACTCATCATCATTCATCACCATTTAATTATAAAACACAAAAAGAACAAAATTCAGCTTATCAACCTGAAATAAATTTAGTTTTAAATTACTTTAGTCTTTTATTAGATAGAGTCGAGAAAAATAAATATCTATACCTCTCTAGAGACGCCGATTCACAGAAATTGTTTTCTTTTCTTAAACGTTTGTTGTGTTTTACTGATCTGTGTTTCAAAATATCTGACAAACTAATATCTTGCAAGAATTATTTTGATTTAATCGAAAGAGGTACGTATGCTTGGGAAATAAAGCAGAGTATCAAATATAGTCTGCTCAAAAATATTCATTCACTTTCATGATTCTAGATTTTTTTGAATTAAATATGTAGTTAGGAGTAAATGATAGTATACAAACGTTGACTGGTAGAGAATGCCTTACGGCATTAAGTCCGCCTTTTGTATCCCTTTTTTAAACTGTGACCAATAATGTTTAAAATAAATAAATAAATAAAATAGTATACAAAAAAATAAAAGAATAGAATGATTATTTAATACATTTTTCATTTCATCATTGATTCATTTAATACATATATTCAATGATTGCATTGCCTCAATAAGCAACTACTTGTAAATAAGTATTAATTAAAAATTTTAAGACAATGTCACAAGGCAGGCCACCAGACGGCTTCGGTAAGCGAGAGAAGAGAAATAGGCCTTTCGATACATCCCATAAATGTAACTGTTACTTTTCTGAAAAATATTTGAATATTAATGCCGTGGTTACTTTAGTGTCTAAGCGCACGCTTTTAATTCACTCTACGCAAGTAAACCAATTTCAATCATTGGTTGGTTTGATCGTCGGCACCATAATTATGTATTACAAATTTAAGTGTTACAAGGTAAGTCTTCCAAGCATGTGTTACAAAAAAATAGACATGTAATGTCTACTAAATCGCCAAGGGTTATGGACCAGCAGTGGCATTTATTTCTATATAAATGTTGTTTCTTTATTTTACTTTATATTTGAATATAATTCTAGCCAATTAACACCTGGTATAGTTTACTTTGGTTGTTTAATTCATTCCAAGTTGGAAGTAGTCATTAGGTGACATTGTCCGTCATGAGCGCCCGGTCGACCAACAAAATAATACGGATCCCTTTCGACTCTATCGACTATTGCTCCCCTTCTATTTGTCTGTTTACAATATTGTTCACGAGTAGTTACTTTTAGCCTAGTTGGTGAATTCTATACTTAATTTTTGTAATTAAATACATATAGTAGATTGGAATTACATGCATTTTTTTTAATTAGCTTCGATTGTAAGAGTAAAGTTTTTAAAGACTTCTACGCCAGTATGATTAATAACTTCCACTTAAACTGAAATGAGCAAAATAGAACATAAGATTGTTTAAAGTTGATTGCCATTACGTTGGTTAACATTACATGCCATTGATTAAAATAATTATTAGGTTAAATTATATTTAGCTTGCATCCCATAATGTTTAATAGAAGTTACAAGATAAAATATAAAATTATTACGTATATAATTGTAAACACATAATTCATATTTTATTTTATAATTTTTATTAAAAATATTTCACAATACTTATTAGTAGTATTGATAATTAATTAAATTGGTCTTGGTCAGCCGCCAGACCAATCAAAGCTCAATAACTAAAATACAGACTTTTAATAGTAAGTGTGCCAAATGCGAGATTTAGCAGCGATAGATTAAGTAAAAAAAAACTATGAATTGTTACTGTAGATATTACAATTAAATACAAAATATTGAAAATCTGTATATTGAATTAGAGTATATTTATAATAAAAATTATAATTCTGTCTGTACAATCAAAGTGTGTAATCAAAAATTATTGATAAAGGAAAAATAATTTAATATATAATAATTAAAAAATATAGTTAAAAAGAATCGACCTCGCTAATCTATATGAGTATCATAAATTAAATTGTAAGGAAAATCTCACAGATACCTAGAAACTGGCAAATAACTTAACTAACCTCTAATATACTAAAAGATTCAGTGTTGTGGTTGTTATTTTAAACGATACTTTAAAAAATATTTACAAGGAATTCGATGCATTGTTATGCTTTCGTTCACAAAGCAAGTAGCCCGTTGACCCACTTAAAGTAAAGAGGTCCTCGTCGCTTAGAACAAAAGACACGAAAGCAGTTGATTGTCTACTCTTTGGCGGTAATAGTGTGCCATCTAAAACTGTACTCGTGGATTCATAATTTAAAATGAATATATACTTAATATAGGACTTTTATTAAATTGTAATATACAAATTCATGATTTCTTAGATAAAATATAAACAAAAATTAAGCACTCTACATTCCTATCACTAAGAAAAAGCTTATAAATAAAATATAATACAATATAAATGCATATTTATCAAAATCTGGTGTTTAAGTTTACGTAAGTAACTAAGTAATAATTTTCGATGTTATGCGTAAAAACTAAAGATACTGATTTTCACATTGACCTGATGGTAAGTGAGACAGTGATTGACATTCATGTTTATCCCCGACAAGATATCATAATGCAGATATGTTGCCACCCCTGAGGACCGAGATGGAATGCCTCGTCACCAGTAATAAAGATCTCTGGATTCCTACACTCACCAGATGAAACACAGCACAATTTTACGCTGGTATTGTCTGAGGGCATGGTTCCTCCGGTCGAGCTGACCCATTAGTTCTGCAGCTAGAAACAAATTGCAGTGTAGCTCTACTACTGTTGAAGTTAGTTTGTAGGTTTTTCTTACATACAATATTTATCAATTTGTTTTAAAATTAAATGTATACAAATATAGCTAATAACTAATTAAAACTACTTGCATATGAGATTTCAAATGATGGTATTTGAACATTATTTGTTATAAGTTCTGTTGCAATTACATTTATGATATCTTTATGCTTTATTTAGCAAGTTTTTTTATTTACCCTGTTTCTTTATATATATATATATTATAATCTTTATTCGATTTACAATTACAATTTCAACCATTTATTTCTTCTCTTTAGCAACCGTGCTTGGTCCTAGACCTGTGTTACAGCTGCTAAGCCCCTCCTCCGGATGAAGTATAGTTTATAATAAACTTAAAATTACTGTTACATTAAAACTATAAATTAATTGAAGAAAAAAGAAGAATATCCCAATAAGGGAGGTAGTAGTAAATTATCTTAGTTTAACATCGTACACACAAATTATAACTAGTCCAGTGAATTAACGATTCTTGTTATATCATAATTGAATGGTACAAGAGAAGGTTAAGGGCGATTTATATAAATGTTTCAATAATAAAAAGGGTAGATAATATATATTAATTTAAGAATGAGATTATGTATAGAAATTATCTTATAAGCTTCATGATTTTTTTAGGTGCTGTCCTAATTAAAAATAATTCACTCGAAATTGGAATAGCGTCTACTGACGTGCAGCTTACGAAACCACTGTACTAACAAAAAACTAAACCACTGTACCCCTTTGATATTGATCCACGGTCTCATAAAATGCCATACCGTGTCTCTATCTACTATTGATTACTTTCATTACAACGGTTCCTTGAACTTTCAATTTCAAATGGTATTTGTACTCATACAACGTAAGCGCGATTTATTTAATGTGTTTTGTTTTCTTAAAGACAATAAATAAAGGTAAGCAGCGGTTTCGAGAATGCATACTTTTTAAATTAGTCACTTATATTTTGCGCAAAGTGATTATTTTAGTCTCTTTTACCCACACTTGGCTACTTTCCAGTTGTCGCAACCCTTTTGTTCCGAGTGGAATCTTTGGCACAAATAATAATCTAATGCAGCTATGAGGTATCACGAAAAGTTATCATTATGGGTTAACACGTCGCCTAGAGCCATTTAATGACTTCATTACAGTTTAAGAATAAGTCGATGTTCAAAAATGTTTAGTTAATATGTTTACATAAGTTTGTGTCAAAATTATTGATGTCAGTGTGAATATTTTAAGCGTTTCCTATTTATTCAATAGTCAACATGAGTTAATTAATGATGATGAATGAGCTTGGATGTGAAAAAGCCATTTTAGGAACAGATATTGATCGAGCAGCAATAACAAAGGGCGGGTACGTTTGCCCTCGTAGGGCATACACGTGCTGCATATACCTGCTGTATAATAGGTGCGTTGCGATTCGTTGAATTCTGGAAATCCCATTCTTTAACCCTCTTCTTTAAGGGTAACAATTGACTAATTGAAATTTAACGTACATTATTTAATTTACTGCACTAGCGTATTATTGCATTGATATAATGTCATTTGTCTGGGAAGGAGTAGACAATTTCTTTTTTACATAGGATCAGTCATTACCATATAACTGGTTGGATCATAAATTCTGTCATATTATTATTTAATATCTATATAATAAATTCGAATACTGGCTAAATAAATGTTTGTTTAATTTAAAATGGGAGTGGACGAAGTGGACGCAAAAGGAAGACAGAGTCGCGGTTATTGAGCTTAACCGCTGGGGCAGCGCCAACCGAGATATAAACTTCTGAAAAATTTAAAAATAACTTTGAGGTTTTCTTATCATTAATTTATAAAGCAGTTTCGTCAAACTTCGAGCTTCGATGGCCGAAAAAAAAGCTTACGACCTCGTACGGTTAGGACATCGACCGTCATCAAAGCAGTACGGACGCGAATTCAAAGAAATGTTATACCTTCAGTTGGGGTTAAGCCAAACTATGGCTAAAAGAGTGTTAAAGGAAGAACTAAGATTCCGAGCTTATCGACGAGAAACAGGATATTTTCTAAATGCGTGTCTGAAAAAGCAAAGGCTCGTAAGATCCCGTACTTTGTTAAGGCGGTACGCGGAAAAGAATTATCGCGACATCCTTTTATCAGACGAAAAAAAATTAGCGTTAACGAAACAAACACTGGTGTGAATATACATTAATAACCACACTAGTGAAGCGAGCAAGTGTATCTCGATCTTTCATCATTCATATCATTAACATATTCATATCCTGGCTTGAACTCTCATATTCAGGCTGAACTGAGGTATTTTTCTGTCTAAGTGCTGCCCTTACAAACGTTGTGGAATCTCTTTCTCAAACAATGTTTGAAAACCGACACAGGGTTGAGGTTGGGGGCCTGTAATCAAAATCAGGCAGGCAGGAGAGCAGTTTGAATAAATAAAAATAATAAAATTTTACAGGTAAATATGTTTCTATATATTATATTTTAAAGAAACGTTAAAATTGATACAATTTATTTTATAAGGTGTTTGTGACAGAACTTATGATTAAACTCCTAAAGCGGTTATGAACTAGGAAGTGATTATGTTAGTTCCATTTTAATAATAAATATAAACAGTACTTTTTACCTGGAAAAGTCCACGCATAGGTCGTCTCTATTACCCCGGTACTCCACGGATACCAGCATGAAATAATAGTTTTTTTTATAATAATTGGGATGAACAACGAGCAGTTCACACCTATCGTATATATCTAAGCCCATCCTCAATAAAGAATCTAGATTCACACGCGTGACTACGCAATCGAAGATTCCCTGAGGATGAGATGGAATGCTTCGTTACCTGTAACTAGGTCTTCGGGCTTACAATTTACCAAACTAAATATAGCAGTGTTATGCTGGTATTTCATGTTGCTATATTATGAGGGCGTAGTTATTCCCCGTTTTAGCGCTACTGCATTTCGTCTGGTGGAAAGAAAAAAGCTGGAGTTCCTATTGTAGTGACAGGGTCTTCCATCTTGGTCCTCACGGATGTAGGGCGAATTAAAAACAGGAATTACTTACCATCAGTTGAATTGTGTGCTAGTTTGTCACCCCCAATGTTATCATAAGGTGGTGGGTAAGCTGTTGGATTAATTATTTGGCGGCAATAGGTTCGAATCCTAGGCGGTATGTACCAATGATTTTTATTTTCAGATGTTTACGTATACGTTTACGGTACGCTATTATGTTAGACTGTTGGGACCTAATAAGCTACAGATGTAATTCCAATAACAATTACTATATCTGTCCATCTCGATTCATATAATGCTTCAGAAGCATGAGAGCTTATTATGATATAAGATCGTAGGATCTTATATAATAATAAGCGTTGGAAAAATTGGATCAAAGGGAACCATATGAATGGAATCTAAGACGTCATTTAACGGAAATCAAACTTAAATGCACGATAGAGCAAACAAACTGTATGTAATATATCACGAGATGCAGAAGGAAATATAAATGATAAATCAGCAAATTTAAAACTTTGGCACCTCCTTACCTAGATATTTGTAAAATGCATTCCTCTGAAGATATCGTGAGCCAAAAAGTCTCTTATACAGTGATGGTTGACGTAGATAAATCGAACTTATAAATATTTGGCAATATTTAATAAGTTTCGGTACAAACCTCATTATTTTGAAGCCATGTATATCGTATAATTAAAAGTCGAATACTTGTTATGACCAAAATAACAACTTCCGTTCCTAACCCGGAAGTTGTTGCTATGTTCATTACCTGTTCTGTTAGGTGCTATTCGAATCATACTATAGGTGTTTACTAACAATCTAAATGTAATGAGGGGATGAGAGTCATATCACAGGTGATGTGGTCTTCACACAGATCAAAAATGTAATATATAAGGGTCAATTTATTTATACATCATACTATGTTAAAATAATCAATATATTACTTTAACATTGAAATTGATAATTATTAGCTGACGTACAATGTTATGGGGTTATGTTCAGCAGTGGACAGAGATAGTCTGATGATGTTGTATCAGATTATCAGAATATTTATAATACGTCCTGACTCGATGACTTATGTCCATTTTACTTTAAATTTGAATTCAGAACTACGATTCAGTTGCGATTATATTGTCTTTACAAGGATAGGTTGGTACGCAATTACCGATATGGAAATGGAAATGGACAATCATAACATAGGCAATTACGTAGACGTAACATTGGTTTAAAATCAATCGAAAAGCAATACTATTAGAAATTTTAATAGGGCATAATAAAATTTACGATTTGTTGGTAGGCGTGTAGAATTTGATGAAAACACATTAAATGAAGCATTTGGAAATACAATTGTTGCACAATAAAATGGATTGCCAATAATTTTGTGTATCTGGCATTGAATTCTAAGAGATGAAAAAGTATAGAAATGTGTTGAAGTACTACGTAATAGGCTTAATTTATCTTGTTGATATGCATAAGGAATCGAATACAAGAACTGTCTTTACTGAAGTAGCTCCCTTTTAGATAGCGATCCGAGTCGAGGTTTCGACCTCCTTATGAGGTGCCCTTGGATCGTATTATCGCCCCCCTCTGTTGTCGTCGACATTCTTCGTCCACAGGGATCGGAGTGCAGCGGTGGTGCAGCAGCAGACTCCGCGCCAGCTTCACAGCATCGTCGTTGTCTCCTTACTCAGCGGGCCTCCCGCTCGCGAGTCTAATTAGATAAAGCTGTAGAAGTCTATGGACCAACAGCAATACTCATACACATAAAATGAAAAAAAAACAAAAACTTGGCATTTAAAATATAAAAAAGTTAACATGTGATTATAAACAGTGATCGATAATGAAATTACAATGTACTCGACCACTAGGATCGCAGCATAAAAGCTTTGTCAAAGCTAATTATTGGAAAGTAAATATTTAAATTTAGTTTTCATAGCTTTCTACAAACGGGCAAGCGGCTCAGATGATGTGAGTTGTTACTCATTAGCATTGAGTTACTGGTCTTTGAGAAAGGAGTCGTATAATTTCGAAAATACTGCTGCTAATAATTTAAATTAAATTTATAATAAAAATTAAATTATATAATTATTATATAAAAGCTATATTCATTAAAGGTTCTTGTAATATTCATTGAAGTCAAGAATTTCTAATGTATAAATAACAAACCATATTACATTGTTTCCCATAAATATCGTAAAATTAACAGAAATGAATGTAAGTAAAGTAGTTTGAGATAAACAGTATTTTATTATTAACGCAAAGCTGCATTATTTTATAGCTGGACATAGATTTAGTCCATGGAGTGTCATTTAGTCCGATTATTTAGCACAAACCAATACTTTTAACATGGCCACACCAAAATTACTCGTGTACTATGATTACTTTATTTTTGACATTCACCTAATGGTAAGTGAATTTCATTGTGAATGATATCTACATCTTTCCTCAACAAAAGATTCAAGATGTAGGTTTTAGGCATGTAGGACAGGACACCTTTGAAGTGGAAGAAATGGAATATTAAGGAATGTTTTTGTAACATGTTTGAGGTGACAATAGTTTCTTCGTCATTAATGGGTGTGAGAGACCAAGCACCGCTAAAATTACTTATCGTAAGGTAAAACTAACTTTTACGAGAAATATATTCAAGTATACATATATGATGATATGTATTGATGATAGATATTATAATCTTGTTCAATCATGGCAATATATTTTGATTGAATCAACAAATACAGCGCCGCAAGCATTTGCGCAAACACAGAGATTCTCTTTCGTCCCCTTCCCTAGTCCAATGTAATGCATTAACAACAAAAAGAGAAACACAACACGCGCGCCTGAGAACCGACAATTGTATAAACACAAACAGTGATCAGGTGCTTCAATACTACTACACACGCCGAAGTGCAAATGGCATTATCAATAGACATAATCCAATACCGCAAATAACGTTTATAACCTTAAATAAATATGGTTCTGAAAATTTGTAACGTCCTGCAATGTGAAAACACGGTGCGGGTGCGGGGCAAGCCAATCTTATTAGCATTCCACATAAAGATGGGCTGCCAACTCGACCTGTTTACATAACGACGCTTATTATCAAGGTTGAATTTTTAATCGCTCCCGTCCGAGCTACGGAAGTGATTGTACACAGTCCCCGGAATTTCATGTATTAAACTAAAAAACAAATAATGTTCTTTAGAACAAAAATCTCCTTGGACTTGAAATCATTTTTTTATATTAAACTTATTGTACTTTTATTAGCGACCGTCAGTACGGTTCCGTCGGGGTCGCTCGACTGGTGATCTTCTGGTCTACTTCACTCGTCGATGGGCGCAGGCAGTTGAGTCCAAAAGACAGGCCGTGGTGGTTAGTCTGGACGTAGCCAAGGCCTTCGGGTTGACTCGAAGCGCTTCTTTCGAAGCTTCCTATGGGCTACAGAAAGGAGAAATTATGCATGTGGGTCATCAGTTTTCTCTCGAACCGTAGCATACAGGTCGTAGCTGATGGTGTATGCTCCGACTCCAAACCAGTAAATGCTGGTGCTCTGTGCTATCTCCTTTTTTGTTTCTTCTGCATATCAATAACATGTTGCAAATTAATAACATTCATTAAAGCACAGAGGACGTGTTATACACTGGCCGCACCAATATTTCTCGAGAAAACGTCAAGGGAGTGCCAGATAATACTTGTGTCTGAGGTCGAGACTTTGTTGAACAAATTTTCAGATTGGAGACGACAAAATCTAGTTCAATTTAACCCCTAAAAGAATCTATCCGTTAAAAATAATAAAGAGAATTTGATGCATCTCCTTATTTAGAAAAAACTCCCCTTGCTACCTCAGCTAGTATCGGAATCCATGGCGTTGATATATCGAGTGACGTTTAGTTCCGCCGTCACTTGGATAGTAAGGCCAAATTGGCCTCTAAAATACTGGCTGTGCTTAATAGAGCGAGACAGTATTTAATGTCGGCCCACTGTGTGCAACTTTAAAAACCGCAAGTTCGGCCTCACATGGAATACTGTTCTCATCTTTGGGCCGGGGCACCCCAGTACCAGCTTCTTCCGTTTGACCGCATTCAACGGAGAGTGTTTCAATTCTTTGATGAACAGGTACTTTTCAATCGGCTTCGTCGGCAAACAGGAATACTGTCGTTGGGAAGAGATGTTGCATTTATTATCTTTGTATTTATTACCGAATTAACATGGGGAGTATTCTGAGGTGCGGTCTGCGGTATTTCCGAACCGATACGCCTTAGGAACCTTTACGAAGAGAGCCTACACCTACACCGGTAACGCATTACCGACCTCTCTGGTGTTGCGGATGGTCATGGGAGGCGATGATCACTTACCGTCAGGTGGGCTGCTTGGTCGTTTGCCACCTATTCTATAAAAAAAGGTAGGAAAGCCATAAGTACTGATACGATTTGATTCCACGCCTTTATTAATAATAGTGTTATTCGTATAATTAGTTTTATGATAATAATTTCAATCCTACAATAATCAAAATGTTCTATAAATAATATAAATGATTAACTTCCGAAATCAGAAAATCTCATTGCTCACAGGCACAACTCATTCCATTTTGTATTCCCCAATCTCCTTCTCACATAGACAAGTAGGAGCTTTTCGAATTGTAAAGGAGCGATACCTTAACACTATACTGACTATAAAAGGGATCATAAAACGGAATCTAACGGATGTCAATGTTCGATGTAAACCATTTCTGGCATACGGATCTCATACGCGATGTCCAGGTTTATCCTGGCTTGTCTTCTCGTCTTGTCTTCCGAAATCATCTGATGACATTCCCGAAGGCAACCTGCCTTTTACCATAATCCGTCCTCTAAACCGTAGTTTTTAAAAAAGGACACCTATTCCCTAAATTAAACATTCGCAAAAACTTTTTAGCGAATTATTCCCATTGAGAAAGTGGCCGCTTAAAGTTTGAAGTAACAGTTTATATTTAGATCATGTTTTTCGATGTATATGCCCTCACTATTTATATATATTTGCATTCGTTGCAACCATAGTGTGATACAGTAGATCCAGTCTTCAGTTGAGACCTGTTCAATGGCTTCGTGGAAATCTTAAACCACGTGATATTTAATTTTCAGAAATAAAAAGAAGTCGTAAGATGCGATGCTCGGGCTGTATGCCGGATGCGTGACTATTTATCATCACCAAATGTCAATCGAAGTGTCTGGCAACTCTTGTACGCCTTAAAGTACGCCACAATGAAGAAATAAATCGTAAATTATAAGTAATGTTACCAGAGTGTTTCATTTCCGAATTCCGTAATTGATTTTTTTTTATTGTAAATGGCCATTTACAGAAAATTTCAGTATGCCCCATGTGAAGAAACTTATTATATGATACCTTTTTGTTTCTTGTCCACAATCGAGATTACGCATAAATAGATACGTATTATTTCTGTCATGTATTATAGAACCTGAGAGGCATTAATTGATAAATAAAAATGAACAGAACATGTAGGCAAGATACATAGACAAGATACTGAATTTTACGCCATTAAATAAAGACAACCGCTTTCCTTACCTTATTTATCGACGGTGACCCACTGAAAGCCATCGAGGAGTTAAAATAGAAAATATGAACGTGATTCTCTATGATTTCTAATTTACTGACCCATGGTTTTCTTAATTTTCTCTCGATTTTTGGGTTTGTTTTTTATTAGAAATGTAATTTGCAATTTATGGGTTAATTAAACATGCTCAACGATAAAGGAAAACATCGTGAAGTAATCTAAAACATACAGAGTTAAATAAAAAAATGTTACAAGGGAGTCGGGTGGCTACGCTGCGCTACCCATCTAGAGTGGAGACCTTTCTATAGATAGTTGCTTCCCTTTCTTTTAATGTTACTAATGTATCTTTAAATATATATATATTATATATAATGATAATATTTCTACTTACTAAGGTAATTTAAGGTAAATATAAGGGTACTGCGTTAAAACTTAGTAACCTTATTGCACCTATTACTATAAAGCAACAAGCGTTAAGATCAGCTTATCGTATTATCTATCAGTGACGCAAACACCATGTATTTGAAATTAACCCAAGTATGCAGTTAGTGTACATCGATAACGGAATTGTAGGCATACGGTAAATAGAGGACAAGCATCGTTATCAACTCATTAAACATGATAATGTAACAATCTAGAAATAGACAATTCATATATCGATTCAATGCTAAATAAAAGTCCTGGATCATGACAAATCAATACAAAATTTACCTAATGTAAGTGTATCAATGCGACCCATAAACATCTATATCCGCTAATCATACCAGAATGCATGGGACAAGGTAACATCACAGTCTTGAAGAAATTGTTTGATTGTTAGAAAGCCAGTAATTGTTTCTTCAGAACTCATTACGCATTTTACTACTACCACCTGATATATTATCACTTATGTAGAAAAATGATTTTAAAATTAAATATAAGCTTCAAGATTCTATTGATAATGTATGAAGTCGTTTTCCTAGAAATGTTCTTTAAAGAATCGAATAGACAGCTGTTGCATTTCTCAGAGTTTCAAATCAATACTCGTAGACTGTTATTAAAATACGACATTATCTTTTGTTAAGTTCCTTCTTTTGCTTTCTTTTGCCATAAATAAAAAAATACCATACTATTATATAGAATTATTAGAATATTGTGTATGTATTGTGAATATTAAAATAAGATAAAAAGTAAAAGGAGTATCTATGTATTATGATTATTTAACTAACTTAGACAAACCATAAAAATCTGAAGGAGAACTGGTCAGTTGGAATTCTATTTTTTAAATATTGGTTCGGAAGTTTAAGTCAGCACTTTCTTTTATCTCTAACTTATTTAATATTTATCATTTTATATAATCACATGATTTAAAAAAGTTCTGAATGGATGAAAATTATGCCAATACAAAACGAAATAATTATGAAAAGTTTATGTTTTGCACACATTAAAAACACATGGTTTTAGTGCGCACTAAGGATTGACCGATATAGATTGTTGCTCACAAGTTCGTCATCATAAAACAAATTCAGAGATAGTTTAAAAAAAATTGTAAAAAAAGAAGAATTGCAAAACGGGCGACCGGGTGGAAAGTCCGGAACTTGTACCCCAAGGATGTATTATTCGTTCCTCCCCTGCACTCGTTTCTTCTTTTGACGACAGCCCTGACCCATTTCCAAGGCCCTCCGTAGTTGCTGGTTTGCAATTTCACAAGTCCGAAAGAGAGGCAGACGAACTTTAATAATTTTTACCTATTGTTTTATAAAACTGTAATCAGCAAATTAGCTAATGATATTGATGCATTTTTTGAATTATTAGAAAGTGGTTATTATTTAGAATTGTTGTCTTAATTTTTGGCCTCCTTTGTGTTCAATCATATTTTCAAGCGCATTTTGAGGTTCGATAGCTTGGACTTATATTGGTAATCTAAGAAACATTGTAGTCTTGTAAGATATATGACTGGCATAATCAGATAATTTTTTTTTAATGAAAACAAGATCGTGAAATGTTCACATAGTTTGCCCAATTGTCCAATGCAACCCCATTCATTATTTTCGACTACAAATAGAAATGCAGATGCATTGTCATCTCCAAGACTACCTCCTTTACTATATTTCCCTTAGCATACGAAAGTAAGTAATGAAGTAGTGGTTCCTCTATAAAGAATCGCAGAATAGTTCGCTACGCGTCTACACAGCGGATTGGCGAACTTCATGTTTACGAAATACATATTTTTCTATATATTTCTTCGATGTATATAATCAACGCTATGCACTCATGCACCGTCAGGCCTTTCTAATTTAAACTAATTTGCTTTACCCCGTGTAAGATGAATTAGTGCAAAATTAGAAAGAAAGAAGGAAGGAAAACTAACATTATTGCTTATAATTAGATGATTAATAGAAAAAAAAGTAATTAAAATTAAATGCTAATTATCACGAATCGGGCCCAACTCAGCATATGTTGGCTACGAACAACCTGCGCTGGTCTTCCCTTGGGGCCGTTTGGTGACGTCACGATACAACTTCAACACTAAATTAACATTATATGAAATTTCTAATTCACAATTATTATTTATT
Source organism: Teinopalpus imperialis (assembly GCA_029286865.1). Taxonomy (NCBI): domain Eukaryota; kingdom Metazoa; phylum Arthropoda; class Insecta; order Lepidoptera; family Papilionidae; genus Teinopalpus; species Teinopalpus imperialis. The sequence goes on from JAGSMU010000009.1 coordinate 2,506,661, forward strand.
ATTGTTCCGACTTATCTACAATTAATAGTAATACAAACAGTAGGTGTTTTCATTGGTGTTTATTAGGTAAATATTTACATTCAATTCATAAAAAATTATAAAAGAATAATAATATATCACCTATATAACACTAGTGTCACCCTTTTGTGTGTTCCTCACTTTTTTGGTGTTCACAAAGATTTTTTTTTTTAATTTGGTTGTAAAGCTATGAATATATTGCAAATTTCTTAACGGCGGCGGAAAATTATTCTAACATTAGGATGCAGCGTAGCGGAAACTGCCCCTAAAATGCCCGCTGCGTCGGCTAGTGATAATAAATGTAATATTTTAGTCTACTATGTTGTAATCAACATGAATTCATTGTATATCAGTAATTGATACACAACAGAATAGAAATTTGATATGTTGTATGTTTAAGAAAGTTGTATGTGTTTGAATATGTATTTTTATGTGCTGTTGATGTTTTTTAGAATGAAAGATTTTAATGGATCATATAATTGATACATTAAAATCGTCATTAGATTCATTTCAAATATTTTAAGTTAATGGTTCACCATATCCTTAGTTCTGAATCTTCAGTCTGACAGTAAGTCGTACAGAAAATTAGGAATTTTCTAAAGCTTCTTAAATCTCCGTTGTGCTATTGGACGAAAGTAAAAATGATATATTTATTTCATGATAATCTACCAAGTAAAGAGATTATATTCAATTTTTCTACAACAGTATCATCACCACGATTATCATAAATATGGTGCTGACCTTATGTTGCCAAATAAATATACAACAACAAAACAATGAATCCGAAATGACACAAGACAGCAACAATTACAAAATAAACGTGAAAACAAAAGAAATTTAATAAAAGTAAACAATAGACTTGTTATCTTGTACCCGCGACTTTGTATGCGTTGAAAATATAGAATATGCTTACAAATGGTTATTACAAAAACAATCTGCATATTATCTAACTAACAAAGATGCACGTGATGATATAAAAATCAAAAATTATTATAACCAATACATATAATTATAAATTATATGTATTGATTAAGCTTTAGAATTTCTTAAAAATAAAATCAATTCTTTTATCATCTTATCAGTTTAATGAGCGAAGTAGAAACCTAAAGAATACAGTTTTATTTATTTTTGTACTTTCAACACTAAAATCCGTCTGGCTGAATTAACATAAACGTCTGGTTAATCTTACTTAAAATAAAATCGACTTTAATTTAATTGCATTTTTTACCAATTAACAATAGTGCTATTGTTCATCGAAGAGCATATTCAAATATTTTTATGCTTCCTGATACATTTCAAATATTTTGGGAAAGAATGAAAGAAACAAGACTGTGCTGTAGCATAAAACATGATAATAAAAATATAGTTTAAGTAAAAAGTGAGCTTCTGCATGAAGTGATAATTTAAATTTTAAACCTTACTCTGATATTTGTAGTCCCTCCGTAGAATGCCTACGTAAACTAGCAGCGTAGCGCTGCTGTGTTTCTTTTATATGTATTTGGAACTGGAGGATCCAATTACTACTAATGAGGCATTTCACCTCGGTCCTCAGGGGTGAAAACACGTATCTGAATCAGAAAATCTGAATTTTTATACAGGATGGATGGTGCGTGTAGTCCGCAATCATTATTTACTATTGGATAAACTGTGTGCTCTTCTGTCACCCCTTGTTTTATAGAAAAAATTGTATTTTTTCTGAGATAAAGATAAGTTTTCTTCTAAAGTGTAACACTTTATTTATAACAATATCCTATTTGGAACTCAGCACTTGAAATATTATCAAAGGAGAAAAGATATCAATCACTATATGCAAAAAAAAGAAAAAACATATCACGATAACGTTAATACAAGGAATAAATATATACTAGAGATTCCTAATATTCGATTAAAAAGGGTTACAAACAATACGTTTGTACGTTTATAATAACGTTCCGGTCGATTTTTAGATCTGTTAAATATTAGCTATCATAGAGATATAAGCATATAAGATAAGCAAGGCTAATAAACCAAATAATAATTAAGATAAGTGGTGATTGTATTAAAGTAATAAATCCGGATAAATAGAATTCACTTTAACTCAACTGGATTATAAAATGTATAAATCAGAAAATTTTATAACATCATTTAAAAATGGTTTAGGTCCTTGCTTGGTTTTCTTACGAGAATCTACGTTGGAACCCTCATTATAATCATTCTAATTTTTAAAATACATATTCGATATTTGTCTGCAAAGGCCTTATTAAATAAAATTTCTTTTGAATTTAAATTAGAATAGAATCACGTAGATCATCTACGTAAACAAAAAAACAAAAAACGCCATTGAAAGTAGCTAACAAAATATTTTGTATAATTTATTTCATCACACACCTTGATCTAAAAATTAGTCGTTGGCCTAGCCAAAAATAATATGTGCATGGGACAAATTGACTCGGACTCGGAAGTAAACCTACAGATCGAGGACTGTACGAATAAATATGTTCAGCTCCAATATGTTCCGATTACTAGACCGCACGACGACGTAACGAACATTTTTGTTGTGTTACATTGTTATCGTTATAATTACAATATACTTTATATTATCCAGAATTTTAGAAATACTTCTGATGTTAAATAATAGGCAATGTGGAGAGTATTAATTGTTATAATGTAACAATAAAATTATTAAATAAATTATATCTTTTGTAATTTAATTTAAGTTTGAATAATTTCAAGTAGTTTTAACCTCCGAATAATACATTCGTGGACCGAGTGTACGAGGGCACATCGAAAAGTTTTGAGCCCGACCTTAAAAAAAATGATATTTTTCTAAATGATTTTCTTATAAATGATGAAGAATCTTCAATTTCATCAAAATATTCAGTCGCAGCTTCTTGTACCTCGATATTCGCTAAAAATTTTCGTCCTGCCATGTGTTTTTTAGATTGGTATATATATATACGGTGACACATTGAACGAAATAAAATGGAAGGCGGTTTTCATTTTACTAAAGAAATGTGTGCATTTGGTCACATGTCTCGAGGAATACTAAAATATTCATTCATTTAAACTACTTTTACTCTAATGTTGGTAAATATTTAAGTTTATAACTTGCAACGTTCACTGTTTTAGTTAGATATTTCTGTTGTGAAAACTTATTTTCAATATATTTTAATCGGTGTTTTTACTAATCAAAAGCATTTTCGGTGAACATGTTTGTTATGCGCAGCAGGAATCAATTACCTCCGGGTCAATTGTGTTCTTATTCTTATTGTATTTGTACATGAAATAAAAAAAATATCTGCTAAGCGTAGCGCTTACAAAAATCAAAAAATGTCTATTAAAAAAAATTAACAATCCACATATGTATATCAATCATAAAAAAAGATATTCAAAACACTTTTGGGATATATTTTTAGTAAGAATTTACTTGCGTTAGGTAATTCCACACCTCTATATACGCTCCCCATAAAATTAAGTCATTAAGATATTGAAAATTACATTTTGTTTGTACTTACAGTGTTTGCTAATTTTAAAGATTATGTCTAGCGATTCAGTTAAGACTTATAATAACTGCTAGTGCTAACATTTTTTTTACAAAAATTTCAGTAACTACGAATACGATAAAATTGATATAGTAAATATTTTCGGAACCTCTTTTTTGGAATCTAGCCAACATACTCTTGAAATATAACATAGTTACTTTCAAGTGAATCTAATAAAAGCGTGTTAAAAGTCGTATTATCTTGATTTTTAAATAATTACAGCATTAATGTTTGATAAAATTATTATTAAAAAACATTTCACACACGTAAAGACATTCTGTGTGTCGGTGGGTTAATAATCTATTAATCATACTCGATTAGACCGTTATTTTAAAGTAATAATTAAACCTTAAATTCCATCGTACTGGGAACTTTTTTATTTTTTTTTATTTTATTACTGATAGCCACTGTTAGCTCGAGCGCTTTTACAACATCAGGTCACTCAGCCAAGATCTTAATTATTGGGAAACCAGCACACGGGTTCCCCAGAGAAAGCCTCGGCTTGGACCGCTACCCTGTGGGCGAAAACGACTCGGCTCCCGAGTATACATATATGTTAAAAAATTTGAAGTCTTAAAATATTGCTGGTGATACGCTGATCTTCTGCCACTACATGCCTCTATGATTCTTCGTTTGTCCTTCCGGAATATTGTCCTTAAAACAGTTTATGTTTAACCTAATATGAAAATTTAGTCTCATTAAAGTTACTTTCTTACTAGGAAATATTGCTTGGAAGAATATATTTTACTATATGCAAAATTATAGATATTTATTTACTTACTTATTTTCACCACACCGGACACTGGTACATCCTTGAATAGTGAGGTGACTATTTTTTTTTATTTTTTTTCAATTCATTTATTGCATGCCACGAGAAATATTACAAAGTTTAATCTTATATAATAAATACATGACGCTCCGTATTCATCGCAATTTAAAAGAGGGCCTTTCTTATTCTATATATGTCTATATATTATAGAACATACTAGATAACTTTTGATATATCATAATTACTATTTATTTTGCCTATCATTAAAAAATTCTCTCATTTCCGTGATGGATAGATAATGTGACCGACTTTTGTGTGTAAATGGAATTACTTTATTAAATTTATGTTATTACGGTAGCAAAAAGCTTATATAAATGTAATTTGTGATTGAATAGTGATATTCGAGTCATAAATATGCTTTGTTCATATTATGAAGTAACAATCCTTTAGGATTATTACTTCATAATATATTTAAAATATTAATATATTATGAAGACATATTTTTAATATTAATTGTGCTAAAAATATAATTATTTGATCTAAAATAATGAAAAGTTCAATACAATTAGTCATTAAATAGGTTTTATATAAACTTATTGATGTCAATCCTATTTTTATCAGGGCTATCCAAGTGATGAGCCTAAAGAAAGTCCTGAATGAAACTCTAGTTACAGTTATATTTATGTTGAATAATTTTGATGTCACTTTGTCTCAAGTCTCGGATGTCACGGCATTATAATACAGTAATTCTGAACCTAAGATAGCTAATCCTTAAAGACTATATATAACATTTCTTTTTTATTATTACATTGAGAGTAAAAAACGAGCACACAGTACACCTGATGGTAAGTGATTCCTGCGGCCCATTTACATCTACATTCATCCTTGACAAGGAATCATAATGCAGATGCGTAGTCACCCTTGAGGAGTGAGATGGAATGCCTCGTCACTAGCAATAAAGGACTCCGGACCCCTACAGTTACCAGACGAAACACAGCAGCATTATGCTGCTATTTACGCTGATATTCTGTGAGGGCGTAGACCTAACCCGGTCAAACTGACATTCATTCAGCAACTAGAAACGAACTGCAGTGTAGCTCTACAAATGCAATGTACATATTATCGAATCTGTATGTTAAAAAAACTAAATTCTAAGAACAGTGTCTGAACTTGACAATTTAGAAGTTATTGAATTGCTATATTCAATAACGTATAAATTGTCAAGTTCTAAGTTTTTATATAACACCCTCAATCTATATACTCGGTAAGTCATTTAAAATATTATTATATGTTAGTAAAACTCGATCAGCTTAAATGAAGATTATTTCGTTGACACAATTTCAATCGGATAGGAGAGTCGGTCTATAATCATTTACATAACGTTTGGTAGGCAGGTTGGTTAAAGGTCGGTAAATCGATAGTACCGTGGGTCGGAGCCGGGCAGGCGAGCGTGGTTTACCCATTTGGCAGGCGGGTGCTGGCATGCCACCAGGTTACCCACTCGGTCATACTTTGCACGCGGTGTATTTCTGAGGCACGCGTCACCTGTCCGTTCTAAAACGATGCCGATGTGTTTTAATATGTTCTGATGCGAACAATATAGTGTTGCAATTGACTACGCGCTTTGTAGTACGCGTCTTGAATAAAAGTGTAATTATATTTATGTATGGTAACGTATACACTTGTACACTTTATATTCACGTTATATACACCATGCGGGTATAACATTATGTATTATTTTTCGTTATGTGTTCAGGCAAACGTTAATTTTGTATTTAGTTTCATAACTAGCTTGCTTGCGAAAATCTCACCCTACGTTTTCATTCCAACAAGATTATTTTTAAAATGCTTTTTATCATATTTATTATTTTTCCTGGCCTAATCAAACATTCACATGTAGAATGACAGTTGTTTTTGTCTAACAACCTAATGTTGTCATGGAGACTGGAGGACAACACAATCTGCTCAAATATATAGGTATCATTAGTTTATAAGATTCAGGCAAGCGATAAATGTGTATTTAGTTTTATAGCTAGGATTCTGTGCTTGTGAATCTCTCAACCCTACGTTTCCATTCTTATAAGATTCGTTTTAATATGATTTTGTAATTTTGTTTATGTTTCCTGGTCTAATCAAAAATTTTTGAAATTGGAGAATAACCGAGTAATTAGAGCAGAATATTTCCCACAAAGTAAGACGTTTCCTTTTTGCATATCACAAAGAACAAAGAAAATTGTTCATTGTCGTTTTAAATTTATAGTCAAGTGGCTGGTATTAACTTAAATGTCCATCATTATATTTAGTTTTATTGAGCTAAATTTAAAATAAAAATTAACACCACACTACATCTTCTCTAATATGATATTAAATGTGTATAAGTAATGCAATATATATATATATATATAAAGTCGGCTACAAATTAAGTCACTTCCCCACGAGCTTGAAATTCTAATATCCGTTCGAGTCAGCATTGTCTTCTTTATACCGGTAGGTTTATTGTTCAAACTCTTTTTCCCATAGTGCCTTCTTATACAATTATTTTGCTCCACGCAACAATAGGCTTAAGAACACGTTATCACCAAACATACCCGGTAAGTGCAGCTGGTACTAAGGTTTCGTACAAGGGTTGTTTTGTGGCCGTGACCCAATGTTAAAATAGTTCCTAGTTTTCAGTATTTTTTTACCTCTGTGTAATGAGTACCGTTCATATTTACATGTGCACTTGCATATATTTCATGCTCAAATCATTCTCCTGATTCGTTACCATAGCAATATACTTGAACGACTAGTAGTTTTGCACAGAATATATTATTCTTAGGTAAGTAGTGATCACACAGTGCCATTGTCGTTGACTTCCTGAATCCGCATAATGTTTATGTCAAATTAATCTTTTTGAGGTGTAACTGAATTTGCGTTCAACGACCTTTACAACTGGTTAGGTTGTGTCTGTGGTTGGGGTATATTTTAAAAAAGTGACGTTTGCAAACCGATATAGTGAAAGAGTAACGAGGCGGTCATTATAAATTTTATTTGCACGTTTATGAGTTAATCTATGCTCGCCTGAACGGTAAGAACATAAAATCTTACTTCAATCCGCGAATGCAATGAAGCGAAACTGTGCTACAAAAAGTTCCGTCGAATGTCGATCGGTGTCGGCGCGAGAGCTCTGGCTATCTGCCAGTCAATGGCAACTTCAATTCTGAAGATACTTACGGACACGTATTTCTTTCTCAGCAATCCGAATTAAGCTTTGTGAAAACAAACACTCAACTCTATTGATTTTAATAGGGCCATCTATTATCTAATGATAAGCCATCCGTATTAAGCGAAGTAATACTTATCTAGTTATTAATATGATAGCTATTTGTTATTTGAATTCGTATAATGATATGCGGTTATACTATCTTATTATATATATATATTTGTTAGATTTTTTATATACGAGGTACGTCAAATGTTTAGTATTTATACTAATACGATTTTACACTTTTTTTACGATTTTATAGATATTAAAAATAAACCTCGACACCCTACACCGGTATATATACTACGGTATTATCATTTCAATAAGGTGTCAGTTTAAACGATTTTGGTTTAATAATTATTTTTTTATTATATCAAAACATAAAGTAACACGGATGTAATCGTACGTAAGAATGTTTAAGAAATCGTATCACTGCTTGCAACAAAGTGTCAATACATGTTAAAAGAGTTTATATTATGCCCGTTTTTTCCATACTCTACCTTAGAGCCGTGCAGCGCGTGAGTTATAAACATTGCATGGATATTTATGCCAAAGGTATGATATAGATATTTATCGAAGTGGTCTCTTCGGTTTATAGATGGCGAATTTAGTGAATCACGCATTCGCGATAAAATTATATTTAGATTTCGGATACCGGAATATTGTTTGTGTGCGCGAAGTATCCGCACTGTTAGCATTATTTATTTGATATTCATATTTTGCAATTGCGAAGAATATTAAAAATGATATATAAATATACAACCATGACGTATGACCAAATATTAAATTATGTCAAACGATTGTTAAATAGTGATTCTACCATACAAACATAATGGGTTGTTTCGTAATTTATATTCAAATTCACTATATTTTTATCAAAGTTTATTTAAATTTGACTATAATATATATCCCAATTTTATAGAAATTTTTGGCCTTCCGATCAAAAATCAGCGACAAGTAGTTTTGACAGTCCTCTCTTGACCTAACACTACCTATAGTATTCTGAAGAGACCGATACAGGTGACAGTTTGGGGGTGCAAGGCTATATGGTGGATGCATTAACACTTCCCAACCAAACACTCTCAACATTTGCTGAGGGGCTAAAGATGTGTGTGGTCTGGCGTTATCATGATGAAAAACCACACCCATTCTGTTGATCAATTCCAGCCGTTTTTTCTCTATTTCTTGCTTGAGTCTCATCAGCTGTTGGCAGTAGAAATCCTAATCGATGGTTTTGGCCAACGGTAAAAGCTCATATTTAACGATGTCCTTCTAATCCCACACATACACACAGCATCACTTTATTCTGAGTTAATCCAAGTTTCGCTATAGACTGTGGAGCTACTGCCCTTTGACCTCGATCTTTTTCGAACGTTCTTGATGTATCGTTCGTATTGTCCGTAACGTACGTATATAATCCACTTTTCATCACCGTTTTCATTACGTTTAGAGAATCGCAAATGAGTACACGAATCATTAGGTTTCTTTCTGTGCAAAGCAAAAAGCTCGTTTTTTTGTATATTCAGACTTTTTCAAATGAGTCAAAACTGTTTTGTGGTAGCTAGTCCTAGTTCTTCGGTTCAGCTGTTGTTACTACTAATAGGCCGATTTTGCTCTACTCTTTCAAAAATGGCATCGGTTTTCTTTGATATTTGACATCAAAATTCGAACTGAAAACGCTTGAAACGATTTTGATCTACTCTAACTGACAATGCGTTAAGTCCATAAACGTCACAAATTTCTTTCGCGACTTAGGTCGTATTTTTGCCCTTTTTTTTAATAAAATTTCTAAATGGCTAGAAACCGTTTTACTTTTTATTTTTCTGTTTTTATAATGTCATCTATTTAATGGTATCAAAAACTGCCGGATAAAAACAGTATAAACAAAAAGATTTTACTGCAACTTTTTACTTATAATATATGAAAAAAAAAAACCCTCGACCCATTATAAACTTTCGTTGTAATAATTATATATAAAGTAACATACGAGTAGTTGTATTTATTAATATCAAGTACAATGGGGTTGATGTTTGATTGGCTAAAGAACTCTAACTAAATGGAGAATAAATATTTTTATTTACGCAAGAATTAGTAGAAGAAGAAATAGTATTTATAGCAGCATATTCAGAGGAAGCAAAATTATAAATATTTTTGGGTATTTTGTCAAGTGGTTTATGTATGTCTATTAATATCCTCTGAAGAGCCGAGCAATGTCGCTTTTAATTCACGGTACGTGAACAAACCTAGTTTGATCACCGACGTTGACAGCAATGAAATTGTAATTGCAATTTGAAGTGTTAATTCACCATATGCTCGACGATGATAGATATAAATAAAAATAAATATATCGAAGACATTTGAAGTTCGCCAATCCGCAGTCAAGCCTCGTGGCGGACCAACACCCTTATATATTAATTATTTAACAATAATAATATAACATATTTTTAGCATTTGTTGACAGCGCTTAATTGCTTTTGATACGCATCTTCTTTGATACTGCGTGACGTGATTATGGTGTTGTATTGTGTTTGTATTAACGTACTATAAGACACTCTAACATTCATAGCTGTGGCTGCACAAAGGATTACTCGTAGGTTTCCACAAGGTACGATCTCGTGCCAGCTACCTGCATTCGTTATCTCTTAAACTTGCATAAGTCCTCTTTCGATGATTTTACCAAAACGATGTTATATGTGAATAAAGAAATATACATTATATAAACTTAATCTCAGGCCTGTCATAAGGCAAGCAGATAATACGATTTTTTGAATAATTTACTTTCACGAGTACCTGTAGCGTACTTATCAAGTTTGTCTAGTCTAATCTAGTTAAAAAGTAGTAATAAGAAAAGCTACAAATAAATTAAAAATAGTGTATGGCAACACAGCGTGTGAGTGAGCCGTACGGACCGACGAGAGTCGTTAATAAGAATTTATCGCCTAAACCACAACACGAAGTCTACTAACTCAAATTAGTAACATTTATTGTTATAGGCATCATAATAATCTTCTAGTTCGTAACGAACAAACAAGACTTGTCGACTGCATCGGTTAGTGTATTTGTATTGTCTTCATAACATCTGATGTAAATCTAAAATAAGTGAAGATAAATCTTTCTATCGTCAGCTCGAAAGCAGTGCATTGATAGACACAGCAATCTTGGTACTCGGGTTGGCTTTAGTAGTCCGAACGCTTCTATTTTGCTGTTTCCCCTCATCGCTCTGATATCCATTTTTTATAATTATTTACCTTTAAGACGACTTTTACGGCAGGATCTTCAAAAGATCTAGAGGCGAAGTTGTTCGGCAGATCCTGTTATGCCGCTGTACCGCACGGCTCTTTAATATTTTCATGTAAGCCTCGAAATATGATGGTGGGGAATAAAATAATTGTAGTTCGATGAAACAAAGAATTTAAAAAGTCGTACATTATTATAAACAGACTATCAAGGGATTAAAAAGTTAGCTTTAAGGCAATGTTTACTGGGTCAAAAAATGAACTATTTTGCCTTGTAATGAGGTAGTTTTCACTTAAACTTAATTTTCACATATTTATTAGATTCTGGCTACAGTTGGCCACCATGTCATCTACAAGATCCTCGTGACGTTTACCTGGAAAGTAAAGCAAATGACGTATTTTTTTTCTTTTCTCTTCTATTCCGGTACTGTACTGTCAATTGAATTCAATTCATCAAATCTAACATTTAATTACGTCAACTTTTGCTTTAGTGTTCATTGTACCTATCTGTTGAGTTATGAATCATTCGAAACGAAATTAATCTTTCTTCCAATATACAAATTGTTAGTTCTTCTGTCCAAACATAAATTTTGTATTATGGTTTTTTATTGTATTAGTCACTTTTTATCGTACTTATGATGCAACGGTTATATTGAAAAAAAGAAAACAACACAGTTGTTTGTCTAATGATTAGAGAATAACTGAGATGAATATATTGACATGAATTTTACTGATGTAACTATTATTAGAACTTAATATTAATTTATTGCAACGCTTTTTAAGACGTAAATAAAAAAGCGTTTCATTTATAAAAATATGACGACATTGAACACGGACGTTCATAACATATAACTCTAATGGTAATCAAAACACAAAATAATAGTGTAAAAGTGTTTATTGCTTTTGAAAATAACTGTATCCAATGTCGTTGTAAAACAGACAAGTTTTATAGTGCCTTGCTTTGATCATTACCAAGATTTTAAAAAGTAGTAGAAAGGAGAAAGACATACTTTATTTTGGCTGAGTTTTTCGTTAAAACAAAAAATGTATACTCGTGATAATATTTTAATATGAAACCTAATGTTTATAGATAATAAATTAATGATGTAATTGCCGTTAGTAACAGTATATTAATTGTTTTGTCCTTTAAGGTACTCCAAATATATTATCCTCCGTAAATACCTTCGTAAGAAATAAGCCATATGTACATTTTAAAATTTTTGTGCACGGTAAGCATAGTTCTGATAATAATTATATTATTATGGTCATTATATAATTATCAGTACTTAGTATTTCCCAAAATTTAAATTCAACTTGTTTACAAAACTGTTTAATAGTTCAAACCTCTTATGTCATATCAATTGCTTACTATTCCATTTATCGGGGCTCATGTAGCTAGTGGTTAAAGTATTTACTAACTAATTGTTAATTTTCTGATCTGGGTGTATTTATTATTTTATAAACACACCCAGATCAGAAAATTGAAAACCCGTGTTGTTGACATTGCTTTTGAAGCTTCCTCCTACCTCGTCGCTCAGCTTATATCGGTTTAATGAAGGCAAGTGAGTGCCCCCAAAACATAAACATCTGGTTCAACTTAAACATGTTACCGTGATTGTAATCTATTTCGATCATTGCTATTAATTTGCTAAAATCTAAAAATAAAATCTAACGATAGTGGAACACCACATCTCATCCGTATCAACCGTAGAACACAGAATCACTGGCAATAAGCATTGATTAAAGTTTTTTGTCTTGAAACATTGAGAGATGTTCGATGAGAAGATAAGCCGTAGTATCGTGAATACTATAGAAACCGCTGTTCACTGTCAAAAATACGATAAAAAAATATAATCACTATTAAAAAGTCAACAATGCTTAGATCAGTTCTTATGTAAATATATGACAGTTCAACATCGGAAGTCATTCACTCGGCCCGATGTAAGCGCGAGTAAATATTTACGATTGTCAAGGCCACGACTGAAACCAGAACATTAGACGAGTGGTTAATTTAGTGCACGTGAACGGAACAAGCAATATTTCGGTTTAGAATAACTCTTGGGAAATATGCTTTATAGACGCTAGTCCTGGCGCCGTGGGACGCCGATATTATGTATACAACATTCTTGACGGTCAATCGACGTGCTCGCTTTGATCTTGATAAGAAATAAAAGCATTGTAACATGTCAAAAGAAAATCAAGAAGTGTATAAATAAATCAGAGAACTTCATTTATAGAGTTATAGTCTTGGAATCGCATACAATTTTAATAGACCAAAAACTTCAGTATGCGTTTTCGAATTAGACGGAGATGGAGGGAAATTAACTATTTCCTAAAGAACTAGCTTGAAAATGCAATAAAAAAAGAAATGTGAAAGAGGAAAAATTTGCCGAACAATACAAAAAATTGAGATCAAATTGGTAGCCGCACTCATAAATTTGGTTATTTATGCATTATTTATATACTTGAAATGTTGATTTATGTTTTTAGTCGAGCATAAAAACAGCAAAAATAGTGATAGCCTAATTTCCTGGACGTTGGACTCACTGGAGATTGCGAGTTCGAAATATATAAATGCTAAAAATTGCAAACACAATGAATTTTTGTTTTTCAGAATCTTGCCATACAGTTTAGTAGGCCAATATTGTTATTCGTGTATACTTATCAGTATTTTAGAAGCAAATTATTTAAGAAATATTACTTGAGATTGAGATTACTTTATATAATAAGTGCTTACAATATTTTTGCAAATAAAGTTTATTTTTATTATTATTATAGATAAATAAAATGAAATAATTTACTTTACATCGACACCGGTTAGTCTTATTATATTTATTAATCACTGCTACACTAAAATTCGTTCTAAGAACTTTAGTGGCTTGTAACTTACTGAGAAGAGCTTTTGACTACGGGCACAATGATTTACTGCCTAACGTTCGAGATGAATTGGTGAGCTACGTAGCGCATACGTATGTAGGTACGATGTCTAGTCATTGTGTAAACATGAAAATTAGCTATCTATCATATAAGAGTCGGTTAACTGCTGTTCATCAGCATGTATACATATTCATATATATATATATTAATATATATATATATATATATATATATAACTTAACAGATCCTATAACTTATATTGCTACGGTCTTCCAGCGAACTTGCAGCAGTTTTGCTGTAGTAAAGAAGAATGATGTAATTGCTATTAATGTTAATTTCGTATCCTTACTAAACCAACGGCTTGAAAAATCTCTCAATACAACAGCCAAGAGTGGATTAAGACTACCGTAACATATGTATGAGTAAAGTTCTTATAAAAGTTATTTTCAAAGCAAATAAACGCTAAATATATCACGCTCAAACAAAATTGATCCGATATTCAAATCCCGGTACAGTCAACTCTTTTGGTGTTAACAGTGGGCCCTAATATATCCAATATAGTACATTTATTTCTACGTTACTAAATTATAGAAAATTTATTGAAACGTCAAGTCACTCAACGACGCGGAGAGCTAATACTCGCGCTGTGTAAACGACCCTTATATTGTAGAAGCACTCAAGTGATTCTCCGCGATGCAATGAACAAAGAAGAACCTTTTACTGGAATGATCACTTATGTAGTTGCTTACAAATGTGTCACCAGTAGAATGCAAAGATTTTGAATCACTGCTTACTTTTGCTATTAGAAAACAATCGATATCCTTGACAATTAGTCAGAGGCAAGAGGCATATGATATATAATAGTTTAGTTGTTATAGAATGTAAGTATTTTATCAAGTTTTCATGTATCAATTTATATATATATATATATATATAAATTAAAGAAAACTTTACATCGAGTATAACATACGATAAAAATTCCCAAAAATAACTCAATTATGTTGAATTTAAATTTTGCGGTATTTCGTCTCAAAAAATGAAAGTATATTTTTGATTATTGGCAGTAAAAGATTTTTACAAGCAGAACGAACCAGCTTAACAGTTAATTATAAAGGACTCATTTCATCAATCACGGCATGACGAGTGTATAAACAAAATTGATGAACCCTGCATAATATTTTCATAGAATCTTTTCTTCTTTTTATGTAAGAGTCTGAAATGACGTATTTAAAGTTCGTTTTTGCTAAAAATATAAGCTGAATGAATAATAAAAGATTTTCTTTATGACCAAATTTAGGGGCAACTAAATTTTTTTATGAAACGAAGGATGGTTGCAGTTCATCTGATGTAAATACTGCGGCTCGTAAACACTTACATCATCAATAAAGGTTCCAGCTATACATGATCATCATTATTGAAGACTGAGATGGATTTTCTCATAACCATTCGTTGGTTCGATAGATTATTACACACATCAAACGAAACACCATTAACCGAAACATAATGCCATTATTTCACGTTCGTATCGGTCGGTACACTGTGAGAGCATGATCCTTCCCTGATCGAGCCGAACCATTCATATTGCAGTTAGGTACAAGTTGCTGGATACCACTGTTAGTATAGCACTTTTATTTTTAGAATTGATGCTTCCACCATCAGCCACCAAGAGCCACCTTTAAATTTAAAATCCGACTGTCAAGCAAATAAATATTCCAGCCTGTAACGACGCCACAGAATTGTTAGTAAAACCTCGAAGCTCTGCATTTACTATACTTAATAAAGCAGATGCTGTTTATAAGCAAATGAAAGATATTCGTTATTCAACGAATACATGAATATTTATAACTCTTATTTAAGTTTTATGAGGGGATTTTTGCTTTTATTTTTATTCCAATTTTACTAGGCATTACATAAATTTCTGTTTTTATTTTTTATATTCCTGTCACGATAACCTAATATGCATAGTACGTGTTCAGATTCGGGATGGTCGTGTTGTTGAAATATTATCAAAAGAAGATCATGCTGTTATAGGACAACCGATGTTTTCGCATGTATCATTACATAATCATTTTAATATTATATAATATGCTTAAAGTAATAATCTTACGGATCGAAAATCGAGTAAGTGGATAAATTACACTAACATTATAAGTAATACATAAAATATATTTCTATCATATAGGACCACACTCACACCTATATTCCTATGTCAATGAGCAGTTGGCACATAAATCTATCTGACCCAGTTGACTTGATAAAATGAAGAAAGCTAATAATATTGGGGTGTTAATAAAATAAGGAGATGCGACAAAGGGATTCTTTTAGCGGCAAAGGCGCAAACTTGTGTTATCGTAGGGTTAAATTGAACTTGATTTTGTCTGCCTCAATCTGAGACTTCGTTTAACAAAATCTCGACCTTAGACACAAATTAAATCCGGCACTCATTGACGTGTTCCCGAGAAATATTGGCGCGGCCAGTGCATAACGCATTCCCTGTGATGTCGTCCGTATAGCAATTAAAGTTAATAATATGCAACATGTCATTTGTAGGCAAATGAAACAAAGTACGAGATAGCACATAGCCTTGTGGAACACCAGCATTCACTGTATTGGAGTCGGAGCATGCATCGTCGACTACAACCTTAATGCTACAGTTCGCGAGAAAACTGGTGGCCCACTTGCATTATTTGTTAGGAAACCCATAGGAACGAAGCTTCGTGGCAAAACCGATCGAAGGCCTTCACTGCCTTCAGGCTACCTGTCAAGGCTCCCTTGGTCTCAACTGCTTGCGCTCATCGATGTGTCAAGTAGACCAGAAGTTGAAATCGGACCTCAAGCATAGAGCTCTCGTACCACTAGATGGTCGGCAGTGAGTTCCCTCTGTCATCAAGATTCGAGTTGGACGTAAAAAGAGAGTCTAAGCTAATCAGCTTTATCCTATGAGTTATGGGTCAGCGTGTCAACTCTTTTGTGCAGAGACGGAAGAGATGGAGAACACTTTGACGAGAGACCAAAATGCACGGGTTCCCGAAAGAAGTCGAAATAGTCTCTCGCCGATCCTGTCAATGTGCACCGATTTTGCTTCTCCAATAACTCTTTGGAAGGATCTGGAGGCGAAGTTATACTTTTTATTTAAATCTTGCATCCCGGGACGCCTATACTTCTGCCCAGGCCAGGTAACACTCCAGCTTATAACGTGACGCTATTTTGCGGGAGCGACCAAATCAAGTCTGGGGTCTGCCAATGGACATCATTGAGAATGGAATAAAGAATTCCATTCCATACTGGAGAGCAGTCGGCAGACTACGCTCCAATAAAGGAGCATCAATCAAAAGATATTATGGCGTAGTCCGCAAAACGGCTACGGTGCAGATTGATGAACTCCACATGTCTTTACTTTATTTATTTGAAAATACACAATAACAACATAAATAATAAACATACATATCTTTATATAATAATATTCTGATATGTACATCTTTGACAGTTTCTTTTTGTACATCTTTTTGTTTTGTCAGTTAACTGAAAGGGAATGCAAAATGGAAGTATGACAATAGGTTCCAGCTTTTCCACATTTGTATCTTTGTCTTAGAACTCGGTTGTCTCTGCTCACTTAATTAAACATATCTTAGTTTTTGATTTCCAATAATAGCAAAAAAAATTGTCAAGGATCTTCTCTTTTTCTTTAAAAAAAAAGCAATGCTAGTAACATTCCTAATATTTCAGTTAACCACTCCAACTATGCTGAAAATGGTTGTCCTAGGAGATGGTTCACTACAATAAAATTGAATGGCGGATTCGAACCTAGGGTTACCTTAAGGTTTAGGAACTTTAAGTTTCGTAGACAGTACACTAAACCATTAGGCTATTGACCTCTTAAGTCTTTAGGTGCAAACAAATAAGAAAACAAAAAGACAAAACTTCTTTTTATATTATAACATTAAAGGTGACCAAATGGTACACACTTCACCTAAGTGTGATGTAAGGTAAGCGATCAACAAAGATTTAAGATTGTCACTCCTGAGAACTAATATTGCAACTGATAGATTACTGTTAAACTCATAAAAATAATGTATTTGAGTAATATCAAAATAGTGGATGTCAATTGGTTTTTAAAATTACCGTCAATGTCAAATAAAAAGTTTTTAAGATACTTTTCTTTTAAATCCTTTGAATGATTTTACTTACCCAACATTTTACAGAAAGAGTAGTACCGTGTATTTGATCTAAAATTAAATGTTCTAATAAAAGAGAAATAAATATTTACATGTATTATTACTATATGATAAACTTTATTTGAAAGATTATAAAAGACATACTCGACAGACGTAAATTTAATCTCTGTGCAAAACTGCAACTTTTATGTGTTGGATTATCGTAAATTATAACGCAATTTACATAAATTATAATTATATCATAAATTATAACGCACACACATAAATCACTACGAGTTCACATTGTAACAACACAATAAATAAGTCTAAAATTATAAATGGTGCTAAAAAATAACGTACTGTTGTAACTGTCCGTTTTTGATGAGACATGTTATGATTTACAATGTACGGTTAGATGCTTCAAAAACTTCCGACTTCTGTTTACAAACGCAAATTCAAACACATTATCGCCATATAAATAATTTTACGGTCATAAATAACGATTAAAATAAACTTATGCAGCATTCGCGTTTATTTCTATGGTGTAATATCTAATTTTAAATAACTCTCTGATGACTTATCGAATCGAAAGCTATAATTAAACACAGCTGTTGCCGTCCCTGAAAATATATTTATATCAGATGTAGATCAGTGTATATATATATATATATATATACATATATGTATTTATATATGATGTCCCTGGTTCTGAGGCTCAACGCCCTGAAGAGTCCTGGTTTCAGTTTCCTGATTGGATGATGATACTCTTCTAGTCGATTTCGATCAAGGCGAAATCTTCTCGTTATTACTAGAGAATTACAACAGTGCATGATATAGTATAATAAATTATAGTGCTGTAAATATTTGCGCAAACTCAGAGGCACTCATTATCATTTTCTTTATTACATTCATAGTAACAAACGCGCACACAGTTCATCTGATCGTGATATCTACATTCATCCGTGACAAAGAATCATAATGCAGATGCGTTGCCACCCTTGAGGGCTGATAGGGAATGCCTCGTCACCAGTAATAAAGGGCTTCGGATCCCTACACTCACCAGACGAAACACAGCAGCGTTATGCTATTATGCTATTTTACGCTGGTATTCTATGAGGGCTTGGTTCAACCTCGGTCGAGCCGGCCCATTCATTCTGCAGCTAAAAAAACTGTAACGTAGCTCTACCATTGTTGCTTAGTTTAATGTAATTTATGTGGAATAAGAACGGAGAGATGTTCTGATGCAATGTCAAAGACACGTGCGAAAAACACAGACTAGTAAACCAAGAATTTGTGATGAGCAAATATTGTTCTAGGTTTTGTTCTGGGAATCGAACTCAGAACCTAACACGCAGCAATCACGCAGCTCGACATGTGCCGTACAATAAAGGGAAATCTGCATCTTCATGCTAGCTTAAATTTTTTATCGAGTGCAATATGAGAATTAATTTAAAAAAACATATTTTTGAAAAAAATTGGTAAATAACTTTAATATATATTATACATAAAATTTTCCAGTATATTGAATAATATCTTAAAGTGTCGCTGTTGAATAGCCTACGTCCTATTGATTGGTATTAGACACCAAAAATTACGACTGTCATCTTTAGCAAGCTCGTCAAACTTCTTGTACTGTATTGATTGTTATCAGTCATATGTCGTATCGTTCTATCATTGTACTATCCTGAAAAAATAAGTATTAAATGTACCTTTTTATTAATAATAATAAAAATAACACT
This sequence comes from Teinopalpus imperialis, assembly GCA_029286865.1. Classification (NCBI taxonomy): domain Eukaryota; kingdom Metazoa; phylum Arthropoda; class Insecta; order Lepidoptera; family Papilionidae; genus Teinopalpus; species Teinopalpus imperialis. The sequence continues at coordinate 2,526,219 of JAGSMU010000009.1, forward strand.
AAAATTGCTTAATGATGCATATACATGAAGTAAACATTATTAAATGTACATATGTAGATCTGGTAGGTCAGAAGCCATTTCTCTTATGATCTACTAGGCAAACCCTGTATCGTGGGAACAGCATGATTAATTACGGGGATTAGTGTAAGCTCGGTGATATGTAGGCGTATCAAGTTTTTAAGTAATATAACTAAATATTATGCTATTATAGCATTATGTAAAAATTAATAATTTAGTAAAAATAAATTTATATACATGCCTACATCTAATGAATATAATAAACAAAGTATGTTAAAACTTCCGTGAATTGAAACAAAACTTTTTTGTTAGCAAGCAATATCGAAACGTCGTCGCGAAATTCATAATTATTGAAAAGCACTTGTACACTCACAAAATACATAATGCGAAGTGTTTTGGTAGCAGATACAGTATAAACATATTCGCTAATAAAACACTCGTGCTATTTATATGTATAACAATAGAACGAGTACGTACATATATTTTCAAATATACATTTTGTAGACACGGTCTATCGTAAGGCATAAATTAACTTAAATTGCTCGACTAATTAATGTTTCTTTGTTGAAAGGAAGCCACTGTCTTCTGATCTTTGTAACATGCAAGTTACCAGATCGGCTGCTTGCCAATGTGTCGTAAATTGGCACAATGGCTCGTTAAATCGACCATTATTGAAAGCTATTAAATACGACACTTTATGAGTTTTGCACAGGGACGGCAGTCTACTGCCCTTACAAATTAGTATTTTTTTTTTATGTATGTTCCAAACAATGATATCGTTTCCCCGATGGTTACTATAAACTATTCTATCCTTTTTTATAGGGGGATCTCGAAGGCCTAAGGAATACCTCCTGATGGTCCTTTCTCACAACATTTCTAACACAATATTACTATATAACGATGGTAATACTCGCACCCGAAAACGTGATTCATCCTCGGTTGATCGGAAAATCTGATTAGCTGCACTACAGAAATAAAATAAAGCTACAGCTTTGCCTAAGTAATATATCATCCAAGGTAATCTTCGAAATTATATGAATTAACAAAAAACTTGTAGTCGCAATATTGTTAAGCCGTAGAGAAAATTGCTAGTAAATAATTTTCTGTAAATTCTTTTTACTACAGATGTCAGGTCAGTTAAATGTACACGCCTTATTTAAGAAACCTCATTGTGGCAATAAGGACTTTATTACCGGACGATATAAACTTTTGTTTATTTTATGGTCTTCTAAATGTAGATATTTTAAAGATAGCTAATAAAATGTTGGAAAAACCACAACTAAAATTACATATTATTTTGGTTTTATATATTTGCGATACACGCAAATAAACCTTCTATATTTTATTATTATCATTTACTGTAAGCTATTTAAAATATGCAAAATATAGAGTTGAGTAGTAGAGTTGGACACTTAACTTTAAGCCTGAATTATTGACTCTCGTCAATGCTTTTGATATAGCGTAAGAGTAATAAATAAAATATATAGTGTGGATACGATCACTAAGGTTCATCACAGCGAATTAATAATTTTTTAGATTTTAGCTTTTGTTTTGTGCGCCGCATTACATTTTGTTACAAGTAAAATGGCGGTTTCTTATTACCACGATAGCCATAGATACCATAAATGGTGATCAATCAGATAAAAATACTTGTGAGAGAAAATTAGTAATGTCTTAACAACAAAATTTATATATTGTCATTAAATATTATATTGCTAAATTTAATAAGCTTATGTAAAAAAACCCCCGTTCCTTTAGTACGTTAAATTATTATTTTGGTTCTTTTTTTGATAAATTCACAGATGTCAATATTATATCAGTGATAAAGAAAATTAAATTGGTTAGTTTATATTCGCATATAATAAAAAGATCTTATAACTGCCAAGCACCGCCCTTCCTGCCCTAAAAGTATGCGCATGCAAAATGCTAAGACTACCGTAAACCACCTCCGGTGCAGCCAACCTAAGTACTACCCCACCATACTAACTTAGTTTAATTTTTGGTCAGGATCATAGGTTTTCAAAGTGTAACCTCGTAGAATACCAGACACTATTATTTGTATATCATAAATAATTGAGCTCGACTTACGCCACACTAAATTGTAATATAATTTCCTGTCTCAGCTAAAGCACATCCGCTACATCAAAGCGTACATTTGATGGGCACTGTCTAAGTACGTAACAATTTCATCTATTTTAAACAAAATGTCGTAATGATTCTGATACAACACATTTATAAATTCCTTTCATATACTCCTTGAGAATCATTATAACCATAGATAAAAACCTACACCAAAAATATACAGTTTTCAGTGGTTTTAATTCAGCTAAAAATTTATATATAAGCTAGAATACATTTAAATTCAAATATAACAGTCCCCATCAAATATAATTATCCACGAAGATCTTATTTTCTTAAATCATCGTATCTGCATTCTAATAGCGGTAGAATTCCGTTGCAGCTAGTTCCTTGCAACATCATGAATGGATCGATATGAATCTATGAAGATTATCAGCTTGAAATAGCAGCATAAGGCTGCTGTGTTTCGTATGATATGGCAGTGCGTGTAAGTGTAGATGAGCTATATCATATAACTTTAGAAGATAGATGAAGGTATTAGGGTAGTAAGGTATAAGGACATTCGCACAGTCATAATTCGCCATTAGGTGAACTTTGAGCTCGTTTGAAATTACGTAATGTGAATTAGATATGTGACGTATTCGTTATAACGCTTAATCTTCAACGGTGGTAGGGAATATAAATATGTAAAGGTTAAAATAATATTTACAGAAGCTTCCCTTTGCGTTAATGTCATGTTAATCAATGTAGAAACTATACGGCCTCGTATTTAAATAACTTGACTTTAAGGGTCATTGACCATGAGTGACGCATTTCGAAACTTTGAACTACGGGTGATATGTTAGTTATTATATATTTGAAAGAAATTCCGAATGCAAGTCGCACTCCCAAAATCAAACGTCACGGGGTGGCATTATTGCGACCTTAGATACATCCACCAGCTCGACGCGCCTGTCACTCCTTTAAATGCTAATTCCGAACTTACTGATGGGATTTTTACCAATATACTATTTATCTAGGCATATTCATTTAATCTTAACCTTCATAAATCTATTGTATATTGTGCATTGAAGCGTCATTAGGGTTTAGGGTACGGTCTGCGAAACTTAAGGCCGTAGGTTCAAGTCCACTATTAGACTATTGTCGTGAACTATCACCTAGCACCAGCATTTTCAGCTTAGTTGGAGTGGTTAACCGGAAATGTTATTACCGGAATACCGGAATATATTACGCAAATTGAAAACATCGAATGAAGCAGAATCGTGATGCTAGTCATTACTTTAGGATATCCTCTTTATTAATAGTTATTACGATCTTTCTGTACTCTAACTTGTTAATGTTGCAGTAACGAATAAATTTATTATTACCTTTTTTCTACTCATCGTCGTCTTATTCCCTAGTTCGTTGTCATGCAAATATAATGAGATCGGAGAAAGATACTGATATGTTGGTGATTTAATAAGGTAAAAGAAAGGCATATGTGCAATATCTAATAAAAACCACAACAAAAATATACTAGAAATTTAAACAGAAATTTTCACCAATATACAAAGTTTACCAATATACAAGTTTGTACTAGCTCAGCGAGCTTCACACTTGCAAAGTTTCGTATTACTCGTTGCACTTCCTTGGTTATTTACGAGAGAAGTTTACTTTTAAAAGCGGGAGTTGCAAATGCGAATCTAACGAACTACGAGCTTCAAGATGCGGTCCCGTTCGACAGCTGCGACTGCGAAAATATCTCCACTTGGCATATATTTGTAATAGCGTGTTTGTTCTACGTATAGCACTGGTTTATTTCTAGTGGCGGCACCAATCGGATAAATAGATAGGTCAATGTCTCTTTGAGCGAATGCAGTTAATTTTATGCATTACTTTCTGTCTTTTGATGCAACATATATTTTATGTTACGTTAACGCATAATATTTGTGAATTTTACATAATTTCATATAAACGTACCAGTTGGTAAGTTTATGTAATAATATATATAATAATAATGTAATATTAACATATTTAATTATTTTTTAAATGAAACTATGATATCTAGCTACTTATATATTACTTTTTATTATATAACAGTGATTTAGATGTTTTTTAGATATCTATTTCGTAATGGAACACAATGTTATGAATAGAATTTTAAGAATTACGTCAGCCAAATATAGCGTATTGATTTTTTTTATTATTCGTACAAATTCATCAGAAGCAAGTGGGTGATAATACCTATTTTGTTGTTGATACGGCCACTGTCAACAGGAAGCTCTTTTCATCCCCTCAATTATTCTGACTCAATAATACCCAGTTTACTTAGAATGCTTTAAAATAATTGTTAACGTTCAATATAATAGAAAATTTAAAGATGATGTTGTTGGTACATTGGCTTGCCTTCACATCATCTGGACTATCGAAATAGAATATTACATAAATTATGCGAAATATGACACGTAAACATGGTTGATGTTGGGTCGACATGTTAGTACTCGTAATGTTACTAATGCAAGGCCGTTCTATAAATTGTGAATATTATGAAATAAAATAATACACTCTGACGTTGCTAAAGCCTAGTTATTTCCTCTGTGAATCGTCAGAGTTATGACCGGTCGGTTCGGAATCGACATTCGTCGGGGCTGACGGAAGAGTTAATATTATACGGACGCATGTTATATATGTGCCTTAGCCCTGTACCAAGGCGACGCAAAAATACTCGTCTTGACCTACGCTGATGCCACGTTATTTTGGAGACAGAGATTAGTTTCCTGTCTATTAGCTACCGAGACTAATCCGAAGACGTCTTTTGCCTTTCCGGACGTGGGTAATTAAAAAATAAGTCTTTTAATAACGTTTATTATCATAATCAGTATGTAACTGTCTACTGATGGCTCTAGTTGGTGATCAACCACCGTGCATATTACGATTTTCACATACTACTAAATCTTTCAACAGATCTTCCATTTGTATCCCTCCACGTTGGCATGTATGATCACTAGTAATATGACTGAACGACTAAACCAAATGCAAATGCCAGATGCAGATACCAGGGATGAGAAGACTCTTCCTATAATGTTAAATGTATTTTTTCTTCTCTATTTTAGTAACTCCTCACATCCTTATCAATATTATCATTTCAGACTAGTGGAGAAGCGTTCACGTTCACGCAAATGTTGCAACTAAAATGGATGCAGTTGGAACATTCAGCTGCGGAAAGACCACATATAAAATAAGGAAACCAGAGCTTGATAGTAATAAGTCATTAAATACTAAGTCTTAGGGGCGATATTTGCGTTTACGTTCCTTGAGGATTATAATTGGAAATAGTCTCCTCAGTTGACACCTTAAATCTTAAAAATACATAACTCCATATAACATTAGGACACAAAATGTGACGAACACGATTTGGGGGAATAAATAACATTATATAAATTAGTTTTCGTCTTTGACATTGAGTTAAAAAACGAGTTGAGATAAACAGAAAACTTTATAGCAGACAGTTCTTTACGTAGTCTTATGAATATTATAAACATGAATAGTTAACCAGCGTACAAATTTCAGTAATAGGACGTATCACTACGTTTTATTACCATTTCATGGATTATACTCCAAGGGTACATTTATTTCTGGCTTTGGTAGTTGTCCAATAAAAAATCAACCCAGTTCATTCATAAATATATTAAGATTATAAAAGGCACTTCCATTTTAGTTTCCTAGTTTACTTTGAGAGAGAATTTTAATAATTTAATTTAATTTGTTAAAAGTTTCGCGTATAGTATTTCCTTATAATGTTTAGTGTTCAAAACAAACACAGTTTACCCGATGGTGCGAATAATAATGCCGATGCATTGTCTGATTCTAAGTACCCCATGATACCCGAGAGGGGATGCGTCACGAATGAGGTATTCCGTTTCTTTCACTAACCAGACGAAACACAGCAATTCTAAGTGGTTTTACGATGATTTCCAGAGAATGACATGGTTATACTTCATGAAAAACTAAATAATACCAAACAATAAGAAATAAGTAACGATTGTTCGTCAATTTGGAACAATAGGTATAACGAAGAGCTTTATAGCCTTGTAAACATAGTCGATTGCTCACCTGTTGAGGTTCGTAAGGTCGCAGTCGACGGCGGACAAATGGCTGCGGGGCGCGCACAGCGTATAAAAACGACTTCGCTTCGACAAATTTCTGCATGCAAGTCGGTTTATGCAATGGTTTATTCACCCCGGGACGACGACACCGTTAAAACTTTTCTGAAGATGTTCGAATGTATGTAACGGTGGTGGAAATTTTGTTAATTGACACGTGCGATGTAAACATGAAATTCAGTAGATTATTTTTATCTTCACTCGCATTGTACAAGGGTTTATTGAACTTTATTTGTTCATTTTAATATTGGAAGATCACTTCGATTCGATTGCGGATATTCCTCATATGAGAGAACATCTTTTCGAATGAACATGAGAGTTCTATGTCAACACAAATGTATACGAATTAGTATATATTCGTAATTATAAACCATATAGTGATGAAGTGTCAAAAAGTTATTAGAAGTACTAGAAAGGGTCTTATCTTGATAACTATTCACGTAGATGAGATCGATACCAAGCATTTAAGTGAACTTTTTCCAAAATACTCTATAAAGTTAATTACAATATTAAACAATGCAGTTGTGGAGCACATTTCAAGAAATGTATGGAAGATATGTTTTATTACCTCATCTACAGATAGATGCACTATATTTAGAAATCTAAACCGTTTTCTCACTGTAGTAATGCAGTGAGGCAATCAACATGATGAGCCATCAGTTGGCCTTCTGTCGCGTCACCTATGAGAACTGTAACGTTTAAAGAAGCTGCCAAAAGCATTGGTGATCTATAAACGAAATTGTTACAGTTTTCTACTCGCACTGTAGTATTGTGTTATATTTTTATCAACTGTCCTCCGTCTGCATGGAAATGGCCTAATATTTTTTTTTCATATAGACGTGCACGATAACGTAATGATGTCGACATTAGCGCGACATCATCGTGGGAATGTGAAGCGCCACAAAACGGGAAGAACCCGGGAGGCATGCCAAGAACACTTGTGCTGCTATATGTGGAGGGACACGTCAGGCGTTATTCCCGCGAATATTGTTACTATACATAGGTATATATATATATATATGTATATATATATATATGTATATATATATATATATGTATATATATATATATATATATATGTATATATATATATATATGTATATGTATATATATATAAATATATATATATATATATATATATTAATTTTAATCATTAATTTTAACTACTCTTATATTTCTTAATACTTATTATTAATCTAGTAGAGGGATGTCATATGGAATGATGGGCCAACAAGTTTATCTATTAACAAGTTATACATTGAATACACTCTCTTAAGTATTGTATGAATATCTCAGGAAAGACTTAATGTTTGGTAACTACGCAAAATGAAAAAATGAAACCGTACTATTTATATGTCTGGATGTGTTTGATGTATTTGGGTGTTATTAATGCTTCTTTATTAACTACTTGAGTTTATTCAAATCTCAAGTATATTTACACATTTTGTAAAGTAGTAAGTAGTATTTTTGTCATGGTTTGTCATGACAGATAAGTAATTTGCTTTTGAAAACGCTTACATCTTGTTATTCGATCCTTAGTAAGCATTCCTTAAGCAAGGGTGAAATTTGCCCATGTGGATGAGTTTAATAAAATTTTATATACAAATCAACTTTATTCGGATTATTAGCCCCGATTAAATTAAAATAAATTTTGGATACAATTAGTCTTGCGTATGACTCCGCGGTACTTATTGGAAATCAGAATCTAGATTGGGTGAAAAATTAAAAAACTCTTGAAAGTTATGACGTTTGTAATAGATATCATATACATGGATGGTCGATTCTTCATCTAAAATTAAATTTTCTGACGATGTTGTCATCAAGAAACAGATAAACAAGGCCATAATTGCTGTCATTAGCTTGCCAACCACTCGTTCTAATTCGGTTCGGTTTAATGGAAAGTAAAATTTATTCTATTGTTCTTGGTACATTGAAGCGATTCGCATCGCCTTGACTTGAATTGCCTTGACTTACGGATAAAGAATGTTGACTTTTATGATATAGTTTCTCAATTATTTTTATAAACTTAATAATGAAATTTGATGGAACTTCAATTTTATTTTTACCTGTAATTTGTTTAAAGGTATGAGGGACATTGTCCACTAAAACTGAATGCCTCATTAATAGTAATTTAAACTTGAAATAGTAATACTGCTTGTACATATATAATCTGATATTTGAGATGACTTGTAGATAATGGAATAAATGGACTAAAGACGGGCAGCAGCGGTAGGTTCAGAGCAAAAGGTTTGTGTTTCGCAATCGCCTTCTTGTAGCTTTTTAAAATCATATAAACAATCAGCCTAAATTATGAACAAGAAACATATTTCCACAAATTCAAGCGTAATATTCAAATTCAAATCAAGTCGTTAATTACTTTTTTCGCCAGACTTTAATTGTTAACTAAGCCTGTGGTTGTACTAGGTAACAAATTACTACAATAGTCGTGATATCGATTCCAAACAACGAAACCAACCGTCACAGGTCAACTCAACGGTACGATGTCACTACTATTATTAGCCATATGTTATGTTCACATTAAAATACTTATCTTTTTAAAACGAACTGTGTAATAATTATAAAAAATAAAACTATATAATATATAATAATGAAATTGATTAAAAGCATTTCTAATCAAAGTTACCGCCTTTGGCTTTGTTACAGGCCTTTAATCTCTCTGGCTACGAGTCTGTCTGGCCGCACTGTGTCCATTGGGAATTTAGCCACTGCTAGCTCTCTAGATTAATTGAGAGACTCAAAGTAACGTTTTGAATGGGTTTAAGTCCTTAATACTAACCACAGTTTGTAGTCCAATGGATTCAGATGTTATGAAGTGCATAACTGACAGGTTTCTCTACACAATCCAATTAAGTCTCTAATAAACTTTGGCTGAAGTATTAACTCCTTTCACACAATTAAGCTTTGTGACTCCTTGGGAGGACATTCCCCACATAACCTTCTTTAGCGCCGTGAGCATACACTCTATCCTTTTGTGTCTTCTCTTATGCTGTTTTATTGTAATTTATTTTAGACACCAAGCGGTTTGATCGATTGATGTTTCATGTTTCATTGGTAAGCACCTAGCTCTAAAGCGAGATCTTCGTTTAATGTAAAATATTTTTTTATCTTACAGGGTTTCGTCGAATTCTCGCTTTGACAGTGTTCACACTGGTCTTACAACAAAGGGTCGCCCCAATCTGTTATTGTCTTCGACAAGGAAAAATCAAGAGAATTCAATTAAAAGACATGAATTCAGCCGCTGAGTTTAAATATCGTGACAGCATTCAAAATTTCAACCTCGTCGTCTCGATGGTTGGCAATACACGACTCTGCACTTTACACGAAATTTTATGTCACGCAAAACTAGGAATCAGCTGCTGTCAGTGGTATTTGCGGACCGATACGACTTAGAGGACCTTCACGATAATAGCCTACACTTTTCTTGAAGGCCGGCAGCGCACGTGCTACTCCTCTGGCGTCGCGGATGTTTATGGGCAGCAGTGATCACTTCAAGTGAGCTGCTTGATTATTTGCCACCTATTCTATAAAAATAATTATCATACGCATATGCATACGCATAGCTAGTGTATTTTTTTAGAGTATAAAGCTAATAGCACATAGCTTCAAATTAATAACCCTTTTAAATGTTCTTATTGATCCGAATTTTAGAAATGAATGTGATCAAGATTAAAATATAAATCTTAAATAACGTAAATCCAAATATTTGTTTATTATAATTGCAACCGCATATATGTCCCGTCAAGATTTCTTTACCCACTCAAATGTGAATTATTAAATATTAGTTTGTGTTAAAACACTTTAATGAGACAAATCATTAGCGTTCGATTCGGTGCGGTCTTTTGCAACGTACACCTATAACCATTCGAACGTTGTTAATTGAATTCAATCAATTACTGCAACAATCTGTAACATTGTTAACAACTGTTTTGTACTATTTTGTACATCTTGTTTTATTTATCAGCTACTATCTTGAATACTTTAAGATGTGCAATATTATACATTTGAGTGTAATTTATAATGTGATATTTTTCTTAGATAATAGGTCTTTACCAATGAAATTGCCGTTTTGTATGAAATAAGTTAAAGTATTTTTTTTTCTAACTTTTTTATTTCTGTTATTCAAAGTAATCACCAACGAGTGGTAGTTTATTGATGCCATTATTGTAAAAATTAGCGAGACGGGTAACAAACTCTTCAAAGGCATTTTGTACTGCCTCTCGGGAATTGAATTTTTTTCCCGCTAAAAACTTTTGTCCAAATTTTGGAAAATGTGATAGTCGATGGGTGCAAGTTCTGATGAGTATGGTGGTTGAGGGAGAGCTTCCAACCCCAACTCTTGTAGCTTGGAGACTGTCTGTTGTGCAGTATGGGGTCGCGCGTTGTCGTGTAGAAGCAGCGGGGACGACCGATTGATCAAAGCTGGTTGCAGATGTGTGAGCTTCTCCATCATTATCTTCAGTTCTTTACAGTACACATCTGCAGTAATGATCATGCCATTTGGTAAAAAACTGTGATGAAATACATCGGCACTAGACCACCAAATAGTGACCATCAACTTTCTAGAGGTCATTTTTCGTTTAGGGCATTGCTTTGGTGCTAAACCAGAATCTAACCAACTTGATGAGCGCTTTCTATTGTCGAACAGAATCTACTTTTCGTCGCACGTGACAATTTGGTTCAAAATTCTTTGATTTATGTGCCTGTTGAGCAGCGCGAGGCAGGTCTCACCGCGAACGTTGCGCTGCCAATCGTTAAATTCGTGGGTCACCCATATATCAAGCTTTTTTACCTTGCCAATTTGTCGCAAATGGACCAATATTGTTTTGATGTTTACATCAAAATCTGCTGCTAGCTCGGCTGTAGATTGACTATCACCAGCTTCCTTGGTCGCCTTTAATTCATCATTGTTGACTGAAGTGTCCGGACCGGACCGGAACCGAAACCGGGCAAATCAATAACGGGTTGTGCGTTCGTTTGTAAAGTTCTCTCCGTAAACGTTGTTGATGTGACGTGCCGTTTGTGCCACGTTGATGCCTCGACGGAACTCATATTCCATAATTGCACGAATTTTTAAAGTATCCATTATGACGAAAAATGTTCAAACGTAATGAAAATACAGAAGAATGTAAAAGAATGTCATGTTTTTAAAACAAAATTAGTTTGAATTTAGAATTCGCAGCCAATCGAAACATTTTTTGGTTCGAAATAGCCAATACTGAAGTACGGCAATTTCACCTAATAATAAAATACCTAATACTATTATTAGTATTGGGTCATTTTAGAAGATATTACGTAAGATTATAAGAACCCTTCTATACTTCTATTTACAAGAATCCATAATATAATTATAATTATACTATTTAATATTTTTATATGCTTTTATTTTGGAAGCCTTGCGTTAAAATAGATCATTCATGCACATACGGAATAAATTACTTTGAGCGAGCGAGGTCTGTGGAGGCTACATTATCTGAAACGGTGGTACGAAAGGTCGGAGGTGAGCGCTGTAGCGGTTAGTTACACAGCGCTCGCATCGTAGTGCTACGAAAAAGCGGATCTACGGTGTATATATATGTACCTTTAATATAACATTAAGCCACCTTATTGCCATACTTGCCGTAAAGAGAATACCAATTCTATTTTGTATTCGAATAAAATATTGTTCTTAAAATGTGTTCAGTTTAGCGTATTTCTTTTAAAAAAAGATTACAACTTTCATAACAATATCATTCCAGTAATGGTGCAATTTGCGAGCATTATTTATGAAATTTATGAACAGTCACTCAGTAAATATACGGGTAAATTATTTAAACAATTTATTATATTTGGTATTTTTGTTTCGTTTAATAATATTAATTGTGTTAAATAAATGTTTGCGACCATACATGGTTTGAGAAATACTTACATTTTAGCACTTGCAATTTTGTTCATTATTTTAATATATATTTTACATAAAGTATATTTTTTTGCTTACATTTTGATTGGAATGTTTCAGTGAGCCTTACATTTCAAGTCAGTAGGAAAAGATAGAGCGTTAGGATTTAGAAACTATTCGGATGGGATAGATTAATCATTAGGTAGGATGATGTTTACTGTGAAAGAACAAAGAAATATTTAATAAGCCTTAAAAGATTTATAGAAACTTCCGTGTTTTGTTTATCATAATCAAAGTAGTTTTTGTAAAAAACAATTTTATGTTCATGTTATACGGTATGCGTGTTATTACAATTGTCGTGTTGTTATGTACAGATTGTATAAAAAGGTCAAAGATTATAGGCGGATAAATGTATTTTAAAACTATTAACATTACCTTCGCTTCCATTTTAAAATGAACATTTTATAACGCTTTTAAACTTTTTCTTTCTGTAATGTCGAATAGGTAAAATGTACACATTTAATGTTGATCGTTATAAATACGATGCTTTAATACCAGATACAAAATATTAAAAAAATTATAAGCAGCAAGGAAAAGCAAAAATACTTATTATAATTAAAATAGGCATAAACAGGCTGTGTCATTCTGTAACATTTCCTTCACATATAATCTACGGTTTAACTTTAACGTAAATTTATTATTTTATCAGCTGGCTCTTATTCAAATTCACAAAATGTTATCAGGTCAATAGAAAGGTGCTGTTTATCCTCTAACTGTTAGTCCACTATATTATCTTATCTAAAATCACAACCAACAAGCAGAATTTTTCTTAAACTTGCGAAAGTTGTATAATAGTCGTCTGGCTATGTATTCCAATACTAGACATAAATGACGTTTGCAAGTGGATTAGCGATCGCAGTACCAAATACCTTGCGCCTTAGTGAATAAACAGTTTTGGTATTCATAACCATAACATGCATAACTTTTAAAGTAAATTTTTTTAACATTTAACTTTGTCACCTTTTATAATTCGTCCCCTGAGAATTAAAACACATTTAAATTTCATATTATTATAGTAGAATGAAATGTATACATGAGAATGAAACTCGTGTCTCCCCGGTAAACTTTGGCCTTAAAGAGACTTCTTAATCTTCTTCCCCAAAACATAAGCAATAGTGCGTTTGTCAATTTTCCAAACGCTGGAGACGGGACTGAACTATCGATATTTTTTTACAATTAGTGATGTTATTCAATCTCTAGGCCGACACACTTTGGCTCGCCAAGCCTGAATTTATATTTGGTATCTAATCAGCCATCTCGTCAATTAAATAAATAAATCTTTATTTGCAAGGATATGGTTTACAATAAGATGTTCATATAGTTAGAGTTTCACATATTCTGCTTAAAAGCGTACAAATCTTATAACTTGTACCTAATGTTACAATTATCTATTACAATTATATAGACATAAGCTCGTTTCACACATACTACTACAATACCAACATTTCATTTTTATGAAACATATTATTTTTATTTTTCATTTATATAATCATTTCTGTTATAATACATTTTTGAAATAAGCCAGGTATATAATTCGTTTTTATAATTTTTCCCCGTTAGATCTATAATGTGCTTTGGAAGTCTATTAAATATTGACACTGCCGTACAATATGCATTACTACTACAGAGCTTTATCCGCTGTCTTGGTATGTAGTTTATTTGGACGTCTAGAACTTTTAGTAGTTATTTCGCTTTTTTGTTAAAATACATTTTTAAATACAAACATGCACATGTCAAATATATATTGGCACGGAAATGGAAGTATATTATATTTTTTAAACAATCGTTTACAACTACCTAGGAGGTTGGCTCCACATATAGCTCTTATGCATTTTTTTTGGGCACGAAAAACATGAATAGAATCGACAGAATTTCCCCATATGGTTATACCATACTTGATTATGGAAGCTACGTATCCGTGATATGCTATATAATAATAAGGCTGCATTTATAGACACCGTGCTATATTTCCGAGTACATATACAAATTTTTCCATTTTTAAACATAAACTATGCACGTGCTCTTTCCAAGTACATTGTTGGTCTATAATTATACCCAGAAACTTAGTGGAGTATACTTCTTCTATTAGTGTTATGATATGATATTTTTAGAGAGTCACGTGTGCTATTGTGTGCTTGGAATTGCATTATTTATGTCTTATTAGCATTGATTGTCAAGTTTTTCTATTCTAGCCATTGTATAGTTCTTTCTAAAGTCTTATTTACTTCAGATTTATAGTCTACTGTTTTATTATTTTCTATAAGTATGGTAGTATCATCCGCAAATAGTATAGATTTGTGTTTTATTGCATGGGATATCGTTTATGTAGCTTAAAAAAAGTAACGAACCTAGTATTGAACCTTGGGGTACACCGTAGGCGTTACGTAAGAAAGAAGATCTGTGATTTTTTGTGAATCTACCTAAAGTTTCATAAGTTTCCACACATTGGTAACGATTACAAAGGTAACTCCTCATACTCTCATATAATACGTCCAGAAGCATATTATGTGAAAAAAATCAAATGCTTTTGTAAGATCTAAGAAAATTGCAGTAATAGGAGTCTTATTATTAAAACATTCAGTTACTGTTTTTATGAGAGACCAGCATGATACGTGACTGCGAGTAAGGTACCTTACCGCACCGCGTACCTTTCTCGCAGTCAGGTATCCTAAGTAACTTGTATTGAGTAAAAATTTATATATCCCCTTTATACCATAGTATATTCTTAACTTATACCGCAATCACATAGTAGTTTATCAAACTGTCGAAATTTACTCGTTGAGTGGAGTCGTTAATGTCATAGTCGACTGGACGTAATCTCGATTCTAGTATTTTAACGACTGCTTCGTTTGTTTGTTCTTAACGAAAAAGGTGAGGTCGTTTGGGCTTGCCGTAGCCCACTTTAATCCAATTTTCTTTTGAGTTAATGTAATTTAATTTGATAATGCAATTCAGTGTGGCAGTCGGAAAAATGCCCTTTAGTGATGTATATTATATTAACTGTTTTTCGCTTTAATATAGCTAGTAAAAACGATGAGCTTTTATGATAATATTAATTTGATTACCCTGGGTGATGTTGGCCTAAAAATATATCCCGAAGCAATTTCAAAATGGTGCACCGTACATTCGCAAGAAATTCTTCTCCGTTAGTTGATATAAAGGCTATAGGCGGTCTGGTGAAAAACAATAATAATCAATGATGATAAATATTAGTTATTGTGATATATAAAATGAGTTTGAAATGACTTGTTAAACTTATAATGAAAAAAAATTATGACTCTAAAAAATTAATCAAAGTAAACAGTTCTCATAATGTTTTCGACACTGGAAAAGGCATTCCAAGGTCGTCAGTGAGCCGTGAGATGGCAAAAGTTGAGGAAACACCTATCGGCTTTTTAGTATCGCCGGCGCCCTTTCGCCTGTCGCGCTCACAATTCGAGATCAATACGGAGGCTTTCTCCACCCTCATTCCTACAGCCTTTATATACTGATCGCTCCCTCTCACTCCCCGTTACGTAATAGAATATGAAAATATGTAAACTTTGAAAAAAAATTCCTTTCCGTTTCTTTTTAATCAAAGTACTATTACTTGTAATGCCGTTACTTAAGTAAACGCCTAATGTTCTTTATAAGTGAAAAATGTTATGTCAGTGCGTTTAAAAATATTTTTTTCAGAATTTGAATACTACATTTACAACAAAATTGAGCGATATTAACGCTAAATATTATTGTTATATTTTTGTTCATTCGAAATGAGAGTGAACAAGTTTTCTAGCGTAATTTACTATTTTTTTTATTATTGCATTAAGTCTGGCCAAAGAGCTCAGTTAAGTGATTCCTACGGCCCATACCACCCACATTTAGCCTCGATAAATAATGCAAATGCGCTATCAATCCTGCGGGCTAAGATGGAGAATGCCTCCGTGGAATACCAGACTGCTGTGTAGCCTATCCCAGATTCAATTTCCAGCCGAGCAACAATATTTGTAATTTTCAGGTCGGGTGTCTTTTTTATATGTCCCATGTCCATGACCCTGCGTTTGGCACGACTATAATACGACGAGTGAGCCTCTGGTCAGTATCATATGGTAACAATCAGAGGAAATCGAATTCGAATAGAAGGATATCATCTCGGGCACATGTGAAATTAAATGTTGTAAAATGGATTAATGCTATTAAACCATTTTACGCTGGTATTACGAGAAATATAAGGAAAAACTTGTTCAAAAGCCACAAAAAGCAGAATGACTACGACAAACCGGAGAAGAATTATCTTGGTACAGAGTACTGATATAAAATATTAGGTCCTTACATATGAAATTGGTAAAACAAAGAGTTTTTTTTATGAAAATATATATTTAATCGATTAAAGTATGTACCATTATTATCTAAGCAGTTACGCCATTTTGTAGGTAGTTCATTGATTCAATTGCTGAAAAAATGTTGGAAGCGAGAATCAATAAAATCTTTGAAAGCGGTTTAGACTGCCTAATCGAATTTTTCCATGCAAGATATTATCCAAGTTCCAAAGTGGTAATCTATTGGAACAAGGTCCGTGGAGGCTAGTGGTTGTCGGTGACACTCCAATCTCAGGTCTTCTAAATAAGCGACCGTCTGTCGTAAAGTATGGGATATAGAGTGGTCATGAAGCAGCAGTGAACTAGAACAATTGACAGGTCTCTGATTTGCAATTATTGACGATACAGATCTGCCGTAATCGTGTGGCCAGAACCTTAGGAAGCTGTTGTCGCTTGGAACAGGATTTGGCCCTTCGAGCTGTTTCTGCAGCGCTGGTGTCACGGTGGAACTCATATTCATAAATAACGCGATATTTCAAGTTTTCCATTTCGTTAACAGAAGGATGAAAAATAATGGCTCGAAAACAAATGAATCACTAAATCCGAAATACACAAGCTTAAATTTAAAATACATTTGAATTTGGAATTCCTAACCAAACGCCAGATTATTTAAGATCAAAGTGGCCAGTTCGACAAAACGCCAATTTCATATGATAAGACCTAATAGTAAACTACTATTGTTGTTTACGGATATGCATGATGATGGAAAGTATTCTCATTATGATTATAATATTTTTCTCCGAATGGAAAAAACATCTGTAAGGCTTCTAACTAAAATTAAATATTCGTAGATTTGACTAAATATGCGTTGGGCAACACCCAAGTACATCAAGTCTGCAAGCTTCATTCATCCCCTTGTGATGCTTTTTCATCAACATCAAGTAAAATCTAGATTCGGTGTATCCGATGAACTTTCCACAACCCCTCGGTCCTCTGCGCTCATATATGCAAAAAAGTGAATTCTCTAAATGAAGAGAGTGTATTCCCGTGATACTCATATTATACGTATATAAAAATGTCGCCCCTAAAAATTTTATAACTGAGATATTGAGAACATAAAAAAATATATTTATTTGAACGTTATGCAAACTTTATGTTAGAAACATTACGACAACGTTACTAAATAAAACATCGTAATAATAGTATACGGTTCCAACAACTTCGGATACGTAATATGCCTCAATTTGAACTATATGAATAAATATATATCACCAGTAATAAAGGTCTCCGGATCCCTACACTCACCAGACGAAACACAGCAGCATTATACTGCTATTTTAAGCTGGTATCTTGTGAGGACGTGGTCCTACAACGGTCGGGCTGATCCATTCATTTTGCAGCTAGAAAAAAACAGTTATTCCAAAAGGGCGACCTTTACCTGAAACTTAAAAAGAATGTTAAGACCTTGGACGGTGCAATTGCTACAGTTCGATTAAAGCAATATATACAGACTTATACAGTGTATTCTCATACATATAAATAAATAAAGATATAAATACAACGCATACTATCTTAATGTAATCCAATCTAGGGAAAATAAATTATGTTACTGTGGAGTTTTAAATAACTAACAAGAATGATGGATGAAAGTACCAGAAAAACTCTTAGCAGTATACCATTGTTGCAAACTAAGGCAGGCCCGAGAGACAAAGAATTATGGGTTGATAAGTTAATTACTTGATTTTATAGTACGCTTGAAAAATAAGAAGCCGACTTATTCGATAATTTTCATTATTCTCCCTGAGTACATAGGTCAACAAATACATGAACTACTAGCTTAATTATTCAAAGAAAAGATATAACGAAATACAAAGAGATAATATGTATAATATACTCTGTAGTGATAGCTCTAGTGTCTAAGCTCTCGTTTTTATTTTTCACGAGCAAAATTGTTCCTACAATGAGCTACATTGACCCCTGCGATAAATAGGGCGACGGTCTCAAACTAAGGCCCAATATAGGCCGCTGTGATATAACATATGAATGCCAAGTAAAAGAAAGTCGCTTCGACATTTGTATGTCAGCCGAGAGCAGACAGAGTGGCGCCCAGGGTAAACAGTTAGCTCCTACTTATTTATACGAAGGCATAATGTGATGTATACATGAACACTACGGTATTAAAGTGTATTATGTGTTTGTTATGTAACTTTTTTCTATTCGTACCGAAGGTGTTTTTGTATTATAGTAAGTGATTATGTTATATGGGTGGAGTGAACATTCATAAACAATTACATACATATGTATACAGCTTATATATACTTGTATGAACCGTTATGTACTACTTCTATTATGAACTACTGAACCAATTACGAAAACTCGTTTATTGTTTTAAAGCTCTTTTTCGCTATATATATATCAATAGTGCTTATTTAAATAATTTCATAATATGACGTTGAGAAATCTAGGTCTAAACAAGAGGTACCTTCATACAATCATTTTGCTTATTGTTATGGTTCATCGCAGCAGGATAATCGTCTAAAGGCAGGCGACGATAGTGCAACGTTTTTACAACTAACTTTTTCATAAAAGTTAGTCTGGAACGCGACAGGACGTGACGGCACTGCGTGTTTCATTTTTTATTTATATTTTTTCTTAGAGCACCGGCACCAAAGGCACCAGCGTTACAACTTCACCAGGTTCGCTCTAGGTAGTAGGTATCGCTTACAGCACTCCACCGGAACCTAGGTATATCTATAGATAACTAGTACAAGGGATCCCGAGATACATTACCCTGCCCGCGCAAATTTATTGAGGTCACCCAAGATGACCGAACCTACTTTTTTGTCTAATATTGGGAGTGACGGTTATTCCTGCGGTCCTCATCACACATCTACATCCCTCCAATGATTCAGTGAAAACAGCGATATGCTCATGCATTGTCCCACTTGAGGACTGAGATAAAGTGCCTCGTTAACTGCAATCGGGTCCCCGAATTACTACGTATCGTTCACCATACGAAACACAGCAATGTTATGCTGCTATTTTAGGTATAATGTGAGAGCGTGATCTTTCCTTGGTCGTACCACTCCCCAATAAATATTGAAATCAGAAACTAACTCCAACGTGGCTCTATCACTATTAAGATAATTTTGTAGTAGTAAATATCGCGAAATCACAAGTCAGTCGTCGTGCCCATTCCTAATCCGATGTAATGATTGACAATTGTTGTTTATTAATGATATCCTCTCGGTCGATTTCAAACCGTGTGATATCTTCTGACCAGACGTCAACTGCGTTGGAAACATCATAGTGCCGTAAGCACTTGTGTACACACAGAAACACTCACTCATCGTCTCTTTTCCTATTCCAATGTTATGCACGATGCAAGGAAGGTCCTAATGCCATAGCATGGACACGAGACATACAATAAAAAAAACTGAAAACAGTTGTAGAGCTACAGTGCAGTTTGTTTCTAGCTGCAAAATGAATGGGTGGGGACCACGCCCTCACAGAATACCAGTGTGAAATAGCAGTAGCATAATGCTGCTGTGTTTCGTTTGGTGTGCATAGGGATCCGGAGAACTTTATTACTGGTGACGAGGTATTCCATCTCAGTCCTCAAGGGTAACAACGCAACTGCATTATAATTCCTTTCCAATTATGAATGTAAATGTTATGGGCCACAGGAATCTCTTGCTATCAGGTGAACTGTGTGCTCGTTTATTACTCTCAAAGTAATTAAATAAGAATAATATAATAACAAAACTGGAAATCAACAATCTGTGATGTACAAATATTGTACGTATGGATTTGAAGCCTGGACCAGATTTCTCAAATCGATCAACGGCATTTATGTTTTATCAAGGCTTTGTCTCAATTAGTTAAAAAATGAAAAGTATGTTTTTGTATCACATCACAGTAATTATGAAATAGAAAACTAAAAAAATAGTATTAAAAGAATGTATTAACTTAAATTCTTGCATAAATACAGGTGTTGTTACTTCGGTATGTGTACATGGGTGTGCTAGTTGTGGTGCTTTCGTTGAAAATTCCATATTTACATGAATGTAGTAGGTTGGGACAAATTTTATTAAAGGCTTCCGTTTACAGCGTCGTAGATAATTATTTGTTGATATTTATTTTAAAAATAAATATAATGCTTTACTTCTTGCTAATCGCAATCCGAAGATGATGCAAAATACACAATGTAAACGAAATACACAATGTATACAAAAAAAATCTAAATAAGAATTACGGTTGTAAAATGACATACAACATTAGGACTTTTTGTATTTGATAACATACATTACCTTAACATAACATAACCATAACATTCGGAATGAGATAAAACTGTCATATCCATATAATAATATGAAGATGTATTTAGACACAAAACATTTTTGACATATTCCAAAACTTATTTTTTGAGTTAAGTCGTTGTCATCTTAATAGTGCAGTATATAGATTACATACAAGAGGCTCAGCCAGAGATAACACGTTAACACACACTCACACAAATCTTGTTCTATTTTTTTTCAGGCTGTTAGCTCGATAGCTTTTACAGTTCCACCAGGTCGAGAGGTGACCGAGCGCTTATGGCGCTCAGTCTAGACCTCTATTAGTGGGTTTTAACCAGCACAAGGGCTCTGTTTTATTTCAAACCCATATCTACTTTTTAATATCACCTAATGTTCGTGATTTCTCATACCTGGGTTAGCGATAGTGGCCGAATTCGACAGGTCGATTTCCACCAAGACATTTGTTATTACCGGTTGATATCAACTGCAGGGTTTATTTTAGTGTATCATAGAGTCGTTATATTCGTTAGACCCAGAAGCCGGAGGGCCGCATCCCCTTCTCTAGTCTCATGTAATCTAGTATCATATGCAAATAACATAAGAGTTTTAATACCGATTCTACGCCCCCAAAAGATTTGTCTAATATTGTGATTTAATTTTAAAATAAAATTTTAATCCGTATATATACGAAAAAATAAGAGAATAGGCGGGTATCTCGACAAAATAAAAACAAAGAGAAGAATGACAGCCGAGGCGGGAGGTAATTAAATGTGAGGCGGGTACAATCTAGTCTTTAAGTTGTTTTTGGATTTGAAGAGTGAAATGTTAATCTAACCATACTTGTGTTATCTCGGGTTTGAGTTTTGTGTAAGGTGACGTGGGATGAATGTGTTAATTGTTTTTGCACATGTCTAGATTCTGTAAATGCTGTTAACCTATGCAGCTCTTACAGCTTCATCGAACACAGGGCTCACGAAACAGTCCGTGAGTTTGTTAAGTTGGTTCGTTTTTGCACATTTTCTCTAATCTATTATATAAGCAATTTTATCTTTGGACAGTTATATTGTTTTCAGCTTGTGCTAGCGCCCTATTTATATACATAACTTTATCTACTACAATTGTTTACCTATATAATTTAACGGAGGCAAAAAGTTCTTTGTCATTACTTGTGATGCCTCGTTACAATACTCTGAACAAGTTTCAGATGGTGTAAGTAGAGAACAGAATTCATCTTCATCTCATCATTCGATGTATAAAGATTACTTTTTGTGTATTTTTATTTTATTAATAATAATACTAACACATTTATTTCAGACTTTTGTCCATAAATTGTTAGTAAATAATGACTAGAAATATAGTTTTACTTATTCTATAAATTTTATACATATATCCACGTTTCTGTTCAATTTTTAGAAAAAACAGAGCTAGTAACTGTAGCAATTTGTTAATATGGTCACGTGTAGTAGTGGTTCGAGTAATCGGAAGCCGAGTTACCTGCCACTAAACCCGAGTGAAATTCCGAAGGGTGACAACGCATCTGCGTTATGATTCCTTGTCAAGGATGAAAGTAGATGTCATGGGCCGCAGGAATCACTTACACCATCGGCTGAACTGTGTGCTCGTTTATTACTTTTAATATAATAATAAAATAAAGTGTATCTGGTACTGACCGTCGCTGATATGTTATTTTAATTTTAAAAGTACATATACAAATGTAATAAATAACTTATTAATAGAAATAGTACACGTATTAATCAAAGTTATTTGTACTATACATATACACGTTTAATATATATATATATATATATGTATATATATAAATGTGTATATATATATATATATATATATAAAAACCTATATATGTATATATAATATATACATATATAATATATACATATATATAATATATATGTATATATAATATATACATATATAGGTAAAGAAATAAATATAACAAGAAAATCTTTTAAAGGGTAAGCAATAATCTGAAAGAATCTCGCGACTAACAAATACTGAATAATAGACAAAGTAATACTAAATAATAGAAAATGTTCACTGACAGATTATAAAACGATTCTAAGTCTAAACATCTATAAAATATGCGAATCAGACAGTGATATTGGGGCCCGGATGGATCTCGATTTACATATGTACATATCGAGTTTACGTAAATTGTTAAAAGTAATTTGTTCTGTATACGAATGAACTTACTAGGAAGAACTACTAGGAGGTTAAGAGAGTTTTCTGAGGACTAAGATAGAATGCCTTGTTACCAATAATAAGACCCTTATCCTCCTTATCCTGATATGTATAAAGGCTTACACAGATAGGTCGTTGCAGCTTGCAGCCGATATGGTGACTATTATTAGATTCGGATCGATTTGAAGGCTGGATCGGCGCGGACCGCGGGGCGCACTGCAATCCTATAATCGATTGCCGACAACGCCCACCGACAACCTCTTCATTCTCTATAAATACAATCTGTCTGATATTTCAACTTGATATTTATTGTTATTATTTTTCAATAGTAAATATAGTTTATTGATATTAGTTTTATTCTTCGTGCTCTAATGCATATATCGGGGTAAATTTATTTATGACTTTTTGGTAAATTTATTGTTTAATAGTTAAAAACATTGATTGCACAGTTACAAAAAATCATTTTCTAAGGACTATCGTCTACTTCACAAGAGATACTTATGAGATTCGCATGTCGGCGCTCCGAGACGGATTGCTACGGCTATGCGTAAGCTTTCATCGTCAAGTATTATATACAGATTAATTGACAGCAAAGCATGTAGCCAGTAATTAATAATCCTTAGAAGATAAAAACTGACTATCGCAGCGAAAATTTCGATCCAAATATTTTTGTATATTCTGTACCGACCGGTAATGTCTACAGTTTTACAGATAAATGCAGATACTTTCTTCTATACAAGGGAATATTTTTGATTTCCAGGAACGGACACATTAGCAGTAGAAGCGCCAGTAAAAGCAGAGGTGGCGCGCGGCGCCATGAGCTAGCGGCATGGTGGGCGAGGGGGCGGGCCGCGGCGCGCGCTGCCACTTGGGCGACTCGCCCCCGTGCGCGCCCATGGGCTTCGCGGCGCCAGCGCACGATGCGCCTCTCGACCGCGGTCTGGCGCCGGCGCCCGCGCCCGCGCTCGCCAACCCTGCGCTGCAACGGGCGCATTCAAGGTAATCGCGCCTGGAAGATATTGAGCACGGTGATATCTTCTATTTATGATCACCTGTGTATGATAAATTATAGTGCCATAAGCTTTCGCATAGACATAGAACTATTCTCTCGTCGCTTCCTTCCGTAGACTGATTAATCCATGTGCCTTATGATCGAAAAGAGGGTTCAGCATTAGATAGTCCGAGACACGCCACTACGGACTGGCCCGAAAACCTATATATACGAGTATATAATACGATATTACGATTAGACCTAGGTTACGACAAGCGCCCTCCAACCAGCGACGGGCCACGAATAGTTGGATACATATTTATCAGAATTAGTAATCTCGTTAAATTATTAGGGGAATACTGAAAAACTATATATTTTAAACGCAAAAAATCTGATCACATTTTTGCTTTAGTTACTCTTTGCACTGGAAAGAAAAAAATTCTTCACAATATCGTAAGTTTTAACTTGCATTAAGCACTTAAGAAAGCCTTGAATTACACTTAGAAATAGAGACAGGTGATGTTTGTATAGATATCAAAGATGTTTATATATTTCAACAAACGACATAAAGAAACACCAAAAGCATCATTATTTCAGCAACCTCCGCTACAAACACAATACAATAGTATTTCAAATATGTATAAGTTGCACGGCCATATGGCCTAACGTTTAGAGTTGAAATAAAATCTGAACCCAGGACATACCGGGAACCACTTCCTGGTATGTCCTGGGTACAGAACAGGTTCATAGTTCAGTAAAAATTTTGGTACGGGACGTACTCCTGTGTCTTTGATACTGTATTAGAATCGTCATCCGATATGCATATACATCATACTAGACAAGAAGACGATGAGTGAGTTTTCCCTGTGTTCGCGATAATCTTTTCAATTCAATTCAATTCATTTATTACATATTTATACATTGAAATAAATTACAATTAATATACAACACACATAGACAAAAACATAAAATAAACAGAGAAAATAAAACAAACAAAGAATAACAATAAACAATTAGGTCTGCTCCACTAAGATTATAAAATTATTAAATATCAAATATAGTTAAAATGTCAACTAAAAGCATTAATTACGACGTTTACGTTACTATAATATATCCTGCACAGTTTACATAGTGATTATAATTATTTTTTATTCGCATATTAATGTCATCATTTAATACATCCCAGGGATCAGTAGGACATCATTATTAACATTTTATCGAATAAAAAATAACATTCTTAATTAAATAAAACCCTTCTAACTATTCTCGAATAAATGTCTCAAAGCTCAGATTATATACATATATGCGCATATATTATATATTCCTGTTTTACTCAACATAGTTTTGCAATAACGACAAAGCACCGCATTTGTGGCAGAAGCTACTGTAACTAATATTGCTCGCGTCAACCACATGCGGTTTCTGTTGCCATGGCCCAATTCAAATATGTATATTAATTAAAGTTTAACAGAACACTGAATTGATTTCATTTTCCGCATATAGGGAAATTATATTTATTCAGCGTTTCATATGGTAGTGTCTAGTGGCCTTTTCTTGACGTTAACATTCCAACAGAGCACATGCAAAATCTGGCATTCGTTAGAAAATCTGACCGTCCTCATCGATCTGAGCAGGCGTGTTGGCTGGCACAGTACTATTACCCTAACGCTAATAGCTAACTAGTGAACATTAGATTCGCCAGTTTATGATGGATTTTCGATCATCAGTTGCTAGCTAGAGCTTTGTTCGTGAGTTAGTAAGGCGCACTCTCATGTAAATAAGGTAGGCATTTGGAGAGAAGTTTATATAATCCACTTTAGATTATTTGATATAGATATACAACCTGTTCGTAATAAATTTGTCCGTCTCGGTCTTACCATCATGAAGCATTAAGGGGTTCGCTTCACTGGGAAAGTACCACGTCTTACACAAACAGAATACCATCGTCATGCTCCTGTGTTTGTTATAGTGAGTGTAGGGATCCGGAGCCTTACCACAGTTACTGGTAGCGAGGCATTTCATCTCAACCCTTGGGTGCTATCACATCTGCATCTCAAAGCTTTGTTGAGGATGGATGTATGTATCTATGAGCTGCGGTAGTCTCTTACCTGCAATCGAAGTGTTTACAAAAGAAGGTGACGCGTCAAAGGGAATCTTTTTAGCGGTGAACGCGCAAACTTCGGGGGGGTTAAATTGGATTAGATTTTGTCGGCCCCAATCTGAGACTTCGTTTAACAAAATCTCGATCTCAGACACATACAACAGTTTGTTTCGGCACTCTTTGATGTTTTCCTGAGAAATATTGGCGCGGCCAGCGTACAACGCATCCCTTGTCCTCCTTATAGCAATGAATGTTATTAATTTGCAACATGTCATTGATATGTAGAAGAAGGGAGGTAGGAAATAGCACACTGCCTTATGGAACACCAGCATTCACTGGTTTGGAATCGGAGCATACACTGTCGACTACGAACTTGATGCTACGGTTCGCGAGGAAACTAGTGACCCACTTGCATAATTTTTCGGAAAGCCTATAGGAAATAAAATGAGCACCTTAGAGCTGCTGTTTTTCGTATAGTGAGTAAAGGAAGCCGGACATCTTATAATTAATAAGAAGGCAAATCCATCTTAGTCTTTAAAGATAAAAAAGAATCTATATCTTCATTATTCTTGAAGGATTCACGTAGCCAACATGTGCCACAGGGTTGAATTGTGAGCTCGTTTGTTACAATTATTTCCTTAGAAGAAGAAAATATATATTTTAAAACACCAGTATACACATCGTATTTTTGGTATGTTTATATATTATAGTAGGTCACAAACGGCCACAACTTTAACTACAATTTCGTAAAAAGGGCGCGTGAACTCGACAATATAAGAACTACACATTTCTCAATTCCAATGACAAAAGCCGAATAACAATTTAATGATATCTGAACATTCTGATTAAAGATTATTCAGAGACTTGACTTCTTTATTTACCTAAGTTATAATCAATTACTATCAGATGATGCTGGTTTTGTTACGTTCAATAATTTTTTAACAGATCGATGTCGTCACTACCGCCGGAGCCTTTCATGATGCTACGCGCAAAGGCGTTGAGCAAGCGAGTAATAATCAACGTTGGCGGTGTACGGCACGAGGTAATGTGGAGCACGTTGGAGAGACTACCGCACACGCGGCTAGGACGTCTACGTGATTGCAACACGCACGAGGCGATCATTGAACTTTGCAACGATTACTCCTTACAGGATAACGAGTACTTTTTTGATAGGTGGGTTTATTAAGGATAGTTTGTAAGTTATGCTATCAAATTTCAAGTGTAATGTTTATATGTCGTGTAAAATACACGACATATAAACATTACACTTGAAAAAAATTGCGTTATTTCAAAATTATTTTAAGCAGTGGGCTTAGATTTTATATACATTTTATTGTGACATTTTTTTACATAATTTCATAACGATGGAACGTTAGTAGACGATTATTAATAGACTTAAACTATGATAAATTGCCTTGAAGAATCTTGATTAATACCTCGATAGACGTTATAGACCAACTGTATCCTATATCTTATTGTAATTTACATTAATATTTAGCTATACGTGTGTGTAATATTTTTATGTTAATTTATTTTTTCTCTGTTCGTTTTTATTTCAATTATGTCGAAAAATCGCAGTCACAGCTTTAATACATCCTGGTACAGAATATAAGACTTTATGTGATTAGTTACCAGTGGTTAACTTAGATCGCTGACGCGGCTAAACTGGCTAACCCTTAAAACCTTTATTTTACATCCTTGCTATGAACTATATTTTTGTTGTGTTGACCGTTGAAATTACCATAAATAATATATTTATAATGCATATTGAACACATATGAGATGTACGTCTATTATTTTCCAGGCATCCAAAGAGTTTCAGTTCAATACTGAATTTTTATCGAACTGGAAAGTTGCATTTAGTTGACGAAATGTGCGTGTTGGCGTTCAGCGATGACCTAGAATACTGGGGCGTGGATGAATTGTATTTAGAGTCTTGCTGTCAGCACAAATATCACCAGAGAAAAGAACACGTACATGAAGAAATGCGAAAGGAAGCGGAAAGTCTGCGACAGCGTGAAGAGGAAGAATTTGGTCAAGGCACTTGTGCCCAATACCAGAAGTGGCTATGGGACTTACTAGAAAAACCGACTACGAGTATAGCTGCCAGGGTAACGTATTGAATAACATAGAAACCTTGTTCTAAATTGTATTGACTAGTACTAATCTTGTCACATTAGCAAAGCTGCCCAGGAATTACCTACATTATGATAAGATTAACATTAAAGGTAAAGGATTACGTTACGAAAATGTTCAAGTGATAAGTAGATCAGTATTAAATAGATGCTTTTGTTAGTTGTAGATAATGACACAAATGCACAAACGTTCTTGAGTATTATAGCAAATTATCTGAATATTCGAAGGCTATTTTCTATTGTGAACATATTAAACACAATTCTATTATCTACTAATCTAATTAACTATTACTTAAGAAGATACACTGTACACTGTCACAAATAATTTGAATTTTGTATGAAATTATAATTACAGATTTCTACAAAATATTCACCAGTTATAATGTAACATTATTTTCACCACGATTTTCGTATAATCTAAGACACTTGCACATTTTTGAATCAGCTTTATTTATAAACACAATATTTTTATGACACATGTCACTGATTTTTTCCTCATCTTAATTTAAATATGTTTACAAAACTATACTACAACTATTAACTTTTTTAGAAAAGCCTTTATAATAGCAACTGTCGTTGTTGCACAACTTGTACAGGTGTATCTAAAAGAATTTGCGAGACTTTTGCTAAAAAAAAACATCATCAACCATATTAATATATCTTTCCTGTTACATAATACCATCGTGGTTAGTTTTAAAACATAAGTGTAATTTAAAGTTGAATTATTGACAATCAATAAATTTCTATAAGATAATATGAGTAAAAATTTGTAAAGGTAACACGTATTTTTTTCTGGATACATCCCTAATTGTACTTATGTGTTGTGTTTGTGGTGCATGAATAACATCTATCTCTTGCTAACTGTATTACTTTCAATGTTGTCGGATCGTGTCGCTCGTTTCGTTAAGGCATGTGGTGTTGTGTTCGATGTCATGATGTCGATGAGATCGCTTTTGTCGAAATAGCCTCTTTAGTATATACCATTGTATGTGTTAGGCGAATCGATCACTAGCATCGTTGTACGAAATATTTGTAATACATTTCGACAACAGCGGTGCAACAGAAAAACATGTAAGTATTAATATAATTTTAACAAATATTATAATCACCTTTAATTATTATCTTCAAATATTAATATATCGTTATTTACAATTTAGTTACATACATTTCTATATAATTAAAAATTCTAATAACAAGTAAATATGTTTTCACGATATATCTAAATAGTTTTCGCTTATTTCTTTTTTCACTAATGCATATTTAAATTATTTATTTTAATTTTACAAATATGTATGTTGTATATTATTTATGGCTATATATTGTGTACCACGGCATATTTAGATTTCGTAGCAACGTAGCAAACCTAAGAAAATACTATGCGTTACGCTGGATAAAATGAAAGGGCTACAGAAGCATATTTGTACTATGTGTATGTAATCACCAAATATGTGTACAGGCAATTTTGTCCAAATTGTGACATAATGCTTTGGATACAATCTTTATGTCGTACTATTCAAGTAAATAATTTTGAGACAGAATTAAAATATGGACAATATAGTAACATTTTCTTTATTTTAAATCAAAACCTAACCCTAAAACTTAGGTTCCTTTCAAAAACGTCTAGTTCTGTTTCAAAGTTAGCACAGCATCGAATAAAAAATAAAGATCTTTCTTTTGTTTATTCTCTTATGTTATCACGAACGAGTGTGCGAACGTGGATTATACGTTAGCATATCGATCGATTTCAAATAACCTTTGATGTTCACAGCCGCGTCGATGTTTGAAATGGGACATATTTTTAAACGAAACAAAGCTTAATTGTTGTCGCAAAGTTGCAAAGACGGGATGGGCTTACGCGATGTGACCAGCCGCCGCCGGCGACGCTAGGGGCCCGCGTGCGGACCGGCACGGGACGGCTCCGCGCGCAGTAGACGCGCGTTTACTTCGCGCGTGCCGCGCCCGCGCCGTTCCCCACCACGGCTTAGCGCCGCTCGCCGGCGTCCCTATCCCTAACCCCCACTCCTTGTTACCTCCCTCCCTCAAATGAATCCCTTCGCGCTTCGCTTCGTCGTACTCATCCGACTAACCGAGCGACGCGGAAGATGGACGAACACGCGAACACATTTCAACTGACATTCTACGCGTTTTCGTTCATCCGTGTTAACTGTAACTTAATATCTACACCTCGACCACACAACACTACTAACAAACACCAATAGATGTTATTTTTACACCTGAAATACTTGATTAATATTAAGTAATATTACATTTAAGATTACTAACTTGAGACATTTACTTGTAAATACATTACTACCTACATATACGCATCGGCTATACTGTTACTTGTGTCAGCTTTATATTGTACAAATGTGTAGGGACCCTGTATAGACACTGACATCTCTACTTTACACGTTAATTACAATGAGACGTGGAGGGTTATGTCGTCCAAGAATGCGCGGGGTGGCAGCTCGGTGGCGAGGAGCGCCGCCCGACGCTCACGCGCTCCATGCTTGCAGGTGATCGCGGTGATATCGATCCTCTTCATCGTGCTGTCCACCATAGGGCTAACTCTCAACACGATACCTCAGATGCAAGTTTACGACGAGAAGGGCGCACCCATGGACAATCCGCAGCTCGCCATGGTCGAGGCCGTGTGCATCACATGGTTTACCCTCGAGTACGTGCTGCGATTCAGTGCCTCGCCGGATAAATGGAAATTCTTCAAAGGTGGACTAAACGTGATAGACTTGCTGGCCATCTTACCCTATTTCGTATCCCTTTTCTTACTCGAAACGAACAAAAACGCGACGGACCAGTTTCAAGATGTGCGTCGTGTTGTACAAATCTTCCGTATTATGCGAATATTGCGGATTCTAAAACTAGCCCGGCACTCGACCGGGCTACAGTCGCTCGGCTTTACACTCAGAAACTCTTATAAAGAACTCGGACTGCTCATGTTGTTTCTCGCGATGGGAGTGCTCATATTTTCTTCGCTAGCATACTTTGCCGAAAAGGAAGAGCCGGGGACTAAATTCATTTCCATTCCGGAAACGTTCTGGTGGGCCGGCATCACCATGACCACAGTCGGATACGGTGACATTTACCCCACGACCCCGTTGGGCAAGGTCATCGGCTCAGTATGCTGTATTTGCGGCGTGTTGGTAATTGCGTTACCCATCCCAATTATCGTCAACAATTTCGCCGAGTTTTACAAGAATCAGATGCGGCGCGAGAAGGCTCTCAAACGGCGGGAGGCGCTCGAGCGCGCTAAGCGTGAGGGCTCCATAGTGTCCTTCCATCACATTAATTTGCGTGACGCTTTCGCCAAAAGTATGGACCTCATCGACGTCATCGTGGACACAGGTCAGTAGCCCCCAGGGCATAATTGCCGCTGCTTATTCATATCATGTGTCCTCCGCTCGTAAACGTTTTGTAATCAATGTCACTTTGCACGCATGCCTTTATTTACGTGTTCTGCTCATCCTGCGTGTATGTAACGGAATGCTATGAATGCCGATTGTGTGCACGTTGCATAGTCAAGCTCTCCCGGACTCGCAGGCATATTCAGATTCAAAGAGTTCACGTTACATCGCAGCTACAGCTATGTTCACTCGTTCGTTCCAAAGAGGTGCACTCAGAGTGTTTTATTCCTTGTCTTCAGGTGACAAGTGCGTCCTCATTGAGGCGAGAGACGACGCCAGATGAGCTACTTTCTACTAGTCGTCATACTCGGCCCCTTTAATATTATTTCCGTAGCTTGGGGTCGAGATCGCGTCGCGTGTAGCTTGCGATGTGCGACGAAGATACTTATATAAGGTCGATCACATTGTCAGCGTAAGCCTAACGCTTTTTAGAACTAACATTCTCTTCTGTGGACTGCCCGTTGTGTGTGCCGGAGGACGCTGGATCTCTTAGATTGATTCGTGTTGAATGTGTGCTGTGTAGTTCACGCTGCTATTTATTTTCATTTATTCTAATTGTTATAATTCGTCTGATGCGATTTTGATCGTTTTTATTGTAAATATCTATGGAGATTACGATGGATATCCGATGGAAAACGTAGCTACTTACGATGGTGTGTGTCTCCAGGACACAACTTGTCGCAGGCGGACGCCACTAGCCTGGAAGGCGAGGCACCAGCCACCACTGGTTGTTACAAACAGTACGAGCACGCCATCTCTAATAAGGCGCCGCAGAGTACTGACGCTAACCAGGTGAGGCCCACTGGCAGTCCGGGTGCGTCCAATACTAATATAAAATCGTTATATTTTTTTTATTTTATTTTATACGAGTATTAAAAAAATCTTATTATCTTATTTTATATATACTTATATTGCAAGTAAATAACTACGTTACCCACATTTTATATTTTCAAAGACCTGGAAGAACGAGGTACGTACCTTTTTAAAACTGCCTCTTTTATATTGTAGTACAAAAACAGAGGTTAGCATGTAAGTCTCTAGTTATTTAATTATACTGGACTGTAATTAATTATGTCGATCTTTACTATTTATTTTAATATAATTTCTACAATTTCCGTTTAGTATACAATGCACCGGTAAGTCACTTTAAACCAATATTTAAATTTCTAAAATAAACAGTATATAAAATTTATGTAATTTCAATAATAGGTCTAATTTTTTTGTATACCTTCAATATAGAAGTTACTTATTGCAAGGCTACAAACTATTGATTTTTAATCATAAATGTTTTACGAAAGTTTCGCCAACCTACGTCAATTTACATTTTTTCTTTTAAAACGTCCAAAAATAAATACACAATATCACTGACTTCGCTTAAATCAGTATTATGCCAGTATTGCACTTAGTGTAAATATTGGACGCACCCATTTAAAACTCAATCATAGAGTTTATTATTGACACAATAGGACACAGTTTCAGAGCAGCCCTAAAAAGGATCATCGATACTCCACCGAAGGACTGGGTACGCCGGAGAAACGCTTGCTCATTGAACCTACACCAGTAAGATCACTTATCATAAACATACCAACTCTTAGCTAATGCTTACTAGCTGTAGCCGTGTCGAGAAGCAAGGTTGTCCGATTTTGTAGTTTAAAATGGCTGTTTTCTAATAATTGATTATCGATTATCAATATCGATTTATAGTGTTCGATTCCGATTTCTGAGCTTGACGAATAGATAAAAAAAGTCGTCAATGATTGTTTTGTTGTTTACTAACAGTTTTAGGTGCGGGAGATTAGTGTAACCCCTATTATTTTCTCTTTTTCTAGGAAAAGAAAATGGCTGACAAACAACTTGACTTGGATCAGCTGCCTTCTGAGTTTGAATGTTGTTTTTGCACGTTTAAGGTACTAAACCCTAACACGGATTGCAGATGATGTGTACTAATAACATTATTTTGCGTTGAAGTAATCACGTAATTAATTTCTAATCATATGAAAGTTTCCCAAAGACAACATTTTAATTTATATATTATACATGACGTAACCATTTTGTAATGAAAATATCTTGAAAACAAAATCATTCAAATCAACGTCATCAAAGTATTAATTTTATATTTTTAAAATACGTTATTTTAACTTTTCTCACTCTATCAATTTTATAATTTGTGTACATATGTATATTATATTGATATCCATTTATTAATTTTTCTCTTAACTAAGAGAGATTACTCAGACGTTAGTTATGTTGTGATTTTTGCAACTAAATTGATTATAAGATCAATGTAAGCATGCGTATCTGATTTACTAAAATTGTTGCACACATGAATTGCAAGCTTTACATGTATATTTTTATAAATATTTTTATCCAATTATACGTATATAAATCAATTTATTAAAAGAATCATCATCCAAAGATTATTCCCATAGTATGTGTAATTAATGAGCCTGGAAATTAGTAGAGATAATTATTTATGTGTACTATTTTCTATTTGTACTATGTTGTCTAGAATAAAGCGCTCAATGTGTTAATATTAAATATTTTTTCTATTTTCCAAGACAAAATAATGGAAGCAATTCGTCAATTTACAAACACAATTATAATAATATTTTGAAACAAGCTTACGAGTTTTATATAAATATGTAGGTAAAAGTCCAATTAGGAAATAAATTAACCATGAGACGAATAGCGACATTGTTTATACAAAAAATAAACTACAATTTAAATCCTAAGGTTTGAATGCATTTAAACCTCCAACGGCAGTAGCAGTATTTGATATCCCAAGCGTTTGACACTTTCGTCAATCCCTGTGCCAAGCACTGATTATGTCTAATTATTCCAAGAAACTCCAAAGGTCCACTCCATATTTATAGGTTGATGATATTCATATTAATACAACAATTTCTCTCTATGCCACGAGTTGACTAGTAGAGAATGCCTTAAAGTATTAAGACCCCCTTTTGTACCCCCATTTGTAAAGTATGATCATTAAAGTTTAATTAATTAAGTAAACATTTTCTCCTTCATTAATCGCTTAAACTTTCTGCCAGTTTTGTGAAGACTATCATAATATCAAACATTAAGAAGAATATAATTTGGTAATTTTATTGAGAATAATTATTAGACAATTCCTATAATTATAGATTCTCTATAATTATTGGAATTATCGCTATGAAACGAAACCCTTCAATGGCTGTATGGACTAAAGTCATAGAAGCCATTAGAGATAAATTAATATCATCATCATCATCGAAACCTTTGAAATAGAATATATTCATAATTAATAAAATAAAGTATTAGAATTATTATCAAAGCTTGTTTTATTTGGATTACTATGACAATGTCAAACTAATTCAGGTTCTTTGTGACAGGTTATGCCAGTCTTACGAATAGAAAAAAGTCTATAGTAGTAGTCTTAGTCTTATGAATAGAAAAAAAATAGTTCATAAATTAAAAAAGTATCCATTTTGAATACTTTTTGCCTCGTTGTATCTGTGCAAAGAGCACTTATCAACTCCATTCATCTTAATAGATAAATGAACAGGAAATGAACTAAATAAATGACAACATTCAACTTGGATAACTAAACTATACAACGGTTTTTGGGAGAGAAGGATCTACTTTAGTAGTAAATTTTAAGGCTGCAATCATAAAGATTTAAGATACTGTTATATATACTGATACTTAAAAAATGCTGTCTCCACAGGGCTACAAAGAGTTCATAGACGCAGAGCAACTGATGCCAATGTCAACTTCAGACCTAAGGCAACCGGTGTGCGTAGAGCTGGCGTGTCTGCAGCGACATCCCGCACCACGTGCACTGCCCGAAGCTACTCCCAATAGTCTTGACAGCCCGGGTATGTAAGCCTTGATTAAGGTGCCTGTCTGTCAAAACGGAAGTTGCGAAGTAACTAGTTGATACTGCTGCAAACTATTTTCTTTCATTAATTTAAATTGTAGATACACTTTTGTAAAGTATAAAAGAGCACAAAAATATAAAAAAAGGACAAGGCAAGAGCACTAATGTATCTTGAAAATCTTTACTTTTTTTTAATAAGCACGGCCAAGCTGCTTCTGCCTGTTAGAAAAACAAAACCACTTCGCTCTAAGCTTTGATAGGCAGGCAGACATGTACAAACAGAAAACACCTTATTTCTATTTAATTAAGCTCTATTATATTTTGTATGATTTATACTTACTATTCTTCTATAAAATAGCTTCTTCATCTTTAATAGCTTTTGCCCAGTGTTAGTAGTAGTGACAAAAGAATGCCTTTTATTTGTATGACCCTATGTTAAACCTTAAAGTTATATTTTCCAATTTCCACTGTAGATTTAGCATATATGTATATTTGTATATTCTTTATATGTTTGATCGGCGCAGATCACTTTTACACCGGTCATGCGCTACTCCATGTGCGTATATGTCTTACATTACAGATACATTTGCATCATGCCTTACGCACCCTTTTCCTTCAGAGGGCGACATCGCCTGCGAGATCGACTCATCAAACTTGTATGTGAATCCTCTGGATGGTAGCGGCGGTGGCGGCGCGGTGGGGAATGGGGGAGGGGAGTCGGTGGAATTTAATGGAGTGCGCAAAAGCGCGTCTGGGGATGGAAGCGTTTTGTGTGCGAAAGGTTCGCAGGGCGAAGGGTCGCCGCGCGGGTCTCGCGGCAGCATGGTCGGTGTGGGGGCTCCAGTGGCTCCTAGGCCTCTCGACGCCTCGCGCACCAGCCTGCCACAACCTCTAGAGGAAGCGGCGGCCATCGGCCTGCCAGGACCTGAGGATTCCAAGCCCAAACACAGAAAAGCGCGCTTCCAACAGGTAAATTCCCAACAGACTTGGAACTGACATCTAGGTTTCCAGATGTCCATTGAACAATGCACTTCGTAGTGATAAATACTAGCGTCGTCCGAATTCTAATTTAAAAAAAACATCGTGTTGTAATTTGAATTCCTTCCCCCTATATATTTGCACGGTATAGCACCCAAGTGTATTATTTACCTCTTACTTGTTTGAAAGCATGTATTAACAATATTCACCTAACCTACTCTTAATGTGGACTAAAACCAAGAGTCCTCTAGCGTTGTCGTTGTTCTTTTTTTAGGAATGGTCGGAGGAGGAGAGGAGGCCGCCGAGGGGAATAGCAACAAGGATCATCAATCACCACATACTCTTTGGTAAGATCACTCAGATGAAAATTAGATTCACTTGATTGGGATGTATCCAACGCTAGCTTTGTCGGTTAGCGTCCAAACCTATTTTCGCACTCGCCGAAATGCGTCACCCCTTAAACGCAACCAGCTACGGAGCTCATTAGACATTTTAATAGAGCTGACCGTAGTTTCGGTAATTTTGAACAAAATCCTTAAGTCCAGTTTCATTCCGGCAGATGTTCCGTTACCGGTGAAACTCGCACGTAGTCGCCCGGGTTAGTTTTATGATATGACGTTTGAGTTTGTATTTTAAAATGTTTATTTACTACTAAGATACTCAAAAATGGTTTACTTACTAAAGTTATTTTATTAAACTAGTTATTATATTAAAGTAAAACAATCATAACTTGTATAAAATATAAAAAGGTAAGAATTAGGTTGTTCTACTATGGGTACTAACCATCATAGAACTGTATATCTTATCTAGTTCGTGGGAGCCTGGACTTTTTTGATACTCATTAGCACTTCTATGATCTTAGATCTTATGTACACGTTTCTTAGTCGTTATTATTAAATGGTATTCTATTCCTCAAGATCACCTTTAAGTTTTATGTAGTTAGTAAATCCTATATTCAATTCTTCCTAAATTTAAAATTTCTCAGCGAGTCCCGCTTCATCCTTTTCAAATTTACCTAACTTACCTTACTAACCTTTATAAATTTTTATGGAAGTCACAAACACCTACCACAAATCATCTGCGACCTATGAATATTACATCCATCCACAATAGATAATTATAATAAAATTTTTAAAACAATATTTTCAAAATGCACATGCATTGCTCACCGTCATCTTGAATCCTTTTCACATTATTTCGCCAGTTAAGCTATTTTATGATCGTATTCTGTAAGAGCATAATCTTTCTCTTGTCGAGCCGACCCATTCATGCTGCAGCGATAAACTAGCCACAACATTGTTATACTGTTTATATTAAAAACCGTGAGTGATAATTAATTTCTACCAGTCTTTCGCATAATTTGTGTGTATCGTATGTTATAAGGTAAGAATGGCAACAAACGCGGGGGCGGGGGTTGGCCGCTTGAAAGCGATTCGCGGTCACGGTCCATCCTCAAGAACAAAGAATCACGTGGTACTGACAGTGAGCTCCTGTTGCAAGAGACCACCTCGCTAGGTGCTAACGTACGTAATTTTAACATAGAATAAATTAACCAAAATATGTTACGCCACAAATTTATGAAACAAGTCTATTGAAAAAAAATGCTTTATTCGTACAAAGATACTGTTTGGCCTTCTAATATAGTTATTTTTATTTTTAACTAGAAAATATAAACGTGAAAACATCGAAGCCTGGAGACGGAACAAGGCGTTATAACGCGCTCTCTTAAAAATAACTGAATTTCTGATTAGCTATATGCTTAATGTTATTTTTTAACACTAAGGTGATGAAAGACACCATAGACTCAATCACTGCCACAGAGGAAATTCATATTAGTGTTCAAGAGAGACAACGTACTTTCATCTTGATTGCTAATTTACGCTAATATTCTTTGAAATCGTGCCCTCCTTTCCTTCGAATCGTAAGAATCGAGCAAATCTATTTTTAAGCTGCTGCCATCATATCTGCTGCGCAGTTCTACTGTAAAATTATTTTTTATTTCAGGGTGACTCGGGCAGCGAGTCGTCACCTATTCGATTAAAGGACTTTAAGAGCGAAAACCACAAGACCGGCGCAACAGAAAGAAGCAACTTGGTGTCTTAGACATGCAAATTGTCAAGCGTGAACTCCTTTGCAAAATCCCGCCAGCACGCTGGATCTCGTATAGACGTAGAGCTCGCATGATCTCCCTTTGAACATCGCACCGCAGAGCTCGCCCTCCACTTGACTTGAACCTATTAGAAACAAATAACAAAACTATATCATAAAATTGGGCGCAATAATAAAAAATAAAAAAGATAAAAATAATTTTACATATCATTGGGCGATTGTGACTGCTTTTTGATTATAGATGACTTTTCATTTTGTAGTTATATTTATATTGTAAAATATTAATTATGTAATAATCGTTCATTCCAATCGAAAAGTTGAAAGTATATTTGTTAAGTTTTTTTACGTGCAATTATTAATTGCTAATTCTAATTTAAGCTATATAGTCTGTACAGCATAGTTGATGAAAAAAAGAAAGCAATTATTAAAATTAAAGATTTTTTGAAATTGTTTTTTATTTTTTGGCTTTGGTCATATTTTAAACATATTTTTTTGGTAATAGTACTTAATAGTTTTTGATTTTTATATCACAAGTTGTTCATTTGTTTGTTCCAGTTAACTTGACTGGGACATAATAATGAAAAATCGTAATGGTTAACACACATGTCATATCTTTTTTTTATTACATTTAGAGTAAACAGTTCACCTGATGCTAAGTGACTCCTACGTCCCATGACATCTACATTCATCCTTGACAAGGGATCGTAATCGCACATGCGTTGTCACCCTTTAAGACTGAGGTGGAATGCCTCGTCACCAGTAATAAAGGTATCCGGATCCCTACACTCACCAGACGAAACAGCAGTATTATGCTGCTATTTTACGCTGTTATTCTGCCAGGGCGCGGTCCAACTCCGGTCGAGCTCGACTCATTCATTCTGCACCTAGAAACAAAGTCTAGAAAACGATAGAATATTAATAACACTAGACAACAGAACTCTCTGCTTATAATATTCACCAGCCATTATTGGCATTAATATTGGCTGGAGAATATTAAAACGGCAGAGCATGGGCCGCTACGTTATATGTCTTTGTGAAATTATTATTTACTTCTCTGACATGCATATTTCCTCATAATGCCATGCACATGGTGAGGGCTGGGATCTGGCATTCCAGGCACTAATAGCAAAATATTCCATCTGCCTTCGGGTTGAGTATGATGAGTATCTTAAATCTTTGATCTTTGTAGATTATTAAATGCCTCAGTCACATCTTCCTTCATACGGTTCATTAATACCACCACCAGAAACTTGAATCTAGTCGGTAGCTCGCATACCATGAAATTTAAGGCAATCGGCCGAACATTAAGCTTGTTCATTATGGTTTTGGAGCAAAGACATATCCATAGAAAGTAATTTAGGACTTCGAACACATTATAGAATTTCTGTCTCTAAAAATGTAATAAACATGTGGCGTCTATTTAAAAATAATTCAAAGTAAAAAAGACAACACTAAAAATAGTCAACAATGATATTTATTTGGAAGCTTATTTTTTTCCGTAATACTAAGTGTTTAAATATGTAAAAAAAAACAATACATAATACGATAAATTATATACGTTCAAAAACCTAGGAACGTGCAGTTAGAAAATCCGTGATATAATCAGGTTATACATGTGTCGTGCCACAAAATATGATCACTATAAATTTAAATTTTGGTAATGTGTCATAAAATTTTGAATCACAAAGTATCACAATAAACGAAATAATATTATATAACACAAATAATTTAACTATGGTCCATAAGATAATACTAATTGTAGTAATAGTACTAATTAAATAATTTAGTTAATACTTTATATAAACACATAATATGAAAGTTAATGAAGGCTTTGGTTTACAGTGGGTCATTGTTACATGTTAAGTTTATTTTAATTTATATGTACAAAACATTTTATTTCTGTCGAACGAAAAGATCCTTAAATTCACGTAGATACAGTTGTAAAGGA
This sequence comes from Teinopalpus imperialis, assembly GCA_029286865.1. Classification (NCBI taxonomy): domain Eukaryota; kingdom Metazoa; phylum Arthropoda; class Insecta; order Lepidoptera; family Papilionidae; genus Teinopalpus; species Teinopalpus imperialis. Next base: position 2,566,752 of record JAGSMU010000009.1, read on the forward strand.
CTACAAACGCAGTTTCACTTTGCTCAGACTATTGTCACGACAAATTTTACTTAACACCGATTTACATATTACTGATTATTCATTAATTACCTCTTATATTTGAACACACAGGCTCCTTACTTAAAATTTCTTGGCATTTACTCATGGCACTCTATAATAAGGTTACTTTTTGTTTCCATCTCATTAAATATATATGTGATAACAGCCTTATATTGTGAAATATCTGTTCATACTAAACTATTTGGTGTCAATGCAATAACATTGATAGTTTCAGACAACTATCATAAATATATGGTTACTATGACAATTATTTGTAATACGTTTAACAAGACTGTTGTATTTAAAGCAATAACAACAATAAATATATTATTTTAAGTCAATAGAACCAATTGCAAAGACGGTGTTCATGAATGTTCTTGCTAAAAATAACAATGCATAATTCTTGGGTAACGTTATTATTTTAAGTGCACCTATAGATAATACAAGCAAATTTTAATTTTACGATAAAGCTGTTAGTTAAATTATTAAGTATCACTAAACCAATACAACTGTGGGTTTTCCAACAAAACGCTGAATATTATTTTTAATAAATATATCATGTAAACACTTTAACATGGAAAAATTGTGTATTAAATTTATCACAAGCAATTCTTTGTCCTACTTAATGCTTAGTAAAATTATATAATGTTACAAAATTTCTTATATTAATAATTAGCAGTATGCGACCTCTATATCGCATATACATAAATGATGCTAGAATTGATAGACCATAAACATTTAACCATACAAGCACGCAAATATAAAATCCTTATGGCAGTACACTTAAAATATTCTCTCAACCTCCAAGACTATCAAGACCGGCCATTTATATTTATTTTTGTTTAAATTAAAAACACTACAAAAATTCATAGACCATGACAGTTTATAGGCATAAATTTCCCTTGTGAACTTTACAATAAAAAGAAATAAATATACTTTTTCAATAATCTTAATATTAATTGATACTAATTATCTTTAGAAAAAAAGTATGTGCTAATGATTAATGGACTAAGAACTTGAGTAGGTTTTAGGTAAAAAGATATAAGTTTTAAATTAAAACTATAAAAACATACAAAATATATATGAAATATACACTAAGCTGGAAAACAGGTAGATTGTTTGAGTAATGTTTTGTTAATTAGTAAGACATTTAGTTGGCATGAAAATTAACAAAGCACTAAGGTATCGAAGAATTACGTAATTGTAAAATAATTTTATTACAACAAATTAAACACATATTTTGATAATAAGGATGTTAAATTAATTTCTTAATTATTGTTATTCGTAGTTTAGCGAAAAATGTCTCCCTAAATAATCATTTGGTCCATAACTATAAAATCATACATTCCCGTGAAATTATTGCTATTTCATTGAATATTTCAGACCAGTATAATCTGAATATGTTACTAGTAAAACTAATTAATTTCAATTAAAATTTCTGGTAAATATTAAATGCACCAAAAGTATTACATGTGTAATAATATAGATAATTTTTATTTCTTTGCAATTAATACGGTGTCCGTAAATGACACAATTATTATTTAAATAAATAACGACCTTACAATTCTAATGTACATTGTTGTCATAAGATAATTCCTATTATTAAATATGACGATCAAAAATATTTCTATATGTTAAAATGGTGAAATAATTTTTTGTTTGAATATAAACCAGACAAGACGAAAACAATTTAAATCATCAGAATTATTTAAAAAGTTTTACTTAAAAAGTTTGCGCGTAAACGTAAAAATATAAGTTTAACCGATAATAATCATAGGCAATATGAATTGTAAGTGCCAATTAATAATAAATTCTTTCAGAGAACTTTAATTGGACGATATATTTTTTTCAAACCCACGAAGGTTTGTTGACACTAGGGAATGGTTTTGACTGAACTCTTGCCAATAACCTTACTGTTGTAATCCTTAAATTACAGTTAGCATGTTAGTGTGCAGATAAACATATATAATTCTCGAAAGAGTATTGATGTGTGACTATCTGTGCCACGTTATGGTTAGGGCAGTACGAAGTTTTCCCCACAGCCATGGGTAAAGTCCACCACCACTCCACGCTGCTCGCGCCACACATTTTACGTAGTCGTAGATACCCCAAGGGGGGTGGCCTCCATTCACATAGTACACGTAAGTGAAACCGTCTTTACACCGCCCTTTAATTGAGTAGTAATATGGCAGAAATGAGTGTAATCGGAATCTGCAATTCAAATTAGCAATACTGAAACTAAAATACGTATTATCTAAACAATTTAACCAGTAGCACGTTATAATCACCCCAAACACTCACATGTTTTTGAAAAAAAAAAATTGCTCAGCCTTGTTTTTTTTTAATTATTTTCTGTTGGTCCAGAGACCTTTACAGCTTTATCTAATAAGACTCGCGAGCGGGAGGCCTGCTGAGTAGAGTCATATGAAGAAGTACTAGTTAAAACTCCAATGTGAACTTTATTACCACCAGCACTGTGTAACTTGTGTAGTAACTTTATAATCACAGCATTTAACATCTTGTTTTAAAACTTTTACAATTTTACGTTTTAGATTTTCACAAAACTTAATAATTAATATAATTGGTTGGAGAAAATTTTTTTTCGTATTTTATATGCAAATTTAATATATTTTTATATAGCTATATTTTTATTATACTTTATTGACATTATATATATATATATATATATATATATATATATATATATATATATATATATATATGTCATTTTCTTTGAGAACTTGTTGTCATTTTGTAGGTAGTGACATAATCCCATTGCTGTAGAGATATTGGGACTTCTGATCTAAAACTTACAAGTAGTTTTCATAGTCCTGTCTTGATGTTAACCTAACACTACCTTAATAATTCTGAAGACACCGAAACAAGTGAAAATCAAAAAGGTCAGAGCTATATGGTGGATGCATTAACACTTCTCAACTCAAGCTCTCTTGCTGAGTGGCTAAACATGTGTGTGCTCTGGCGTTATCATGATCAAAAACCACACCCTTTCTGTTGATCAATTCCGGTAGTTTTTTCTCTATTTCTTAGCGAGTCTCATCAGCTGTTGGCAGTAGACATCCGAATCAATGGTTAAGCCAGGTGGTAAAAGCTCATAGTGAATGCCCCCTCCAATCTCAGCATCACCTTATTGCGAGTTAATTCAGGTTTCGCTATAGTCCTATGGAGCTTGACTGCGTTTTGACCGTGATCTTATTCGCACGTTCTTGTCGTAGGTTTCATTACGTTTCAATAGAGAATGGCAAAGGAATTTCGTTCATTAGGTTTCTTTCTGCTAGCTCATGTGGCACCCAAATATCGAGCTTTTCTTTAAATGTCTCAAAAAAAAATTATCGGCTCTTGTCACATTTTCCCTTTTTTGTAAGAAAACTTCTCATTTTGGCGGACAGAAAAACAAAGGCGGGGAAAAAAATGGAAATGAAATATGGCGGGAAACCGTCTACCATTTTCACTTTTTATTTTTCTGTTTTTAAAGTCATTTATGTAATGATATCAAAACCCCAGATACTACCAATAGAACCCAAGAGATTTTACTGCAACTTTTTACTTATAAATTCCGTAAAAACTTTTTTCCCAACATGTTATATATACATGATTAATTGTATGCCCTTATATAATATATTACCTCACCCTTACCTTCTTTTTTCATAAAAGTGTATAGCCTCATTATTTGTGGTGAGTACATGAAGGAATATTGCCTTAACACGATGCTCATGTGGGAGCTGTGCCACAGGCCCCGCTAGTTGATTAATCAAGACATCCAAAAGCATTGTTGCCACACCAGAGCGCCGATATGAACGTACTACTCCTGAAATATAGTAAACTCAAACTTAATGTTAGGTACCTAGGTACCTAGATAACTGTGAGCATGGAACAAATGAAGGATGCTTTCACAAAATAGCAGTATTAAATAAAAGCCTTTCATTTATAGTGAACAAAGGAAATCAGATATCCAATTATGTTATCAAGACCTCACAAAACACACACAAACGGAAACAGCAGATTTATGCTATTATTTCATACTAATATTCTATGACATTGTGGTCCTTCCTAGTCAAGCCAACCATTTCATGATGCCAAAAATTAGTTGCAGCATGACCCTACCATTGTAAATGCACTATGTTGCAAAAACTAGATAAACATTTATTAATAACTAACACTTTCGAAAAGCTGCTGAAAGATGAAAAGATGTAAGGCTCATATAATTAAAAAATGATGTTGAAATTCCTAATACCCAAGCTTTTATTTTCTCTTCTCCATAATAAAACTTAAAATTTTAGATAACTATACAATTAATTACATGAGATAAGACAGCTAATAAAAAATACAAGAGATAATTAAGTTAATTGCTCCATAATATTTAAAGTCATTCATGAATATTTGATTTGGATGCACATTCTTAATAGTTTAATTAAACACCTATTTTTTAATGCAATATTCTGAATTTAAAGGATATACAATGCAGGCCAAAAGTTTACGACCACCTTAATTAAAGTAGGAAAATAAAGTAAATTAAGGCCAATAAAATATTAAATGTTTAATAAACCTGTTTAATAATTTAATAGAAATTGAAATACAATATACTTTAAAAGAATAAAGAAATATTAACAGCCCATGCAAAAAAGGCTATAGTTAGCTAAATTGATTTTTCATCAAAATATCCTCCTTTACAATTTAATAACTTTTTTCACAAGGAGGCATACGGGCAATCAATTTGTTAATGGTGTCTTGTGATATATTGTTTCTAATTTCGCATAAAGTATTCCACATTTCTTCTTGCGAGGATGGGATACAATTACAAATGTTCCTATCAAGCTCTCCCCACAAAAGTTCAATGGGATTGAGATTCCGGCTTTGAGGGGGCCAAACCTTGTGCCTCTTTCTCTTCTAAATATCCTCTACATCATTTTGAGCTATGCTTTGGATCATTATCTTGTTGGAAAATTAATCCATCTCCAATTAATCGCAACCCGGAATAAACGGCATTTTGTTCTAAAATGTTTTTGTACTGTTCCTTTTTCAAAATACCATAATTGAGCTACCACCATACTTGATTGTTAGGACTACACAATCTGACATCATCTTTTCTTGGGCACTGCATCGAATGATAATTCTATATTTTGAACCGAAAAGTTCAAACTTGGATTCATTGGTCCAAAGCACTTTTTTAAAATCTTCTTCAGTCCTATCTCGATGGGCAAGAGCCCACTGCATGTTTTTTCTTGTTTTTCGGCCTTAGTAGAGTTTTTCGAACGGCAACGCGACCATACAACTTCGCATCTCTCAGTCGCCATTTTACTGTAGTTTATGATAAAAGCTTAACTCGGGTTTTGTTTACTTCAACGCAGATTTCTGGTGCTGTTAATTCGTGTATTTCACTTGCTGGTAACAACAATGAAATTATCTTCACTAGACGTGGTAGCTCTCGGCTTTCCCGAGCGTGGACGATCTTGAAAACTGCCTGTCTCCCTGTATCGAGTTATTGTGCCATGAACACAAGTCTTCGATAACTTTAGTTATGAAGCTATCTCACGTTCGGATTTACCTTCATTGTGCAAAACAAAGATGGCAGAACGCACTTCACTGCTAATTTCTCGAGCTTTTCCCATTTTATAACGTCTTCTCTGTAGAAACCACAAGTTTAGACTAATTGAGATTGTTTGTGAACAAACCCAAGTAAGAAACACATTTTCAGGAGCTAAATGATCCTAATTATTCACCAATATGTAACAAAAGCAAAGTAATTAGTAATGAAGACATTATAAAAATATTATTATGACTCGATCACCTGGCTCTAGTGCAGGGTTTGTCAGTGTTTGAAAACAATAGATGTTTATAGTCCAATAACTTGAAAGTAAACAAAGAATGACTTCTTTAAATATTCATTACTAACAATAGAATGTGCAGATGTGCATTTCTTTTATTTATCCTATGGGATTTTAATACAATTGATTGATAATTATGTTGTTTATGTGCGGTCTTAAACTTTTGGCCAGCAGGGTATCTCTATTCTCCCTTCATGATCAATATCATGTTGTTTCTGGATTATTATAAAAACCTAATAGATATTGACATTTAATAATTTATGAACTTGAACTAACTTTTTTACATAAAAAAGTCAATAGTCATAGACAAATTGACTTCTTACCTAGTGATAGTATATATGCAACAAGGATATCTTTTGAAGCAAACCATCTTGAGAGTATCCCTCTATCTTCTGCATTTAACTTCAGATATGGTTTGATCTCAGCTACAATGAGACCGATGATTTGTGTTTTATAAATAGCTGCCAAAGCAAAAAATCTCTCAGAAGATGTGATGTCCTCATACCATGACTGTGGATACTCAATTGGAAACCAATCTCTGCACAGTGACCTTACCTAAAAAATTAAACCCTCTATTATTTTAATAATAAAACTATCTTAACATATTATAAAGTATTATACTTTCTATCATGTTATCCTAATTCAAGAAAATAATAATAGATTATGTATATGTGTAGAATCTGGCAAAATATAGTTCTACTAAGTCATGCTACTTACTTCTTCCAAGTCATCAGGGCACAGAAATCGTAATTGAACATCTTTTAATGAACATTTATCTTCTTTTGACTTCTCAATGATTACTTGGAAGCCTTCAGAGAGATACCTGTAAAATTCCTATGGATTACTCATTGTTCTTATAACAAAATAGAAAAAAAATTGATGTAACAAATAAGTCTAATTTCTTTTAACTTCCTTTTAGAATGTAATATTATATAATTTAGAAGTATATTAAAACTTGTTGTCGTATATTTAACAATTGTATTCAATTATTACTCAATTAAACGTACGGACGTTCAATTACAATTTCAAGGAAGACAATAATCCACAAACACTCGAAGTACCTGCTCTTATTGAATCTTAATACCACAAGTTACACTCACCAGCTGAAGCCAGCCATTCGGTAAATTTGCCATTAATACTAAAGTCCTAAATACACTTCATGAATAACATGTTATAACCATTTCCAAACATTTAAAATTTCAATTACTCATGAAAATGTAGTGATAACAAATTGTTTAGTTTGACAACTGCTACTTGTCAACTATTGTTTTTAATTTGCTTATTTGCTTACATTTGTAGTTGAAATTGTTGAGCCTTAGATAACGTTTTAAAACTTCTGTGAAATAATATACATGAAAATATAATATATAAATAATAATAATAATAATAATAATATACATAAAATACATGAAAATGTTTATTATTATTGAACTTTCTGATCGTTGAAAATATTTATTTTTAATATCCTATTAAAGATTATTATTTTTTCTTTCTTCTGTCTATGGCGTAGACTGTTCACATAAGGTGGATTCACGCTGAGGTAGAGTCTTGTTAAATATCTTTTTCTTTTTTTAGTACAAATTTGTGCATTACATTAATGTGGAGATAGAGGTCAATATGCTGTAAAAAACGTTTCAATGCGCTTCTACTTTACATCAAGGCCAAAGTGAACAGACACCTTCTAGGCAAACGTGTATCATCTTAGGCTTTATATTAGCCTTTCATCAAGCGAGATTGAAGTCAAACGTAAGCCTATTATATATTTAAAAAAACGGGAATCGACCCATACCGTCAGGTGCTATTTTTTACCATATATCCAAGTCTGATTTCGTATTCAAAAAATTGATGAAATCATTAGAAAAACAGCGTCCTCCCGTATTTGTTAATGTATAAAATAAATACACATAAAGCATTTAAAATATTTATTTACCCTATAGTAGAGGCGCAGTAAATCTTATTTCTCTAGATGATGAAGCGTTAGATTTAAAAAGTCCTTTCATGTTCTGGCTTAATAACTTAATCATACCGACCCAAGAACGACCTGAGGGAAGCCACATCAACGCACCTAGATGCTATTCCTAGGAACATATCTTCTGTCAACGACACGAACCTCGCAGTTCATGCCCTCACTAGGCACATCCACACCGGTGTGCCAGGTCGACTCGTACTTATCATACGAGACTTTCTCCGAAATCAAACCTTTCGTTACCGCATCGAGGAAACGCGTTTCGAGGTTCACCCCATTTGTGCCGGAGTACCACAAGGCTCCGTCTTAGATCCTATTTTATATACACTCTACACAAACGATATACCGTGCACTCGCAGTGTAGAGCTATCCCTTTTCGCCGATTACAGCGGCCTCTACGTGTCTGGATTCAAACCAGACGCTATTTGTAAACGCCTTCATGATCAATATCATGTTGTTTCTGGATTATTATAAAACCTAATAGATATTGACATTTAATAATTTATGAACTTGAACTAACTTTTTTACATAAAAAAGTCAATAGTCATAGACAAATTGACTTCTTACCTAGTGATAGTATATATGCAACAAGGATATCTTTTGAAGCAAACCATCTTGAGAGTATCCCTCTATCTTCTGCATTTAACTTCAGATATGGTTTGATCTCAGCTACAATGAGACCGATGATTTGTGTTTTATAAATAGCTGCCAAAGCAAAAAATCTCTCAGAAGATGTGATGTCCTCATACCATGACTGTGGATACTCAATTGGAAACCAATCTCTGCACAGTGACCTTACCTAAAAAAATTAAACCCTCTATTATTTTAATAATAAAAAACTATCTTAACATATTATAAAGTATTATACTTTCTATCATGTTATCCTAATTCAAGAAAATAATAATAGATTATGTATATGTGTAGAATCTGGCAAAATATAGTTCTACTAAGTCATGCTACTTACTTCTTCCAAGTCATCAGGGCACAGAAATCGTAATTGAACATCTTTTAATGAACATTTATCTTCTTTTGACTTCTCAATAATTACTTGGAAGCCTTCAGAGAGATACCTGTAAAATTCCTATGGATTACTCATTGTTCTTATAACAAAATAGAAAAAAAAATTGATGTAACAAATAAGTCTAATTTCTTTTAACTTCCTTTTAGAATGTAATATTATATAATTTAGAAGTATATTAAAACTTGTTGTCGTATATTTAACAATTGTATTCAATTATTACTCAATTAAACGTACGGACGTTCAATTACAATTTCAAGGAAGACAATAATCCACAAACACTCGAAGTACCTGCTCTTATTGAATCTTAATACCACAAGTTACACTCACCAGCTGAAGCCAGCCATTCGGTAAATTTGCCATTAATACTAAAGTCCTAAATACACTTCATGAATAACATGTTATAACCATTTCCAAACATTTAAAATTTCAATTACTCATGAAAATGTAGTGATAACAAATTGTTTAGTTTGACAACTGCTACTTGTCAACTATTGTTTTTAATTTGCTTATTTGCTTACATTTGTAGTTGAAATTGTTGAGCCTTAGATAACGTTTTAAAACTTCTGTGAAATAATATACATGAAAATATAATATATAAATAATAATAATAATATACATAAAATACATGAAAATGTTTATTATTATTGAACTTTCTGATCGTTGAAAATATTTATTTTTAATATCCTATTAAAGATTATTATTTTTTCTTTCTTCTGTCTATGGCGTAGACTGTTCACATAAGGTGGATTCACGCTGAGGTAGAGTCTTGTTAAATATCTTTTTCTTTTTTTAGTACAAATTTGTGCATTACATTAATGTGGAGATAGAGGTCAATATGCTGTAAAAAACGTTTCAATGCGCTTCTACTTTACATCAAGGCCAAAGTGAACAGACACCTTCTAGGCAAACGTGTATCATCTTAGGCTTTATATTAGCCTTTCATCAAGCGAGATTGAAGTCAAACGTAAGCCTATTATATATTTAAAAAAACGGGAATCGACCCATACCGTCAGGTGCTATTTTTTACCATATATCCAAGTCTGATTTCGTATTCAAAAAATTGATGAAATCATTAGAAAAACAGCGTCCTCCCGTATTTGTTAATGTATAAAATAAATACACATAAAGCATTTAAAATATTTATTTACCCTATAGTAGAGGCGCAGTAAATCTTATTTCTCTAGATGATGAAGCGTTAGATTTAAAAAGTCCTTTCATGTTCTGGCTTAATAACTTAATCATACCGACCCAAGAACGACCTGAGGGAAGCCACATCAACGCACCTAGATGCTATTCCTAGGAACATATCTTCTGTCAACGACACGAACCTCGCAGTTCATGCCCTCACTAGGCACATCCACACCGGTGTGCCAGGTCGACTCGTACTTATCATACGAGACTTTCTCCGAAATCAAACCTTTCGTTACCGCATCGAGGAAACGCGTTTCGAGGTTCACCCCATTTGTGCCGGAGTACCACAAGGCTCCGTCTTAGATCCTATTTTACATACACTCTACACAAACGATATACCATGCACTCGCAGTGTAGAGCTATCCCTTTTCGCCGATTACAGCGGCCTCTACGTGTCTGGATTCAAACCAGACGCTATTTGTAAACGCCTTCAATCTGCAACCAACACCTCAGGGAAATGTTTCGGAAATGCAGGATCGAGGTTAACCATAATTGCAGCCATGTACTTCTCTCGGCGCAACAAAACATCGCATCTCCCAACTATAAAGTTATTTGATCGTCCAATCCTCTGGAAAAAGACAGTCAAATACTTAGGCTTCACATTAGATGAAAGACACCTTCGGTCCGCATATCAACCGCGTATGGAATCGAGCAACGTTTGTCCTCGGTCGTTTGCACCCGTTACTCAATAAAAATAGCAAAATGTCCCTGCGTAATAAAATTACACTATACAAACCGTGCATCCGACCCATAATAACATACGCAAGCCCCGTCTTTGCGCATGCCTCCCCGCGTCACATTCACCGACTTCAGGTAATAAAAAATCTTTTCATGCGCAAGGCCACCGGTGCGCCGTAGTTCTTGCGTAACGAAAATCTACACATAAATCTTGAGCTGCCGGCCATAGTTCAGTACCTGAAGCAGGCTTCCTTCCGATATTTCGACTCTGCCGTCACATACTCTAACCCCTTTATTGTAAGTGCCGCCACTTACAATCCCATCGCGAATCACAGATTCACCCGCGTCCGTAGGAGATCGAGGTACGCCCTCGACGACCACGACGACGCGACCACCAGGGCCCAAGCCCTTGCCATAAAACACAACACACGTACATTGCATTCTCATCAAGATCGGAAAGTGGATGATGCACGGTTGTTATATTGCTCTGCTTATTTATCGCGTTCAAAAGTTTTGTGTTAACGCTGAGTAATTTAACTGTTAAAATAGTATATTACTAATAACAATTAAACGCTGTGTGTTTTATCTAGTGAAAATATCGAATAGTGACGGAATAAATAACAAGCAAACAGTACATCGACTACAAGTATCCTTAACATTGTTTTTAAAAAAATAGTTGAGCATAAAAAGTGTCTATACTAAAATTAAGAAATGGCTAAATGCCACTACATTGGAAAGAAAATTATGACCTCAGTCGAACGAGTTAGATACCTGAAATGTCATATCGAGTTTCATAAGGCATGCGTTAAAATACCCGATAACGCCAAAGTTTGTAGCAACTGGACGTGTCCAGGCTGCAAAAGCCATTTACCAAGGGGAGATAATTCCGCAACACCAGTAAGAGGATTTAGTAATGTGATTTCTTCTCGCGGGGAAACACGTTCGCCAGTGGGGTACAAAAGCGACAGTCTAGTACATGATCTGCGCTCCTTCCGCCAGGAACTTCAGGCTGCTAAACTTGAGATTTAGGAAGAAATTATGGAAGTTCGGCAAGAAATTATCGAATACAAAACATCGAATCAAACTAGACGAGAGGGACATCGTGCATGCTGAACGTCTCGGGCCTATTCGACAAAACAGGGTACAAGGAGAAGGAGTGCCATCTCCACACTCTCGCTCCATAACTGTCCGCTTGTCGCGCCGCTCAGTCCGCGACCAGCTCCTGTGCGCTGCTAGAGTCCGCCGTGTTATAACGTCGACCGAGCTAAGCATTACAGGTCCGTCACGACGCCTTTACATAAATGAACGCTTGACAAGGGAAAATGGAAGGCAATTGGAAGGAAAAAGGAAAATGGAAGGCAGGGAAAAAAAAAAGGCAAAAAAGGCCTGGACGCGAGACGGTAAGATACTTCTCCGGAAAGATGATGGGAAACCCGTCGTACGTATCCGCGTATATTTTCATGTTTGTTACGAGTAATTTTAATTTATTTTGTTATTGTTCTGTTTTGTTTTATATTTATGTGCTTGTTTTGTTTTGTCCTCTTATGTCGAATAAATGTTTAAATAAAATTCTATTATATTCATATCACCCCTACCGACGACGAGAGCGTCGCATACAAGGTTATTCGCGATACCACCATGTGACAGACCGATTCTCTCCAGTCCATACAGATAGAAGCGTCGCTGGAGTTTCTTGCGCCACTTCTGCTACCTAGGAGTTAGTTCAGTTATAGTTATAGTTCTGATACTTTAGTTGTTTATAAACAGTAATATTTTTTATTCGTATCATTTCTATTGATAAAAATCTTTTAGGCTCAGATCAACTCGACGTAAAAATATTTTCATGTAGGTGTAAATCATAATCATATTTGTATCTGCGTTATCATTGCTTTTTGCACGAAATACCAAACAAACGAATTTACACTCATGAGCAATAAATCACCTCAATGGTCACTAACGTAACGTAACTGTTTAATGTCTTTAAAAAAATAGCTAAGCCCTGAATTATAATTTACTTTTAGTATTATTAAAGCTGTATGTATTCAATACTTCGCTCAGAAATCGGCCCTCTCTGGCGTTCAAGTCCAAAAGGAGCTCTGCAAAACGCGAGGAGTAGCTGTTAGCGGCTGGACAGTTAGAAGAAGACTAAAGGCGGCTAACCTGAGCCAAAAAGACCATAAGTTGGCCGCATCTCATCGAGCAGCCCGACTACGGTTCGCAAGAGAACACGTGAACTGGACTGACAAACAGTGGAGCCCTGTTTGTCTGTCCAGTGGAAAAGATAACATTTGTTCTCATTATTTAGAAGCCAAAATATACTTCTTCTACGAATACAATACATAGCTTTTATAATAAAAAAAAACTTATAATTCTTAGCTGCTTTTTTTTTTAAGACCTCGTGCATGACGCTCGAGTCGATTTGTTTGCTCACGATTGTATTTAATTCATTTTGCCTTTTTGTGTGTATTTTCTTTAGAGTGAATGTTTCTTTATTTTAGAGTTTTTTGAGAGAATTTTGTATATGTTTTTTTATTAATAAAAAACAATTTATTCATATGAATATCATCCCATTTTAAGGCTAAAACCTTTTATCTACTATAATCAAAAAAGAAATCTGAGCAACAGATTTTTTACGAGAATATTTTGAACTCAAGCGTACGGCGTGAGTCGTTTTTTTGCTCACGATGTAAATAAGCGTGTTCACAAAACATTAAAGTAAATATATGTATTTACACGGCCGGTACATTTAGTAGAGATTGTATAAATTCTCATACAATTAAGCTGTGGTAACTTTTTTTGTCTGTCAGGGTGACAAATAAACACACAGTTCACCTCCTGGTAAATGATAAAAGCCCCTAAAATCCATCATCAACAGGGATTCAAGATGCAAATGCGTTATCACCCCCGGAGGTTGAAAGGTGGACACTGTAAACAGTAATTGGATCTCCTGTTCTTTCTGCACATCATTAGAAACACATCACAGCAGCGTTACACAGCTAGTCTCTGATATTCTATGGGTACTGATAGTCCGTCCCCAGTCGAGCCTACCCATTCATGATGCAGCTCAAAACTAGCTGCACCACAGGTCCAACACTGCGCTTAATCTGGTATCCGGATGCTGAATACGATTGTGATAAAAATCATTATAAAGAACATGAAGAGAAATGTTTTCATAGTGTTATATTAACAATAAAAAAAAAAAGTTTTCATCAAAACGAAAAGTTAACCAATCTAAGAGATGATGATGAGAATGGGAGATGAGATAAACCATTGTAAAGTAAAGAAACAGCCTATATATATATATAAATCTCTCTCTCTATCTGCGTTTTGACGGACTTCACATTTCTTCGAAACATTTTTTTTAAGTTATATGTTTCCCTCACCGCCGAACAACTACCAAATCAGCCCATAAAATTGCAATTAACAAATTCATTAACGCCCATGAATTAAAAGTGAGTGCATTGAATAAATTAGAAGTATATTGTTGGGTCTAAAGAATAACTTTAATATATAGAAAAATAAACTTTGTTGAACGGCTAATTTCATCTAGTTGTTTTTGTGTATCGATTTGTCCATATAAAAAATTCAGTTTCAGAGTGTTCCCCTTACGCGCCAAGTAAATAATGAAAGACCATGTTTTACATGAATTATTATAACTTAATTCTTCTATTTTTAGGAAGAGAATCTTAATTCCAAAATGTATGGATCTATTTTGAAAATTCCTAATCTGCATGATTAGCATTATTTTTGTTGTTAAATTTTGATGTAGAAAAAAACATATCATGAATTAATTATTTAACTATCGCTAGAAGTAGCGAACTTTGATTCTTTGTAAGTCATACGTTATTAATTACTCGAGTTACAGATGTATTGTGCACATGTCGGCACTTGGCGGCGCATACGATTGTGTTTGGTTTTGATTTCCTCACGATGTTCACCAGACGCCGTGGTATCATCTTACAGGCGTTGGTATCTCCTACGCGGCCGGAGAAGTGATTTCACACGGGTTGTCTCACTCTTACACCACTTGAAATTTGCTGAGGGTACTTACGCTTCGATGTTTTCTGTTTTCGCTTCGAATGACTCTTTAACTAAATTTCTATGTTATAATAAAATATGGATTCAAGACGATTGGCAATACTAACTACAAATTCAATTGCCTAAAACATAATAAGGAATATTTTCTATAATATATATAAAGCCGGAATCGTAGGTACAAATTTATTGGTACATGCCATTGCATTTCTGTTTCTTGGATTATCATATGTGTAAGAAAGTCATTAGCTAATTTTGTCCGGTATAGGGCAATATATCTTACACCCGACATTCCCTGTAAAGACGTTAAAGCTGGCCTGTTTTTATTATTCAAAGCCAGATGTAGCAAAGATAGGTGAGAAAAAGTCTAATTTAATTACTGGACTATTATAATAAATATTAAAGAAAATTGAGCCATAACGCAAATTATGAAATATAAGTATAATGTTCTGAAGCGTCTGTCAAACGTTACGAAAAATCGAAGCAGATTAGAGCGTAAAATTGAGCATAGCAACCTCCGCCCCAGTAATTAATATCTCATGTGTTTGTCTACAAAAAAGGTTGATGGTTAAGCGATATCTTCCGCCTGTCCGCCGGCGGCTCGGCATATGCAGCGTGTATGAAACACGAGATGCCGACCGACGCACGCGCCTCGCGCATCATTTGCACTCAATCTTAATATCCCAGATCACTATGCACCATTACGAGTTCATAACAAGTCCATTTTACTAATGTTTTTTTGTCTCTTTGATTTTTCTGATGTTTAAAATTTGTAAATTCTCTAATTGATCGTCAGTTGTTTTGTTTTGACTGTATGTTTCAAACTAAAGATTTTTTTTAACGTAAATGCTTACAGATATATCTGTATAATAAATACCATAAAGCGTTGTTTATGATATAAGGAATAAAAAAAGTTTTAGTAATTATTTATCTCACATATTAACCGTACAACGCCACGACATCACATGCGTAATCTGTCAACCTCAGTTGATAACTGTTTTATATCGCCTTCACCAAAGCCTTCATCTCTAGGACCAAGTAACTCTAAGTAGTAGTATACTTTATAACGATATTTGGGTTATTAAAATAAATTAGAATATTATTATTTAACGAAACACGTCACTAGAAAACTTCGACTGCAAACTTCCATAATCTGTTAACAAAGTGCATACAAGTGAACATAAAATATTTAAAATTGCAAGAAGTGCCAACTTTCTTACACTTTGAATCTTTTTTCAGCATAGAATCGCAAAAACCTCGCGTAAAATAAAGCATAACACTACTGACCTTTAGCCATCTAATAGTGAGTTAAAAATACCGAACACTCAATTACTAGAAATGGTTTCCTCTTCATCTTAGTTATTAGTGGACGTTTGTGTCTTAATTATTAATTTAAAGATTCAGAAGATAGACAAAGAAAAGTTCATGGGGCAATGTAAATTAACTTATAATATTTGCAAACTGACTATCTAACATTTTAAGATATTTTATTTAACCAGACATTTTATTTACTATATAGTATACGAATAAGGATTATGTACCAATTTACTTAAACTCATTATTATTAATTATATAGGTAATTAGGTAAGTGAAGATAGGATGACTTCTCTTACATACTAGCGACAGTACTAAAATGATTTTATTCTATACATACATTCTATGCATACATATCAACATAATTTAATTGTGTGTTAAAAATTAAGAATTTTAACCGTCACCACCCAATAATGCTATCAGAGATCCACCATGAACTTAGAGCATGCTATAAATTAACCTTATTGAAAGTAGATAATTTATCTCATAAGCACATAATCATACAAGTCGTCGATATACTCGTTGCCCTCATTAGCGTCGGTCGCGAAAAATGTGAGAGTGATAAGATAGAAGTTGGAACAAGGGCAGGCTTTGTGCACGGACTTGAACGCCGGAAGCGTAGACGGGTGGCGGTCGCGCCCTATCATCCCGATCACGACATGCCTACATGTATTTCGAAGAATCCTCCAGTATTAAAAAGATTAATTTGAAAAAGCTGTTAAGTTCCAAATAAGAAGATGAATTTATTTTATTTAAAACCCCAAAAGATTCACATTAAAGGAAACAATAAAGTGAAGTCCAAAAGTGAAGTACACGAAAAAAAATATGTTTCAAATGATTATATTTACGCGAATACTAGACATTGAATGAAACTAATTTTACAATTTTTATCGCGTTTCGCGTACTTTAACTTTTTATTTACCGATGGAAAGCGGTGGAAAACGGTAGCCTGAAATAACAATGACATCCGGATGTCGAACACCGCAGTTTCACTCAATTCACGCGGTACCTATTTCTCGAGCTTTTATGCATTTCCAAGTGGTTTCAAGTGAATTAAAATTGTTTTGTCACTCACACCGAAGCTTGCCGCTAACTCTGACGTGGTTTGCGATGGATCCACTTTCACGATCACCTTTAATTCTTCATTGTCTGTCAACTTGGGTCTCCGATCGTCTGGGTGATTTGTTTTGAAGGTCAAAATCTAACGAAAACGTTAGAATCAAAAACATACCTTGCTTTCTTTTTCAGTAGCTTCCCCATACACATCATTGATTGTATGAATTTCCATTCCTTCGATATGTTTCTGCAGCACTGATGCCACGGTGGAACTTATATTCGTAAATAACGCGATATTTCATCAGAAGGATGTCAATCACTAAATTCGAAACACAAATACACGAGCCTAAATTTGAAATACATAATATGAATTTGGAATTCCTAACCTAACGCCAGATTATTTGAGATCAAAGTGGCCAGTTGGACAAAACGCCAATTTCATATGTAAGGACGTAATATAATGTAATTATATCGACTTTTAGTAGCAACCATTTTTCAATAAGTAAAATGTAGAACAAGGACCCGAAATAACCCAGAAATTACAAACAAGGAACTTGCCGAACTAACCTTTCTTTGCAATTACAAGTTTTACACTAAGAAGTCAATGTCAATAGTCTACTCATCACCTCACGGGTATCATGTACTATACCCAGTCGTCGGGATTACAATTTTGTGCTATAAGCAAAGATGCAGTCACCATGATATCTTCTTACCATTAACTGGCTGGTAGGATGTGTTATAATGTCGTAAACATTCATGCAAGGACTGTCATTCATGCAAGGCCTGTCATTCATGCAAGGCCTGTAATTCGTGGTCCCTTTCCCTAGTCCGATATAATGCATGTGCAATAAAATGGGTAGAAGATTCAGCATAATATCAAGGACTCGACACTCAAACACACCTATATCTTCACTGGAACACATCAGACACCGTGACGAAACAACCAGGCACTCTAACATGTACGCTAGTTATGATACAAAAGTATTTTTATTCTTTTCACATAATAATGGAATAAATATTTTTTCTTTAAAATTATAGAGCTTAGCATTTTTTTCATAACATTGTAGGCAAACACGAATTAATGTACACACGTATGATAATCTTAATAAATTAAATATTTCGTTTGAAACGTTTTATTGAAAAATAACATTAACATTATACAGATAGACTAATTAATCACAATAATAACTTAAAGGTACTTATGATAAATTTTAATTTAATTAACATTATTGATGCATATTATACGCTTTGGAAAATGAGGACTGTCTTTATACCCTAGCTATCTCCTTAACTAACTGATTACCAGTCTAAGTTGAAGTTCTTTCTTAAATAATCGAATGACATATTCAAGTACAGTACGACTCGTGAATTTCGCACCACGTCGTAACATATTTCTTTTTTACAAGCTATATATTGTACATGTTATGGAGACCACCGTACCTATTTTCTACTCATAAATTATCCTTTGAAAAGAAACAGCATGAGTTTGGCCTTTTTAAAACTTTCACGAATTTTGTGTGGAAATCTCCAAATTAAATAATAAAGGAAATAAACTTTCCTAAATGTAAGTAGAAAGATATGATAGAATAATAAATTATTAGGAGTATTCACATAATTTATGAAGAAAAATAATACACAGGAATTTGTTGAATGGTTTGATCTTTTGCCTTCGCTGAAAAGCCATATTAAAAGAAATATTTCGATATTATAAGATACAAAAATAATGGTTTAATCATTAGTAACAAAGATAAATCAGACACTGATGCTTTAATCTGTACTATAACAATTTGGTGTGTCTTACCTAACAGAAGGTGACACACCAGGAAGACACGGTACCTGAAAACGGATTTCTCTTCTATTAATCTTTTTCTATATTATGCGGAATTAAGTATTATAATTGCATTTACTTTTTTGATTATGAATTCCCGCTAAGTTTCTTTTCTTTTCTTTATTATTGTCACCTATGCACTCCTAGACATTATTTGTTTAAATATTAAAAAAAATATACATTTTTTTTTAAATTTAAATAGGGTATGTAACCAAAACTATATCTACAATACCATTTCTAATAAATGTTTACATTGCCCTTGATTATCGCACGTGCACGTTGTGCGTGGCTATAACGCACATATATTTAAATATATATTTACAACTGATACATACCGCTAGAGTTGTGACCTAAAAATCACATGATAAGATCCTAATGTTTGTGACATGTTAGAAAAACAATTGAAGTTTCTTAACTTAGGGACGCGCATAATGTTGCCATTCCGCGCAAGGAGGGTGCATATGTGATGGAACCGGGGCGTAGAGAGCAGGAGCGTGATGGGAGAGACTATGGGTGGGATAATGCGGTTGCATTTCGTGATAATCTGGCACCGAGTTTGGTTTCAAGTACTGATCCAATTCAGCGCCATCTGGAGGCCCATCTGCTAGTAAAGTCCCGTCGACCTCTATCCGCGAGAAATCAATTTGCGATCGTTCTGGAGAAGGTTCTCGTTTGAGTCTCGCTGCTGAGGATGCGGTGGGAGGTGGCTTACGGCGCCGTGGTTGGTATTTGTAATCGGGGTACTCCCTTTTGTGTTGCGTGCGTAACTTCTCTGCTTCCTTTACGAACGGCAGTTTTTCTTCTTCACTTAAACTTCTGTTGAGAAAGAAAGTGACGAGGTCTTTAATTAAAGTGACAAATAAACCAAGGTGAATGTTAGAGAATTTTATTATATTTTTGCAAGTCAAAATAACAAGTAATCACAATGTGCAATTGATTATAAGAGGTAGATGTAGATATCTACATCTAACTGCTATAAAAATATTAAGATCTTAATATGTTGACACTCTTGAAATAGAATATATATCACGCACTGCTCTCGGTAATTACCATACATTCATCATCATCATCATCTCAGCTTGGTCCCATCATTTTTTTAAGATAACAAACGAGCAACAGTTCACCAGGTGGCAACTGACTCCTGCGTCCTATAACATTGATAAGGAATCATAATTCAAATGCGTTATCACCTTTGAGGACTAAGATTAAATGCCTCAGTCCTATCATCCTAATACATAAATTTATAAACATGTTTTTTTATTACATTGAGAGTAACAAACGAGCATACAGTTCACCTGATGGCAAGTAATTCCTGTGGCCCATCCTTGACACGAAATCATAATGCAGATACGTTATTACCCATGAGGACTGAGATGGAATACCTTGTTACCAGTAATAGAGGTCTCCGGAAACGTGCACTCACTCACCAGACGAAACACAGCAGCATTATACTGATATTTTACGCAGGTATTCTGCGAAGGCGTGGTCTTTCCCCGTTCAAGCTGACCCATTCATTCTGCAGCTAAAAACAAACTGCAGTGTACCTCTACAACTGTCGTGATAGGACAAAATATAAACAATATATGTATATTACAAATAAAATATCCTTATCATTAATATTATAGCTCACTGCAGGAAGAAGTCTTTTACCATAACCATGCATCGGCGCTTATTTACGGTGATAAAGTAACCGATGATCTTGTTTGTTACCTCAAAGTTGTTATAATAAAAACGTGCCCCAGGCTATAGGCCCTGAGGCTAGAATTAGAGCTCGGCTAGGAAAAATGACGTTATATATTAGACAGAAAAGATTTTTTTTATTTTATAGCAGTAGTACATAATATGCATGTACTACTGCTATAAAATATATATACTACTGGATAGAGTTAAGTGGCTTTGCATTTGAGTGGACCTCGTGCAACGTTAACAGCGATCGGGGAGCGGCGGCATCTGGAAATAGTCGCGTCCGACGCTATCGCGCTCTTCTGAATTACGTTTACAATTCTTTTATTGTACAAAGTGCACTCAGTAAACAAATAGTCTTTAGGAATGTAAACTTTTACGCGGCAAATTGTTTATTTTAGTTTTCTTTATTATTGAATATACATCATATCTACATGTAAATAAACATGATGACATGGAACCTAACCAACCTAATTATAGGAAACCATCACCGTTCACGTTTATTAAAACTTTCTCAATATGATCCATCAAATCTAATTAAAAGAAGCTTTATTCAAGTAGGTTTATACAGAACACTTTTGAATTGTCAAGATAAGCTAATAGGACCACCGCTTCGGAAGACATCTGCTAGCGAGAAGAAACAGCAAAAAAACTCGACTAGTTGCACTTTTTTTGTAAATAATAATTTACAAATTGTCCAAGATTTGTCCAGTATTGAACCCATAGCTCAAAGCTTAAATCCAAGCATATTTGTCAGACATATATTGTGATAAAGCTATGATTTTTTCAAAAATAATTTTGATAAACGAGCACACAGTTCACCTGATAGTAAGTGATGCCCTTATACACCTTTATTAATTATGAAAAAAGATTCAAGATCCACATGCGATGTTACCTGTAACTGTATTTTCGGTTCCCACCACTTCCTGTAAGAAACACAGCATAGTTATTCTGCTATTTCCCGCTGATATTCTCTGAGGGAGTTATCTCTGCTATATACCTGATCGAGCCGATTCATTAATTTTACAACTGTAAACTAGGTGCAGCCTAGCTCTATTTTTTAATTTTTTGAGCTTATGTTTATTCATTAATTTTACAACTATAAACTAGATGCAGCGTAGCTCCATTTTTTTATTCTTTGAGCTTATGTTTATTCATTAATTTTACAACTATAAACTAGATGCAGCGTAGCTCCATTTTTTTATTCTTTGAGCTTATGTTTATCCATTAATTTTACAACTGCAAACTAGGTGCAGCGCAGCTCTATTTTTTTATTCTTTGAGCTTGTGTTTATTCATTAATTTTACAACTGCAAACTAGGTGCAGCGTAGCTCTATTTTTTTATTCTTTGACCTTATGTTTATTCATTAATTTTACAACTATAAACTAGATGCAGCGTAGCTCCATTTTTTTATTCTTTGAGCTTATGTTTATTCGTTAATTTTACAACTGTAAACCAGGTGCAGCGTAGCTCTATTTTTTTATTCTTTGAGCTTATGTTTATTCATTAATTTTACAACTGTAAACTACGTAGCTCTATTTTATTTTTTTGAATTATATCAGTGCTATTAACATTATTAACATTCCGGTTAACCACCCCAACATTGCTTAAAATGTTTCGGATTCGAATCTAAATTTACGAGTCCTTAAGTTTCGCAGACCGTACCCTAAACCATTAGACTATTGACGCTTCGCTCGATCTATTGGTATTTCAATGGCTTAGTGTCCTTGTGATATAAGTGAATTTTAAACTAAGAGCGTATCAACAATACTAAGCTAAATGTCAATAACCTACACCATAGTTACCATGACTGCTTAAAAGAAGCTTTTGCTGTCCATCAACTTGGTATCGTATCGTAATTGTATGTATCACATACAATTAATTATAATATCACTAATATATATATACACCAATCTCTTATAATCTGAATTATAATATGTAGTAATTATCTACACCGTCACCATACGGAGTATATTAATAAATTTCGTCTGGAATCGAACAAGGGTCATGCCAAAATAAATAATATACTATTCTTTTATTTAATACTGGCAAGTTAGACACCACCGTAAATGCTAATTTTTGCTGATAAATTAGAAAATGGAATAATTATTAAATTAAAAATGCATTTTTGGGAATAAATCTGACTGGAATTCGCACAACAATGGAGCCCAATCCATACAATCGTCACGCAAAGATTTATTATGACTATCATAAAGGTTTAAAGACGCAATAATGTTTTGAATTACCAAAAGTATTGTGGCTAAAAACTTTTGGTACTTGTACACGAGCAACGAGTTTTTAAATCGTGTCATTTAAAAGAATCATTGAAGTTACTCAGGAAAATATCTGTATGTGTGTATAAATGTCGAATACATTTTACGTGTAAAACAGGCAAATGATTTAGGGCTTCAGCGAGAATTGGATATTGGATTAGCAGAACTGTAAACTATTATTCATGGGGATCTGTTTCTCTGTTAGTGTTGTTCTAGATGGGTGTCGCACAAACTTAACGATGAGCAGAAAGTAATAACTGTGGATTGGTGCAAATTCGTACAAACATGACTTTTTTAATTTACTTACAAGTGATGAAACACATTTATACTGCTGTGTTTCTGGAACAAAGCGACAATCGACGGTCAGCAACAGTTGTCTTAAAGATGGGTCGGCATTAACGAAATAATGCCGTCTACGAAACATACAAAAGCAATGGTTGCCCAATTTTTTGATGGGACACACAGCTACCATGGAGAGGATCAAAGGACAGTTAATTCCGAATACTATGTAACGGTTTGTGTCCTAAATGTCTTGTCAGTATGGTGTGACAAGCACACTTCTGGCAAAACACTCGACTACATTTTCCTATAATCATTTTAATCATTGAAAGGCAAGCGGTTTCAAAGCAATACAGCTACCGTGGCTGCTTATAGCTTTGTTATTTCCGAGTTGTCCATAGAAGAGTGGTCATTGGTATTTCTCAATAGGTTTACTACTAATGGACAATTGTATTCGTGTCTAATGAAAATACTTTTACCATGACCCTCACATGTAAGCAATTTTTAGCTAAAAACCCCGATATCGAGTTCTGTAAAAGTATACATAAATTAACATGTTCCAATCATGTTATATCCATGTATACAAACATATTCATGTAATGAATTATCATTTGGAATTCACAACTAAATTCGAATAAGGTTATTCAAACTAAATGTTTGGCCAGAGAATCATTGAATGTAATTTAATATTGCATAAAACAATTCCTTCATCTATTACTTTTCAATTAATCACCAAACATAATGTTCACGTAATATCGCCTCTGTAAAGAAAAAATTACACGTCAATGTAATAAAAAATACTTTTACGAGCTTAGTCATACCCGGTATTGGACGGCCACAAAGCTCGTAGAACTCTAGAATAACCCGAGGAAAACTAAGGTTTTGGGGTGGCTACGTTGGACTGGTATTCGTAATGTATGACTATGACGAGGCGGCTCAGAGTCATGTTTCATGGCAATCTATCTATCTATCTATCTATGGCATATGACGATGATGATGTGCAAGTATGAGTCGTAAATTAATATTTTATAATAATATTATTATTAGGTCCTCACATATGAAATTGGCGTCTTATCGAACTGGCCAGTTTGGTCTCAAAATATCTCGCGTCTGGACAGGAATTCAAAATTCAAATGTATTTTAATTTTAGGCTTGTGTATTTGCGTTTCGAACTTAGTGATTCATTTGTTTTCGTGCTACTAGCCTATACCGCTGCTGTTTTATGACAATGCTAGACCCCATACTTAATGACAGTCGGTCGCTAAATTAGAGGAGCTGCGATTATAATGTCTCCGACACCCACCATGCTCCCCGAACCTTACTCCAACAGATTACCGCTTCGGAATTTGGACAATTTCTTGCAAGGAAAAAAATTCAATTCCGATGAGGCAGTCCAAATTACTTTCAAAGATTTTATTGATTCTCGCTACCAACATTTTTTCAGCAATGGAATCAATGAACTACCTATAAAATGGCGTAAGTGCATACATGATAATGGTACATACTTCGCTGATTAAATATATAATTTCATAAAAAAAACGTTTTTTATTTGTTCCATATATTACTAATTTTATATGTAAGGATGACAAGGTAATATAAGTAATATTTACGGACACAAAGTCTGTCTCAAAAAATTCTTACGTTTGTACTGCCCTTCTTCAGATAAAACAAAAACACGTCACGTAAATAATTAATAAAGTAACTTTAATTATGCTCAAGAAAATTCAAATAGTGCCTCATTTTGTTATAATTAAGGATACCTTTAGTTTTTTTTTTTAATTAATTAAGGAATCTCTTTTCAGATTATTGTTCAGACTCGGAACTTCACTGAGCGTAGTCGCGTTTTTCGAGTCATAACACTCTGTATCATCAATGTTTCTCCACGCGGGTGGCCTGTCACTTTACGAACTCATCTAGTATGTAATGATTACCAGAATCTTCAATAACTATAAATGCATTTGACGAACACTTATGCCAAATAATCTCTGAATTTACGATCAGTACTTGTAAGATGGATGTGTAATAACATCAATTTATAAAATAGAACGTAGGAACCATCATTCCATCATAATTATTTACATTATTTAATTAATTAATAAATCGCCCAAATTGTTTTAATTAAAATGCGATGCAAAAATGTTTGGCTCAATTTTCGGATTTGCTGTTGCTTTCTTTTCAGTTGCAGCAGTGACCTACCGCGTTACACGATAAGTATTATTCTGTTTTCCAAGATTTTGTAAATGTATTAAAATCATCCCTCAATTATCAGTCAAAAATCCCTACTCCTACTGCTTTTATATAATTTTTCACACAATACCTTTCTATCCTATTATCTTTCCTTCGTATATCTTCTGACATTGCATTTCTCCACATTCATTGTAACTAGTACTCAAGAAATAAAACTTTCAACCTTCCTTATTAAATGTGTTTTTGTATGCATGTGCTGTGATGTTTTGAACTTTCATGCGACACAGTGCACGCCTTCAAACTTCTTCTTGTATAATCCTTCTTCCACTTATATAATCTAGTTCGCAAATCAATCTCAACTTTCTAATTTCAATGAAAAGCTGAGTGAAAGCGTTTTCCATCAGTCACCTTTGCTGCTTAATATTCGGCGCCGTACAAAATTACTGAATTCTTCGCTTCCATTAACGTTGCAGTTTTAATGGCATTATCGCAAATAGGACCGGTGACCTGCCGCCTCTTTAAACTGATTATATTATATTTTTACATCACGATCAATTTCACCATATTGGGGTAACGATACGATAAATTAAAACTCCGAGCAAGCTAGAACAATAAAGTTGTCCAATCCACTGAAATCGTAGAATAATTATTATGTTTTTCTTCTGCTGATTCTCAAGCGAACGGCATCCAGTTCGTGCTTCCATTTTTTAAGTTTGCTCTAAAGCATAGTGTCACTCACCTCCACCAGGATGGTGTCAAAGAGAATGCACCAGGGTGCCTCCTGCTGACGATAACAGAGCATCCATTACCAGCATTGCCAGATATCGGTAACAGGGATCGTGGAGCATCCCTTGGCTAAGACTACTGTTACATTACCACACTCCCTCCGTTACTCCAGCAGCAAATTCTATCATTGTGATTCATCAGTTGTTTCCATTAACTGGTGAAAAGGAAACATGGTGTCGGTTCCTTAGTTTCCATCCGTTTCTATAACCTTTATCACTTTCGCCCATATCTTCATCATGTGTGAGATCATCTCTATTCCTCGATAAATTTTTGCAATCTAAGACCACATTTCCCTCTGAAATTAGGCTCCAGATAACTGTTACTTCATTCAAGGTTTTCAATGTCAACGACTTATTAAAAAAAAATAATGTCAGAAACTTGGATTTATCTTCTTTCAGAAACTGTTTTGTTTTTATTGGTATATCATGAAAATCAGTTGAACATCGACTGACTTTCCATTCTTCGTATCTCTTAATGAACCCTGCTCTTCTTCCTCTGAAATCTTTACCAATCCAACACACAGATGTTCACTGCTTAGAACTCCTAAAATCATTCCTCCATTCTTATAGGACTTTTTGAGTAAAATTACTAACGTTCAGTTATTATTTTCCTTTTACATTCTTCGACAATTTTCAGAGATAGTTTAATTGAATGTTTTTAAGTCAAATCACAAGTCCAATAAAAAATTAATTAAAATTAGGTTAATATTAAGGGTTTAGACTAAATTTTGAGGCAAAACTTTAAATGAAGTCATACACTTTTTAGCGGTGACATAACTTTGGTACGTGTTAAATAGTCCAAAGTCCTAAAATGAGATTTATTTCGAGTAACAAATCATAAATTTACACCCGAAAAACCCTAACTTATCGTAAAGACAAGAACTACGCAGTGGAGCTCCTCTACATCACGCTCATGCTTCGTGTTATCGTGATTATTTATTTTAACCCTTCGACCTTCTAACATTTCGAGTGCTTAAAGCACTCATGGTTCCGGGGGGTTTGAGGTGTTTAACGTCGTAATGTCACAGTGAACCCGATGTTTTTTTATTTATTTCTTGAACATGTAGGTTTCCTCATGATGTTTTCCTTCAGACAATACGAAACACAGCTATGGTCGAAAAATGTGACGAGAATTGTGTATGTATATTGTGTGTGTATATTCATAAGTTTCTACTTTAGTATTTCTACTATAGAATAACATACGTAAAAAAAATTCGAGGCTCCGATCTCTGAATCATTCATACCTTGACTTACCCAAAAATTTTACATTGGAGTAAGCCAGTGATTTGGACTCGACGTTCGGTGCACCCCAACATTTTTGTGCAGATTTGCTTGCATAATATATATATATATATATATAAATGTGTATATATATATATAAAAACCTATATATGTATATATAATATATACATATATAGGTAAAGAAATAAATATAACAAGAAAATCTTTTAAAGGGTAAGCAATAATCTGAAAGAATCTCGCGACTAACAAATACTGAATAATAGACAAAGTAATACTAAATAATAGAAAATGTTCACTGACAGATTATAAAACGATTCTAAGTCTAAACATCTATAAAATATGCGAATCAGACAGTGATATTGGGGCCCGGATGGATCTCGATTTAAAGACAGTTAGAGATGGTATCGGCCGGCGGGCATTTTAATGAGTAAACAATCGATGCACGCCGCGCCGCTGGACGCCGCACGCGCGCGCCTCCCACCGACCCGCGACTTTCACAGCCCTTACTGTCGGCTACGGGCACTTGACTTTGCAAGTTGAATACCGACCATTTGAAATTGCAGATTTATGATATGACTCATATGCGAAATTATAATCAAG
The DNA here is from genome assembly GCA_029286865.1 of Teinopalpus imperialis. NCBI lineage: Eukaryota > Metazoa > Arthropoda > Insecta > Lepidoptera > Papilionidae > Teinopalpus > Teinopalpus imperialis. Next base: position 2,594,773 of record JAGSMU010000009.1, read on the forward strand.
AATAAATAATTTAAATTTGAAGACCTGCTCGAAAATCTACATATTTTATATTGGATCACCATGATATAAAAAATAACACATTTTTTATATATTTTATATACCACCACTTGATATTTCGGAGCATTTAGTAGGAAGTGTATATTAATTTTAACAACGTTTTATTTTCGAACCTGCGATAGAAAATTACATTTAGCACAGTTAATACGCCTTTATCGAATTATCATCATACTGCAGCAGTTAGTTGTTATACATAAGCCTCCGGACATTTACATTTATATTTATGAATGCCATTTCAACTCGCCATCTGTCGAAAAACATGAAATATTTATGGACTTCCGCCCCCTGGAGATGACGATGATGGATTTTTATGTGACCAGTTCCATGCCTACTTTATTACTTTATTTTAGGTGATAAATGCTGCTCACAGTTCACCTGGTGGTAAACGACTTCTTTGGTGCATAGTACCCATCCTAATAGCATTCATAGATAAGGAATTATAATGTATAATATATACGTTGTGACTCCTGATTGCTTATAAGAATACCTCTAACTGCAACCTACTAGCATCACCGGTAACAAGGTCTACGGTTCCTTTCACTCACTAGATGAAATCGCTAAGCTATGCTAGAACTCTATGATTTTGTTAAATTGGAACTAAGTACTAACTTCCACATGGATCCGAGGGACTTGCTCAGTTCCGCGTTGTGCAGCGAAGGGCGTTGCTCGGAAAGACGCCTGCGCATCGCTTGAGCAAACACCATGAATGCATTCATGGGACGCTTTACGTGTTCCCGTTTCATGCACCCGCCGCCTCTGACAACAAAACATTTTATTAATTTATATAACAGTAGGTTGTGATATATGTTTCAATTCGAGTGTAGTACGAGACCTCACTAGATGGAGCAATCTATGTAAGTTTGCGACAGTTCAATGGATGCAGATGGCGGCGAAAACATAACTATACGATACCGACCTTTTAAAAAAATATTTATGGCATAAAAAGTTGTTACAATACGCGTCTGACTTTAACAGCTGTATAATATTGTGGCTTGCATGAGACAATAAATGTACATACGAGGATTAAAAAGAAAGCTAACAAAAAAGCGAAAAAGCTAAAGAAATTTATTTTCTTACAGATTTATATAACTCTATTATCTTAACGACAATCTTATTTCATTGGAAATTATCATATATTTCATAGACCATAAAAGTATTTGGCAAAGCTTATTGTGCAGAAATATATGATAACAAATGGTAATGAGTAAAGTCTATAGGTCTCGACGTACTCTATGCCGAAATATTAACTGAATCTAAGTAAGCTTATATTTGAACTTAACACGTATCGTAAGGTTAAGTTTACATAAATAATATGTAGCCTCCACTTGAACCGGTGCGGTACAGTCAAATTGGTTTAGCTTTCGGCGTGCGCCCGATAATTACTAGCCAACCGAAGCCATCAAGCGATGACTATAAAGAAAATAAGTTACGAGTACCCTTTATGTATGTAAGCAGTAAACAGTTGCGCCGGCGCATGTAGATTTGTAAACAGCCGAGTGGCGTGGCCTCACCTCATTTTACGCTCGTAAACCTCTCTTATTTTATTACTTTTTTATTTTCTAGTGCCGCGTTCGGGTTTCCTCAAGATCTCAATGCTGACAATAAATTATGCCTTTTTTCAAACGCTGACACGGCACTAAAAGTCGATCGATTACTAACGGATCACTCGGGAACCTATACGAGTCATAATCGCTGACGGCTTCGGCGAACTGGCAGCGACTTCCTTCTTTATTAGTCAGAACGATTTCTCGCAACGAAATAATGTTAAAGAAATATTTATTGGTTTGTATTCCTGTTCAGTGTACGAAGTTTATTTTAAACCATACATTCTAATTGGTTATTCAAAGTAATCCGTCTTATAAATTATTAAATAAACTGCATAAATAGTAAAACGTGTTACTAAACTTAGTTGATTATAGAAAGAGAGCCGTATTCTTTTAATTTCACATTACACCTTAATTAACACTTTACCGAAAATATTTGAAAACTATAATATGGTTCATAAGTATTAATTTCAATTTAGGTAAGTTAGGTTACACATGCTGCGAGCAATAAATCAAGTTATGTTAAAAATAATATTTCCTCGTATGCAACCTATTTCCCATTAACCCACGATCACCAAATAACCCACGATCTAATGCGATTTAATTACGTCCACGTAAGATGGTGCTATAATAATTATCGTTTTTAAAAAAAACTTCCTAAGCAAGCATACCACTAAATAATGTAAAAGATTAAACGATTTCATTAATTAAAATTAAATTTCACTTGTTGTTCTCAAGTAAGATCAGGACATATGGAGAGAAATGCTTTGAAGCATCTTTTAGAAACGATCGAAGTTTTTGTAGAGCGGTACTAAGACCTACCGCGCGTCGCCATCTGGTTAGTAACATCTTAGCTCTTGACAATTTGATACTATATGTATTTTGTAACATACTCGTAACTCCCAATGTTTAGTATGATTAAGTATTAAGTAAATTATCAATGAGACTAATAGTCATCAATTATTATGAATTGAAAATTACACCGTTATGTAAAAATTATGTCACAGTATAGCTCTTGATAATATTTATGTGTGTTCACTGTCACTTACGACCTTATGATTTTGGCTGGATAAATATTAATAAGTAAGTAATTAATTTTCACTAGCGGAGAGCACAGAGCTAAGCATTTGAAGAATTTGGTTTCTTGTTGGTGAGGTGGAATCTCACACCCAAGTTTCTTACCGTATATATAATACAAAAACCACGCCTTATCGCCGAGAAGTCTTTACGATAATTCTGGTATTATTTATATAAACATAATTTTAGTATAAATTTCCACAGACTTGTGAAGAAGGTTAAGTTTCATAAGAAAATATATTACTCCTCTGTTCACCTCTGTTGTTCTATTTCACTTTAGTTTTAACAAATATTAATATCGCCGTAAGACGAGAACTTTCCATTAATGGATTATACGATATCCCAGTAACATAAATACCGAAGGTACTAGATAATGGGTTTTGTATAAGAACCTGGATCAAATTTTAATGGTGCTTATTGTTTTTTATTGGATTATGCTTGTAAGTTTTTGTTTTTTCATGTTCACACTCGTCTGATTTGTTAATAAAATAAATAAAAAAATACTATTAAATTGACATAAAAAAATAGTACAACCAACCTATTTTTTTTTTTCTATTTGTAGGTGTAAAAAATTGTGAAAAATTAACCATTATTTAATCATTAAACCTTTATTAGATCATAGATTTGTGATCGCCGCACTAACAAGCCTTAGTTGCCTTCGAAATGATTATTCTTCCATCTTAAAGCGAAGCTAGAGATTTCTCTGGGATATCCCTTAATAGCCTCATACTCTTATAAATAGTTTAAAGTAAATTTTAGTAACACCTGCCCTCACCAGCCGACACTTTCATACATACAATATCGGAGATATTGTAAAGCAATTGTTTTCGTTTTCGTCTAAGAACACAGAACGTTGAGCTTTTATTTATTTAAAACGAATTGAAAGGTATTTGACTGTGAGATTAATACTGCTACGTTCAAGCATGTACGTGTGTGCTTCAAGAAATATATATCTGTGACGATTTAGTTAGATGGGTCAATACATACCTTTGGAATCGTAGTCAAGCTTTTATAATATATATAGTTATAGTATATAGTTGTGCATATATATAGTATATATAGTATATAGTTGTGCATAGTACTTAAGTACGATAACGTCAGATCCTTTTACCGTGGACTTTATTTTATATATACTATTATTATATTTTTATTAACAAATGTTTTCAAACATTATGAAAATCCATATCAATATTGCAAAAAAACTATGATCGCGGAAAATTTCTATAAGGTATCAATAGACTTGGTCGCTATTTTCAGGAGAACTTAATAGCAATAAATGTCTCCATATAAAATTCACACTTAAACATAAACGTAAATTATCATGTATACATGCCAAATAGTCTCCATCAACATATTGTCAAATAACAAAGACCTTGGTGTTTTGCTTGACTCAAAATTAACGCAAAATTCGATGATCACATAAAATGTATTATCGAGATGTCTTCAAGAATCTGGGTCTCATTTTACGAATCGGCCATCCTTTCTCTGGCACAATCTGTTTAATAATATTACATATGTAACATATGACTTTACTGGAATACTAATAGTAACATTTGAATTCTTCATTATATCACTTAATAACAAAACAAATACAAAACACACAACAAAATCAAGTTAAACTCTTAAAACATCTCAACCTTATACCCTCATTCAGGTTATAATGAATCGTGCAATGAAATCCTAAAACATAATATAATGTGCATTTAAAAAAATATGTACCCTTTTACTTTTTATTTTTTATGATGTCGGCAATATAGCTTGATAGGACAGAATTAGCATTACCCAATAAGCAAAATTTACTAATAAACCAAGAATACGTTATACCTGGTATAACGTTGACGTTTTTGTTCATGCAACCGTTATTCCGAAGTTTTAACGACGTACACCCTTGTTTAATTCCAGTATGACGTTTAAAATACCATGGTTTGTGTTTGCGCATTTAAATTAACTTATTATGGAATTAAAACATTGGTTTTCTAAAAGTGGTGTAATGTTTCTAGACCAATTATTTGGAAGGTCTCTTACTAAGGGCAAGCGTGGAGCCGGATTATCTTCCGTTTTACAAATACTTAAATAATAAAATAATTAATGTTTTGTACCCCATCTTATCAGACTGGTCATAAACAACTTTTCAGTCTGCTTGATGTTAACGCGATCTATGTGAAAAGTGTTTTAGTTTATCGAACTCTAAATATCTTCAACAAAAAGTTGCATAATTTGTGGACTTGTTAAATAGCAATAATAGTGTTCTCTTTATCGTCTTATAAACTTATTACCCTTCAAAACCAAGCTTATGCTGGTATAATCCCTTATTGTTCCTGTTATCGATTATGGCGACGTGTGCTACCCAGATCTATCGCAAAATCTTCTTAATAAGTTGGAGTGCATTTTAAATAATTCATTAAGATTTATTTTCAACTTACGTAAGTATGATCACATTTCCTTCTACCGTTCACAACTCATGTGCATCTCTATTCGACAGAGACGTAACTCTAGAATTATGCTTGTTCTCTATTCTAAATTGCACAATGCAAATTATCCAACTCATCGTAAAGATGAATTGCAATTTCTGCATTCTTCTCTTAAACGTAGACCGCGATCCCTACATAGAATGAGAAGTCTTCCATACCAAAGCACTGGGGTTTTTCATTATTCTTTCATAGTACAGGCCATACTCCTTTGGGAGGCCCTTCCGGATGATGTCAAGAATGCACCCACTAAAGTTTCTTCTTCGACAACATTATTTGAAGGTAAATAACATCTGATATATATATTTTCTCATGATATTTATGTGTATGTATATATATATACATATTAGGGATGTTACGGAGGTGGTTTTATCGGAATCGAATTCGGAATCAGAACCGGAAACGAAGAGGTAAAAAGGAAATGTATTAGGAGCAGTTCAAAATAAAATAATACAACTATCTTCCCGCCACCGGGATTCCCCGTACCACATGTATAAAGTTTATATATGTCGTACGGGGAATTCCGGTTTATACTATAAACCTGTTTGAACGCGCCGACGGCTTTAGCCGCCCCTTATGTATGCTTCGACCTCCGATTAAAACTTTCGGTTCAATATTACCGGATCCGAAATCGAAATCGGAGGTGTAATATCAATCGGAAGTTTCGACCACGGAATCGGAATCGATCCTCCGTAACATCCCTAATACATATATATACACATATATATATATATATATATATTGTTATGTATGTATCTTTGTATAATTTGATATTTTATCTAAATAACCTTTTTTTATTTTTATGTCTAGCAACATATTCTCTCGAACTCCCAGGGTTGGCTGGTAGAAAATGCCATTGGGCATTAAGTTCCCTTGTAAACCTTATTTAAGGAACTTATAAAATAAATAAAATAGAAATAAATAATTTATCTATCATAAAAGTATAATTATTCCAATCAACAGTAATAAGCATACACTGATATACATTCACACAAATACACACACACAACACACACATTAATCGGTATATATGCAACAGTAATTTCTAGCACGTTTGTTTAAACGTAAATAACATAACTTACCTTTAGTGACAAACTTTTAAAATTCTCTACTTAATTTTAATGTAAAAACTCTAAAATTAAAGACCTGCGACCGTAATAATGACCTTATAGGTAGCATGCTTACATTTACAGCTGTAAGGCAAACGGAGGTGACTGTGAAATTAAGAGTAGAGTTATAAATCACCCTGTGCATAACTATAAAACTTTTTGTTAGAACGCCTTTCCGTTTCGTAATAGGTTTACATGTTTCGGTATTAACTGGGAATGTCGTAACACTGTCAATTTTTTGAGTATCCACATTGGTGAGATTATTGGTGTAATCCACGTTATTCCACCCGCTATATTATTTGTTAGGTAGAATCTCAGATATTAAATAAGAAAAGCCTAACTTTTCTATTACAATCTTTGCAAATTAAAATATTTTGAATATCTACTTTATATCACCAAATTAAACGAATAGACGAACATAAATAGGTAATGTTTACACCATTAAATATGGTTAGGTTATTTTTTATACACAATGCGAGCGAATAACATTACTAATATTCCAGTTAACCTTTTATACTAAGTTTAAAATATAGATTGTTCTAAGAGATCCTAGTATGCTAGGTTACAATCTGGTTCACGACATCGACTTCGAGATTCTATTTATTCAAAATAACAATGTTTTCTAAAATACATTTTAAAGATAGATGAAAATCTGGTGACATAAATTACTAAAAAAAACTAATCTGAAAGGGATGGGATCCTTCCCTTACAGGTTACGAAGTCGAGCCAATCATGCTGTAACTAGAAAATATTTGTCACGTAACCACCGTTTAAGACAACTTCCCAACAGTAGTCAGCTTGTAAGGATCTGAGTGTAAATTCGTACATTTAAACTGTATTCAATATACTATTCCAATGAAAAAAGTAGATGTTGAATATTTTTAATTGTTTGCAATTTACGCTAGTTCCGACGCTTCTTTTAGTAGTTATTAGTTGAGATGTAAGGTCTCGCCCCAGTTACCGAGTTCAAGGCACCTCTAACTGATGGAGACCTACAGTTTGCAAGCATGCGTGTAAAACGGTTGAGCAAACATCCAACTATTCACACGTTTACAAGACTGCCGATACTCGCAGCCGCGAAGCGTTGAAGAAATTATATACAGTAGTTTCATATTTTCATTCCGTGTTTTATATTTTATGAGACATATAAATATACTATAAAAAAATTATATCAATTATACTCTCATAGATATCTCATATATCTTTATAATATCTTAGTTAGAACCTCAAAATTCTATTCATAGTTCTTGTGATTTTATTCAAATTACGAAAGGGCTAAACAATGAAGTTATGAGAAAATGTTCGGTATTATTATTATTATTATTCGGTTGTAGTATTTATATTACATTACTACCGTAAATCAATTACTCGTATCAATTACTTGTAGTATAACATATCGTTCCCATATTATAACATAAAATATATAACACTATAAATTTTTTAATGCATATATTATATATTCGACAACTGCACAATGAATTTCAATAATTATATTCATTATGCATATTAAACTATGATAGTAAAAAAAAACTATTAATAATTTTTAATTAATACATATTTCGATAATTCGGACCGCGTGTCTGAAGGTACATTAGTAGTGGGTTCTGGGTTCGTTTAATCCTTTCTTTGTTTATTGTTGTAATTAGTAACAAAAGTTACGGGAAGGATCTTAAAGCATAGTAACGTGTTTTTAATAAGCAGATGATAAATGTGCAGGGTTTTCTTTTGGGTTGATGGCCGCTGTTAGTCAGTTACAGTTACAGTTTCACCGGGTTGAAAGGTCCGTGTTATGTAGGTAAGTGCTTATGGCGCTCAGCCGAGACCTTTATTAAACCAGCATTTAGTAACCAGCACACTTGCTCCCGAGAGGTCCGAGCCTCGGCTTGGAACGTTACCCTGTTGCGCGAAAGCGACTGACTCGATGGTGCCCGAGAGGGCCGAAACTCGGCTTTGTTGTTGCTTATGACTACGAATTATCTATTAATATCAGTATTAGTATTAACAATCTGTACCATCACTTCGAAATGCGTAGGCACTGGAGAAGAAATGGCGTAGGAAACTCCAGCGACGCTTCTATCTGTGTTGACTGTTGATATGCAGTATATAGCAAAAATAGTACTAATTATATAGCATTTGTGTACCCATCCAACCATGTTACACTAATATATATATATATATATATATATAGTGCTCAGGCTATCTTGCTGCTGCGTCGAAGACTGTGGGTTCGAATTCAACACGAGTAACAATATTTGTTCAACAATAATTATTTCGAAGGTACGCAGTATAGCGGCCCCGTGCCTGTATCTAGAAATAGGCAAGGAGACAAAAGTAAAGTGTTTCTTAGTTTCTGTTAATGTTTAACGCACTGTAATATATCTTACGCAGTCGAAAATCGATCAGAGAGATCGGATCATTGTCATAGTCGTTTTTGCACTCATATGATAGTCTTGTTCGCAATCAATCTATGGAACTAGTAACCAAACATATCGTAAAATGTTTATTCAACTAAGCCGTCCCTAAATCTAACCCAACCCTATTTTTTATTTATAATGGAATTATTGCTATGGGTCAGGACTTGCCGTGTTGAGTCGCGAATATCTACTAGCCTGTAGAAAAATAGGACAATGCTCAAGTATTGGGTCATTTGACGGATACTAATTAAGAAGAAGACGATCGAACTTATGCGTATCCCCGGTTTGCACGATCATCTATATCGTCTCCAACGTTGCGGAAAGAAATGACTTATTCAAGATTATGAGTGATTTTACTATGGTCTCATTATTGCTTCATATGTTAGATAATAAATGCTCTAGTTTATTGATATATATTTCAATGTCATAATACAACGCTTATAAAGCTATCAAATTGATCATATGTCTGCAATCATAGCGGTTAAGTGAAAATTAAATAAAAGATTAACATAAGTAATACGATCGTTTAAAAATAGAAATCACAAAATGCGTAATGAGTAACAGATTGTTATGAGCTTTTGATTTATCGAGTCCATTAAAACTGTACCTGCCATGCGAGGTCAGCCGAACGCATAAAAAACATTTAACACGTGTCAAGTTTTGTGGCGACAGCGATATGGTTATAGAATGGGCTACCTACTTACAATTTGAGAATTGTTTTGAAGCTAAATGTAAATATTCGAAGTCCTCTAACTATTGTATATAATGTATGTACACTCGCGTATGTTGGTGGTATATACACTCGTTTGAATTTACATGCCCGCGATAACAGAGGCCGGTACTGAGTCGCGTATGCTGGGTTTAATCCTAGTCGAATATTTGTGAGAATAGTTTTTGGTTTATAATAAGTGTTGGTGAAATTGAAACACATTTTCGAGTAGCCCATTTTCATGAAAACATCTACACAACGTGAATACAGGCAACATTTCCACGAAACGTCGTTTGACTGCGATTGTCATGAGGTCGTAAATCTTACAGTGGACTGAAACAAAGCTGAAGAAGTAACTAAAGTACTAAAAAACTATTATATATATATTATATACTATATATTTTTTGTAATCTTATTTTATTGTCGTCTATCGTCTATCATAAATGTATCATATGCAAATAACATTAGTTATGCAGATGACATGGTGCTGCTTTGCCTTGAAGGTGATGCTCGCGGCCTGTGAGTCTTGTGCGGAGACCCCATTGAGTACAATGCGCAAAAAAGTCAATTAATGGTTTTTAAAGCGTAGAGTAGCATTTTTTAGGGAAAGGTTACATTGTTATAGAGCGGGAATGTCTGATGCAATATGTTGACCAACATTTTTTTATTAATATTTAAATAATAATTTTTTATATTTTGATTATTAAAATGGTGCATTACTAAGATCATGATTCATATAGATAAGTTTCTTTTATTATTACATAGGTAAAACTTATTTGTGGTTTTAATAAAACCAAGGATGCGCTAAGAGATATAAAAAACGAACGAAATATTAATAGTAACCAATAAAGTCGACATACTGTAAATACAATGGGTAACAAATTTCCGATATCCTAAAGTAGTGATCGGCAATGGTTCAAGAAATCAATACAATCAAATGTAAGATAACAATCTAGTAGATAATTCTCGAGAGTAACACGAGGCCATTGGCTGAGGAAGTCATAAACACTACGGACGGCTGTCGTCTATGACGAGCCCGCCCACGCTATTTCTGCATCTCAGAGCTTCGCCGGCTCACCAGCAACTCTTACATAAATTTGCGAAAGGAATATAAAATTGAACAGTTTGTTATACGTGTTACTAGTTTAGCTTCACGATATTTGTCCAACGCAAATATGTCCTTAAACATTTTAAGGAGTAAAATTTTAATCATGGCATCATAATGATTAGATCAAAGATGAAAAGTTGAAAAAACGTCAATCAGTAACATTTTGATTTAAATCTAATATAATAAATACATAAAAACATGGTATTATAGTAATAATCTGAGAAAATTTTCAATATAATTCAATATAAAAGTATAGATACATTTTAATCGGATATAAATAATATAAAATATTTTCATTTTCATTCAATATATTCAATAATAATAATATATAAAATAATTGTTTGAATATTAAAAAAATTTATATATTATTATTATTTGAGCCAGATGAATCACGATATTACAGTTTCCGAACTACGTCGTATATTTACGAAGAGCTCCAATATAAACTTCGGAGCATTGGCCGTTCCCCAGACTGACCACCTGGCAGTATATCTATCGTTTTCGTCCCTGCAGTCACCATACGAAATACAACAGCACTATGTTGCTATTTGGCGCTGGTGCTCTATGAGGTCGGGGTCCCTCGGCTGAGCCAAGCCTTTCGTATCGCAATTCGAAACTAGACGTAACGTTCCACTAACCCTATTAATGTTAAATTTATACAGTATATAGAATAGAAAATTAAATATTATTTTATTTTACTTTCTCTTATTGATTTTAGATATTACCAGTAAGGAAAAGGAAGGACAGTCCTAAGACCTAAGAAGTACCGGTGAAAGAAACAAAATTTTTTTCATCATTTTTTATAGTAATTTATGTTCGTCTTTTTAATTTGTTTGAAAGAGTTTAAAGCACTAATTTCATGTTCAATGTATGTTATGATTTAAATAATCGTTACTAATATACCTTTAACGTAAACGTTCCTCGTTTACTATTTTTTTGAATTTTGCAAGGGATGATTTTTAAACTTGACGATTTTGTTGTAAAAACGTATATATCTTCCCATAAAGATTTTAATTATTCTATAATAATATAGAAATAAGGTATAATTAATTAATGTTTGTTCCTGATATTAACATCATGCATATCACAATTTCTACAAAATTATATATAACATATACAATTAACATATACACTTTCAAACATAAACGACAAGAGTGAAGAAAGAGAAGCGACAGCCAATATTTTTAAATCTCATAACAAAGTCATACTGATTCATTAGTGCTTAGATGATAAACTTCTAGTATAACTCAGTTTTGAAGAACAAAGGTAGTACTAGTACAAGACGGTCCACGACTACAGTCGAATAGCGGATTAGTACCTACGACCTTAAATTTCACAGATCTATATCTAATATATATATAGAGTATATATGTATCCAATATATATGTATAGTATATATATAGATTATCCCCATTCATTAGAATTTTGACGCTTCATATTGACAGGGCATTAGACAATTGTATGTTTTATATTATTATATAGAATTTTAAAAGAGACTACATAAATTTACTATAGTTATATATTCGTAAGAACAACTAAACAACAGAAGTTTACATTAAATAGTTGAACCGTTTTTCTGTCGCCAAGTCTTGAAATCTTCTAAACATCCCCCGACCGAAGTTATCTTTACAGCTGATTTAACAACAGTCATAAAACAATTAATGGCGCAGTAAACATGACGGTAGCGATGGATGCCTACACACTCATTATCCAACCACTTGAGGGAACTTATCATGTAGACCACGGGAAATACTGTGGGCAACGTCGTACAGTATCACCTGGCTCAACGATTGCCATGGGAAAATTTTTGTAATACCTGTACACCTTTCACGCAGGGATTGTTATCTTTGTGTTATTTGTTTTGAATAATCAAGCTTAGGGGAGGTTTAGTACAGGTGGTTGAAAACTTTAATGAAAGCTCTGTCTTCCTAGTTATCTGTCTATATTATTCGACAACTGTATGTTGAATAATTAAAAAATTTTAAAGTTAAAATTCAGTGATAGGCTAAAACGCTGAACGTCTGAAGTCATGTATTCGAATCCTATCTACCAAAGAGTTTCTATCTTCCTATTATTACATCCAAAATGTCATATTTTCAATTGATATCATAAATATATATATATTTTTTTATATTTAAGATAACAATCAAGCACACAGATCATGTGTTGATAATGATCCATATCACTCTCTCAGACGCATAAGGAATCATAATGTACGAGTAGATACGTTCACATTCCCGAAGATTAATTCGTTCCATCTTAATCTTCAGCAAACTCGTTACCAGTATAACGGTAACTAAGTAACCAGAGGTTCCAGACAACCAGACAAAACACTGTAGTGCTGTACTAAATTTTGAGCTGGTATGCCAAAAAACATTGCTTTGCCCCAGTTTTGAAGTGAATTCATAAGTGCGGCATGGCTCTACCACGTAACTATAAAACGAAGGTATCGTGGAACATGTGATATGTCCAAAAACATAGTTACTGAGAGAGAAACATTTCATGATAAACCTCAGAAATGATACAGTAATGGGTACCGTAACATTCAATATTGACATGTGTAAATGTTATTTGTTACTTTAATTTACATACAAACAAATGAAGAAATATGTTTGGAAATACGATAAGGTCATGCACTATATATTCAGTATCAAAAAGTAAATATAAAAAAAAATATATAAAAAAATTAAAGTTTAATATATATATTAAGCATACAAGGTACTATGTTGTGGTGATAATTATCTTCAACAGTAACATCTATCAATATAAATATTTATGATACAGTTAGTCTTTTCTCCTTATACATTTTCATCGAATTCAGGCCCAGGTGTATCCAGGAATAAGGTGTTTTCGTAATGAACGTCGACGCTGCAAAACCGGATTACTGCATACTTACATCTTTACCGTTTCTAATGTTCTAAACATTAATAATAGACGGTATATAATAATAAAAACATTGTAATGTTTAACGAATGGACTTTTTCTTCTTTTAGTTCTAAACTATTTTGTGTGAAAAATAATTTTTTGTCTATTATTATATTATAACACATTTCGTAGTTTTTTTTTATAGAGAGAACGGAGCCAACGAGCGGCAGGAACACCGAGGTGCTCATCGACACCAATGGACAACCATAACACCAGAGGAACTGCAGATGCGTTGCCAGACAGTTGTAATAAAACTTGTAAATTAACATTCGTATATTAGTTTATTTTTAATATCTGTTTAAATAAAGACACGCAAGAAAACTTACAACATGAGGTCTACTAGCAAACGCGAACCATTTATGTACATAAGTGATAACAGATGGGGTTTCTGCGAAATACTGTAGCGCTTTGGAAAACTACCTAGAACATTATCCGTTTATTTACTTTTTTATTATTTCTACGTCTTGTTTTTGAGGAATCGTTACCCACCCAAAATGACATAGGTTTATCATACTTGTTCTCAAATATGAAAAAATAAAGTAACTTATTCCATTAGTGTATGAAAAATGTATGTGTAATAATAGCAAACCCAAATAAATAAACATTGTTTACGTTTTAAAATACTCATTTGATTATGATAGTCTGTTAACCTATTACTTCTTATAATGTATACGAAAATCATTTTCCGTATATACGTTTACATAGATGGATAGAATAATCTTAATAAGGTGGAATTACAACAAGCTTTCTTATTGTGTCTTACTGTCTGAAAGGTATAACTTCAAAACTACCTTATCTTGGTTTATAGAAATAATTGAATTAGATTACTTAATATTTGTTGCGATACATATGGATCCGTATCAATTAATTTAAACTAACTTTATCAATTCCAAATTCGAGTTAGGAATAATATTTTGACTATGATATATTAAGTTTAAATTATACGAATTCGAAAATATTGAAAATTATTTTTATCAAACTGGTCCTTGACATACATTCTTCAACTCCCATGCAATTAGGGTACTTCATGAAGGGTTGGTGTATGGGAACGCATCTGTGTCCACATCGCCATTGATAAAGTCCAGCGCGCACGCGTTATCTATAATTCAGGCCACACAACTTTGTGCCGGGTAAATGAATTAAAATTTTTGTATACGTTTTTTATTATGGTACAATTGCTATTTTGTATTAAACTGCATATTAATCTATATTATTATGCCGTTTCATTGCTATTGGTCTTTTTTTTATATATCATTGAGAGTAACAAACGAACACACAGTTCACCTGATGGCAAGTGATTCCTGTGGCCCATGACACCTCCATTAATCCTTGACAAGGAATCATAATGCAGATGCGTTGTCACCCTTGAGGACTGAGATGGAATGCCTCCAGTAATAAAGGTCTCCGGATCTCTGCACTCACCAGACGAAACACAACAACATTATGCTGCTATTTTACGTTGGTATTCTGTGAGGGCGTGGTCCTGCCCCGGTCGAGCTGAACCATTAATTCTGCAGCAAGAAACAAACTGCAGTGTAGCTCTACGACTGTTATTTTAATTTTAACTTTCTACTGTTCTGCCCGGTCCCATTGTTAGGCATCTTCTAAGATTCGCGCGAATCGAAAGAGAGTTGTCAATGTGAACGCCAAAGAGCCAACCTTCGTGCGGTCTCTTAACATAAATACAAATAAATTGCAACCTCTATTTACTCATTCATTCACCAGAATTGTCGCAAAGTTCCTGTATAACGTGACTACATAGGTTGGCCATAAGACAACAACGATCTTATGTAGTGACACCGCGCCGCATTTTACCGACTGATAATGTAGCCGGGACGTTAGATATATTTCTCTATACGTATACAGATAACGTTAAAAAGATTTGTACAACTGTACGATACACTAGAATGATACATTACACTTTTTCTCACGCAAGTTTATGTTTACAACATAGACAAAGGAATTTTTAAAAAAGGACTAGCAAAACGTGAAACCTTTTTGAAGAATTGTCCATACACGCTAATCAAGGTTGACATTTTTTTATGAAACTGGAATCGACAAACCATTACATAGTTTACTTGATGGTCAGTAGTGACTACGGATCTTAAACACCTACATTCAACCTAATCAAAGATGCACCAGATGCAGACGTCCTCACTACCAGTAAGTAGTAGTAACTGGATCTCATCACATGAATCGGTGGGGTTATGCTGCTACAATGCTTTGATTTTGTCCTACCCTAGTCATTCTTACTGATATATGTAGTACAGAGCATCCATACAAAACGAATAAAAGAACCTTTTGGTAAGATTATTTAGCAGACGTTACGTTTGCATACATGATTTCAAAGCAGTAATTCGGTTAAAATCGTACCAAAGGATAGAAAATTTAAATGGTTCTATAATCATACATACATCGTCTAGTGGACCGTTAGTACAATATAGCAGAGGTTGGTTTGGATACGGTGTGAGCGTCACGGGACTATCACAGTCCATTCGATACATATAGACATCAATAAATACTTTGTTCCACAAGTATTGGTAGTCAACAATCGTTGAACCAAATGGAGACGAAGGACGAGACGAAGAGTCATTCTGCAGCTATTTTGG
This sequence comes from Teinopalpus imperialis, assembly GCA_029286865.1. Lineage (NCBI taxonomy): Eukaryota > Metazoa > Arthropoda > Insecta > Lepidoptera > Papilionidae > Teinopalpus > Teinopalpus imperialis. The sequence continues at coordinate 2,610,793 of JAGSMU010000009.1, forward strand.
CAAGGTACAAAGTAGGTAATATATTTTCACAATAGGTAGATGAAGACGAAGTGCCGTTATCGGGAATGTTTACACTTTCTTAAAAAACAAGCGTAAAAAATAGTATAAAGGTACATAATTAAAAGCATAAACCTCTAATTTTCCTCAGATAAAATAAGACCGAAACCCAATACTGATGAAGCGGACCTTACACGTTGTTATCAGTGTCGGCATCGCATATATTCGTAGGCATAGATTTTGATTTTCTATTGTGGACAATGATTCTATTTTTGCTTACTAAAAAGCTTCCATAGAAAGCTTTATTTTCACAAAAATTTAGTAAGTTAGTACTGGATCGAAGAAAAGGGCATCGCGAATAACATTTAGCATGTCGCATTCCAAATAAGTGGAAGAGCGGTAATGAAGAGCGGCCGATGCCGGTGTTAACTGCGGGCATTACCGCGCTCCCGCTAACCGCTCACACGGCGCCGACCAGATTACGCTCTGTCAATATTTGAACCGGGCTCATTCCGCTCCTGGTATACAACCATGCCATCGATGTTCATGTTGCATCATTAGAATACATCTAGCAAGCTAATAATATCTATGAAATAACAATAGTAGAAGCCAAATGCCAACAAGCAAATAGTTCGCAATATATGTTTACTTGTGTCTATAGACAACCTGTATCTATCCTTGTTAGTAAAACAAGATGAAAATTATCAATTCTGAGGACTTACGCATTAACTCATAGACTCATTGCATTAATCATTCTCCCCTAGAAGAGTTTCCCCAGTTACCGCCTTGTCCCTCCAGCGGGCCGGCTAGAAGCCATCGCTTGGAACACCACCCACAGCGAAGCAAAGAGAAGAACCCACACACGGCCAAAAGAAGGTATTGGGCCAGAGTGAGTTGGCCGTATCTCAACGTCTGACTGAGAGAGCATTACCGTGGCATTTTCGTATGCAGCAATAGGAAAATATTTATTTTACAACAACAAGTATTTGTATAGCAATGTTATATCCATAACTTCTTTTTTATTTTATTTTATTTAGGGTGGTGGTCGCTGTTAGCCCGAGGGCTTTTACAGTTTCGCCGGATAGAGAGGTGACCGAGTGCTTATGGCGCTCAGTTGAGACCTCCATTAGTAGGTAACCAGCACAAGGTTTGGACCGATACCCTGTTCCGCGAGAGCGTCTGACTCGAGGGTGCCCGAGAGGGCCGAACAAAACAAACCTCGGCTCGGTCAGTTGTTTCTGATTAAGAATTATCTACATTAATATCTCTAAAATCTCTCTATGTCCATACCAATTTAATTTAATTATATAGTACAAAACCTATCCAACTGCAGATAGGTTTTAGAGACGAGATGATATTATATCCGCGAAACTTTTACCGCTGTATTAGAAAATGTTTTCAAGCTAATATACTGAAACGAGACAACAGATCTTACATCAGGGGTGAATATATCACCTACTTATATTCTATATGCCGGCGAGATAGTATAGCCACGTAAATTATACTAAGTGGCTACGGAAAAACCATAGACCAGCATAGTAAGTCGATTTAATACATCATCATCATCACCTTCATCACATCTCATCCATAGACTACTGCTAAATATAGACCTCCCCCATAGATTGCCACAAAGCACTATCCTGAGCCACCTGCATCCGTCGACTTCGCGCAATCTACCATAGGTCAGTCCACAATCTAGTGGGCGAGTGGGTTGCCACTCAAGGATATTTCTTCCCCCTCGGTTATAGATTCTGCGAACTATTTGACCAGCCCATGGCTGCTTCACCAGCCCATTGCCACTTCAGCTTGGTAATCTTTTGAGCGAGCGAGGGTAACTAACATACCGCCCGTTCTACTGCAGATGTCTAGGATGCGTATTCCATCACGCAGAGCAACACCGAGAATTGGTCTCTGCTTGACACGGCCAGCAGTGAAGGATTACGACTGGCAACACGCACTGGTTAAAGACTTTGTCTTTAGAAAATGAGGGACGTTGGACGAGAAGATGTGTAGCTGTTTGCCAAAAGCTGCCTCTATATACTCGTCAACAACTTCCAGCGTAGTGTGCCAAAACATCCACCTATGATAGGTAGGATAGGTATGACATGAACATTAGACATGATCTTTATCTTGTGCTTATTCTTGTTAAGACCTAATTTAAAACAATATAAATGTATTAAAGATAATTATTGGCAAAAGATCAAATATTAATTCTAACGTCTCATTAACGTAGTATTTTTTTTTAATATAGCAAAGATTTAGCGGCTTTTATATTTGATATCGTAATCTTGAATACAATTTTATGTTACAAACGTTTAACAAACGGAATAAAGTTCTTTATTAATGAAATCCTAAATTGGATATTACAGTTCTTAGTAATTGATTACCTTATGTAGTCTTTTAAATTAAATAAAGATTCAAAAAATGAAAAAAAATCCGTTAGGCAAAAATTTGTTAATACATATATGTTTGGATTACTTTAATGTAAACTTATTTCCTCAGTGTCTAAATAGCTTAATTCATATTGTTTTATCGATAGCTAGGAAAAACTACAAATTTAAGTATAGATATAAAATAAAGTAATACGAGAGTCTAACTGGGAATTCAAATGTCAAAAGGCACCTAACGAATGGAACGAGAGGATAGCGGTTCGAGCAAACAGGGGTTCTACCCCGTCGGCACCTGTGCTACATTTGTTTGTGCCCCCAATTAAAAGGGAGGTTAGAATAGCTGCGCACACCTACAGCGATTGCCGGTGTTTGCACGCACCGGTGAAGCGAGATGAGGCGAGGAAATCTTAATCTAACAACAGGTCTCTAATTTTGAAGTTATTGATGAACTTTAGAAGGAATTTATGAACAGATTGCATAATCCATAAAGCTTTGTAGGCTGAAATAACAATTAGATAAATATATATATATATATATATATATATATGTATATGCTTGATTAAATATTAAGACTTATGTATTACTACTACGACTACTATAGTAGTTGAAAAGACTAAGACATTGCCGCCGGTGATGAGAAGGTTAGTTATTTTCTTACTCAAAGGAATATAACAATTCAGAGAGGATTAACAGCTAACAAGGCTATACGCTTACCTTCCATTTTGCGTCAATGTTTTTTAATAAATATTAAAACTAAAGTTATTGAAAAAAAGTTAAGTAGTAGATAGTAATGTGGCTTGGTGCTTTAGTATTTTGCCCGGAAAGACGGCTTTTTATATAAATAAGAGCAATAGCTGAACATATGCTACATAATATGTAAATACATATATATAAATATATATATATATATATATATATATATATATATATATATATATATATATATATATATATATATATATATATATATATATAAACTCATGAATAATTCGACTCGTCGGTAGACTTAAAAAGGATAACACTCACAGAATACCTTCTGAAAGCCTACTTTTTCCTTCTATAAATTAAAACTCGCCACTTACTAAACAAAAAAGCAAATTACTGTTCGATGATGAATTCCTCTGAGATTGTGATTCTGTTATGTTCTGATACGTTAAAACGCTTTGCCATAAATCAACTGCAGAGTAACTGTACCATAATTTTAAATACGAAAGTGAAACATCTGTAATGGTAAGCCATCTTAAACTGGCTAAATTCTGATTGTCATTCACATTTGACACCAACAACTAAATGATGTTTTAAACGACATCTTACTGCCAACTGAAAGTGAAATATAAAGTTTAAAAGTACCAAGTAAAAAATTAAAACGAAATGCATATAGACTGTATAACAAGCGATGTATGTTACTCATTTTGTCATTTTGCTCGAAAGAAATTTACAATAAAAGCCTCCGCGCATTCATGAACGACCTTCTGCCCAAAATTAACCGATGGCATTGAAATATGCCTATGCTGAGATCGTCACAAATTTCGTTACCGCTACAATTTACACACATTTGGACCCGGGGACTCCCTTGAGGCGGTTAAGATAAGCACCCCACAAAGAGAATGTTTGCGCAGGCGCATTATCGCAGCGACACGCGGAAATAAATCGGATAAAGTGGGAACAGGAAGATGATAAAAACTGTCACACGACGCGCCCTAACGCCAAGATACTTTTCAACCTCTACGCGATAGTAATATGCATAGATTGCGTTGCTGAATATTGGTTGTATATGTATTGCAATCATATACAACCAATTTCTACTGTGCTTAAATAAAAAAATAGAACTCAAGTATGTAAAAGTAGCAATGAAACTAATACGGATCTGGTTTATATATTGCCATTTGACATTTTAATAAAAATACCACGTGTTGAAGTAGGCTCCCTTCCACAGGGACAAGGTGACCTATTATACTTATTACTAATAGCTAACGTACGACACAATTCTAATAATAATGATTTTATGAGTAATCGTAGGAAAATCACGCGTATCACGAGATTTTTTTAATAATATTAGTTGTAAGAAACAAGCACAAAGTTCTCCTACTCGTAACTGTAAGAAATAACTGGGACTCGTGAGATCTACTATACTCATCCTCAACATATAACTAAGATGACCCCACCCAATCATGTTGCATCTAGAAAGTAGCTGCCGAGTGGCTCTACCACTTATTATAAAAAAAACTCCTAACATTATGAGACCTTTACACAATTTTATCCGCTGGTACGATATGATCTTCAAGAAAGTTTAATACTGAGTCATGCGCAACTTCGGCTATCTTTCACAAGCGCTAAGTAGACAGTACCTACGAGAATAACGTTTACCGTAGGAACGTACTAATGATGTGCTTACGCCGAATAAATTCTAAGAATTGACTATAATTAACTTCTGTAATTTAACATCATCTTAATCTATCTAATATTCGACCAGTTTACATTGATTATAGGATACCGTAACTATATAATTAACAAATTTAGATCTACGTTGTAATTGTATTACGTGCTCATGTCTCAATTTATCATCACTAACAAAAAAAAAATAGATAAATAAATGAAGGCCTAATCAGAAGGGGAAGTAGAATTAGTGCTAGGCTTTAAACACCACTGTATTTTTCCAATTTTTAAACAGTCCAATGCAAACCAACTTAAGAAAAGACTAGCAAAGTTATCGTAGTATTCGTATCACTTACTAGTGAGTATTAGTGTTGGCAAATTTAAGGGGATGTTCTGCCTTTATTCGGTCGCCAGAGCCTTGTCAGTCAGCTTCGCGTGCTGGTTAAGAATTGGAACAAATGTTTCCTCTTATATCATATACAATACGATGTATACGGCATAACAAAACGAAACTTCAAGCTTGAAGGCATTCCTTTGAAAAAACTTGAATGAAAAAAGTGCCGACAGTTGATAGGAAATTAATAAACAAGGAGGAGATAAGAGATAAGGCAGTATTCAATTAGCGGCGCTACATAAAGTGCCGTTTTTACTGGAAGCGCACCGATGACCCCGGGTCGTCTAACGCTGTACATATCTTAAACTGTCATTATGCAAGTAGATATAGAGTAATTACGGAATAGTTCTGAGTAAAGTTGGTAAGACTTAATAGAATTGTGTGAGAATTCTATCGGTTGAAGTTGCATCACAAAAGAAAACACAGCCACACACAGCTTTATTTTTCTGTATATTTATTATTATAATGTTGGTTAACAATAACAGAACTTCATCGCTAAAATTTTATCTTATATAAGCTTATTAATGGTATCAATAAATCAAAAATAATGAAGCCGTAAGACAGATTAGATCGAGTGTAATAATGAACAATAAAAAATTTTTGATACTTTCAACTCAGGCAAGGTAATATAAATACATAGTAATTATATGTACTATTTTTTTTGTTACTTTAAATTATAATTATTTTATACAGTTAAACCTATGCATATTGTAACCTATGTTACACTAGTATAGACATAGACTTGTGTAACAAGTATTAACGGGTTAGAATTCTACTCCCTACTTTAATAATAAAAAGACTGTGAAGTAAATTATTTTATACGACATTATCTTGCATGATTTTGACCACAATTACATCTTCTGGTTGTCACTAGATTTAGGAAACTGTGCAGGGTACATTAGTCTTAAAAATATGATAACGCCAAGCTACTGGAATGATAGCGAATGGAACGATGTATGGATCGAACAAGCCGTTCTTGTATTCTATGATAGTGTGTACTGGCTCGCAATTCAGTCATGCTACAACCAGCTGTAGGGTAGCTCGGCCACATAAAATTAAACATTTTTTTAAATTATGTCTAAAAGTCTGAGTAATAGAGATCATAAGATATACACATATAAAAGATTACTACGTTACGAATAATGATTTAATTTTTGAATGAAACGAGTCATTTACAAATAATAAAACGAAACAAGAGCCCCCTGCTCTTACTTTCCACAGACTTGCACAGCTTTTCAGACGTTCCTCTTAACTTTTTAAATGCTGGAAAACAATTTCTGCTTCGCTTAAGTGGTAGCGTTTGTCATGATCGCTATTATTGACAGGCGAGTTAAGTACACAATACTATGCACCAATTGCAATGTACTACGCTTCGTCTACGCTAGACCTACGAAATAGGGTGGCGTGATAGATTCTTACTATTTCACCACAGGCCAATCTGTCTTTCAAAATGAACTGTAATAGTTAGGGAACATTAGGCTAATATTAGTTTATAGTTGTAGTGACCGTTATTGTCAACTAAACACAAAGTATTTACATATTTAGTTAGGTTAGTCAGAGATAATTAACTATTTTTCATAATCTTTATTATTTTAGAACCCAAAGGTAGGCATTAGCCTATCTCTGTTAAGAGAATGGCTTTTGGCATTAAATCCGTCTTTTTAGACAATGTTTGTTTTACTTGTGTTAAATAAATAAATAAATATTTTGTAATTTTTTGTATTTTATTATTTTGGTAGCATTAAATTTTAATTCTAAAATTATGTGACTTCTTTTGGATTTAATACGTCAAAGCATAATGAAGTATCAATATCAAGTTTAGCTAATTGCATTTTAAATGAAAATATATCAAGCTCAATTTGGTTAAAGCAAAAGAGAGTTTGTTTATTGTTATCTGTAATCAGACGAACCACTTTTAAATGATACAAAGTTCTGAAGAGCTCTTGAGTTTTAAGTGTTTCTCTTATCGAAATATGCACGAACATAATATGTTAAATTAACTGAAACAAAACACCAGATTTCCGACGTAAGTTTACTAAAAGAAAATATTAGTCATGTGAACAAGTTATTGCTATTTTAGGAAAACATTTGTCTAGAATAATAAAATATTTATATTGAAACATTTATCATATAAACAGAAAAAATTGCTTTCGATTTTATTATACATATTATTAAAATCAATTAAAACACATCTATGAAGCAACATAAAGAAAAATCTCTAAGTCGTAGATTAATTTTATCCCGGCTAAATATCACAAACTTTTTTAAAAACATTCGTAATTAAGTCGAATTAACGAACATTGAAATTGTAATCGTTTCAAGTTTCAAGATTGTAAAATATTGCTTATCCATATATTACAAAAGTTTTATGCGCTTAAAACAAAATTTTAAGTGATTATAACCTCGGCAACAAATAAAAAATATGTAAGATCATAATATCTAATACGATAAATATGAATGGAATACTAGTAACAGTTTCGTTGAAGTCTTTGTTCATAGTTTGCAGTTTATAGTCGTGAAAAACTTTGCAGCTTTTAAGGATTATAAACTGGTCGTCTGCGCATTTGTGCACGCTAATCTCAACAATTCTTCAATGATCTATTGAAATAAGCTTAGACTAACATTTTAATATAATAAGACAACACGTAGTGAAAACTACTTTACTACTTATTAGGTGTAGTCATGTGGCAAGCAGTAAATAATTTTTGACAATGACTAAACATACCGTTTACAATTACGTTCAAGGGGATATTTGAATTATGCTGAGAGTATTAATATAAATATGTTCTTGTTAATTTGTCCGGAGCCATTTATTATCCGTGTACGTATCACGAAAATAATCAGTGCAAACGAGCACGAAGCATGAAGTATGATATAATGAAATAATTCCTATAATTTAAATTATTATACCGATATCTTCAACGTACAAGATGCCCTGACGCGGTAATAAGGTGGTCCTTTGGAGTTTTTTAAATTGCAGCTTCTAATTTATTTAGTACAAATTTAATTGAATACAACCTTACTAAATTATTTTCAGGAAGACAAATGGTATTGTTTCCTTTATCATTTCCGATTATGTCCGATTTCCTTGCTATGTGGTATGAATGTGCGGTAAAAATAAACTCGGTCACCGTATATGAATAAAGATACTATAAATACAATACCACATTAACAAAAATAATGTATGTTGGCCCAGTCATTAATAGATATTCCTAAGATACGAAATTCCATTATTCATATAAAACGATTATTTTCAATAGACAAACACAAATCGCGCATTCCGAAACCCTCTGTATAACTCTCTCTACACAGAACACTACATAAAATTTTTAAAAAAACTTACTTCGAAGGCTGAGGCACAATGGTGTCATAATTGAAAGACTGCAGTAACTTTCCGACGGCTTCGTTTATCTCCAGCTTCTCGCAAGTGCGACCGCGTTCTTGTTCCCAACTCATTTCGTTTGAATACGCGGTCGTTTCTTGTAACTCGGGACTAGCAGAAGAGGCGGGAGGTAGCGCGCGTCCGTCGACTCGCGCGCACAGTCTATAAAGAGTTCCTTATGCCGAGCGCAATACTATAAAAGCCCGAAGGGGCGAGCGCGCGAACGCGAACCGATGTGTCTCCTCGCGTTGTTTACTTCTCGAATCGTACTTTTTTATCAAGATCTTTGACAGATCATGTATTTTTATAAACAATATGGGTGCATTGTGTGCTTTTATTATTGTTATGAATATTAAATAGAATTTCCGAAATATATTTCTGTGGTAATATATGTAGTATTTTTTTTTTTTGAATATTAAAAATTATACAAATGTTACTGGTGAGTACTACGAGTTTCTTATATTAAAAAATATGGAATTTATACTTACAAGTATATAAAAAATCACTATAAAAATAGCGATTTTTATGCATTTGTGATACAAAAATAGTAGATCACACACAAGCAATACACTGCCATTGCGTAACCATTATATACCACAAAATTCCAACATTTTGATATGGATGTCGTTATTCTTGTTTAATCGTAATAATAACATTTATGTGAAACATCACTTATCGAGCTATAAAGCAATCAGCATCATTTGTCATGGTTTTGTTAATATAAAGTGCGTCGTAAAGGCCAGTCGAGGATTTTCCGAATTTTCCCGTTCCGCATAGGGTGGGCGGAGTGAAGGCCCGCCTCGCGACGCCATTGGCGCTGGTGGCCGGCCGCTATGACGTCACTGCGCCCGCGCAGTTATCTCTGCGCCTACTGGAGAAGCGATTGCATACAAACAACACACGACAAAAGCTTTATCTTGCGTGAAGACCTCAAATTTCATTTACCGCACAATAATGCTTATCCATATCTTTTAATACTATAGATATATTTAGTACTTATTATTGTTTATTTAGTACAACTGATACTAAACAGTCGGAGAAAGACGATGCGCGTCTTGTTATTTAAGACACATTTTTGGCTCCTTGCCGTCCCTAATAAGAGAAAATAGTCGACGTGAAATATATAATAAACTTGTATGACTATTAAATATCCCTTGTATAGAGATATAGTACGCGTATAAGATCTTAAAATTAACCCTCCATCGTCATATCAGCTTATACCACATTAATAAAATTAAATTTAAATGTTTGTATATCAACTCAGCCAATCAATAGTCTACTTCTGAATAGAGGCCTCCGAGGAGTACCTAAACACATTCCCGAACAATCTTCATCCATCGATTCACTTATAATTCTCCCATAAAGCATCTAAAATCGTATAAATCGAAAAGCTAATTTAAAAAAGAACTAAAACCATCTGAACGCAACGCAGGCGAGAATAATATTGGAACTCGTTCACAAATAAGTGGCTATTTATTAAGCCCTCAACCCCGCCAAAAAGCCAATTAGTGCGATCTAATTTTCTACCCAATTCACACAATAAAACCTCTAATTGAGTTGTCAAGGTACCAAACCGGCTGCATATGTAATTTGCCATGTTTTCATTGGCAATGAAACTGAAACGAAATCTGGCATATTCACTGTGGCATAAATGGATTCAGGGAAAAAGACCATACCAAACCTCGTCATCACAAAACACCACCGTGAAATAGCAACTCATGGATGCCGTATTTCGTATGGTGAATGTTAGGAAACAGGAACCCAATTGCTGTTAGCAAGGCATTCCATTTTAGTCATCATCATATTGAAGATAGCAGCAATCATCACTTACTATCAGGTGAACGGTGACCGCGTTTTACAACCGTACGGCCAATGCACACGGTGATTTTTGACGTGCGTAAACGTAACAAAAATGCTATCGCAACCACGAGTAGTATGAATTGGGCCTTGTGTTTGTATTGTTACTAACGCGCAGTTAGGTTAATACCGTACGCATTTGTTGGCGATGAAGGTGTGTATCAGAACATTTACAAAGATTGCGCTAGAAATTTTTTGCCAAGAGTGAAGCATATGATAACAGTCACGTGTACAAGAAGGTTTATTGATATATTATATGTTTATGGTTAACTTATTAATCAATTTTATATTTTTAACCGACCAATGAACGTAAGCGTGTAATTAATTATATATATTGCAAAAGCCTATTATGTATTGTTTAATATCATACGTTAGCGTAATGGTTTTAAATATAGTCATACTTTGAGACGTTATATTAGACGATCCACCTGTTAATGGAAATGTGGGTTTGATTGGATCCGAAATACGATCACAACCCTTAAATGGAACCGCAATACGAAATAAATATACTGACTTTTAGGTATAAGGTTAATGGTGGCCACCATGTCAGCATTCGAAAATTAAAAACGTAAAATCTATTTAATTTAAAACTAAGAGCCAGAGTTGATTTTGTGTACTCTATAAACTTTTTCGAGACCTACCTCGTCTTTCTATCGACACCTGAAAATTACCAAAAAGAGACTATCAAGAAAAAAAATATAAAATTAATTTGTTTTAGAGCCACGCTGTAGCTAAAAAAATCTGCCTATAAAATTATAGATCTAAGTCCGTCATCATCCTCATTGTACCAAGCATAACTAATATTACTCCTGTACAGAGTAGTGTGACTTAGTTTTTTTTTTAAAGTGATAAATTTTGGACACCGTTTACCGAGTTAGATCCTATTTAAAATGCAAATTCCTTGCCTACTATTGGATTCCCTGATCTTACGAAGACGATAACGATAACGAAATAGTATAAGTATATGTGTATTATTTACTGCTTTTTATTTGTAAATATATGTATGTATATAGGTATATATGTAGGCACCTCTATATGTATGGTATGTTATATTTATGTTTATTAGTAGAATTATTTCTAATTCATTATTATAATATATATGTGTATGTATGTTTATATTAAATTGTAAGTTTTAAGATATATATATTTTTTTCTTATTTACAATGTAGGTACTACACCTACCACAATGTCTCTCCACGCCTCGGGTTGACTGGTAGAGAATGCCTTAAGGCATTAAGTCCGCCCTTTGTATCCCTTTTTGTAAGATATGACCAATAAAATTTTTAAATAAATATATATTTAACCTTAGAACTAGTATTTCTAGTCTTTTACTTTCTTAATCAGTCCTAAATTATTAAAAAAGAACCAATAAAAAGTGGATTACGGTTGCCTAGTGCGTAGTTCAGCAAATAAAGTACGTGTCCTTGGCAGTCCCCTGCTATTATGCCGTATAGCCAATATATAAAAAAAACCTTCTTTTTATATAAAATTTAATCTCATCGTTAAATCATCATTATTTTTGATTAATAATAGTTTTACGTCATTTATTACTTTTATTCTGTAGTTCCTGATGTTTCAAGTGCGTTTTTGCAATTGCGATCACAGGTTGGGCTATTTTGTTGTTTAACGTCTCGATATTATAGTTAACCTGAACTACCATTACCTTTTTTATTATTTATATTCGGTCCGATCTATGCAGAAGGAGCTCACAGTGTCTTGAAGTGGTATGTTTGGGATTTCATTTTAGTAATTACAGGATCCCTAGCCGATGGTAACACCCAGACATCTCTACTACAATGTTCTTTTGCGAGAATTTGTAGTTGATGTAAGTAACGGTGCGGTCAATCTAAGGTGATCATAAAATGCAGACTTCCAAGAGCATCGATGTTTCAAGTCATATGTTATCTTACACGTCTCTTAATTGATCTATTTGATTGTCATCATATATGAGAGCCGTTCTTGCCAAAAAATAAAAATTAAAAACGTGACGGTAGTTCGGGTTAACTATGACATTGGGACAAATACGTCGAGATTAAAAAATTAAAATGAATGCGATAAAATCCGTAAAACTAGTTTTATTCAGTGTGCAGAATTCGCGTAAATATAAGAAATCATCATTATTTTTATGAACATGAATTTGACCGCATCCAACACCTGATGGTATACCATTTCTAAGGCCCTCGGACACTTACATCTAACAGTGACTATAAATCGAGACGACCTTACCAGCTTCCCTTACTCACTATGCGGAAAACTGCAGCGAAATGATACAATTTTAGTCAATTGTATTTTAGTAAGTTTTTTTTTAGTTTTAACTAGTATTCTACGTTCTCATAATACGAGCTTAGAAATTTTCTTTACTACCTTTAAATATCTATATCATATTAATAAAAAAAAACATCGAACCTCACCTTAACGATGTCAAAAATTCAGGTACGTAAGAAGGTAACCTACGTATCTTTATATAAAAACATTTGTCAAGTAGGTATTTACCCTACCTCCATCCTACCATCCTTTATAATCTAGAAATTAATAGTTTTCTACTGAGTTTACGATAACTGCCGGGCAATAGCCAAAGTTGCCAGGGCCTAACTACTAACCTTATTTAATGGCAACAAATGTACACAATTTTAATATAATTTGGCATGCAAAAAAATTGTCCTTGAACGGATTAATTATTTGACAATATTCTGGATCAGAAATGGAAAGATTGTCTCACTGAGTTTACTGATACTTCTAAATTATCAGAACCGCAGTATGTTAGAGCTTGGATTCCTAAATACAACACAAAATCATTCCTTCTTTCTCTATATTTCCATTGCTATTACAGAGTTAGTAGCTACTATTATAAACCTTTGTTTACTTTATGGGATACTACGTAAGCTGTAATAGCAATACATAATAATAGCTAGTAGTATTTGCCATTGCAGCTTACGTAGTATCCCATAAATTAAACAAAGCTTTAATCTTCACAGACTCCTTGAGTGGTTTTCAGGACCTTGACCAGGTTCCCATTGCTTCCCAAAGAAAATGTTATTGTTACACTACAGTGCAAAATTTTATTTCTACAATGCAGATCCCTAGTCATACTGAATGCCAGTATGACTAGAGATCTGACGGACACGGTAAAGAAACGTCTGTTGCCAATCCACCACCACCCAATTTGAAGACATCGTTTAACAGTTATTTTACTCATGATCTCCGTGCCCTTGGGAAACAGAAGAGAACCTTTTGAAGTAATACAGCTTAAAGTATATTTTATTTACATTTATTTTTATATACATCATCATATTATATATATTTCGGTATAACACTCTTTTTTTAAATAAATCTGCCCATATGTATCATCTTTAAACAATACGTTTGCTAATATTTGTTTTCAAACTTAACTGATTGTGTTGTAATAGAATATGTTTATAATGTGTGTGTATCCTTTGACCTATTTATAAATCTCAACTTAGTATTCTACTCATGCATTCTGATGATTGCTTTTGTTACTGAACAATTAATTATATGCACATGTGCCACTTTCTAACTCTACACTGGTAGAATTATCACAATTATAGTTGCCATAATTAAAACAAAAAAGGGATGAGTGAAAATCCTTTTGTAATAACACGGACCTGGATAACAACAAAAAATAGTGTGGTGTATTCAGAAAACTTAAACCTCTGAGCAATTGGACTCAATAACAACAGAAGGAAATACGTTGATGATAGACCAATCAAGACTCCTTATACCAAATGCAAATGTTCAGTAATACTGTTGATAATATTTAAACATTTTACAGTTCGTTACTGTTCAGTAACGAACTGTAGCTCCTCTAAGAAATGTAAAATCTTGAAAAACATAAGGTGACTTATCAGCTCTATAACTTGTAGAACATTTTCTTTTACAATGTAATCAAACTAGTGTAACTAATATAGACAGCTACATCCAACAAGCGAATCTCAAAATTCTGCTGCCGCAATGATGAATCTTACAATGTAAAATCTGTACCAACGCCGTGTCCATGCAACCAACAACCATCGTAAATTGAATATCAACTGTAATTTAACGTTATGAAGTATAATAAATAATATAATAATTAATATAATAAAATTACTTTATTGTTACTATTTTTGTTATATTTTACCGTTCTCCAAGATTTGACTATTTAATAAGAATAAATTTCTCAATATTATAATATTGATATTCAAGTCACTGGATTGACCAGTCCATGAATGCATCATAACACGATTTTAGTGCACACAGAAAATATTGTTGTGTGTTTGATTAGTTGATGTTATTATATTTATATAAGGTGTGCTCATAAAAATCGGATAAAGAAAAATCGGACAAAAAAGTTATGGTGATTCCTACATCACCCTGAAAAAATCGACAGAATAAATGTATCGTTGAGAAGCGCTGACGAATCCCCTCTGGGCCCAGCAACCGTGTTGCTCTAAGACTCCAACAAGTGGATAAGAAGTACACGGCCTTGCTTGCACGAGCTGAGGCGAACCCTGATCTAACTCCATTTGATTATAATGTTTGAAGATCACATGAAAGACTTAGGCAACCCAAATAAATTCTGAAGACGAACTAAGACCAAACATAAAGCACGTAGTCGAGAAAATATGAACCACATTTTCATCACAAGTCATAAAATCGGATGTGAGAAAACGTACTTACGTGCTCTCGGAATCGTGCAGTTAACAATTGATAAAATATTTGATTTTTAAATTTTTAAAATATTTTTTAATTTATTTGTCTTATTAATTGATATCGTCATCGTATTCACTCTTTATGTAAAATTCATTTTAGTTCTAGTTAAAATAACGACGAAACATTTATCTTTTTGGATACGAGCAATAAAGATTTTTTTAGTACTTTGTAATCTTGTCATTGTGATTTTGTAACTAAATAATGACTTTGGCAACCTACGCTAAATAACTTACTTAAGCTTAAGGCCCTACAAATAAAAAAACAAAGAAACTTTTTAATTTCGTTACAATCATCCAAAATTAAACATTCCTCTGGTATTGCTGATGGTCATGGGAGGCGGTAATTACTTACCGTCAATTATTGGCAAATGAGCTGCTTGCTCGTTTGCCAATAATTCATTTCAAACATCTCAAGAACTATTACCTTCGGAACTACTAACTTAAAAACTTCGCTCTGCCAGGAATACGTCCAGATTAGTCTTTGATTCTATCACTTGTTAACTTTTGTTTCACTATTCTATACAAATAAAAATAATTCTCTATGGTTCTTGTTTATAATGTTAAAAAAATGAGTTGAATGTGAGGGGTTATTGACTCGCTTACCAATGATTGAAATAAGAAACCCTTTATAACAGTTACCTACTTTTATTACTAGGGAGCTAGGTTCTCTTTTATAAATTGTCTGTAATAATTATAACTTCCGTCTTGTTCTAGTCATAATAATTTGAACTTAAAATGAAGATCGCAATAGAAGGATGTGCCCACGGAGAGCTAGAAAAAATATACGAATGTATTGAAACTATACAAGAAAGAGAAAGCATTAAAATTGATCTATTAATT
Source organism: Teinopalpus imperialis (assembly GCA_029286865.1). Classification (NCBI taxonomy): domain Eukaryota; kingdom Metazoa; phylum Arthropoda; class Insecta; order Lepidoptera; family Papilionidae; genus Teinopalpus; species Teinopalpus imperialis. Next base: position 2,626,735 of record JAGSMU010000009.1, read on the forward strand.
TGTTGTGGTGACTTTCAATCTGTGCGTAACAAAGATGATTTACGAGCTATGGCTGTACCCGAAAAATATCAAAATATTTGTACATTTTACAAGTATGTGTTGTCAATATAACCTTTCAAATGTATTATAAAGAATTTGATTACAATAGATATGTATATGATAATATGTGTGTATTTATTTGGCTGGTACATGGTTGTTTTTATTTTTTTGATATAATATATATTCAAACTATTGGCAATAGATACTACAGCGGTGAAAAAGAGGCACCTGTACTAACAATATTTATAGGAGGAAATCATGAAGCATCAAATTATTTACAAGAATTGCCTTATGGTGGCTGGGTGGCACCTAATATTTATTACCTAGGAAGAGCTGGTGTAGTAAATTTTGGAAACTTAAGAATTGCAGGTATATACATATAAATTGAATTTTATTATATTAACATTAATAAAGTAGACAGTAATAGAATACAAAAGCTTTTACAAACCTTCAAATATTCGGAGCATAATATAATATTTTATACTAAATTTGCCTACTTTAATTCAATTCAAATTTACTAATATGTACATAACATAATGTAGATATTGGTAATTTTGTTCTTTTATACCTACTGTTTACTGTACCTTTTTAATAAAAATTAGATATAATCCACAAGTAGGCAATGGCTGCCCTCGGAGACTGATGTATCACAGTACATACTAAAGTATTTTATTATCAGTATTTAAAATTATCATTATAAGTAACATCCAAGCTATTAAATACCAACTTATACTAGTAGTAATGACTTAATATAGAACAAAGCTACTTCAACAAACATATAAACACAAGGTAACAAAAATCAATACTGTATACTGGTTTTTGTTTTGAGAAATTTGTCATACCTCAGGAAATCTTCTATGAGTATTATGCTGTTCAATTTGTTGGATGGATCAAGCTTAGAATATAATAGTAAAGTGGCAAATATGACCTTCTATACAAAATTTGGAGATTTTGCTTAAGTTTTTTTACTACCTATAAATCCATCCATCAATCCATTCATAAATCAGTTTCCTACTTATAAAGATTGTCCAGCAGTTTATCAATTTTGCCCCCTTGGCCAATGAATGTAGATACTATTTAATTTAATCTTTTCTACAAATTATTATTTTCGAAAAACACTATGTATATCATGTTAATAACAACTATAGGCATTTAACTCCAAACAAATATCTGTTACTGTGTTAAAATACAAAACAAAAATACAAATATATTTACATCAAGTTGATTTCAAACTGTTAGTAATGCACTTCCCATTCATATACACATGGTGTTATGGGGATTTATTTATAAATTCAAATAGTACTCAATATTTTAACAAGCACTTAGATTGTATTGGTCTACTAGATGCAGTTAAGTTTAATACATCTCCCATAAGAAATACATTTAACTTATTTAAATCATTGATCTTGTTTGTTCCACCTTTGTTTAAGTCAATCGTTTTAACCTCAGATATAATTAGATTATAATAAGACAGTACAACTCTACACAATATAACACTGTATAAATTTAAGCATGCCTATATATGCAAAGGTTTTAAAGGTTAAGTATCCAAAGTTTCCTAATGGAGAATTCATTAGGACTAGACTTATAGACTTGACTTTTATTGTTTTAATAATATTATCAATTAATAGTTAATTTTTAGTATTTGTTTAAAAATTTAAATGTTTATGACAAAATAAAGTATTTTTTATATTTGTTTAAATTTTCTCAGATACGTTAAGTTTAGCTTAAGAATTTCATTTCCTTAATTGTTGTTGATACTTTCTTAATAAAATAATATTTAAAATGAATACTATAGAGTATTGTATAATAGAAATATAATTAAAATTAACTTGTACCATAAATTAAGACCAAATAATTATAATTTCAGGTCTTTCGGGTATTTTCAAGGGACATGACTTCCTCCAAGGGCTTTGGGAGAGTCCTCCTTATTCACAAAATTCAATGCGCTCAGTATATCACATAAGGGCACTAGATGTTTTTCGTCTAAGCCAGCTAAAAGAACCAGTCCATGTCATGTTGTCACATGACTGGCCAAGGGGTATTACTGAATATGGGGATAAAAATAATTTATTGAAAAGGAAGCCATTTTTAAGGTACACATATTGTAAATATAATTATACAATTTATTGTATTCTATGTGTTAATTAATTACCCTGATAAATGATGTAAAATAATGTTTCAGCCCACCTATTTTGTAATTGTAGTTATAAGTAAAATACAGGAATAAATTAAAAAGTCTAGGTAGGTAGCTCATTTTTGTGCATTTAGTCCTCATGTTATTGTTTAAACCCAGTATAGTACATTAGTGTGCAAACTCCTATTTCACTTTCCTTAGATTGCACATAATCATTACTACAAATGAAATGAAACATTCAGTTTTAAGTACAAAGTTATGACATACTCCATAATCAAGAAAAATATAGTAAAACTATCTTAATATATGAAAACTAGTTCAAATTTGAAAACATAAAAAGTTTCCCAATTCAAAGTGGAGCTATGTGCATTCTATACATAGAGAGTATAAATTATAGGGCCTTCAAATCAACCAGCATTTGATTGCTTGCTTCCGCTATCCTTTCTTTCTTTTATCTCCTACCACATACTTCAAAATAAACAATAAATAGGTTGGTGGTATTATTAAGTAAATGTTCATATAAAACAAACTTCGTTACCAAATGTTAATATTAATATATTTTTTACTGTATCTAAATTATCACTAATAACCTTTTTTATTATTCAGGGAGGATATTGAGTCAAATCAATTAGGTAGTTCACCAGCCGAAAAACTTTTGCATTTACTGAAGCCTCATTATTGGTTTGCTGCTCACTTGCATTGCCAATTTGCTGCTCTTGTTGAACATGATGAAACAAACGAAACAAAATTTTTAGCCCTTGACAAATGTCTGCCAAAGCGAAGACATTTGCAAATTTTAGATTTACCTTCTACATATAACAGTGATACGACATTAAAACATGATGTAGAGTGGTTGGCTGTTTTAAAAAGTACTAATCACCTTTTAAGTGTCAAAAATGTTGACTGTCACATGCCTGGACCAGGTGGTAATGAGAGGTGCGTATATATTTTTACTCACTTATTATATATCTTTTTTATTGATTAAAACTATATAGTATTATAATTGAATTTTCACATTGATTTCCAATACTATACAGCAGGGAACTATTTTGGTTAAGAGACCCCTTTTCCAAAATTAACTGCCCATAGCCAAATTATTTTAAAAATCCTATCTCTAGTTTTTTTCCTATTGTTGCAAAATACTTACCAATTTAAAAACTAGTCCATGCTCATTGACTTGCCGAGTTTTTCATCTTGTACAAACAAGTACACGCTTATCAACTTGTTGAGTTTTTTAAAAGTACAACAATGATGCTTCCTACTAAAATATTAGTCATTGTTATAACAAGTTGGTACATGAAAGACAACTTATATAGTATCTTGAAAGTTTCAAATAAGAACTTGTAGTTAATTCATAGGGGTTGATTTTTAGACCTTGTTGTCCTCCAAAATCAGTTTTCGTTTATATTAACCCCTGGGAAACCCGGCTATACAGTATTATTACACTAATATTCGTGCACAACAATTTTGATTCTACTGTTGATGTTATTTAGAACCAAGTGTTGCTATGTTGTTATATCTTGCACTCTTCATAAACATAAAGTTTGTCAAGGCACACTCACAACATAAAATTTATAACCTACATGAATATTAGATATCATCAATTATATTATTCATATAGATTTGAACAAAATACCTGATTTTGTAGTTGATAGAAAATATTAGTCACACTTATTATAAATAAACAAAAAAAAATTGTTTTAGGTTTGTATTTAGCCCAACTGAAGAAGAAAAGCTGAAAATCATACAGTTGATGGAGACATTAACAATTACAAGGGAAACATTTGTTAAGACAGCTCCTATTTACAACCCAGCAGCACCAAAAAGTGCATCAATAGAACCCATCTTGAATCCCCAAACTGTTTCCTTGTGTGAAAAATTAGGCATAGATGATCCATTACAAGTTGTAATGGCACGTGCAGGAAGGACTATTAAAGAACCATGTCTTAATGATACAAATATGTGTATAAACAAAAACTCTGTAGTGAGGACACCTATAAAATGTTCAAAATTGTCATTGCCAGCACCGGTTACACCCACTGTGAGTGAAGACTTATCTCAGATAGATTCAATTTGTTCACCAAGTGTCACTGGTAATTTCGATAATACACCAGAAAGTATATCTACTCCGCCATCTAATAAAAAAATATTTAAAAGAAGGAATTTAGAAATGTACACACCAGATGTTGATGACTATATCAGCACTTCAACTAGTTCTATAGGTGATTCAGAGAGCCCACGATCTAGTAAACAACCCTGTAGAACTAATTTATTATAAGTTTAGTTTATACCTAGGATTAGCAATCAATTACCTCAATAACATAGTAATTGAATAGCCTTAATAATAAAAGCAATTAAAGGAATGTGCAAAGAATGAAATATAAATAGTTAAATGAAATGACTTAAAACTTATCAATTAATATTAATATAATACAAATCTGGGATAACTGGAGAAGTGTAATCAATATACATTATATATTTTAAGTTCTTAAACATTATAAATTTAAGTTATAATAAAAGGAAATTTAAAAGTATGTAATTTGAATTAGAATGTTAGTGCAAAGAATTTACGAAGGATATTCTTAATTATAAATCATGAATTTTTTATAGTTTTTAGTTATTAATTATTGTCATCCGCTCAAAATTAAATATTACAAATAAAGTATGTAAATTAATAGAAATTAAATTTTGAGCCCCTCCATCATCTGAACGTAGGCCAGCCCCATAGATGCCATAAAACAAGATCTTGTCCTCTTTGCATCTATCGACTTACACCAAAACTTCCATAGGTCGTCGCCGTTCCTTTCTCCACATCGGTGTTCGGTTCTACAAACTGGATGGCGAGCCCTTTGCTAGTTCAGCTTGCTCATGTAGAGCCTTAGTCTCAAAGTGGTCCAGGTGGACCTGAGGGTCCACGGGAGACTCGACGATGGTCTACGTTGGCGTGACAAAAAAAAATCACAATTCGTAAGCGGGGGTGCACGAAAATTTATATGCTTTCGATAGTGAAGAACTAAAATATTGACTAGACTTCACCTATCAATGTAGGCAGATAATATTTTAAGAAGCTCAAAACTAGCATATTCCACATTTTATGTCGAGCTTTGTGAATATGGTAGAAATGTAGGTAGGTAGGGGCGTCCACCGGAATCAGCTAAATTTTGAAAGTGATCTATCAGAAAAGAAGTCTGGGAACCTCTAATGTGGAGAAACACCGAGCATAGGCTTCTCCATTGCTTGCTATGCGACTCTGTTTTTATATGGTTTATTATGGATTAAAACTTTGAGGAATATGGGATGAGATGTGTCGCAGTTTCCCAAACACTGCTCATCCGGATTGGATCCATAAATTGACATCTAGATCGAAGTTGCACTTCTCTTACCAGACTAGATAAGTCGTCAATAATATGACCGTAGTGCTCTAAAAACAACCCGTATGTGTGAACATGGACATAAGGCATAATCGTCTTGTTCATGTTCATTTTAAGATTTATCCAATTGGGAGACACTATTGAGGTCATTGAGCGGTCGGAGAGAGTACTCTGGTCTCTCGGCGATTTTCCCACACTAACGGTATAGTCGGCAAATCGAAGGTAAGTGATGTACTCGCCATCCAAGTTAATACCGTATCCTTTCCAAGAACACAGAAAACATCTTCCAATGCAACGATAAAGAAGTTCGGGGATATGACATCGTCCTGTCTAACAACTTTCTGCGTTTGATGTACACGGAAAGTTAAGCAATACGAAATGTCTACAGCTCCTCTGTACTTCTGCTCCACGCGTCCAACATAGCATGGAGGATGGAATTAAACTGTTTTTGGAGAACTTGAAGGATCGGTTCGCACCCGCTTTCTAAAGATGCAGCAAAATATAAAATAATCCCACATAACCGGTATGGATCTCATTAGAAAGATCCCTGTGTAGAATGGAGCATGGAAGAATTTGTAAACTCTATAGAGGTGCCTAATGGTAATGGACCTAGCATAAAGGCACATAAACTAAATAGATGGTCCATTAATGACAACAAAACACTTGATCCCTTCTCAAACAATAGTTGTAACTTTTATAAGTCAAAAACTCCTTACTGATACGTTCTTCATAATGATAGTTTCTACATGCAATTGTTGCAGAAACTTATACATATTACAATCTATTCAATGTTTTAAAAGCTCGAGATTTGGCCATGTTAGATGAAAATCCTCGTTGTTTAATTTGTTCCCAAAACCATAAAAGTGTTTCTTGCCTATTTTATCTAGATCTTCAGTCGGCAAAGTATGCATCTTTCCCAGAACATCGAGGCAAACAGAAATAAAATTAGTCACGTCACAAGATGATTTCTATTTGGAAGCCTCCTCTAGATTTCCTCAAATTACAACATCTTTTCCTGACTCCGCCACGGTAATCCTCTCTAAAACTTTTACACTCCTGCACAGCTCTTACCGTCCACGACTCATGTCCCCTCCATGTAACGCCCGCCGCCTGTCTTCATACAGGTACAAAACAAATGGCCGATTGTCGCATCAGCCCTGTCCAATCACTACAAATATCAAGAGATCCCCACCGCGACCCGGCTCGATAGTATCGCCAACAAGGTGATCCAACTCCTCCCATGTCCATTCTACACCTACTGGTGACAATCTACAACGCGGCTATGTCCAAAGGCACCTGCCCGAACACCTGGAAGGAAGCCGACGTTATAGGGATTCTTAAGCCGTCGGAATACCCAACTGATCCAGCACTTTATCAACCCATAAGCCTACATAAAGCCTTGGATAAGTTGTACGAAAGGCTCATCCTTGCCCGCCTCAAAGACCTCATGTTGTCCCAAGGGCTACCCATCAATCAGCAGTTCGGGTTTCGCACCCAACACACATGCACACATCAAGTGCACCGCATCACGGAGTACATTCGGGGCTACCAAACCGGGGCGCTCTTCGACGTAGCGAAAGCATTTGACAAGATCTGGCACAACGGGCTCATATACAAACTATATGAGCTGTGCCATATAATAAAAATAACAAAAAGTCCCTATAATAAAATTACACTATACAAAGTATGCTTCCGACCCATAATGACATACGCAAGCCCCGGCTTTGCCTATGCCTCCCCGCGTCTCCTTCACCGACTTCAGGTAAGGCCACCGGTGCGCCGTGGTTCTTGGATAATAAACTTGAGCTGCCGACCATAGCTCAGTACCAAAAGCAGGCTTCCCGCCGACAATTTTGTCTCTGCCGTCACACACACTAACTCCTTGATTGTAGGTGCCGCCACTTACAATCCCATTGCGAATCATTGATTCAACCGCGTCCGAAGGAGATCGAGGCACGTCCTTGACGACGCGATCACCAGGGCCCAAGCCCTTCATAACACACTACACACGTACATTGCACCCTCATACAGCCCCCGCCGACGGCGAGGGCGTCGCGAACAAGGTTATTCGCGATACCGCTATATCACAAGCCGGTTCTCACCAGACAATAATGATAGAAACGTCGCTACAGTTTCTTGCGCCTCTTCTCCAGCGCCCACGCATTTCGAAGTGGTAGTATAGATAGCTAATAATAATAGCGATATTAATTTAGATAATCTTTAGTCAGAGACAACTGACCGAGCCGAGGTTCGGCCCTATCGGGCACCCTCGAATCAGGTCTCGACTGAGTGCCATAGGCGCTCAGTCCCCTCTCAACCCGGTGAAACTGTTAAAGCCCTCGGGGCCAAAAGCGATCATCAGCCAGAAAAAAAGATCATAGTAGAGTAGAGTAACTTTTAAATAAATTAAATTCATTGATTTTACCAAAATATCGGCAGACATGACTCATATAGTTTTATAATGCTGTATCTAGTGAGCCGTGGTAACTCAATAAGGGGGCCCTGATAATTTCACAGTAGAGGTCTTTTTTTCGTATGTATACGTATGGTAATACACGCATACCCATGGAGCACGGGGGCAAGGATAGGTTATATCTGTCTGAAACCTTTGGTTGAACGAAAATTTTAGTTAATTACATCTTGTACAAAAATTCTTTTCTCCACTTAACCTTAACTTTTCTTCTTGTATCTGAAAGAATGGAAAAAACAAATATCCCACCCAGGATGGTGTTCTGTTTTCTTTTGAGTTATTGTCCCTTAGCTCTTTCTTATATCAATTAATAAAATACAATATTTTTATTGAATAAATATTAAATAAACATTTAAGAAAGCAGATGAGTATGTCATAAAGACTTCACCTATCCCTTCAGGTGGAATGTTTTCATCCACCTCCATTTGAGGATATATATCTTCTGTTTACTACAAGTCCCACAAAGATTCACCTCCTTTAATTAATAGTTTTCTTAGGTATCGCGAACTACATTGTCTTGTCTTTCAATGTAAACAAAATCCCCTTTTTGAAACCCCATTCCAACCATACATAAATGAAAGTAAAGTCAAAAGACTAGTATTATACTGAGCCACCATTTACTTCTACCTATATCATGTTATTGGCATTAACAGATGAACTGCCATTAAGCATAATATAAGTTTTTGTAGGTATCAGATAAAAGATGTGATTAAACATCAAAACTTTTCATCTCGGGTTAATTTAAAATGTTGCAAGTTCCTTCAATCAGCAATTTAGTTGAATAATAATTCGAGATGTGTGTGCAATAAATGTGATGCATGCTGCAAAATACATCTTTTCATGAGTAAATGTTTTTTTTATGATAACCTCTGCACAAATTATAGCCTTTGAAAGTTCATATGAGACATTTTTAAACATTGACATTTCTGCATTAGCACTTAATATATTTTTTTTTATTACATAAAGTCACCCTCGTAGCACACCTTAATAGGCTCAATTTTCTGACAAAATTATTATAATATTATGTATGCAAATTTTAAAAGTAAACTTTTATCTTATATCCTCTATCTTCTGCTATATTAGATGAAATAACTACTATGACTTGTTTTTTTTAGAATGGAATTGCTATGTAACTGCTGAAAAAATCACAATATTATATATTTTGCTTTCACTTGTGGCATTATGATGAAGACATTATTCCAAAATTCATGTTTTATTTTTTTACCAGTCCATATCTAACTTTAATTTGTTTTATTAGGGATAACAAAAAAAGGTATACATTATATGTTAAAAGTAAAGAAAAAAGAAAACATAAATAATAAATATATTTTCATATCAGCATACATAATATGAATGACTGAATTTATAGATATATAATAATTTAATAGATTTTTCAAATGATAAATTATAAATGGGTTAGTAAATGTTCTTTTAGTTGTGGAATGTTTTTAGGCATATAACTACACTGATTACATTTAAGAGGAGTCACCATTAAGTTTTTATGTACATCATTTGAAACTCTCTCAATTGTCCCATTTTCTTTCAACTGTTCTAAGAGTTCTGAAATAAAATTCAAATCAGAGAGAATAAAGGACTTTGAGTTAACTAGTATTTACTAATTAATGAGGTATAAAATTATATTGATAATATTAATAATAGTGGATGCTGCAATTTCATCAGTTATTTTAACTAAACCTAAAAGTTACCTGTATATGGTATGAAAAAGGTTGAAGTAAAACTATTCCAATGGACTTTGGTTTTTAAGCATGGTGACACCATATCTTTACTGATAATGTGCATATGAAGCCTTTGCATACTTGGCACCGCATGGAAACCTGCATTAAGGGCATGGTCTTTATATTCTTCCTGTATTAATTTGAATAATTTACCAAATTCTTCTATCAGGGGTTCATGCTTTTTCACTAATTTATAAATGCTGCTAATATTTTCTTTAGGTAACATAAGAAAATGTATTTTTGCCTTAGGATATTTGTCTTTAATAACCACAATCCGTTCAGTCTCTTTATATAACGAATTAGGATCATTCATGGATTCTAACAAGCCTAAAGACCAATGCTTTTTTGGTTGTTTTGCAACATGTTGGCCTTCTTCAAATAAATGTATAGTTCTTTTACTCATAACGATGTAATAAAAATGGACACAGCTGCATTGATTTCAAACGACTAAGAAGAAAAGGAAATAGACGATCTGTTCTTATTTAACTTTTAAGTAGAAAAGCTACTATGAATGCTATCCAACATAAAGACGCTTTCAAGAATAGTGAGAAACTGAGAAGGTATTTTGACATGGCATTTGGTCTTGCCTCGGAAAATGACACTTGGAAAAGTATTGTGTGCAAAAAAGTTTGTTTATATTTTTACACATATTATTATATATGCTTAAAATTATGACTGTTTTTTACTTAATATAAAATATTAGTATTTATCAATTCATCGCGATCCCGTAACAAAGTAATGTTGATAATATGTATTGTATATTATGATTTCGAACAACGCCTCGCCGACGACATCTGTTCGCTTCCCACACTGCCCAAGAAAGTTGCCGTTCGAATCAAACTTTTCGTTATGTCCCGCTACATCGCGTCGACCCAAATTACTACAATTGATAACGCACCATACCATTCAATGCAGTCAAAACAAAATACCATGCAGGTCATCATAAAAATGTGATGCAAAGCTGGTTGATGAAAAATATTATTAGTTTTGAAGCAACAAAAAAGAATTTGACGTGATTAAATAAAGGGTGGCGCAGAGAAAAATATCGATCAGTTGGAAAGAAAAAGAAAATTTTACAAGGGAAGCAATGAAATCAATAACGGTTGTAGATTGGAAGAAATAAGTGATTCATGTCCAGAGACTTGTAATAGAGTAATGGCATAAGATCGACTCCAAGAAATACATGAGAGTGAGCTGATTACTTCTCTTGGAGGTGAGTAAAGCAGAGCTCGTAGACATAATATCTGGGCTAGAGAAAATTAATTATTGTAGTGATGACTCAGCTGAATAAAAATAAAATATTCCTGTAAAAACAGAACAATTTATTATTTTTAAAGAAAATTACCAAGTTTTCTATTTATTTAAGATCCTAGTCTATATCCCTTAATTTCCAAAAGTACCTATAAGAAGTAGTACACTATCAATATTGTATAGTGACCCCGGGATCTTAATACAATCGATATAATAATATAAATACATATAATAACATTCCTTTGCTTCTGAGTCGCGGTCAATTGAGAAATACTAATATTTTATTATTACTTAAGAAAACAGTGAAATATTAAGTATTCAATATTTTATATAATAAAATAAGAATTAAAACAAAAACTTTCATGCACGCTGTATTTTACATAAACGTCACCTTCAGAGCTCGTATCGCTTTTTTTAATATCTAGATATTTTAGAATAAAACATGATTCACACCATTATTTTATATTTATTTGAAACTAAGCTTTATTTGCATAAAATTAGAATTTAAAATGACAGTATGACTGTCATTAACATTGACAAAATCCGTACCTAAATCTGTTACTACAATATCAGATTTTGGATTTTATGCAGTGAATTGCGATGGATATTGCCGTACAGCTCTAGTGCAATATTTGTCCCGTACGGCCGATGCGTATCGTATCGCGTAGGTAGATATTGACGAGCGAGCGTGTATTAGGTACATCGGAAATATCTAGATATTGTAATACATAGATTTCGAGCAAGCCAGTAAGCGATTTTTAGATATTGTATCAATATATAGTTTTCGTATATATATACTATTTGTATCGCCCACCTCTACAAGACAGACGTAATTTGGTTGTGTAGTCGTGATTACAACACAAAAATCATCAGCATGCCATTATTGTAAACAATAAATTACCGATTAACAACGTGAGCGAGCTTATACCAATTACAGATTTAATTTCATTACAATCTTTCGAAATCGATGCTTCTAGAGATCCAATCAAACCCGTAACTTTTCGCAGAATGATATTAATAGTCTTAAGAGACCCAACCATACCAACTTCACACTAATCAAAATTTTTGTCTCTAGCTTCAACGCATTTGAATACATGAAGTATAAAAATTAGAAAGATATTTTAGAAGCTAAATTAGAGGAAATCGTATTAATGTCACTTAAACATAATAGAACTTTTAAATATACCTTCGTAAAAATTTGCGCCATGTTATTGTCGATCGAATATTCGAATTATGGAAAAATGGTTTTTGCTATACTAATGCAAGAGAACTTGAGTTCCGAAGAGCAGAAATATTTAGTCGATATGTTCATAGAATAAATTTTTAATATTAGTGAAGTCGAATAAATCAAAAAATTCAAGTGTTAATTATTATCTACTGGTGAAACAAATATAGAATGGTAGATTTATTTTATTTATAACTCACTGACAGCTCTTACAGTTACTAAAAAAACCAAAATAATCATGTGATGATTTCAATTTAAATGTATTAAAATCACCCCTGCATGTACAAAGTTTCTGAATATCAATAATATTGTTATCATGAAAAGTATATTTTTATTACTGACATCCATAAAGGCGCCAACTACAAGGTTGTTAACACTGTTCGCTAGTCCTCTCAAGTAAGTAACTCAAAAGAAATATTAAAACCTATATACTGAGCTAAATATATATTTGAAAAATAAGTGAGCTGGAGATAAACTCACTTGAAGTCAAATATTTCATGAGCAACTCCAACTTTTAAAGAAAAGCATGTATATTCCCATGCACCTGCTTGGTCCGTTGCAGTCAACTGACTGGAAGATATTTAATAAAATAGTGATAAAATAAATCAGTACATCTAATTTAATGCATTATAACATCTCACTTTTTATTGTACAAGGTAAGTGTTCTTATGAAACATGATCAAAATATTTAGGTACAGATACTTAACATCATATGCACATCAATCAACAATGTGATTGAAATATTAAAAATTAAACACACAAACTATAAAATGTTACATTTATAACAACCACAGAACAATATAAGATCGCATCTTGTATTGAACTTGTGACTTGTATCATGATATTTTTAAAAGCTAATTTAAATTATCATAAAAGGAGTTTTGTTTTTTATAAAAAATGATACACACATTAAAAATGATCTGAAACTAAATGAAAGAAGGCGACATCATTCTATATAATATTGCTTGTTTTAATTGTTTTCATTACAACCATTTTACTAAAGTCACATTTTTCAACAATATTAAATCTAATATTTTGATAAAAGTTTTAGTTCTCTTAACTATGTACATGAAAGGTTAGAAGATTAGTTACATTGAAAAACACTAGTAGAGGACTACTCTATAGAATGGAACAAGGTAAAGATTTATGCCGTTTATATGGAGAGAAACTTTTGAATGTTGTTTCATGAAATGATTAGGTAAAGTTTTAATAACATTAACACACAAATATAACAGTCTTAGACCACTTCTATGTATTCTTTAGCAGTTATATTCATAAAACTTCAAGCCATAACAAACTCTTTAGACTTTAGGAAGCTTAAGCTGCTTATATTTTTTATGTTTAGACTGTATAAAGCTGTAATATAAACTAATTGTCTATTAATGCATGTTACAACTTTGATTATAAAATTTATTTTGGAACACAAACAAAAGTTTTGGATAAAAACATGCTCCATTTTATGGTTTTATTTTATGTTAACATATCTAGTGATATTCTACCTTAGGTTGCAAAGAAATATGAGCACATAAGAAAAGAGTAACTGTTAGTTACTTGTGCATACTTACAACTTTTAAATACATCTAATTATTTTGTTTTCTGTAAGAAATAATTTGAAAGAATAAAATCTCAATTTTTCATTTAAAAATATTTCTGTATATTATCTTATGCTACCTAATGTTCCTCATATAATATTGCTGTCAGACTCCAAATCTTAATACTTTTATGCAACTATTTCTATTTTACAGCTTTTGTCTATATATTGACTAGATTAACTTGTATTGCAGTTCTTACCTTAAAACTAACTTTGAAGCATAACAATAGCATCACTCGAGTTAACATCAAACATTTGTGTCAGGTGGAGGAGACTAGTAAACATCCTTAGCCAGACACATTTCAATAATCAGTGTACGATTTTTAATGCACAAAACACCAAAGGATTATTATATATATTTATTTTGTAACTATGTCTATTCATCAATCTGAAACACAAGTCATTTTATTTTTTTGCTTATTTAGATAAGTGTTTACCTGTTCATTTTAATGTCTGTAATGATAATGGTCCTATCATAGATGTTCCGGCTATGGTTATTCCTTATCGCCAATAGCCAGTAGTTTTCAACAATCCAGAATAAAAAATGCACATGCAATTACATTTGCAAGAAGTTTTGATTATGGTATTGCGCCAGGAAAGATCGCAATTTTACTGTGATATACGAAAATTTTTCATTGTGTGCATGTCCAAAGATGTTTACAATATATCCACACATTCATACTAATTGTGACTATTAGATTTTTATACATTTTAAATTAGCATTGAATATTAATTTATTGACTTAAACACACCCACACACACACACTATCAGACATTCCAATTTCGGACGGTATAGCATTACAAATATAAACACAGCCAGTGAAATAAACATATTTTACTGGCTCTATTATTAATCATGGTATATTTTATGATCTTTTGAATTTATTCACTATATTTATAGTTGTACCGACTGCATTTATATTTTAACTAGTTAAAATTATTAATAAATAAATGTAACTTAATTAAAAATATACTTAAATTTGAAGGATTGGTCTTTTTGTTAAAAAAAATTCACAAGCGCATATAACAACATTTTGAACACTAACTTAACACCATTTAAAATAATGTGGAGAATAAATATTGCCTAAAAAGTATAATGTAAATACTAAGTCACAGATATGACTAGGCATGGAGCAATACCAAGAAATACTTCAAATTATAATTTATAATATCAATAATAAATTATAAGATGTTTTATGAAGTCTTTTCTATTGTGTCATAAATTGAATAGGATATTATGTAAATATTTTATTTTATGTCATGGAACGATTAACAAATTGGCAAGTTCAAGGTAGATGTCATGTCACTTATGATAGATGTTAAAGGTGGAAAATGGTTGGTTTATTAAATTAATAAATAGTAGAACATTTGACTACCTAAATAATTCCTACTTAACATACAGAAAAGTACATAGAGCATTAAATCAGGTACAATAATGTGCAATTTGCAGATTATTGATTTTGTGCTGTATATTTATTGCTTCTTGTTCGTCTGTCTTAGAAAAACTCTAAATATATTGTATGATTAAACTCTCTTAAGTTCCATTAATAAGGAAAATCAAATAAATTAGAAACAATATCTTGTATAAAAACTAAAAAAGTTAATACTTTTTTCCATAGGGTATATATATAATCATAATCATACATATCCATTTAAAGGATTGTTCTAACATGTAGAATGGGTGAAGTTGAACTGGATTTAAATTGCAACAGCATATTGGACGTTATTACACTAAACTCATAATATAGGGGGTCCCAGAAAACTACTTATTTATCTAATGTGAATTTACTATCAATTTTAAATATAAAAATTAGATTGGAGCCAACTGATTCTCAATTATCTTTTAACAGTAAATTCAATAAATATAGGAATCGTAATTACACTATTATTTTGATTCTTATATAAATTTGTACATATTAGTATTGCTACTCATGAATACCTCTTACAATTATAATTAAAATAAGTGCTTAAGGAAGAAAAAAAGCAATAACTGTATACCTATATTTGTTGAATTAAAAAAAAAATTAACAATTGATTATTGATTTACCTACATTATTTGCGATTATGAATACAAATAATGTAGATATTTATTTTGATATAAATTACAAAACTTATACTGTTATGGACACATCCTAAAAGAAATGGTTGAGAGTACAGTACGCGAGAGTACATTAATATGATTATCATATTAATTAAGTACAAGTCACTATAGTAGTTGCTTAGATAGCAGAATTTATAACAAATACACAATCTTAATAATGTAATAATTACACTCAACCATAAAAACTATACACAACATAATGTGTACAAAAAATATTCTGTAACACAGATCCCCTTGATTTTTATTTGGGAACAATAAAATCATTTGAGCATTTAGTTTAGAGTGATATTAAAACATTAATAAATCAATAATAATAAAAAAATATGGAAGTATTGCTTCCCAACAAAATGTTAGGCTCTTGGTTTATACAAGAGTAATGTTATAATAATTTGATGTATTTTGGAAAAGGAAACTACAAATATATAATATAACATTGTTTTAACAACAGATTTGTTTGAAAGTATTATAGAAGTGTTTAATAATTTACGAGAGTATAAAGGCGATGAACATTTATATATTAAAACAAATATTATGACTGAAAACCAGGAATTTAAAACACACCTACACTATTACCTAAACCTAAAGCCTGCATTTGTATAGAATATATGATAAGGCATTCGATTTTATTCATTGATGTTATCATTGGAATTGACTGAAATAAACTATGCTTATGAACATTTTATATATTGGATTGCACTTTGTAAATGTCAGTGCTTATATTGCACTGTATATCTTATTCTATAATGAGGCATTTGGGAAGGTGTTCATGAAGGTAGTCAAACAGCTCAGGGGAAGCTCCGGGACAATTGGTAAGTTCCAACTCTCGTAACTGTCTTAACTGTATGAGGCTGGAGAGACCCCCTGACGTTAACAGTGGACAACCTGAAAGTTTTACCATTAATCATCGAATTTAATTCTTCATGAATTGAAATCAAGCTTTTAATTTTCTACAATATCACAGGAACAGTGCCATCAAAAGTCTTGTCGCTTATTGAAGTTTATTATTGTCATGAAAACCTTATGCCTAGTATATGAGGATATTTTTCCTAATAAAAAGAAAGTAGCTCTCACTGCTGTTGACCTTATTCAAGGACTTATTGGGAAAGCGCGATTTTTTTACTCTGCCCAACGGTTTAAAATGTTTCGGGAGAGTCCGACTACTCTTACTCTGCTCCACTAGGTGTCATTTTTGTGGCAATGACTTGATGAATTACTTATACTTTATTGTATATATATATATATATTATGTATATATATATATATATATACATAAATATACTCAGGTATATACAATTGTGAATGTCAACGTACGGTTAATTATAATACACTAAGCGCTGAATGTCTTTCTAAAAAAATATATGATTGAATGTAGAAAGTACGACTGGGTATATATCTTTTTCACATGGCTTCCGCCCAACTATTATCGTTCGATCGAAAGGCAAGTGAGCCGGACGTACGTAATATCATTTGAAGTGAAATAGCTATCCAAGTCTATATGCAAGTCAATTGAAAACAATAAACTACTGTACAAATGTATACATATGAAGGGTTGTAATACCTGCCAATGAAAGAAGTTGCAGAGAACGCATTCCACACAAGTGCTGCACTCCAAAGTCGCGCAATTGCGAGCACCAACGCAGGAACAGCCCCACGAGCGATTGCATGGTGCTTATGTACCCCACGCCTATGTCCGTTATATGGACGCATCTAAACATGAAACCTATTATATTTTTATGATATTAGAGATAAACAAACACGTGAAATAACTATAAGTATTTCCTGCAGCCCATCACACAACGCTAAGGAATCATAATGCAGATTGCGTTGTCACTTTTGAGGACTAATATGGAATCACTCGCCATCTTGTTTATATGTAAGAATTTACAAAAATATTCTAGAAAATCTGATGTACACGCTATCAATACAAGAAACAAAAACAAATTTGTGACACTTATTTTTTCGTTTTAAAAGGGTACAGAAATGGTTCGCATTGAGAGTTACAAACGAGCACACAGTTCACCTGGTGGCAAGTGATTCCTGGATATCTAGATTCATCCCGGACATGGAACAATAATACAGATGCTTTTTTACCCTTGAAGACTAAATTGCAAGTCCTCGTCAGCAGTAATAAAGGTCTCAGGATCCCTACAATCACCAGATGAAATGCAGCAGCATTATGCTGCTATTTAATGCTGGTAGTCTTTGAGGACGTGGTCCTACTCCGTTCGAGCGGAACCATTCATTATGCAGCTAGAAACAAACTGCAGTGTAGCTCTACCACTATTGGCATATGATGATTGCGGCCGATAAACAGCTACATCCGTCCTCTGCGAAGATTCGACATGCACATGCGTTATCAAGACTGAGGATTAAATGCCTTGCTACCAGGAAATGGGTCTGCGCTGCTATTTCATGCTCGTTTTCTGTGAGGGCGTGGTCCTTCCCCGGTCATCCCGAACTATCTAGCTAAAAATAAGCTGCAATGTGGCTCTAAAACTGTTTAAAGTGAATCCTGTGGTCCGCAAAACCCACAGTTCTTCTAAGGAAGAACATAACACTACAGAAATTAATTTTAGCAAGCAGCTCATCCGATAGTACGTGATCACCGCCGCCCATGAACATCACCAATACCAGAGGAGTCGTAAATGCGTTGCTGGCCTTTGAGAAAGATGCAGGCTCTTTTCTTGAAGGTTTTATGTATCGGTTAGGCAAGACCGCTCGCGACAGCTGATTCCACAGAGAAGTTGTGCGTGGCGGGAAATTTCGCATAAAGTGCACAGTGGTGGATATAACCATCTAGATTATGTGGATGAAATTTTGAATTCTGTCCGTGAAGTACGATGTTTGAACTCGACGGCTGGAATTGATCCCAACAGCTTATCAGATATTTTAATTGTCCCCATACCTGTCGAGGGTGAGCTCCTCCAAGTGGTTGAGATCGCATGCGATATATTCCAGCGCGTTGTCGGTGACGCGCGGGCACCAGCTGAGGTCGAGACTGCGTAGCCGCGGTAGGTTTTCCGCGAGTAGTTCCACACCCTCGTCAGTCACCTTACTGCACCCGCTCAGAGACAGCACCGTCAGGTTGGGCAGCGAGTGGACTAGAATACAAAATATACATATTTCCTATTATTCTTTTTCCTTTTATATATTAAATCCAAATTCAACCATAACGACACGCCGATAAGATTTTTCATTTTATTAGAGGTGACAAAAACACGCAATTTACCTGATGTAAAGTGATTCCTGCAACCCGTGACACCTACATTCATCATAATATATCGTAATGCAGATCTCATCTCCGCGGTGCGATATGATGCGATACGATAGATTTCCTCATTACTAGTAATATAAGATCTTCAGATTCATTCATTAACCAAACGAAACGTTCGTTGTGCTAAACTTCTATTATGCTGCTATTTATAACTTCGGTGACCTTACCAAGTTAAAAACTCTAAAATCTCCTTTAGCATTAATAGCTCAACCCAACAATTCAGTGGAAAATGTAAACCATCTGATAACATATGCGAAATTGCTCTCAAAGCTCTACTTTTGTTTTTAAATACTCGGAAAGTTAAATTAATAATCAAACAGCTAATCTCATAATAAAATAAATATAATTGTTACTCGTGTGTTATTGCAAGAATATTAATACTGTCGATAAAAAATGAAAATTGTTTCCAATTTAGAATAATAAAAATCGTATCGTGTAAGAAAGAGATACATTCCATATAAGGTAGAAGTATTAAACGCTTTGTATGGTATGGTTATATTGTAATAATGTTTTACTTTTTTGAACTATTAAAAAAATTACCTCATAATTTTGATTACAGTGAAGTGAGGACTGTATAAATAAGGAGGAAAAACGTATGCACGAGAATAAGCGCTTCAGGATTTTTTGTACAAGAAAGTGATTTTTTGTGAAAAGGAAATAGAAGTCCAGAGAAATTTTGCTATCTTTAACGGCTTTAAACACAGCTGAAAGGACGCATAAGCTAATGCAAAATGTTTAAAGTTTGATCACCTCCGAGGAAGAGCAGAAACCATTTAGGCTAAAAGGCATTTAGGTTGTGTGCCTAAATTGATTGAGCACAGAAAGTTGATTGCAAAAAACAACTTGAAAAAGAAAGCATCAATTTAATGTTGATTAATTATTTACCCATTTTTAAATTCTATTCATTGAAAGCGTGTCCATAAGTATAAAAATGTTTTCATATGATCTAAGGATTTTTTTAGTATACTTTAAGGGACACCTAATACAAAAATAGCGCGTTAATTATTTGTTGGGCTGTAATCATCCTACGAAGCAACACACTGGATCGGTCCATTTTGGGTGTCAGATTCAAAGTTACGTATCTTTGAAAGTGTGTAGCTAATTAAAAAAATCTTGAAAGGAACCGATTTAATAAACCTGTCAACTAAAAAAACTAAACACCGCATAAACAGTTAACTGAAAAGCAAAGCAAACAAACAGATGACCGGTTTCTTTCTATTATCAAAAAATCTATACACAAAAATAAAAAATAATTAACTCAAAAGTAACTACGTAGAGTCACATAAAGCGCATCACTGGAGTTTTTTGCGCCACTTCTTCTCCAGCGATAACGCGTTCCAAAGTGTTGGTAGAAAATATCCTATATAAAAAAAAAAACTTCTCTACCGCGAAATTATCAGGGCCCCCATATTGAGTTACCACGGCTCACAAAATATAGCATTAGTAAACTACTATGAGTCATGTGTGGCGATATTTTGATAAAATCAATGGTAAAATAAATTATTTAAAGGTTACTCTACCATACTACCGATTTTTTTTGAGGGCTTTTACAGTTTCACCGGGTTGAGAGATGACCGAGCGCCTTTGGCGCTCAGTCGAGACCGCTATTAGTGGGTAACCAGCACAAGGGCCCCCGAGAGGGTGCCACGGCTTGAACCGTTACCCTGTTGCGTGCGAGCGACTGACTCGAGAGTGCCCGAGAGAACCGAAAACCTCGACTCGATCAGTTGCTTCCGACTATGGATTATCTCTATTATTATGGAACTCTACTACGATAAACTCGCGTATACTGCGGATTTTAGAATTTTCATATATTTATTACGAATTTTCTTTATGTACACGGTCTTAAAAATAATATTGATTTATCATAATAGCGACATGAGCTAAAGAAATAATGTTAATGATTACCTATATTAACTATGCCGTGATTTGTAAGCTCCCAGCAACTGTGAAGCCGTAACACGCTCAAAGAGGCGCTTTGCTTGGGAGAAAAATAACCTAACGCCGCGTCGGTCACATGGTACGCTTGCAACGAAAACTCGTAGAGGGAAGGCAACAATTGTGCCACTGCACCCACCTACAAAGGACAAAAAAAAACATAATTACGAAAACATAAAACGCTTAAAACGAAATCTGCAAGAAAAATAAGTTGATTATGGTCATTAAACCGCTATATTAGTAAGTAATGATGGCAAAGTTAAAAAGTTAAAATTTGAACATAAGTACATTGCATTAGTACTATATGCCGTTTAAATTATTAAAGCTTCATACTTACAGCTTCATCAGCAATGTTAATGCAATCAGTAAGCGTAAGTGAAACTATCCGAGGGGTTAGACATGCCCATAAACCAGCTTCTGTTATTTCATTGCATCCAGTTAATTCTAGTTCAAACAGAACCTAAAAATAAAAAAAAAACTTTGAAAATATCTTTACTCATTAACAACCTAGGCTACTAGTTTTTAACTCGCTGAAACCAACCTGTAAATGATCTAATATGGCTTCTAGCCCCCGATCGGTTAAAGTGCATCCTTTTAAACTAATAGCATGTATGTGATGGGCGGATAGAGGGAACTGTCTTATGAATTCGTTAATGTCGTCGTCAGTAGCAGAAATAAGCACGACACCGCGTATTCCCCGTCTAACTATGGAGTTGTAGAACCTCTGCATGCAACAACCAGAGGCGGCGCGAAGTTCGCGACAGTCCAGTACCGCGACAAGTCCGTTCCACCAGTGCGGTGATGAGTAGAGGAGGTCGCGCCATTTAATACAGACTTGGGAGAGAGAACGGCGTTCATTTGCGTTGAAGTAGAGGAAGAACTTTTCGAGGAATTTGTCATCGAGGATAAACTGGTGCCAGTGTATGGGGCGTGGGTCAGGGCGCCGTCGTCTTAGGCCGCGTGGGGGGGCATGGGCCGGGCCACAGAGAGCGCTGGCCACGCGTTCGACTACACCGGGCGATCGCTTCCTCCCGCGTAGACCTAGGCCAGTGATACGCCGTGAGAGCTCCGCCGAGGCGCGCTCTACCACGCCTTGCGCCGACACTGAAGACATTTTAACGCGCACGCGCCGGATGGTGTCCCCCGACCGCCCGGACCCTGCGCCGCCCGCGCCCTGCTCGCAGCCCGCCACCGCGCTGGCAACATACAAATCTAATGTTAGATTATTTGAAAGTAAAGAAGCAGAGGTGCTGCTTGTGTGTCTGTAAATGATATGATGACGATGTGTGGTCTAGTGCATTTATAATATTTTTTAAGATGGTTCGGCATATATTATTAATGAGAACTTTAGGGAAGTCAACTTTTAAAAAAGGAACCTAAAAATATCTGTCTCTGACTTGGCTCAATGGCATAATAGCTAAGTGATCTGAATGTTCAAATTCATCCAATCCAATTGCAGCTAGCTTATAAAAAAAATTAAAATATAGTTCTCTGCGGTTTCAGAATCAATCATTTAATGAGTTTGTGTGGGTCATTGACTTGTATTAATTGGGTTTTATGTTATTAAAATACTGAAGATACAATTGTCAATTTATTTTAATTATTTTTAAATAAAGAATAATATTTTTAAATAAAAAAATTATTAATTAAAGAAAATGTAATACTTATTAAGCCAATATTCAAAATACCCATTCCTTTAACTCTCAGAATCCTCAACATTAAACCTATATTTTGAATAGGAGAATAGTTTATTATACTATTTAAAATATTAATTATATGTATATTATATAATAATTTATGACATTACAACTATAATGTCATGAAGAAACCATTAATGTTATAGAACATATCTTTCTATGCTTCAAATTAGGTTTAAAATTTTCATTTTTTAAAAGATGAAACAAATTACCAAAATAATGAGTTTTGTCCATGAATAAAACGTGTCTTTTTCGGAAAATTCAAGAAATTATGGTAAATTTTAATTACTTGATTGAGTAAAAATTAAATATACCTCTAAATTTTTAGAATGGAACTAATTAGTGTATATAAAAAGGATAAATTTAACCAGAAGGATGTTATACATAAAGTTAATGAAATCAAAACGGGTTTTTGTGATCAATAACAATTTAGGAATATGATTTATTCTTTTTATAAAATACTATGTATAATTTTAATGTTAATTAAAATCGTCACAAAAACAAAAAATCGATGCGAATTTCTACAAACCTATAAATACGAAACTAGGAGAACACGAGACTTCATTGCTTAGATTTTAAAACATTTCTCTATTTTAAAGCTTTTAAAAGCTTTTCACTGCACCATTTAAAGTAAAAAAAATTTAGTTACGCAAAATAAAATATTCCAAATTGACGATGACACTGTCACAGCTTTTACGCTTGTACTGCTGTTTGCGATCCAATCCAAAAGTCGGACAAATTTAAAGCCCTAACACATGAACTGATTAGTTCCGTTCCGTCTGACAAGGTTGGTACGATCAAATCAGATTGCACATGCTTCGTGAAGTTGTAGGTAATTATTGCCGATATTTAAAATTTGCGATAGCGATAACATATTTGTATGTATTGGCTGACGGTCGAAAATACGATAATTTAATAATAAGCGGACAATTGCATTTTTCTATTGCTCTTGTTTTTATTCTGCACATTGTCTTAATTTATTGAACGAAGCCTTAATACCTACACATTATTCTTTACGTTCCTTTTTCTGCTTCTGCTTGAAAATGTGCACTATTCTCGTGTAAGTTGATAGTATTGTTATGACTACGTCTTTGTACGTACTAAAATTTGTACTACTGGGTGAAAATTGTCTGGAATTGCCTATGTATGTCTGTGCGATGGATGCATTTGCTATTAGTAACATTTAATAAAAATCTTGCTAGAAAAATTCCATCTGATTTTGATATATAAAATACCTCCGGCATTTTGACTTCTAAATTTACTTAACTTTTTGAAAAGATAAACCACAGAATACTTTATCCTCCTCCATATTCAGATAATAAGTATGTAAGTTGAGGATTAATCCGTATAGGATCTTAACGAAAAAAACAGCATAATAATAATAGTTTAATACACTTAAATCCATTACTCGTAATGCATAGAAGGTTAGACTTTAAAAATGATTTTATTATTATAACTCGTTGCCTAGTTTTGTTGGAACATTTATAAACAGTACGTTGTCTTAAAAACCTAGAACCTGTTGATATGTAGCTATGTTATACAATTAGGAATGGATTTAAATGCATCTATTTATTGATAATGAATTAAATAATGTTATAATATCAGTAATAAAACATTATATCAATGATATTAAATATATGTTTTACATATTACCGCCACCGCCTACGGTATTTAAAAGGTTTCTTCTATTCTAGAGCCAATTTCAGTGTTAATATTGAATAACGTTCATACTCATTTACCTATGGGCTAATAGTCCTAATTAAATACGTTTACGTCGTTTATTTACCTCTTCTTTCAGTTGTCAGGCACCCAGAGTCAAAGATACTATACTATATTAAGGGAGTAAGACATCTTTGACGTCTGCTTATCACTGCTCGATATCTTTGTCACAATCTCTTTGCATAACGAGATTTCAAATATATTCAATTCGAATGAGGTCGCAGTTATACCGCGATTTTACTGCTTCATTACCACGTCCTGATTAGTATCTATAATAACTTTTTTCGGCGCTTTATGCTTTTTAATAATTGAATATAATTCTGGTTTTGTGCAGTGTTCGGGAAATTCACAACAACTCGTTATCAATAACTATAATAGCACATATTAGTTAAAAGTTTTTGTTGTAACCATTTAGCAAAATTTATGAATTAATTTGATCATGGTCACCAGTTTTTGTACATGCTTTAAACATTAGTTTTAGTGCTCCATCCACAAATCAGTTTGAACTTATATTCCAGTGGTGCTCAGGGCTATCATTCCCTTTCACTCCAATACTCTTAGAAGCCAGTAATAAAAATTTACTGGGCATAAATTCAGATTTCATTTCGCCTACATTGTACATGTCAGTTTCATACGATACAAATCAAACTACTCCAATCTCGTCTTTAAATTTGGACCAATCATTTTTGAAAATATATTTAATTTTTTTTATTATATAGTAAATTTTTCAATACGATGTCAAATGTGTCTCCCTTCATTTATAATTTAAATTTTGTGTAACAGCTCCCATCATTTTACACTTTATAAGAATGCAAACATTGATTTAATATTTCTTAATGCTGATAATGCAAATCCATCCAAAAATTGCTTTTTGCCTCGCTTTATATTAATTGCAGTTTTTAATTTACTTTTTCCATTTTGACGTTGATTATCTTTTGAATATTTCATTAAAAATTGTTTGGAAATAACAACGACCTGACTGATGTGTCGCATGTTTAACAAGAAGGGTTAAAAATGCATTTTAACCTATCGAGTTACATTCTGAAGTATAATGCATTGGTGTCCTTTTTTTTTGAAAATGTTTTTTTTTTCGGGCTGATGGCCGCTGTTAGCCCCATGGCTTTTACAGTTTCACCGGGTTGATGGATAACCAGCACAAGGGCTCCGAACCGTTACCCTGCTTCGCGAGAGCGTCTGACTCAAGGGTGCCCGAGAGGGCCGAACCTCGGCTCGGTCAGTTGCTTCTGACAGAGGATTATCTTAATTAATATCACTATTATTATTATCTACCTTTACCACAACTTTAGAATGCGTGGGCGCTGGAGAAGAAGAGGCGCAAGAAACTCCAGCAACGCTTCTATCTGTATGGACTGGAGAGAACCGGCCAGTGACATGGCGGTGTCGCGAATAACTTTGTTTGCGACGCCCTCGCCGTTGAAAATGTTTGTCCACTAATATTTGCGGGGATTTTACTTATACAACACACACACACTTTACAATACAACACACACACTTTACGATACAACACACACACACTTTACAATACAACACACACACATTTTACAATGCAACAAACACACACTTTACAATACAACACACACACTTTACAATACAACACACACATACACACACTTTACAATACAACACACACACACACTTTACAATACAACACACACTTTACAATACACACACACACTTTACAATACACACACACACTTTACAATACAACACACACACACACTTTACAATACAACACACACACACACTTTACAATACAACACACACACACTTTACAATACAACACACACACACTTTACAATACAACACACACACTTTACAATGCAACAAACACAAACTTTACAATACAACACACACACTTTACAATACAACACACACACACTTTACAATAAAACACACACACTTTACAATACAACACACACACACTTTACAATACAACACACACACACTTTACAATACAACACACACACACACTTTACAATACAACACACACACACACTTTACAATACAACACACACACACACTTTACAATACAACACACACACTTTACAATACAACACACACACACTTTACAATACAACACACACACACTTTATTCATTTAATAATTGTTCGCGGACCACTTGGGTGATTTCAGGGACCATCAGTTAAGAATCGCTGAATAAAACTCGAGGCCCCAAGTTAATTTTGATTTAATGACTGTAACAGGAATGCTATAAAAATCTAGAGCTACAAGTTAGTAGTTCCAAGCATCATTATTATTTAAAATAGTGGTGAAAACATGAAAATACATCTTCATAGTATTACTATGAAGATACTACTACTACTTACCCAAGTTATTTTTATGTAACTTTTAAGTTCAAAAACGGCAGACTCCAGCATGGGCATTTTTTATCATTCATGGTTTCATTTACGAATCTCGTACTCAGGCCCGAGTTGTTTTTCCATGAAAAAGTGTGAACACTAGTGGTTGTGTATCAATATTAATAATACCACCAACTTCATCAAGCACTACAAATGGCCCTACCCCAGCCAAGACTTAAACCGGTTGTAAAATATGGTAACATTCACCGGCAACTCTCTCAGAACAGTGGCTGATATAAAAGTTGAAGGCCTGTATTCAAAATCTCAGAGGGCACTTTAATAATTTTTAATTTAGATTTTATTACCTTGTTTTCATATGTATATTGTACATGAAATTTGTGTGTTACATGTTAGTTGTAGAAACAGAATAGAAAGTTATAAAAATAAAACTATTTTTTACAGGTACTTTTGTACGCTTTATTGCAATAACACAGTCTTACAAAACAGAATCAATGATACAATGAATAAGTGATGGTAACTTCAAATTATATTCACAAATCACATTATTTTACTGACCTAATCTTGTCAATAAACCATAAGTTAAAATGAAAATAGGTATAATACACTAGCTTGATAAAAAAATGAACTATTGCACACTGGTTGAAAATCATGAAAATAACATAAATTTCAACACTAATCTAGTGTTTAGAACAATACCCAAATCAAAAGTACAGCTATAAAATTGAAACAAAATTAAAACCGCACCACCAATATTAGTTTGTAAAATAAAACTAAGATAAATTAATATTTATACACATTTACACATGTTATATGTATGTGGATATGCCTGTAAAGGCTAAAAATTAAAATAAACTGTGAGGTGGTTATGTAACTTGAAAGTAGTTTAAAAGCAACTTGGTAATAAAGTGAATATTTTTCTGGCTTAATTTATCACACAATATATTAACAAAAGATGGAATTACCTTTGGCAGTGTTGAATTTTAACTTTGTACTATAGAACACTGCTTTAAGTAAATTTTGTAATAATAAACAAATTAATACATTATATGGAGACAACTAGTGTAGA
This sequence comes from Teinopalpus imperialis, assembly GCA_029286865.1. Classification (NCBI taxonomy): domain Eukaryota; kingdom Metazoa; phylum Arthropoda; class Insecta; order Lepidoptera; family Papilionidae; genus Teinopalpus; species Teinopalpus imperialis. The sequence continues at coordinate 2,654,692 of JAGSMU010000009.1, forward strand.
TTACATAAATGAGATATTTTATAATAAAGTTTATTACTTATTAATGTTGATGCCACAAACCTATTAAGCTGACAAGTGTTGCTACATAAAATTTCAAGATTATGAGACTATAGAAAAAATAAAGACAGGTGATAGATATTAACATATAAACATTACAACATCTATAATTTAAAAAAGTTTAGCAAATGATCATAAATAAAGCTAACTTTTAGATAGGTATACAACTTCGATTGAAACATTACAATGAATTTCCTTGTTGTTTCAGTCTTATGATTTGGTCCTGTAACAAAAAATATATATTTACAATGTGATACACTTAAAAAAACAATAGAAGTAAAGTTTAATCACTAGCAGTGGCAACTACTCATCAGAGTGAATTTTCGCTTCGCATTTTAGCTCACTACACAGCCTCTGATGGCAGTATACCTTTTTGTTATTTAATATGAATTTAAAATGCTGTAAAGCGATGCTATGGGTATAAACTAGAAATGGTCTTATTACTAGAAATTTAGGCAATTAGTGGTGATGCATTCCATCTTAGTTCTCAAGGGTAAAAACGCATCTGTATTATGATTCCTTGTCAAGGATGAGTTTAGATGTCATGTGTACCCGTTTGTTACTCTTAATGTAAAAAAAAGATGCAACATGACTGAGTCCGCCTGACTGAAGAAGCCACGCTCTTACAGAACACCAGTATAAAATAACAGCAGAGCACTGCTGCCTTTCGTATGGTGTGTGGAATCCAGGGCCTTTATTACAGTTAACAAGCAATTCCATCTCAGTCATCAGAGTTGACACATGTGTATCTTGAATATTTTTTGACAATGACAGTCATGGATTGCTCATCACTTACCATCAGATCAACTGTGTACGTGTTTGTTACCAATAATATATATAAAAAATCCCAAAATGTGACAATTACAAGGTGCGCAATAATACTGTAATTGCACCAACCTTTCACTTCATTTCAATTTGCCAAGCTAATTCAATAATAAAATTTTGTGCAGGTAACAGCACTGATGACCGACCAGTGGAGATCGCATTACAAAACATCATATTTAACTTACTGAGATTAATCCATAAGTCAGGGGGCAAAGGTCTAGTATACAACAGTTAGGGGATTTCATTGTTAAATGCTGTGCATGATTTTCTACTTACGAGTACAGTTCAATGGTAGGGTTGTAGGTATGCGTCGGTGGAGGCCAGGTCACGGCGCAGCCAGGCCGCATTGAGACGCACTGTCTCAAGCGACTGCTGCACGGACCGCTCGGTACCTGGCGAATGGTGATTGCGGAAAAACTCTTCAATCTCTTGAGCGCATGCCTCCGACGCAAAATTTTCTGTAGTCGATTTCACAAGACGCGAGAGCAAAAATCCACCCTGTAAAATGTAGATTCTCAGTTTGATTATCAATGTCACCGGACCTGCGATTTTGATATTGAACCCATCACCATATATATTGAATGTGGTCTCAAACCCTAGCCCGATTGTACAAATTTATATTTATTTACTTTACAATTATATAATAAAAGTATTATACCTATGTAACACAAGAAAAAATGCTATAAGTAGGAAGATATGATATGAAATACATTGAGTAAGTTTATACATATGATGCTCAAAAATGTGATAAAATGAAACTGTTTCTACAATTCCGGACATAGCCAATGTGAATAAAATTAGAAATTGTGTAGTTTCTGATAAGAATGTTATCACATACCTGGTACCTATTCATGAACTTCTGCCAATGGTCTTTGAAGAATTGCCATGCGAGGTCGCGCCCATTCCTACTTACAGCCACTGATACTATCACAAATACAGTATCTTGGGAGCGGACCTCATCCTATAGAAAATTAATTATATTATAATATAAAAAGATGCAGTACATAGAAAAATTCAGAAACAACAAAGAGGCTATGGTCTACAATTTACTCCTTTAATTTTTTTTTAATGTACAAACTATTCAAATGTCATGCACATATAGTTCTCTAATTAAATTGTGATAAATGGTGTTGCTGTCACAATTATTATGTTTTAATAAAACAAACATTGTATTAAACCTTCACTCATATACCCCAATCTAAATATATCAACTAAAAAAATCTGACCGATATTGCGAAGTCGAGGACACGTTTAAGCAGGGCGGGATCTTTGACGACACCGAGAGCTCGGCTGATGCGATCTTTCTCCTCGTGCAGATCAGCTGCACGGTAAAGCTCTAAGAACCGCTGGAATGTAGCCTCGTCGGCTTCCGCTAATACTGCACGGTAACATGCAGATCGTAAATCCGCTGGAAGTGTGCACACGCCTGATATGTGCTTCTCAAAACTGAAAAAAAAAAAGCGTGAGTCCCTCCTCACAAATTGGGCAAAGACTATGATGGATTGTACAAATTCCCTTTCGTCTCCCATCAAGAAAATCTTAAGTTAATACAAAAATATGGGAAGAAAATATCTTGAATTATTGCTAGTGATTCTTAAAAAACAAAACTAACTTAGACAATAAATGTTATAACATCTCGGTGAAACAACAATATTTATGATTGAAATTTATGATTTATATAATATAATGGAATTGGATGCATGAATTGGATGAAAATATCTTTTATAACTTCACATTTGTTTGTAAATCAATTTGTATAGTTTAAGCCAAAGTAAGGTATATTCATAATATTACTACATATGTGAATTATCTATCAAATACTATATATTATGTACTATATATCATTAAAGACTTATATTGGTCACAACGGCTATTGTTCCAATGCCTACCACCAAATACATTATTTATCAATAATGTAAAATAGGTCAGATCTGCCTACACTTATATACAACAGAAACCATAAGAAAATAAATTAAAAAAAATATCTTATTTGACATACCGACTTTTTGCCTCTTTAATTGTGTTGGGGTCTTCGAAGCTGATCATTTTATTCAATACTAAACTTCTTAGAAGTGTGTCAAGATGACTTTCCTTTTCCTCAGCATCCCATCCTAACCTTTTGGTGACACTCGAAAATAGTTTGCGCCCATAATTTTTTAAGGGCTTATCAAGAGCTGTGTGCGAAAATAGTACACTAAGCTTAGATAAACAATTAGATATTGTAGACCACACAGTGAAGTTAGTTTCATTGTTGAATGCCTCCATAAGCTTTAGTGACTGTAACAAGAAACAAATATATAATTTATAGTATATTCTTGGTCTCAATTTATTTTTAAATAAATTTAGAATATGATAGAGATAAGACAAACAAGTCTTTTAAGACTTAAAACAATTATTACATAGACATAGAAAGAAAATCTATCTTGTTATATTAATGAATGTTTCTATTTACTGTGGTATATAATCAGTTAATGTGTATAATTGTGTTTGGTTTAAGAAATATATGGAAAATAATAAATACCTCGGCAGTCTGAGTGTGGCCTGCTTGGACAAGGGCGAAACAATCATCGAGTAAGCCAAGTCGATCAAGTGGGGGTAATGAACCATCTCGTATAGCAGTCACTAATTGCTCCAACATAAGAGGCGGATAGCGAGTACGGTAGTACCCAACCTGAAACACAAAAGATTTTTTTATTTTAAAATTTGAGACAGTTAATATAGTATCTAAATTATGCTATCAAAAACATTAAGCACTTAAACATGATTAAATAAACATAAAATTGCACAATGGATAGATCTAAAAAATTATAATTCTTAATTTAAAATATAAGATCTTGCCTTTTTTTAAGAAACTAAGGGCACACAGTTTATGTAATGGTAGTGGTAATAGCAGCCTATAAACGCCATCATCCATCCTCAGCAGATTCAGATATACAGCCTTTGTCACTCCAGAGGACTATCAGTTACCGGGTCTCCAAATCCATAAATAACACAGCAGCAGTATGCTTCTATTTAACGCTAGTACTATGAGAGGGTTATCCTTACCATTTGAGCAAACTCATTCATGCTGCAACATGGCTTTTCTACTGTTAAGTACCTATTACATTGAGCTATTATAACATATAATATCAACCTTTATTATCATAGTAACAATTATAAATAAGCTAATTGTAAATGTGATCTACATTAAGATGTGTTTGTGTGTCTGATTGTGTTTGTTAGTTTTGTATTTATTATTCCTACTCTAAAGTGAAGAGGTCATATTCTAAAGGCATAATTGATACAGGGACTGCTGATAATAATAAGGTAAATCTTAGTGAATATTAAAAAATCTTACAGTGCCTGGATTGAGTTTGACCCATGAACTCTCCGATACATTTTCCAGCACCACTTCTTGAGACTTCTTGTCTAATACGGTTGAAAAAGCAACCTGCAAAAAATGTTTTGATGAGGCTTTGTGAAAATAATTGTATTTAGTAAAATATTGTAGATGGATAAATAGTTTCATTCTGCAATCATATATTGGAAGGTAATATTATATAGAAAACAATATACATAACATTTATACAGTAAATAATTATACTTATATATATTAAATAAACTATAAATAGAGTAAATTAAATTGACATAAGATCTCAATCACACATCTTTTAAACTTTAAACATGTTGTAGACAAAAGTCATGATCAATAAAATATGTATTGTAAGACTTCATGATACAACACAAAGGTACAAGTACAGTATTTGTTTTACATAGTCCTCAATGCCAATTGTAATAATTGTGAGTGTTTTGTATACATTTGAAGTGGCTAAGAAAACGAATATGTAATTTATTTAAAAGTTCAATGCAATCATACTTATTATGTAAAATATTATAAAGAAATCTTTGATTGACTTTGAGAGCTTCTTGAAAAAAATGAAAATTCATCTAAAAAGATATGAAATGGCAATTTTTTAAGGCCACATTTACAGTAAACTGTTCGAAGATATTTATGTTGTACATGTTCTTATAGATTACAATAACTTTTGTATAAGGGATTCTATACTACATTGGCATATTCAAGCTGAGATCTAATGATTTATACAGAAGCAAATAATAGGTAGGTGGTTTAATGGATGTACATATGTGCATTGCAAAACCATAATAATCACTGAAAGTTTTATTAGTGATTAGTATTTCATGTGGATTTCAAGCTGAAATTTGTTCAGAGAATAATTGTCATGTATAATATAAAATTTACAATAAATAGAAAAAATATTTTTATAAATTTTATAGATTTACATTAACATAAACTAAGAAGTAATTATTACCATTTTATTTATTATATTTATATATATAAATATATAAATATATATATATATATATATATATATATATATATATATATATACACGCTTTTTAATATAACCTATTTATAAAATAGATCAGCATAAAAGACAGAGATTATTAAATAAAGTCAACCAATAAGAAATTGTATTGTTGCTATTAATATTTGTGTACCTTACACTAAATAATACTAAGGCAAATGCTGTTAATTCAAATGCATCAAGTATTAATTAAAAAAGAAACTATACTTACCTGGAACTAACAATTGATGACAAATTTAATGGTGTTCATGTGGGACCTGTTTGCCTATGATAGAACTTATAAATCTTATGTAGACAGAATACTTTACATTAAACATGCATATATTGTTTATAATTTATAAAGTACACACAACTATTGCTGACAACATTTATGATAAAATAACAATTCTATATATTAATCCTAATGATTTAGAAATAAGAGTGTATTCAACAGCAAAAATGAATCTAATGACATTTTTGTTACTCTAATATTTCAATATATTAATATGATATACTATAAAATAAAAATTATGTTTAGCTGAAACTGTGTAACAGTATGATACATACATTGAAGGAGATATGCTTGCCGCTTTAAATATAACACAAAATATTGTTGTTATTTCTACAAACCCCTGGGTGATGTTGTAGTGTATAATAAGTATTGTCAACTATCAAAATGTTATAATATGATAAAAAAAACGCTATGAAAATATTGCAAGTTTGATTCTACTATCATCCCACTTCTTTAGTTATTAAATATTTATAGCTATTATATTAAAGTTTTCATATTACATTATAATTTTCAAGAGTAGTAGTAAACATTTGAAATGAACCACATGGTTTCTGCAAAGTAAATGGATCACATCTGCTGGCTTCATTTTCTTGACGATTGACCAAGATTTTCTGCTGATACTGTTCATCGTAAATTAATAAAAGAACTTAAATATCTATTAAGTATTCAATGTTGGTTACACAGTATATTTTATAACAAAATTATAAAATAAGGTAAGAAAAACTTGAAATATTTTAGAATTATTTTTATTATCACTAGAATTTCATTGTACTATTTTATTATTATTACTATATTGCTATCAATTATATGTCATCTTTTGATAGCAAATATCTTAACAATCTCAGAAATAAATAAAAGTAGGTCAATGTTATTATAATCCAATGTCATAGATAAGATACTAAAAGATTTTCTGTCACTGATATTATTTGATGTCGAACTTTATAAAGCAAGTGATGTTATCAAAGGTAAAGGTATCAAAAAATAAAACAATGTTACCTTTGAAGGTTGCTCCTGTGTTGATATAGTTATGGGGACCATCCATATTGTGTCATCACTTTGGCTACCATCAGCACAGAATTTTTGCTGAGTCAGTTTTAGGACACGATTAGACCCTCTTTGTTCTGAGCTCACCTAAAATCATTACAAATTTATACCATATTCAATGCAGATATTGAGATAAGAATAACTAGTTTTGTATGGAAAGGATAAATGGAAAAGTTGATTTGCATTTCTTTTAATACTAAAAGCTGCCAAATGGTTATGAAATGAAAAGGCGATTGAAACACGCATAGTGTAAAAATATATGTCAAATCTAATCTAATGTAATGTCTAGAATAATCAATAAATTTACCATTGAATAAACTGTAGTGAAGTAAAAATGAAATTATTCATCTTATCATATAAAAATGAAAATAATAATCAGTACATTTTGCATAAGTTGCAATTTTGTGTTATAATTTCATAATACCAAGAAATGTAAAAATTGCAATAATAATTATAAAATAATTTACAAATTAAATTTCAACAAGTTTCATTTACAACAAGTTGCATCAAATTTATATGATAAATATCTATGTAATACAATAGTGATAGTGTCCTATAAAAAAAAAACGTAATTTTTATCAACTGTTTAAAAATTAAACTTATGATTGATCATTTGTAAATGTTTATTAACAGACTTCTTGAAACATTAATAAATGTTAAATGTTCCAAACTAGTAATAATATTCATAATAATTGATTTATATTAAAAAGTTTATAAATATTAACAAAGTATATGTTGTAGCTACAGCAGCAAATAATTTATTAAATTTTTGTCTATCATTCTTGGACTACTAAGTCCCTCCCTCACATAGTATATTTGTATGTATTATATTTACCTGTACCACTGGGAAACCCATTTGCTTAGTCCAAGTTGACATAACAGCTCCTACAGGCTTATTTGAAGCTTCTTCTAATGCTGCCCATAAATCTTCTGTAAAAGTGTTTTTGTACTGAAAAATAAAAATTAGTTTATGAACATAAATTACCAAAATAAAGTATTTTATAACAATACTACTGTAAAATTGTTGTTTATCCTGCTATTTTTCACCTTAACATAGTATTTTTTTTTATAATAGTCAATATATTTACCTGGTGGCGTGTAAGGTATATATTCATCCCTTTACGAAAATCATCATCACCAATATATTTATGTAGCATACGAATTACAGATGCACCTTTGTTGTATGATATATCATCAAATATTTCGTCTATTTCTGAAGGGTGGCCTACAGGTACTTCTATAGGGTGTGAATTCTTTAAGCAATCCAATTCCAGTGCTCTGCAGAAAAAATAATTATTAAAATTTCTCAGGAATGTCATTGTATTCAAACAATTATATTCATGAAATTCAATTATTTCAATGGCTGCAAGACAATTGATGAGGTGAATGACACCTATTCAGCACCTGGCAATGTTCCATTATTGCAGAACAAATTGATAAACATACATGACTAAGCAAATATTTAAATCCAGAGACTTAATTTCTTACTTAAATGTTTAACTGTAAAATATACATTTTGAAATACATTAAGCATTGATTCAATAAGTATGTATTTTTAATTGCATTATTATTGAGCAATCCTTGGCATCAATTATACTTACTGAGTAGACTTAAAAATGAGACATCACAATGCAAACACATTTACATTAAAACATACATATTTACTGATAGTGTAGCAAATGTTTGAAACAATATACTTTAAGCTCATTTTATGTTTAGTAATAATAATTGTGGTTGTTATCTTCATAGTTGTAATTATTATTAGATTTAAGCCTAATATATAAAAACAAGATATTTTATCAAATTAAACATTGACAAATACAGAAATAATTAAAACTAAAGCAATAACAAATTACATGAAGATAAAAACTTCTTCAAATAAAAAATAAAGTAAAGAATAGACAGTAGATAATAAAAGATGAGATACTTATTAACTAACCTTATATAAGTCTCTGTTACAAATTGAGTCCAGATATCATATTCTGGGAAAAGATGATTTACACACAGGAATTCAACAAAAGAAGCATATCCTTCATTCAACCAAAGGTGAGTCCACCACTCCATGGTAACTAAGTTGCCAAACCACTGGTGTGCTAGTTCATGGCCAACTACAAGAGCTATCCATTGCCTCCTAACTGCTGAAGTATGCTCTTCATCAACCAGTAGACATGTCTCTCTGTATGTCACCAGGCCCCAATTTTCCATGGCGCCAGCAGAAAAATCTGCGATAGCTATCAAGTCAATCTTTGGTAATGGATAAGCTATATCAAAATATTCTTTATAATATGGTAACACTCGTGCAGCAACTTCCAATGCAAATAAACCTTGTTTACTTTTACCCACAGGTGTGTATACTCGAACTAAGACACCATCTCGGGATGTCTTTTCCACAAAGTCATATTCGCCCACAACTACTGCAACAAGATAGGTAGACATAATAGGAGTTGTACCAAAATGGACTATTTTTTTTTCCCCAATTATCTTTTCCTCTTTCACTGGCATATTTGAAAGAGCCACTCGATCAGCTGGCACTTCTAATGATATATCAAAAGTAGCTTTAATGGCTGGTTCATCCCAGCAAGGAAAACATCGGCGTGCATCTGTTGCCTCAAATTGAGTAACGGCAGCAAAACGCTCATCCCCACCCGGAGTTAAATATTTGCTTCGGTACAGACCCTTCATTTTATCATTGATTTCACCAGTAAATTCACAGTAAAGCGTCGCATTGCCGTCGTGTAGGGGTTTTTCAAAGACTATAATTGCCGTCTCATCCGATGCAGATAATCGCACATCCGCGGGGCTAAGAGTCGAATTAGACCCTTCGTCTTCATATTGTAATTTCACGCTAGTCAACTCCAAATCTAAACAGTTCAGCACTATCTCTTTGGTAGAATTCACGATCTGAAAGAGCATACGATGTATTTGTACGTCACACGGAAACAACATATTTGCAACAACTACATTATGATGAAATTTCATCTTACCGATACTTTCACCTCTGTCTTTCCATTAAAAGTAAATTTCTCAAGATTAGGAACCAATTCTAATTTGTAATGTTTTGGTACGACATTTTTTGGAAGTCGTTGGAACGGTTTGTTTTCGGGCATTATCACTTTTTCTTTCAAGATAGTTAATGTGGAACGCGCAACAGAGAAATACCGTAATGACCGAGTGACAGAGTGAACTCGCGCTGCAACCGCACCCGCGCCGTAACGTACCCCCCCGCGTCTTATCACCCGGAGCTCTTGCTTCAGATTCGGATAACGGTGTTCGCTATGTAAGAACGTGTAATGGCGATTAAAATTATAATATTTACTATTTTGAAAATGAAATGATAATGAATTACGTATAACGTGTAGCAATTGTAGCGTCATGGAATGCAGTTACGTGACGTAGTAATAGTGAAAGTTTTTTACTAACGGCAACGACACATGACAATTTAACTACTTATTAGACGTGTATAGCTCTTTATAGAACCGACTCAGTGTTCCGAAACATCAATGAGATCCGAATGATTCGAAACATTTCGGTCAATACAAATACAGATGTTTCTTATTGGAACTCGATTACTTAACCGGTCGCCGCACTAAGTCACAACGCATGTGATTTTTTGAAATTGAGCTTGCCTCCTCGGCTTGAAAGTTTAAACATATAAATAAACAATTAATTATAACGTGATTACAATTTTATAATGAAGGGATCGCAAGGCTTTTTACTTACCTTTTTGACTTTTTCGTGAGAAAAAATTAAAATTAAGTAGTAATCTCGCATATTTTGTATTCCAAATGTAACATTGACCTTAATACTTTTTCCGATTACTTACTTAATATTATTCCAATCTACATATTATTATTACTATTATTAATACTACATTAGTATTGTACAAAATAGTATGATTTACTAAGTAACAATTTTTAAATTTGCATTTTAAATTATTTAGGTGGCAAATCTTGGCATTACAAGTTCAGCTTTATTTCTAATATAATATGTATGTACTTCATAAAATATGTAAGTTAATTTTGTCGAATAAAGTTTATTAAAAATGTCTTTGAAGGAAGCTTGAGCTCGATGGTACAGATAGTCCGGATCTAGTTCCTTAGTTTTAAAATTAATTTTGTGTGTAGATATTTGACCGAATTTGTCAATAAATTGTATAAACATAAGTAATGACTCAATACTGATGTTTCAGCACTTACCCCTTTTAGAAGTTTGCATTTTTATTCAGTCTAGAATTAGGTCTCACGACTAGTTCATAGCCCATATGTGTAATTCAATACTCCTTTTTATTGCAGTGCATATTGTATGTAAATTAGCCTGGATTAATATAAATAATTTAGTTCTAAATACGATGAAAACTTAGTGTGTTTTGTTTTCTTTTCTTAATGATAAATTTAATTCTTCCGCGATTATTTTATGTAACGAAAGGATCGAGGTTGTTCAGTCGACGGTTTTCCTACGAATAATCCTCGACTCACAGCTTCGGTGCAGCGAACATTTATCGGCCCTAGCAAGAAGCCTTAGTAGTGCAATTTATGTAATTAAAAAACTAGATAACAAACGGCAAATACCGACATAAGAAGATGCACTTCAGAGAGGTATGACCGATTCATCGTCAGAACTTCGCTAATAAATTGGGCGCACTTATGACATTCAAGTCCAACAGGAGCTCAAAGAAACGCGAGGAGTGGTTGTTAGCGGACAGTCAGAATGGCCAGCACGTAGTCCGGACTTAAATCCTATTGAGCATTTATGAGACGAGTTAAAGTTCTGGCTAGAAATCCTGCACCAGCTACGAGATCGGAGCTTCAAGCCGCACCCGCTGAAGAATGGGATGGCGTTTCTCAAGAAATAGTCCTATCCGTTCTAGAATTAGTAGTAGAGTTGAAGAACCGATTAGGATAAGTAACACTAAATATTGAATTTTTTTTATTATTTAATTTATTTTTGTTTGTCTTTTTGTCTGTATTTTCTTTATAGTGAATTTTTCCTTATTTTAGAATATAAGACGAATTTTGTGTATTATTTTTTATTAATAAAATAAAACTTATTCATATGAATATCGTCTAATTTTAAAGCTAAAACATACCTTTAATTTACTATAGGCAAATAATTACTCTAAGCAAGAGATTTTTTACGAGAGTATTTTGACCGCTATTATCGAACTGGGACTGGCGACACGGAAGGGTGGTTAAAAAAACGAGAAAAAGGGAGCAACGTTTTGGCAGATAGATTTGATTAATTCTATAGAGTTAAAGGTGATTTTTCTTCTGTGGGACTTCCTGAGAACGACAACAATAATCAACACGTTTTTTTCATCACCCACCATACATGCAATATAATAATAAATATCTTTAAGGTGATCCAATAAGGTTACAAAACTATCGTTCAAGATTTTAATGAAAGCTGTATTAGCATCACAGTCCCAATTGACTTATCACAATTAATGTAAACAGGCCTTTATATATAAGTACATATATATATATATATATATATATATATAAATATATATCTCTATATTGAAGGAGGTTTATAATATATATAAACCTCCTCCGTGCAGAGAGTGTTAAAGCATAGTCAACCTCGCGGCTCCACTATTACACATACTTAATTTTAATTACTTTAGATTACGCGATACTATAACTGTCATGTTTTAAATAGTTCTAGAGCTACGTATATATATAGCTCTATAATACGTTATATATAGCTCTAGAATATTTATACAATAATTGGAACATTGGAATACAAATAGTCAAACCAAGAGAAAGTGATATATGCAGATAAACAAGTATGAATTTCAAAATTGAATTCTCTTAGTAGATCGTTGTACACATCTTATTGGAAAATTCTCGCACTCTGTTCAGCAATTATTATAGGAAAAAGTAAATTATGAGGGTCTCGTAATATTTAGTAAGTTATTGGGTACGAAATTAAGGGTCTTGGCTTCGAACCATTCGCAATTTTAAATTTTATAAAAAGTAAGAATGTAAAGAGAATTATTTTAATAAAGAGCGCGTAGGTCTTACATGCTAATGATTAAGAAAAAAATAAAGAAATGCAAAGGCTTGGCTGTTTAGATTTTAGGCTTTTGCCTTTAGGGAAGCAAAAAACCCACAACAGCAATAAATCATCTTGATGTTGCTCTATGGATCAGTTTAATTGATGTAGTACTAGTATTGAATTTGTTTAGTATTTATGTACCTACGACAGGTTTCTAAATACTAATTCAATTATAAACACAACATATAACGTAATGTCGACGAAAATTATGGTCGTTTCAACTAAATCAAGTCATTAATTTTTCGCTGGCTGTTTTTCACTAAAGTCATAATGAAAGTGTTTAGTGGATCTTTTTTCATATTTATCATTGGTAATGTTAACATTTTCTTTCACCGTGATCTTATATGATGGAATTTCTTTTGTACGTTATATAGCAGAAATAAATTATTTTCATTATTCACAGGCTATAGTTTAGTATCTTCATCCAGAGTTTTCGAGTTGAGTGATAAATTTCTGGATATCAGTAATGATGGTATGTGGTTTGTAAAGTTCTATGCGCCATGGTGTGCACATTGCCGGCGTTTGGAGCCGGTATGGGCACATGTAGCACAGTCTCTTTACAATACCCCCATCAAAGTGGCCAAAGTTGATTGTACTCGTTTTACTGCAGTTGCTACCCACTTTAAAGTCAGGGCTTACCCAACTATAATGTTGTAAGTAAAATTTTATTATTTGTTTATAATACATCAACATTTTTTAGTATGCAATGATATTGTTACAATTATTTGAAATTTTTCAAACAGCTAATAGCCTGTGTCAATCTTTTACTCTCATTATGACCCAATGATCACAATGAATCAAATGCAAAATGCACCCATCAACGATAACATGGTTATAAAAATCACCTAATTAAATACTGAATTAAAATTTTTATCATGACTTGTTTTTTTGTATAACCTTATGTTCTGACTCTGTGTATAGAGATTTCAAAGAATGCCATGAGTATATGTTTTAATTATTATAAAGACACACTTTTCACCCTTATAGTTCCAATTCTGTTATTTTAATTGTGTATGGAGAAGTTATTTACTATTTATAATTATTAGTGCAATTGTTTTAAAAATATTTATTTATTAATTTATTTTAAATTCATCAAGTATCATAAAAATTCTATGGAACACACTAGTCCTTTCCCACAGTCCCATTGTAATAAATTTTTCTTTGATGTATATATAACAAATGTACCTTTAATGAATTTGAATATAATAAATAGTGAATATTAAAAATATCAATTTGTTTTTGCCAACAGCATAAAAGGCTCATTACAACATGAATATAGCGGTGAGAGAGAGAAAGGTGAAATGGTAAACTATGCTATGCGTATGGCCCAACCTGCTGTTCAGAGAGTGACAAATGCTGATAGCATTGGATATCTAAAGGAAACTCATAATATCTTCTTTGGATATTTGGGAAAGCAACAAGGACCATTATGGGTAAAAATACTCTCTATTTTCTCTATTATTTAAAATTTTGACCCAATGCTCTGTAAATTTGATAAGCATGCTTTTTGAAGTCTTTACTTTATTGGTTCTGTCTCTCCTCTTTTTGGATATTACTATTGCTGAATGTGGTCTCTTTACTATAGTTCCATACTAACCAGACAGATCTAAATGGAGTGTAGTATTTACACAATAATTTAAGAAAATTCTTCTGGCCCTTAATTATTTATTAGCTTTGCTATTGCTTATATTTAAAGTATACAACTGGCAACAGGTTTCTATAATTTCTGGACTAGGTGAGTTTCTGTGCATGGTTATTTTTTTTTAGTTATTCTATATAATTAAACCCTTTACATTACTGATTGACTTTCTTGAAATTTAGCTTTATATAAGATAGTATAAGACAGTAAGATGTAATTTACCATTTTTTTACCTTAAGAGGTCTTAGAAAATTTATGTCTTCAATGCCTACCGTAAACTGTGTATATAATTATTTTTAATCTGTGCCTCTGGATCTACTGTGCCTATGATCTGTCAGCTAGCCATGACTGGCCATGCCCATCATAATCGTGTACGTCTATCACCTGTCCCTTGACAACTCAGTCATTTTGGCAATTCAAAAAATTCAAAAATTCGACCATCATCGACGCACTAACGTCGATGACGTAGCGTCTACTAAGCCTACCCACTTTCCATATACCTTGGGTTACGCACCGGATGTGCTTGATATTGACATCTGTAAGAACATCAACCTCGCCTTACAAGTGATAGAGGTAGTCCACGAGATCATTATCGACCATCGCCCCCCTTCTTCTACGATTAGGGCCCTGTGCCCCAACCTCACTTACCACCAAGACTATAATTGACTGGCACAAACTCAGAAACAACCTGAGGGAGGCCACATCACCGCATCTAGATGCTATTCCCAAAAAAAACTCTTCAGTCAACGACACGAATCTAGCAATTCATGCTGTCACTAGGCATATCCAGACTGACGTCCAGGACGGCCCGAAGCAGATTCCCGAGGTGGATGACCGTCGATGGACCCTGCCAAAAGAAATAAAGGACTTAATGGGACGCAGAATGTTGAGACTCGTGACGACGAATAGTTTCTAGTAGAATAATTTCTTCTTTCCTTCAGTGTGAAGTCCGAACACGCGTTGCCCAGTACAGGAACGATCCCTTCTGGCGACTTTCCAAATCCCTAAAAGGAGGTACTGCCCGAACAATGCCTGCCTCCCTTAGCGCGTGCGTCCAAACAAACCGCCCGCCTTCATAGATCAAGAGAAAGCCGAATGTCTGGTTGACAATCTTAAGCTCCAATGCTCACCGAGCATTCTACCGTTCGACGCCGGGCGACGCGGACAGCGAGGTCGATCGGAGGATTAAGGAACGATATCGCCATTCCGTTACTCAAGTTACATGCGCCGTTGTTAAGACTATAATTAAAAACCTGCGACCACGCATGTGGGCCGGGGTTCCGACGGTATCACCAACAAGGTGATCAAACTCCTACCCATTTCCATTTTTACACCTACTGGTGATAATCTACAACACGGCCATGTTCAAAGGCCTTTTAAATGTCGGCCATGTTAAAAGTTCCTGAACATGTGGAAGGAGGCCGACATCATGGGGATTCTCAAGCCTACGTAGCATCCAACTGACCCATTAGCCTATCGGCCAATAAGCCCACTCAAGGCCATGGGCGAGGATATGAAAAGAACATCCTCGGTCACCTTCACTTCATGCTGTCCCGAGGGCTACCCGTCAATGAGCAGTTCGGTTTTCGCACCCAACACTCATGCATCTATCAAGTGCACCGCATAACGGAGCACATCCATAGTAAATTCATTCGGGGTTACCAAACCGGGTCGTTTTCTTCGACAAAGTCTGGCACAACATACTCATATACAAACTTTATTAGTTCTGTGTGCCAGATCGACTCTAATAATGTAACTAATAATACGAAACTTTCTTCGCAATCGAACCTTTCGATGCCGTGTCGAGGGAACACATTCCGACGTTCACCACATTTGAGCCGGACTAGGCTCCGTCCTAGGTCCCATTCTCTACATACTGTTCACCAAAGACATACCGCGCACTCGCAGTGTAGAGCCGTCTTCGCCGATGACTCCGGCCTCTGCGCATCTGGATTCAAATCAGACGCTATCTGTAAACGTTTCCAATCCGCAGCGAACACCTTAGGGAATTGGTTTCGGAAATGGAGGATCGAGGTTAATCCCACCAAAAGTGCCGCCATGTCCGTCTCTCGGAGAAACAAAACGCCGCATCTCCCAACCATAGAGCTATTTAATGTCTTATCCCCTGGGAAAAGAGTCAAATACTTAGGCGTCACATTAGATGAAAGACTCGTCTTTGGTCAGCACATCGAACAATCGTTTACAAAATCGGGCAGCATTTGTTCTTAGTCGTTTGCACCCGTTACTTAATAAAATAGCATACTTTGATTTTTATCTCAGTTCCAATCCATTCATATCAAAGTGGCAATTTTATGTCACTTAACTTTCGTATTAACAATAAGCTATTTCACTGTATCCAATAATATTTTAGGAGATGTTTGTGCTCCATGCTGAAAAATATCAACCTCATGCTTGGTTTTACATTATGTCACATGATGTTATTAAAAATGACATGCGCCCACCCAATGACTCAGCTGTTTTTGTTTATAAAGAGGATGGGATATATTACTTTGAAGGTAACTATGATATTACATATATTGTTTTTAATCTTATATAGTTTTTATGTAAACAACAATAATAGTTAATGTGTAGATAATATTATTGATTGACACAGTTATAATGACAATTTTATTAAGATTTACTATATTCCTTATATGATGCTGCTGTATTTATCCCAAATGAAGAAAATAAGAAAAATTCAATAAAACCAAACTTTAAATACATCTCATAATAAACTTAAAGTCTTCTATAATCATATTTTTGTAACAGTAAATCCAACCATCCTAGAGGACAAAGAAACTTTGAATACTACTTTGGATACATGGATCAATGCCGAAAGATTTGGATTTTTCCCAAAAATTACACGCTCCAATATACATAATTTTATGGACATTAAAAAGTACATAGTTATAGCAATAGTTTCTGAAAACAAGCTAGGAGAAATATCGCAAACAGAGCGAGATTTTAAGGACATGGTTGAAAGTATTATTCGGTAAGTTACTCTTAATGATTTATTATTTTGAACTCTAAAAAATACATTTTCGTACAATCTGGAAGTACCTGGCCAATCTGAAATTATCTGCGAGAATTAAAGTGCAAGGTTATTTTTAATGAATACTATGAAATGTCTTTAATTGGGTCTCCAGTTTTTTTACCTTAAGACAATTATGCCATATGTAGGTTGAACTTTGGATGCTTTATCCACTTTCTAACTAAAGCTTGGCTCTACCATTTATATATATCATATACATATATTATACAAATCAAGACTTGTATTTAAAAAAAAAATTGCCGACTGCGAGGGATGCCTTTGTTCTCCTAAAGATGGCTGCGTGAAATTGGATTCAGAGAAGCTAGCTGGTGCGTTGAGGAATTGGGATATCTTGTGGTAATAATCGGAAGATATTGGTTGAAATCAACAGTGAAGACAACAACATTATCAATGATTGGCTGAAATGATGATAATGAATTTTATAAATATATGTAAGCTATGGTTGTGTATTACTTTTTATAAGAAACGAAGTAGTAAATATGTTATAATTATTAATAGGTAAACAAGAACTATATGCTTGTTTATCTACTATTAATTATTACCTATTTTTATACCTTATATAGCATCACAATGCAGGTGTATTGGCATCACGGATAATTAAGATGGATAGCTTCATTATCAGTAGTATGGTCTCTTTTTTAAGGTTAAGATTTCTTGTGCGCATGCGCAGATGCACAGTAGCATTTAATACTATTCAACACAGGTATTCTGCAAGTGTGTTTTTTCCGTGTCAAGCTAACTTATTACTAAGTAAGTTTATATATAATTATATTATAGTCACTCTACCACATAAACACTTGAGCTATAATTAAATTTTCAGAAAAAAGAAATCAGAACTTCATGATCGTTTCCAATTTGGATGGATGGGAACTCCAGAGTTGGCAAATTCCATTGCCATGTTGGAGTTGACAGTGCCTCATTTGTTGGTTCTCAACTCTACTACCAGCCATCACCATATACCTGATGATGATCCTATCCTGATGACACCGGAAGCTGTTGAATTGTTCCTTGATCAGATACATAACCAGCAAGCACGTGTAAGTTTATTAATAACTTTCATATATGCTACTAGTCATAAGAAATAATGCCATGCTTATCTGGATCAAATGATTTTCTTTTTAATGTATGCTGGCAATGATGTTAGAATTACTTACATTCACATTAGTTTATGAGGATTTGGAGCATACACATACAGCATCTGTTCTCAGTTCAATTTAGGTAGTATTTTATATTTTATTCCAAATACATTTCGATTTTACTCTTTGTAACATGGTCGCTGAGAATTTATTATTAGGGTTATTGTCATAGGGTTTTAGATGTTTCCGCCACAGGTCCCACAGTTGCTTCATGATATATGACAAGATGAAACTGATAGCCAAAGATGATTCTAGAGCGTGTGTGGGGGCTATTTGCATGTAAACTTACAGCGGAACACACTAGTCTCGAAAGCATGTAGTCTACTGATACTCATATTTCTTATTAAGTATCAGTAGCAGCAGCTTGATGATATCTAGAAGTAGAAGAAGAGTAGAAATAGTAGAAACTGATACTACAATAAATAATTTTACAGACGTACGGTGGAAACCATTGGCCTGTCCGTCTATACAGAGGATTCTATGAAGCAAGAACAACCCTGGGCAACATGTGGCATGGAAATCCTATTTTGACTGCGCTTGTGTTTGGCCTGCCGCTTGGTTTTCTTTCCCTGATATGCTACTCAGTGTGTTGTGCTGATATACTTGATGCGGATGAAGATGAAGAGATCGGTAAAAAATTTAAAAATATGCGCTACGTTAAAAAGTACCTTTGAATTATTTATTTTATTAAGGGTTTTTCGCTTTTAAAATATTGGCATTGTGTATATGTTTACTCTGTATAGAAAACAGTATAAGATTTAATTCCAAAGTTTATAGGGTAAGGAAATAAAAACATTGTTTTATCTGCTTATTTCTTGAATATTACGCTATTTACGTTTTTTAGCTATATTGTTATAGAAAAGTTCAAGTATAGTAGAAATATTTAAGTGACCAGAATATTGTTTAACATAAAGGATTAGAAGTAAGATGTCAAACTTGCAAGAATATGTGAAGATTTTACATCAGCTAAACCTAGTTGGCTGTATTTTCCATGTACATTGGTATTCTATTTTTTACATGCTAGGAGTAATAACATTATTGAAAGAATTGTTTGATTGAATTGCAGTTCTATCCACCGAAGAAAAAACAGCAGCTATATTTGTAACTTAATTTAATTTCTATAACTGAATATTAAAAAAAAATCGCAAGACTATTATCGCAAGAATTTCATTGTATTATAAATTGCATTTATTTTACCTTATATTTTTGAATGCTATTTTAAGTATTTAATTTATTATATTTACCAACCAGATGATTTAATTGAAAAGCATTCAATTCCTTAGAGTGATAGATTAACTAAAGAAATCATAGTTTTAGAGGTACTTAGTTTACAAATAATCAAGTATTAAATGTCATTAAAAAGTTATAATAAAATAATTGTTTTTGTGTTTAAAAACATTAAATTATGTTATGTAATTTATGTTATTTCTGTTCATAATCATAAAATACATGTACTAGGTGCGAGTTAGACATTATGCTGAGTGCTTCTTTACATTATTTGTTTTCTAAATACTTTGAATTTCTACTACTTTAACTTTTTTGTATTGATTTTTTGCTATGTAGGCATACAAATCTTACCTCACAAAATGTCTTATCAATAATAATAATTGTTATTATTTTTCAGAATCACATGAAAAGAAGGATTAAGTTGGTGAATTTTATTCAAAGTTATATTTTAATAATATCCAAAAACTTGAAGCCCAGTATATAATAAGTATATAATTTTTTAATTTTACTAACCAGTATTTGCGGCTTTGAAATACATAGGTTTTGTGAATACTGATTAATAATTAATTAAAAATCATATTAGTTATTAATTAATATAGATTTAAGCTAAAATTTCCTATGAACCTTTTGTTTGTGCTTGCAGTATAAATTTCGAAAATTACTTTACTATTTTGTACACATAAACACTATACAATGGTTGATTTTTATTTTTATTTAACTTAGTTTATTTATTGCAATTAAACAGAATTTTAGAAATTTTTGTTACATTTTGTACTAAATATATTTATGATATTTAAAAATATCAACCTACTTTTCCACTCTTTAGAAGCAGTTTGATATTTTTTAATTTATTATGTAACATGTACTTAAATCTTAGAACATAATTGTAACAAGGAGCCTGTAGTGGATGCATATAAAAATATAGAAATACCAATAAAATTTTCGAATTGTTAATATGATAATATATGCAATATGCACTTACATATACTAATCTCATTATTTATTCTTAAGATTTAATTCTTAATTTATTAATTTAATGAGTTTGAATTTGGCAATGAGGCATTTAAATAACTCGGTAATTAAATAATTTTGATTAACACATGGTGTTATGAAAATTAACATGTATATCCAAAAGTGTGATCTTGAGTCACCTGCATGTACCTACATTCTGCATGCTTTACAGTGGAGGTTCAGGTACTTTTGGGTAATGATGGGCTTATTAAATTTGTTTTCTTTTAGGTCAGCTATACTGTTATATTATTATGCACTAAAAGTTAAAGTAAGAGGTACTTACTTTCTTTTATTCACTATTAGGAATTAACAAGACTTAAAGATCAGGCAGAGAAGTTTTCAAACTATAATACACTGTTAACCATTATTAACTTTAGTGTATGGCTATCTATTCATTTCAATATTAGCCAGACTTATAGTTGGGCTCAATTTTGTGATCACTTCTTAATTTTTTTAATAAATAGTTTGCCATTTATATGTGGAATAATGTCTATTTTAAATGTAATGGAAAATTTTACACGCCTAACAAAACTAAAACTATAATAACTTATTAGGTATGATTAAAAAAAATAGAAGAAAATTGTTGTAGTAGTATTTATGTGATTGAAATACTTGATATTACAACTTATTTATTCATTCCTATTTTTATTATTTCTGAACTTAAATATTTAAATAATTGTTTAGGTATTGAAATCTCTAGTCTATGATGTTTAAATTATTTTATCTCTATGATAAATAAATGTTTAAATTTACAATTTTTTTTCTGGTACCTTTAATCAACCATTCATTTCCTATTCAAATGGCTACTTTTTCCTTTTTTGTATTTTATTCGCCTCTTAATTAACATTTAGCAATTAACGTTTAAAATAAACTTTTAGAGCAGAGGTTCTCAGACTATGTTTTCATAGACCACTTGCAAAATTTTGCTGATTCCGGTGGACCCCCTGCAGCTATATTTCTACCATATTCCCAAAACTCAAACAAAACAAAACTGTGGAATAAGCAAGTTATTACAAGTAACAGTCGCCGAGCTTCTTAAAATATTATCTGCCTACATTGATAGGTGAAGTCAAATCAACATTTTAGTTTTTTTAGCTTACTTATTTTTTTGTAACGTAACGTAGACCGTTAGCGTGACAAAAAGTGTCCCGTTGAGTCTCCCGTGGAGCCCTGGGGGGCCACCTGGATCACTTTGGGAACTAACGGTTTAGAGTCTTCCTCTATTACATTAATGTCCGTGTGAAGACGATATACAATAGCTCCATCTGCGGTAACTTTGCAGGACTAAATTGTCCGCTAAAAGTTCTAACTGTGCTCGACTGCGAATTACTGTTGCTGCTAGTATGCCGTTGGACTTTACAGTTTTAAATTAATACAAGATATTTTCAATAGATTTAGGTTAACTTTGCTATACGAGAGTGATTTTCTTATCCAATGTTACGTTGTAAGCTCGGCTAGAGAAGATTTTCGATGGAGTTGCACTAAATTTGATATAGGAGTATTTTTTTTTAATTTAGTTAGGTAAACTATTCCAAGTGAAGGTTAATTAGTGTGGCTTTATCGCGTATTATTAGCAGAGTCACGCTCACAACTCGGATGTTATAACATTAGTACACATTTAATTATCCAACGATTGTAGTAATCCATTAATTATCAAACTATTTAACACTAAAATTGAAAAAAAGGCAATATAGTGCAAATATAACGTAACAGATTTATTCACTATTAAAATGCAATCGTAGTTTTAATGAATTATCCGTAAATTTTGTGTTTTGACTGTGGTTCTAGTTATTTTGTATATTGAAGGATTATTTGACATAATTTACTTTTCGTGATTAATGTTAGGCATAAACATTAAAAATGCCAAAAAAAAAAACTACAAAGTTTTAAGCCTTTAAAAGTATGGAGGGAAGTTCAATAATTGTTACGTTATACGCAAGATTATCTTAGATATCTTGCAAGATTAGCTAAGATTCTAATAATTAAAATTGTAAAATGTCACGCCAGCACAACTTTTTACTTATTTTTTAAAAAATATGCTAGCAATGCAATTAACAATACTGTTTTCTTGACTCAACTTGAGTTGTCAGTGGTGGTAAGTGAGAATGCTTGGAATGAATGAAAGGAGTTGGTTTACGAACAAGTCTAATGATGAATTCGCACCAATGTAGTTTCAATGGAGTATAATCTTAATCATTTGACAATTGATACTTAAATATGTCTGGCGATGGATTACATTTCCTATGAAACTAAGAAAAATGAGTGACAAATAATTAAGGATGCAAAATGCACATATATTACACACACACATCCGAGTGATTGCTAGTTTGTTGCTACGACACGAATGGTTCAGCTCGCCCCTTAACAATGGGAAACGAGGTTGCCCCTTGTTTTTTTGGAAAATTCCAGATGCCCATGTACAACACATTTTTTTCATTTTAGTTCAGGCTGAATGTAGCTGTTTATAGGCCTCCGTCGTTACTTACCATCGGATGAACTGTGTGCTCATGTGGCACCCTTACTTTCACAAATGATATAACTTTTTTAATAAACTTTAATTAAATTTGATACACTAAAAGGTTAGATAGCAATAAAACAATATTTATGTATTTTTTTTTATTCAACAATCTTTCCTTAGGCTGCTAATAAAGGCTTGGTAAATATTTACAAGGCTTCATTACACGGCAAGGTAAAAAAACTATCCATACACACTACAGATCCGACTCTAACGATTATCACATATATTATTCACGAGTACTTGGCTCACGCTTAGGGTATGTAAACATATTGCTTATTTAATCAAGTATACATAAATAATTAAATATTAGATGTGTTTATATCTAATGCAAGCGATATAACGAAGCCAGTTATCCATAAACTAATATTAATTTATAAAGCTAAACTGATTAAATTCAGCACAATTATCACTTGGGAATAATCTATGTAAAAAAACAAATATTAAAAACTCTCCTATTACGATTACAACAATAATAACAAATACGCCGATAGTTTACTTTTATCAAAATATTAATCTCACTTCACATTCTTTTATATATTTAAACTAAAATCCCTCTGTAAAGGATATACAAAGCTATAAAACACACTAGGTAGGCCTGTTAAATGGGAGTAGCGACACCACGTAACCCGCATGGAAAATAAAACTTTTCCTAGCTATCTCGTTAAATAATTTTGCTAAAATGGATAGGTACAAATTGGATGAGCAAATAGAAATTTTACACTAAAGATTGTTATAATTTACTTAGATAATGGAATACGACTTAAGTTTAGTAAGCAAAAAAAAGAAAAGAAAACAATAACAAAAACATTTTTAGTATTAGTTACTTATTACAATATTTCGTATTGTATTATACTGCAATATACTTGTAAAACGGTTGACTAAATCTGATTATAATCTTAATAGAAAACCTAACGAGTTTAATTAAATTCTAAAGAAATATTAAATATATAGAAGCTATGATACGGTTATTGAAGATATACAATTGCATGAACGGTTATTGTACGCTAAATTTTTCGTTTTTTACACAAAAAACAGGTTTTAAATTGAACCTACTTACACGTATGTATTGTCATCAAAGTGTTAATAGTTTTCCATGTATCATCCTATAATGTAGCTCCGTGCTATGTGAGTGTATTTTACACTATTATATTGATTTTTAAAGTTGTCAAGTCACCCTCGAAGCATCTTAACACCATATACAATGCAGGAAAAACCGAAATCTTAGCAAAATATACAAAATATTTTTACAATAAGCCATGGAAAAAAATTCTTATCTCTAAAAGACTTGACAGTAGACAGTGTTTTTGATATATCAAACGATTGGCACGTTGGTGGCTTTCGAGCCTCATTCGTTGTTGCGACAAACCTTCAACTAAACAATTAATTATGTATATTATAAATGCAAATAATGGCAATATTACTGATTTACGAATTTTGATGTTTCGTAAACATTCGCTGTTGGATCCGTGCAAGGCGGCATGTGATATCGCAGCGACAGTCGCGAGTCACCACTAAGGGATATGAATACTCTACATAGGTTACAACATACATTGAGTGGTAGACAATAAATAAATTATAAATAAAGTAACCAAACAATTATGCAAACATCCTGTATTTAGTGATATTGACATGGTGCACCTATCCTAAACTTTAGACAATATATTGGAATGATACTTTTTCAAGAATGTTATGTTCATACAATCTTTTATTAACAAATTTCTTTTGTAGGAGTATAATTACACCACTAATAAACAACCGTGCTCTATATAGGAAATCTAAGGCTTAAATTAAATGGGAAAAGAACATAGGTGTTCAAATGGAAGAGAGAAAGCAATAGAATGGTTGCATAATTGTTTGTGCGCGCAGAGTAGGCTCCCTACTTTAACTAAATGAATTCATATCTAACATTGTTCCCGAGCTGGTCCCACCCATGACGATGGCTTGTATATGCAACTTGCATCTCTCTGCATCTTGCAATAGTTCAGTTATACACTTTTTTCATAGTGAAATAGAAATATTTCCATTATATTTTTAATTAATTTTTAAGAGAGATACAAGCATGCCTCTGTGCTTTATTTTGCACTTCAACAAGATTGGAATGTCACTTATTGATTTGGGAAATAGCTATCATGAATAAGAAGAAAATATAATAATAGGATTACAGCAAATGTAACATAAAAATTCACTTTATAGTGGTTCACCTTGGTTTAATTGTAGTAATATAGAATGACTGCACAGAATGCGTGGTGAGTGTTGCGTCTGACACAATTCATGTTTCTATGTACCTTTTTTTCCCCTTGAAAATTTTAGTCATCGGGCGGAATGCAGATATCCACAACTATGTTGAGTTTTTACATTATATTGATTACTTCCTTTATATACATAAGTAGATACGCGTCAGTAAATAAAATGAATTAATTTACTACTCAATGAGTCAAATATGTCATTGCGCACGCGGTGAAAAACGAACGCTCAACACTCAATACGGTTAACACATAAATTATTTACACAGCTAGTGATACGACCATATTGTATCAAGTATAAGTACCAGTTACACTATCATAATTTATAAATAAGTCACTAGTACCTCGCAATGTCAACACTATGTGTTACACGACATTACAATTAATTATATCTAGTCTTTACTAAATAAGTCACCATCCTGGAAGATCAAGTCACTGAATCGACTAGCATGCATTGCCCAAATGCCACCCTGTAGCATTTCCCACTGAATGTCCGATTAATCTTAATGTATTGCACTATTAATGCTCATATATTAAATAAATTACAGTAGCGTGTAGAATACAATTGTGTGGTTCTATCGCTGGAGCGACAAGCGGTTAGAGATCATATAAAATGGTTAGAGAGCGTTGGGCCAATCTCAGGCGCACGATAAAACCGCGGGTCAGGTTGCGTCGAACTCTATTTTGTCCCACGAGTAGTGCTTGCGCGCGGGCCTTGGCGGTGGGCGGGACAACACACCACCCAGCAGTGGGTCGCACTGCGGCACATGCCCACGCCCAAATAGATTGGGAATCAGTTCGGTGTCCATGTCATAGCTATCACTGTCCATGTTCGCGCCGAGACTCTCGAAATCTTTAAGGTCGAACTCGCACGGCCGCTCCTCGTAGGGATGCCTCGAGTCTTCATTGTGGAAAGAGGGCAGCGATATATCGTCCATATCCTCGAAGCCATTACGATTGTCGAGTATGTCACCATTGGTTAGCGAAGTCATGCTCATACGTTCCGGTTCATCGGCGATGTCCATTGCTATTTGTGGTTTGACGTCACAATCGCCTGACAATAGTCTTCCGAAGAAATCATCATGGTTGGAGCTCTGGTTTGTAGTATTGAAACTTGAATGGAAGTCGTTGGAGCTGAGAAGATCGACACTTAAGTCAGTGTCGATGTCGGCTACTGTAGGATCCATTTCACATCGGTTGGATTCATTCACCGCATGCAGGTCCGCATGGCTCATAATTTCATTCTGTATATCGTTCAACTCGCGTTGTAATTCGTCGGCTGCAAGTGAGTCGCGAACGTGCGTTTCACCTAGCACGTCATCGCTCAAAACATCGGCCGGGGAGAAGTCGTTCGACCCTGTCAAGTAATCAATAGGGCGATGATTGATGGTGACATCCTCGACCGCGGACGGGGGTAGTTCACCATTTTCGACTAGAATTTCCAACACGTCGTCCATGATGCGACTATCTTCACTATCGTCAATTAACGGGGTTTGAGGCATGGGTGGTGGTGGGGGAGGGGCGCGTTCTGGTTCGTAATGTGTTGGTAGTATCGCTATGGGGACCACTTTTACGCCGTTGAGTATATAAGCAGAATTAGCCGTTTTGGATTGTGTATCGGGCGTGACTTCAGGTGTGTTGGTCGGAGGGGTTACAGTAAAAAGTCTGACAAGGCGGTCGGGTGCGGTGTCTGTGAGCAGATATCGAGGGGCGTGAGTTGGAGTTGGCGCGTGTTGTAATGCATCCAATTGCGCGCGAAGTTGCGTAACGCACAAATGCGCTTGTAGAAGCCGTCTGCTTTGATCACTAGCCGCAGCCCCTGCCGCTTCCCGCCTCACGGCTTCTAATTGCTGACGGGACGCCTCCAACTTCCTTTCCAGCTCCTCAATTTGACGCCGCTGTGACTGAACTATATCTTCCGGCGGCTCAGGTTCCCTCGTCTCGGGTGAGGAGATGGAGGCGGGCGACTTCGGCGCTTCCTCTTGCATCTCCGTCAGGTAGGGTCGGAGACGATCGATAAGCTGGGGCTTAGGGCCGGAGACGCGTAAATTACGGCGTTTGCACTCAGCGCGCAGATCGGACACTTTCATGTCTTCGAAGCGTGCTGGAACAAGTGTTGGTACAGGCGGTGGGGGAGGGGGAGGAGGTACGGGGAAGGCATCTGAGGAATCTGAAGCTACGGAGGTTAAGGATGGCGCGGGCGATGCGGGCAGTAGGAGGGGACAACTCAGCTGGAGCAGTAGCTGCTGTTGTTGCAGAAGAAGTTCGTATGGTGTCTCTACGGAGCCAGGCGGTGACGACGACTTCTGAGCATTCGGTGGACCTTTGTATTCGTGGAACTTCAATCTCGACTTCTGTTGCTGTTTTTGCTTGCTTTTTTTGCGGTTTTTATCTTTACCCGGTGCGGGGTGCTGCGGCGGTGAAGCTACACTCGCGGGCGATAAAGTAGACGGCGGTGATGGTGATGGGGAAACCTCATCAGGTGGTCCGCAGTATGACGAGGGATGTTGTGGCCGCCCTGATGCACCTTCGCTCGTCGCTTTAAATGCTAATGTACCGCTCTTTACGGCAGTTTCAATGTTCTCTTCAGTGTGCAAAATATTTTTCTTAATAAGCTCAAGGGGCCCCGGCCTGTGAGATAACTGGTCATTTAGTTGGTCCGCCAGCCGGGCCTTCTTCAACATCCGCTGTTTTTCTGCCAGGCTGGGATCCACATGACTTTCCTGAGAGCAAAGTAACAAACTTAGTTTTGCATAATAGTCATATGATTATGTGAGATTAGATATAAATAGAAGAAGAAGCACTCCATACTTGTTCCAAAATATGTCTTCGTTCTAGTTCTTGGCGGTCGGGCCGTCGCTGAATTTTCGCCTTCAGCAAATCTCCAGTTTTCGCTCTCTCCAGTTGCTTACATTGTTCAAAATACGCAGCCGGCGTATTCAGTGCTGAAAGGGATATATTTGTACGTCGGTAGGTTTTTAAAAAAAATAAAGTTTATGGATAATTCATTTTGACGTATGAATTTAACTTCGAAAATGATAGCACACTTGAATAAAAGCAAAAATATTCTTTTCTACGACAAAAAGTCATTAGTTCACGGCGTTGAGATCGTAAATAAAAAATTCCTTCACCCACGCTCCGGTTTCGTGGCGCGGCGGCGTCTCCCACAACTAGTCACGTACAATTTTGCTAATTGTTCCGCTTATAGAAATGCTATTGTAAAAATAATATTCAGATGATTATTAAGTTGTTATCAGATAATTTAAAATGATCACACTTACGGGGCATTATTCCTTGGGCTACCAGCTGATTGAACGGACGCCGCGTCGTCAGTTTCACTTTTAACGCTGCAAAATGAGAAATGAACACTTTATAATAAAATCGACACAGATCCATTATAATGTTAATGCTTTATTAGCGCCTAATAATAACAACAATTTTTCCTCAAGGAATAAAATTAGGTAGGTATCTTTACAAAACATTGTCATCGCGGACGACTTATTGCGTTCCGTGTCACAAATAATTTTGAAATTGGTAGTCTCCTTTTTCATACAACAATGGGATCTGATTGAATAGACCAGTTGCTTTTGCCCTTTATGCTATGACGTTAGGTGACGAATTTCTACGTAGCATATGGAGTGATGTGGACGACCCGATCGATACGTCAATCGGATCAAAGTTTATGATTATATCGATAAAGTCTGTCGGTCCGATGAGCGTAGGCGAATCTATGTTCTTGTTTGCCGCCGACGGGCGCGAGCAGCGAGCGATGGACGGACAACGCTGGCGCGACGCCAATATAAATAAACATTGCACAAGGAAACTAGTGTTATGCCGCGACCGTATTACAGACGAAACATTCACTACCACTGGGCCGAATATTGTGGGTTACTGGGCGTCTTAGTTACGCTTTAATTTTACTTCACGCACATTTTCATCTCTACATATGCCCCTACGGGCAAACGTTTTCGACTCTAACTGCCTTAATGATTCTGTAAATGATGATTGTTGGTTTGTAACCAAATGGCGCCCAAATGAATTGGCCTAAATGATCTTCGCCTTCTATCTAAATGATAAATTTTAATATCTCGCCTTGTATCATTATGAGTTTCTTCGTTCTTTTTCTAATACCAATATCCGTACTTTTCTAAACTATCAAACAATTAAATGATATACAATCAGGAATACTAGCCAAGGACACACAAAGCCTTGAGTGTGTTCGGAATGCGGTGATACCGAAATGGAATGAATTAGTAAATCAAGTACCCACTGAGCTAGGTAGTCTTTAAACGGCAAACAGGTTCATATGGGTGAATACAGCTCTTTGGCTATAAAACCCGTTTTTTTCATCTTTTTATTCAGACAGATACAGACAGAAAAGCACCAGGAGTTCCCTAGATATAAATAATATGTTCTAATTAAATAGGAGATCATCAAGAGAGAATCAAGAAGGAACATCTTAACTAGTCATGTCTTGTACTAATAATTTTGAAACAATTTAAGGAAGATAAAAAACCTCAGTATCTTTCAATATTTTGTATACTACGTATTTGTAAAAAAATTGTAGTTTGGGTATAAGCTGTTACAGAAAGTAATTCAAAAGTAAACAGAATCACTTTAAAATTAACTTATTCAAACAAATGAGAAGCGTAGTAATGCTGAACTATCTTGTACAAGAATTAAGATATATCCTTCGGGATTGCATAGATGGTAGTTTACACCGCTGTACTTATGAAGATCTGATAACAGTGACCTGTTCTATGATCCAAGTGACTTAAAAAATTGTTCTACGTTTTTAGTAGGCGCGAAATATGAACAGTGTACACACACTACTGAACAAATTGTTAGATGTGTTCAAAGGTTTCTTATTCTGAGAATGAGTTCTAACTGAAACTTGTGATCAAGAGCAATTCCCAAATCATGTATTTCGTGAAAATGTTTGATTATTTGCTAGACAATTTAAAATGATAATTAATAGCGTTAAGTTTTCGTAAAAAGCTAATAACGTAACATTTATCTGGATTGCCGAGAACGTTTTCAATTAAAGAGAGCAACAAAATGATTTAAATAAGACTGAAGTTTTAAGTACAGCATACGCAGCTATTAAGTGTGGGAATAAGTTAAAATATTTCTGGAAACACAACCTAGTGTGGTTAATGTATAAAATTAATAGAAAGAATAAAATCTAAAAATGCCTTTCGGTACTCCAGAACTAGTGGGCTAGAATTTCAATATATACTTTTAGATAATACCTTTTTATATATACACATAGCTTGACTCCTATTACTGATGTATGACTTGGAACATCTGAGGAAAAAGCTCGAGAAATCGTGGATATACGGTGCATATCCCAAATTTCTCGATCTTGGCCGTCAGAATACTATGATTAATTTTACCAAAAGCTTTGGAGAAATCTGTACACAGGTCAACCTGAAATGGATTCGTAATCCACATCACTTAGAATAAAATCAGTTACATGATTCGTGTTTGTACTAGGACCAACGAAAAACGCATATTTTTGTTGAGTAATATGACAAGATGACATATGATATATTTGCGTAGTGACTATGTTTTCCAGGAGTTTACCAAAAGTTAGAAAAAGCCATATATTGTTTTACATCAAATCTAGCGCCGCTCCTATCAATGGGTGTAAAAAAAGCTATTAGCTCTATAAAAATCCAAGATCCTGTCATTAATATCATCATACCGATTGTCAGTCAGGCTTAGAAAGACTATTAGGATAATGAAGCATCTGTTATTAGAGTCGGCAAATATTAAAACATTGGAGTGTTCATATATATAGCATGTGAGATGTCAAAATCGCTAAAGATAATACTTATATAACTCATTTCAGGAATAGATGTGAGCTTTGGTCACTAAACAATTTTCATTTTAAGGGAAGTATACACAAGCTATGCAGGTTACGCACGGGAAGGAAAGGCGGATCTGGAAGGGCGTTAGGCATAGATCCTAGGTATCATATGCCGAGCATTTAGCATCGCCAAGTTGCACGAAAGCATTCAGGAGATTCACGAATATTTCACCACTGAGAGATTTGAGCCTTTGATACGACTTCTGGCGCTCCTGTCTATACATATTAAGTTTACTATAAAAATATACTACGCCATCAAAGTAAGGTTTTAGTTCAATTTTAAGAATGCTTGGTAAGAAATTATGTGACTTAGTGCGTAATCCCCCCTAAGACAACTATAGACGTGCAACTGACGTCGCGAGCGGCGTCTTCGAAGCCACGCCCGCGATGAGGCGATTATAATGTGTCATTATTAAGGCTTACTAGTAATTCTATGATTGTTATATTTCAATATATTTACTTACAAATTCGTTTAATTGGATTATCTGTACATAAATATCTGTTTTAATGTAATGCTATTAAAAGAAAGCCAAAAAGCATGCTCTATATATGCCTGTCGATTGTAATTTTGACTTTCTTCAGCAACTTGAGTTGTTATAACTAGAACGATACGACAAATAGTGTTATATTGTGGAAAATGGTAAAACATAAGCGTCACTTGTTTGTTAGCATTGTAGTCGTCGTCGACTGGCATTCGGCGCGACCGGAAGTGCGGACTGCGCGGAGAATAGTAATGTTCATATCTAAACCTCGTTCCGACGAACGGTTCGTATTTCGTATGTAAACATAGTTATAAAATAAGCCGTTAAAACGAGAAAAGACTCGATTGATGGATAAACGCGTATACTCTACATTGTACATATAAAACGCAGATTTCGTCCGTAGCAGAGAAACGGGTCACCTAGCCTAGATAATGTTAACACCATCATACTTAACTAGCAATGTAAAATAACAGTATTATTCTGTGTATTTCGTATGACCTATGCCATTTCATACAGGGATGCTTAATGTTCGGAAAATAGATTAAAGCCAGTGTTTTCTTCTTTAGCTTGTCTCTTTCATGATCTAAAATATACTTTAATTGTTTAAAAACAAAGAAATTACAGTATATACTCGGATAAGTATTGACAAGAGATCATAAGCTCATTTGTTTTTTTATAGGTGAATGGTCCTGAAGATTTGTCGTCTCAGGTAAAAATATGCTCACATCACGTATAAGGGACACAGTTATATAATAAGTTATGTTGTCTAAAAACTTTTGTCTTCTTAATTAGGTAAGAATGTAGCAGTTATAATAATAATACGTAATATGTAAATGAATACACTCATTTCAATTTACGTTAAAACAACTCTGTCCCTTCTTTATCAGTTCCTTCAGTTCGTATTAGGCACATTGACATTCAATTTGCCTGTTTCAAATTAAACTATAATTTCGTAACGTTATCTTTATTGAAAACGTTTTTCTTGTACGTTATTTATTGCTTGTGTGCGTTTCTAGTAGTATTACTCATTTCTTGTTATTATACTGTTTTGTTTACTGGGAGCAGTAGTAAAGCATCATTAGTCCTCGAGCACGCCGTAGGCGAGGTCACGCGTTCTTTTCACGTCGCATCGTCCGCGTCATCTCGTGTTGTTTCATCCAACGTTATAATAACAGGCCAATAAAGTTGGTGGAACGCGTTCACCTCATGTTTCGTACACAATTAATTTCCCTTACAAGATTGTTTCTAGAATTAGTCGAAAATAAACATGTTTTTATTTGATACAATTTATTGGAAAGTTGGATTAAATTTTGGCATTGACGCGTCGTTTTCGTTTAATTTATTGTGGTGGCTTTATCTGTTCTGGGTTCTTATTTTAAATATTCAATGTTATTTTACCTTCGCCGTC
The DNA here is from genome assembly GCA_029286865.1 of Teinopalpus imperialis. Classification (NCBI taxonomy): domain Eukaryota; kingdom Metazoa; phylum Arthropoda; class Insecta; order Lepidoptera; family Papilionidae; genus Teinopalpus; species Teinopalpus imperialis. Next base: position 2,687,901 of record JAGSMU010000009.1, read on the forward strand.
TTTAATTTAATTTAATAATAGTAGTGGTAAATTCCTACTGCCTATCACAAACAGATTCGTCTTCGATAAGAAATTATTCCTTATGTCCGTAGTTAGTCGAATATCCGGTTGCTGAATCGCGGTTCCTGTATTCGATTCCCAGCAGAGTAATAATATTTGCGCATTACTTATTTTTCTTTCACGAGTCTGGAACTGTAATTACATTCGTATCTTCCCCCGATTTTATTGCATATGCTTTACTTCCGAATAGGGAAAGGGACTACGAATGAGTGCCCGTGTATTCGTCCGAATAGGGAAAGGAGCGACGTATGAGTGCCCGGGTATTCGTCCGAACAGGAAAAGGGACTACGAATGGTGCCCGTGTATTCGTCCGAATAGGGAAAGGAGCGACGTATGAGTGCCCGGGTATTCGTCCGAATAGGGCAAGGAGCGACGTATGAGTGCCCGGGTATTCGTCCGAATAGGAAAAGGGACTACGAATGGTGCCCGTGTATTCGTCCGAATAGGGAAACGAGCGACGTATGAGTGCCCGGGTATTCGTCCGAATAGGGAAAGGAGCGACGTATGAGTGCCCGGGTATTCATCCGAATACTTACGAAGCTGCTCCGTAGTCGATAGATAGTAGTAGTTATAGTGGTTATATGGTAAAAGAAAAGATCGCCGAGGTCGTAATAGACCAGGAGGACATCAATCAACTCCTTAGGACTTAGTTGCTCTACCTAGCTTTGATAGACTCTAAGACGTATATCGTTCAACCAGTATATATACAACGAGGCCGTTTCAAAATAAACTGAACGTCTCATTCATGAATTTACCAGTTATATGTTTATTTAAGGCTTGGATGTATAAGGAAATACCACACCACTGGGGGGTTTACTGAGCTGTCATGGGTAACAACGCATCTATATATCATTCTTATAGAGGATTAAATCTGGGTTTCATCGACAGTAGGGAAGTGGGTGCGCGTTTGTCCCCTTTGATATCAAAAAACAATTATACTTTATATTATAGTTTCGTCTGGAGAGTGCAGGGATCCGGAGACAATTATTATTCCTGACGAGGCATACCATCTCAGTCCTGAAGGGTGACAACGCATCTGCATTTACACCTTGTCAAGGATGAATGTAGATGTCACGGGCCGCAGGAATCACTAACCATCACTGGTGAACTGTGTGCTCATTAAAAAATAAATAAAAAAATACTTACATTCCTTGTGCTTGCCCATGGCTGGCTGTAGCGGACTTTCGTCGACAATCACTTTGGGCGGGGAGACCCGCGGCGGCGAGCTGGCCGGCTCGCTGGCGCCGCTGCTGGTCGCCTGCCGCCCGGCCATCTCCTCCGCGCCCGAACTACCATAGCACCAAAACGTAAAAGGTTAATATGGTCACCAGTTTTGGGTAGAAGGTTAACTATATTTAAGACGCATCTTTCGGAGAATTTCGCCGAGGTAGGAGGTGACTGTCTAACCGCTAGTTTTTCACTAATGATACGCGGACCAAACCGAGTTCAAACACCGGCGTCAATGAATGTTTTAATAGCAATTTGTGTGTAAAATTAAGTGCTAAATAACTACGTGCACGAAATATTTAGAAGACTAGGAAGAGTAGGACTTATAATAAAAATACAACAAACAATAGTTTATTGCCACATAAAAAGGAAACAAATCAATTTTACATAAACAATATGGCAAATAGAGGTAACTGAGCGCTATTGCTGACAGGGGATTGCAGTCCCATGTAGCGTTGGTTTTCCGTCACTCTCATCTCGTCGTGAGAGTTAAGGGTTGCACCCAATCACCATCTAATAGAGTTATATTTTTTTCAGTGTCAAAAAAGTGTTCGTACGCAGCGAAGAAAGAAAAAAAGATTGAGCAGGTTAACTAAAATGACTACCATTACTATAATATAAAAACCATATATACTATTGCTTGTAAGCTTGTGTGGGATTGTGTGTGTATGATTATGTTAGTGAGAGTTAGTGTAAGTCATGGTTTGTATGTGTGTATTTGTATGTGATGTATACATTCTGCGAGTATACGTGTGCATTTTGTTTTGTGGGTTATTAAGTTTGTTAAAGAACGAATAAAAACAAAAATTCTTCTTCTAAATATTTATTTTTATTCTAAACTACACCGTGAGCAAAAAAAATCTAGATTAAAGTTGAAGGTTTTAGCTTTATAACGATCGTCTCATTCTTTTTTATTAATAAAAATAATATATACTATATATAATTCGTATTAAACTCTAAAATAATGAATGTTCCCTATTCACTCGAAAGGAAATATATACGAAAAGACAAAACAATCATAAATTAAATAATAAAAGAGAATTAAATATTTAGTGTTATCCACCTCTGGCTCTAATTACAGCTCCCAATCGATTCTTCATAGGCCGGATAACATTTTTTATTGTTTATAGCATTTTTCATAGTATTCTTGGAAAAGATTACATTTAGTTAGTAGCCAAAACACAGCTTTAATATTTCAAAATGAAAATTATAATTCGGGACTCAGTGTTTTTAATGCACGATGCTAAGTCGATTTTTTTGCTCACGAGTGTATAAATAATTATTGTTCAGTTCACATACATACTGTTCTAGTTTTATATTTACACAATTTTTAGAATAATTTTACATTTGATATTCACCCTCGTACTGCTGTGGTGTGCGAATCAGAATAGGATAGACGGTAAATCAGCACTCTGACCGTCATACAGTACACGGATCTTTTTTAGTGGATTTATGTATGATGTTTTTTTGGTGGCAACAAACCATTGTTATTATTATATTCTCTACAGCAAGTAATGCTTACGTAGCTTGAAACTTACAATCCTTAGTTCATTTCTTAGAGTTGGGCGCATTCTTTTCAAATTTGAAACAACCTCTATGTCGCGGTGTTTTGTGCTTTGGCATCTTCAGCAAACTTAGTGCGGTCGTACGGAGCAACCCTTATTATCAAACAAGGTTTTTTTGCTAGCCATTAATGTAAAAAATGTAAGATGAAAATTTATTGTCACTAAAACTACAAAGAAAAATGTTAATATCTAAGTGTTAATGTGTGGTGCATTAGTGTACTTAGTAGTGTTGCAATTTTCATATACACATTTTAAAACATAATTGTAGCAACGACCAAAATCCCGTTCTTTTTTACAGAAGGCGGTAGTGTATGGCTTGGCGTAATGCGCGCAGTTTGCAGCAGGCGACCCGTGGAGTGCGACGCTCAAACTCTAAGCGACCGGTTGCGGGTACGCGGGGGCATCACTTTCGTTTGTCCGCCGCTTGAGTCCAACTCGCACTGCTCTTACGACATTCTTTTCGTCACCAGGTTTCTTTGTGACAGTTTTCATTAATCTATTCCGAGATTCCAATTATTTCAAGTTTATTAGATATATATATAAGGCTTGGTCTCGCTCTGCAATATTGGAATATCGTTCTGTAACTGCGAGACTACGCTTTTGAAGCGCCAAGGTGCGCTTCCTCCAACTTACTCTTTAATGTACAGACTTTGTTTTTTTTTATGGCGGATACCCAATGTTAGCCCGAAGGCTTTTACAGCTTTACGGGGTATGAAAGGTGGCCGGCGCTTAGGGCACTCAGCCGAGATCTTTATTAATGAGTAACCAGCGCAAGCGCGAGCCTTGCTTGGACTGTTACCCTGTGCGCGAAAGCGACTCATTCGAGGGTGCCCGAGAGAACCAAACCTCAGCTCGGTCAGTTGCCTCTGACAGATTAAAAACTTGGCTGGAAGCCACTCTATACGCATGTGAGGTGTAATTGTTATAGTTAAATCAGTTAGCCTAGCAAATGCTATCCATCCGGAAATTAGGTATTGTTTTTGTATTATATAATATATACTTTTAAATCGTATAACACCACTGCGACGAATACCAGTATATTCATTGTTTAGTTTGTTAATCGCTAAACGAAGGCGGTCGTTCTTAGTCGTGCTGCTACGTACAGGAGTATTAATGTAACCTTTCTTCGGTCGTATGCTCTTAATTCTAGTCATGTCCATTAGTTTTTGCGCTCTATCATAGTAAAGGCTTTGTGGCTAATATTTGCGCATCTATATCTTACTTGGCCTTACAGAACATTGAAAGTACTCTTTCTTTGGGGTTTTAGCATACGGCGCATTTCTCATAGGTATTCCATTTAGACAGAGATTATTTTTACAAATGATAATTATATGATTAAGCAATGGAAAGACAGTCAGTGGGATTTGGGCTCGACGTTACCTGAAGGTGTCGTCGGAGTTTGGCGGAGAGGCTGGCGAAACTGGCGAGGCAGGCGAGACCGGAGAGGCGGCGCGGCTGCGCTCTCGGCGCTGCGGCTTGAACCACTCAGGGTAGATCGCGCTTAGCGTCTCCACCAGGTCGTGGTCGAGGGTCACGCGCCACGACGCGCGCCCCTCTGAGCCCTCCGACCCGCTGCTTCCACCGCACGACGAACGACTCTCTGCGTCACAACGTTCAACTCAAATCATTCAACACATCAATTATACGAGGTCTACTTAACATAATACTAGCAAGTATCCGTTGATTCAAGTTGTCGCGAAAAGACCATTGTTTGATAGAATACCAGGGTATAAAAAAGTAGTTAACTGTGGCGTGTTTCGTATGGTGAGTGAAACCTAGTAATAACAGTAGTAACAAACTTCACGGTTCACAAAGGGGGACTTAATGCCAAAGGCATTCTCTACCAGTCAACTAAAGGTGTGGCGAGATATTGTGATAGTTGTACCAATAAACTAATTTATAAAAAGAAAAGACTAAAAGGAACTAATATTAAATATACAAATAAAGAATAATACATACAGTTTATATATTTAGATACCAAAACCGCAGTATAAGACAATAACAATTTAAAAATCAATTTTAATAAATCCGTATATATCCTGCAGGCCAAAAGTTTAAGACTGCACAACATAATTATCCATCAATTGTAATAAAATACCATAGGATAAATAAAAGACACATCTGCATATTCTATTGTTAGTATCGAATATTTAAAGAAGTCAGTCTTTTATTTACTTTCAAATTATTGAACAATAAACATCTAATGTTTTCAAACACCAACAAACGCTGCGCTAGAGCCAGGTGGTTGAGTCGTAATAATATTTTTATAATGTCCTCATTACAAATTACTTTGCTTTTGTTACGTATTGGTCAACAATTAGGATTATTTAACTCCTGAAAATACGTGTTTCTGACTTATTATTACCCGAGTTTACTTGGGTTTGTTCACAAACAATCTCAATTAGTCTAAACTTGTGGTTTCTACAGAGAAGACGTTATAAAATGGGAAAAGCTCGAGAAATTAGCAGTAAAGTGCGTTATGCCATCTTTGTTTTACATAATGAAGGTAAATCCGAACGTGGGATAGCTTCACAACTGAAGTTATCCAAGACTTGTGTTCATGGCACAATGACTCGATAAAGGGAGTCAGGTAGTTTTCAAGATCATCCACGCCACGGGAAGGCCGAGAGCTAACACGTCTAGTGAAGATAATTTCATTGTTGTTACCAGCAGGCGAAATAGACGCTTAATAGCACCAAAAATCTGCGTTGAAGTAAGCAAAACCCGAGTTAAACCTTTAACATTGACTACGGTAAAACGGTGACTGAGAGATACGAAGTTGTATGGTCGCGTTGCCGTTCGAAAACCTCTGCTAAGGCCGCAAAACAAGATAACGCGGATGCAGTGGGCTCTTGCCCATCGAGATTGGACTAAAGAAGATTTAAAAAAAAGTCCTTTGGACCGATGAGTGAATGAATTTACGTTCCACGCAGTGCCCAAGAAAAGATGATGTCAGATTGTGTAGTCCCAACAATCAAGCATGGTGGTGGCTCAATTATGGTCTGGGGTTGCTTCTCTAGCCAAGGAACTGGCGATTTGATTATAATTAAAATTGAATGAATTTTGAAAAAGGAACAGTACAAAAACATTTTAGAACAAAATGCCGTTTCTTCCGGGTTGCGATTAATTGGAGATGGATTCATTTTCAAAGATAATGATCCAATGCATAGCTCAAAATGATGTAGAGGATATTTAAAAGAGACTGAGGCACAAGGGGTGTTAAAAATATGGTTTGGCCTCCTCAGAGCCCGGATCTCAATCCCATTGAACTTTTGTGGGTAGAGCTTGATAGGAACGTCCGTAATCATGGCCCCTCCTCGCGAGAAGAAACGTGGAATGCTTTTTGCGAAATTTGGAACAATATATCACAAGACACCAATAACAAATTTATTGCCCGTATGCTGAGACTTGTGAAAAAAGTCAATTAAGTCCATTAGGGCAACGTGACATATCCTGTCAACCAATATTAAAATACCATACTTAAAACCATAATTAAAATATTATGATCCATCACGAACGTCCGTAATCATGGCCCCTCCTCGCGAGAAGAAACGTGGAATGCTTTTTGCGAAATTTGGAACAATATATCACAAGACACCAATAACAAATTTATTGCCCGTATGCTGAGACTTGTGAAAAAAGTCAATTAAGTCCATTAGGGCAACGTGACATATCCTGTCAACCAATATTAAAATACCATACTTAAAACCATAATTAAAATATTATGATCCATCACGAATAAAAATATAAATTAGTGATTATTGTTCCTATTAGCCGCATTGCAGGAGTATGTAAGGTAGCTTTCAAACTTAAAATAGATCAGCAAAGGCTGAGACAATATAAACATCCCACGCGTAAATTCCATTAAATCATATTGATAAGAAAATTAAAAATGTTTTGAAGTTTAATACATCTAGCAACACTGAAAGACAAGGTTTTTAATATACCTATGTATGTTACCAATGTTCTTTTTCTTATTTTGATATATATTAAGAAAAAAACCTGACCTGGCTTCAAAAAAGTAGGATGTGAAGATGCAATGCAATGCAAAATTTCTAAAATTCATTCTTGCTTGTGATTCTATTTTATTTGGTAATTCGTTAGAAGAAACTCTCGAATTAGTCTCACTAAAACTATATTCGGTTCAGTAGCTTTTTTATATATCAAAACACGTATGAAATTGCCGTTTTGTATGAAATAAGTTAAAGTATTTTTTTTTCAAACTTTTTTATTTCTGTTATTCAAAGTAATCACCCATGTAATCGAAGCATCTTTGCCTACGCGGTGGTAGTTTATTGATGCCCTTCTTGTAAAAATCAGCTGGACGGGCAACAGACTCTTCAAAGGCATTTTGTACTGCCTCTCAGGAATTGAATTTTTTTCCCGCTAAAAAGTCGTCCACATTTTGGAAAAAGTAATAGTCGGTGGTTACAAGGTGTGGTGAGTACGGTGGATGAGGGAGAGCTTCCAACCCCAACTCAGCAGCTTGGAGACTGTTTGTTGTGCAGTATGGGGTCGCGCGTTGTCATGTAGGAGCAGCGGGGACGACCGATTGACCAAAGCTGTGATGAATCACACCGGTACTAGACCACCAAAAATTGACCATCAACATTCTAGAGGTAATTTTTCGTTTAGGGCATTGCTTTGGTGCTGAACCAGGATCTAATCAACTTGCTGAGCGCTTTATATTGTCGAACAGAATCCACTTTTCGTCGCACGTAACAATTCGGTTCAATTTTTTTTTATTTCTGTGCCTGTTGAGCAGCGCGAAGCAGGTCTCAACGAGTACGTTGCGCTCGCAATCGCTAAGTTCTTGGGGACCCATCTATCAAGCTTTTTTACCTTGCCAATTTGTCGCAAATGGACCAATATTGTTTTCATGTTAACATCAAACGCTGATGCTTTCTCAGCTGTAGATTGAGTATCATCAGCTTCCACAATCGCCTTTAATTCATCATTGTTGACCAAAATGTCCGGACGACCACGAGGTTCATTTTTCAAATAAAAATTTCCAGTACGGAACCGGGCTAATCAATAACGGGTTGTGCGTTCGTTCTCTCCGTAAACGTTGTTGATGTTACGTGCTGTTTGTGCCGCGTTGATGCCACGATGGAACTCATATTCCATAATTACACGAATTTTTAAAGTATCCATTATGACGAAAAATCGGTCGAACGTAACGAAAATACAAAGCTAATCAATAAACAAAAGGCTGACTTTGTAAAAAGAATGTCAGGTTTTAAAACAAAATTAATTTGAATTTAGAATTCACAGCCAATCAAAACTTTTTTTTGGTTTGAAATGGCCAATACTAAAGAACGGAAACTTCATAGGTAACCTAATAAAACAAAAAACCGCATTAATTGCATTTGGTAATTTCCCCATGAAAACACTTACTTTTACTTAATTTTTTTCTGATTTGCAGTAAGGTAACACCTGATTCTATTAATTATAATCATTATTGCCTCAGCTATTAATAGTTCGCGGCTGAACATAATATGAGTGCTACTTCGATTTCGATAAACCGCGATATACCATGATCCGGCTAACCTGCATCCACTCCCAAACAAAAAAAAAAACGTTGCTAGTAAACCGAAATGAATATTTCAAACAAGCCAGAAAGTATTACGTAATGTCGAAAACGCAATAAAGCCAAAAACACAGGATGGGAATAAATAAAACATCTGTCCGTTCACGTGAGTTATGCAATTTAAAAATGAAATTTACGCGAACTAGGAGAAACAAGGAATAAAAAATAAATAGCAAAAATACGGATAGCATAGCTGGAGTCGCTTAAAGGTGTACGCAAGTTTAGTAGAGATATAAATTAATGTTGGATGTGGGAAGAAAATTTATGATTTTTTAATTATATATGTTAACCTAAAGCTGTCGTAGAACTTATCAGTACAAGATTATCATTATTTTATGCTAATAGTCAGCCCTGGGCAAGGCAGACCACAGCTTGGAAAAACTCAAGCAAGGAAAATTTTATGTAATTTAAGTCAATTTCATTATTAGAGTTTGGTTCTTGTTTACCTTATCTTATATTTTAATACTTCAATAAGGTTTTATATGTATATATAATTTACATACGATAGATCGGTAGCACAGATTGAAACAGTATTTTTTACTTTTAGAATAGAAAAAAATATATAATAACCGTCTGTTGACCAAGGTAGTGAGATACATGGCAATTTTTAATTTCAATAATCCCGACATACAACCGCTTTGGCACCCTTAAGTTGGTCTAATTTCACTATGACGCCTATCTGTTCAACATACGTAGGTTTAGGGTGTGTGTAACAGATTCCGTATGTTATTTATATCACTTCTATGTCAAATCTTTTTTTAGCCCTATCGACACATATACCCTCCCAAGCAATTAACAGCAACGAGTGAAGATTCCATCTTAGTATCCTTGGTGTTCTTCGGTCTTCGGGCATCAATGACTACCATAAGAAAATACACGCAACCATACCCTAATAAACTTAGGAAATTCGGTTTGTCGTAATTCAAGAATACAAGGGGCTTGTCTCTCCAGGCGTGATCACTTATTTTGCAGTCTAAAAGTAAAAGTTAACATATGAACGCACGTGCTTTATACCCTCTGATTCATGTCGATAATTGAGAATTATTTGCTATCATATATCGATTAGAAACTAACATAATTCCGGTAGTTTATATACTAAATTAATAGACTCGCGAGCAACTTAATAGACTCATTAAACTCGAACTCAAAAAAAATCTGGTCTGTGTTTAGCTGGGGAGAGATTCATTGGAAGACGGCCTACATGAAGGAGGTAAACGGTGACTATCCCAGAAATTTTTTTATTCAATTAAAGGTAAATATTGCTCTGAGCTGTAGTCCATAAATTGCAGCACAGGTTGAACCTTCAATAACAAACGTTCTTGGAACCCTTCACAAACAATTTAACATGATAAAAATTAATGCAAGATAGAAAAAAGAGAAGACATGAAAATATTACCATCGTGTTATCTATAATGTTACTAGAGATACAAACTGATTTTTATCTATATTAAAATATAACGGTAATGATATGTACTAAAAATGCACCAAATCATTTAACTAATACATGTTGGTTAAATGAAGATGAAATGAAAAAAACTTATCATAGTTTGGTGCAAAATAGTTTCATCGATCCTCATTGCAATTTTACCTAAGCAAGTTGGCAAAAGTGGCACGCTTACGATAAACATTAATCTCGAAGATTTGTCACTTGTCGCCATCCCACGTTGTCTGTGATATAATTTCGGTAGGTCCACGCTACATGATCGGATACTCGAGCCGTCATTTGGTACAGTCATACCGCTTCTAGAATAAACACTATTGCATCGAACTATTCCCGTTTATACTATGTTCTTGAAATACTTTTACTTATAAGCATATACTGAGAAATCGATGCCAAGTCTATTTTTTCTTGCACATATCAGTCCAGTACCGTCAGTGCCGTTCGGCGCTAGTAAGATTTTAGATGATATTGTTTACGCTTAGCATGAAGAAAATAACTTTGCCTTCAAATACCGTCAAGACGCTTTGAAATAAATAAAAAGTTATAATCGCACATTGAATGTATTATGCTTTTCAACCGTAAACAATTTAAAGGTTTTATACTAAAGGATTAAATACAGTACAATTACCAATATACAAGAGTACAGATACATTGCTAGTTTTTATTCTGTTAACAAAATTATTCTAATGCTATGCATACATGCATAGATTCATATATGTAATATAAATGTTATGATTATTATACAAGTGTATAGTCCTAGACGTATGTTAAAGTTTTTACGGTGAGTTTTGTTTCCACATTTCGGTCAAGGTTTGTTCAGGAGAAGCTTGCTTCGCGAGTTCTCGACAAATTACGTTGAAACGGAGTAAACGTCAGTTCGGTCGCATACGAGTACGTGTGCGGCGTCAATCAAGATGTCAGCAATGATGTACGGTGTACGGGCATAGCACTCGCATCGAGAATAATAATTATTTGTCGTAAACATTGGACTTTGGGTGGAGGATATTAGCTAATTCACTCACTAATGGACATTTTGATAAATACTTGATTAAATTGTTTTTACAATTGAACGTGAGGATGATAGTTTTTAGTGTTTTTAGATTTTTTATCATTGCGGAGGTGAAAGTTGTGCATAAACAAACCTTCAGAAATAAGATACAAGATAGAAAAAATCTTCTGTAAAAGTAACTTATCGATTATAAAAAAATTAAGTAGTTGCTCATACTTAATTTTTTATACAGCTCAGTGCCCCCGGTCGGCAGTTTTTAATTCACGGTACGTGAGTACACCAAGTGCGATACTCTGGTGGCCGGCACCAATGAAATTATTAAAAGTGCAGATTTACCAAGTACTCAGAAATGTGAGATATGTCTAAGAAATAAATATTTTTTTTGTATTTCGAAAAATTTGTCAAACCGCTTTTTTTGGGTGTATTAGTATTGCTGTTGGTCCAAAGACCTCTTCAGCTTTATCTAATTACACTCGCGAGATCAAACCGCAGTGACGCAACATTTATATATAAAAAATAGGTTTCCTTACAAAAGCATTTTACGAGAAGAATTGAACTTACTTACATGGTCAGTAAACACACCTCTAAATTATTATTGAATATTTTCTTAATTAAAAAAAAATATTTGATACACTTCATAGCAACATATTATAATACAAACTTAAAATATCCGTCCTATTAAACATCGTGGTTTATTGCTTGTACAGACAATCGAATTCGTAGCGAAAGAGACACCTGCGCCTTACGTCGGGCGAGTACATAAGGAGTGAGTCAATAAACTATTTTAGTATTAGTGACACTTAATTGAACAAGTTCCGTGAATGAAGGTCTACGTCAGGAGGCTGCGGTGGCCGGTGCACGCGGCACTACGAAGCGCCTACGCGCCCGCCCACCAAATAAGTGGCGGGCGCATGAACAAACGTACAAGCAGGCGCTTTGCAGGCCGTTTGTATGATAAAAACAACTTGATTAGGCTAGTCCGCAGGCGTGGTATACAAGCCGACTTAGATATGAGACAGAAATGTGAGAACATTTCAAGACAATAAGAGATTGTTGGAAACGATAATGAGAACTGCAACACGTTTTCTCGAAATTTGCTGCATATTGAGACGTGAGTTCGATGACGTTAATTACGTCATATGATCACAATTTTGGAAGCGGGGCCAATTTTCTAATGGAATCTAGGTAGTAGTTGAATGGTGGGGAAGGGCACCGCCTTAGTCTAATGGTAAAAATAATTGTTTAACAAAAAAACTCAATGTTCTCGAAGGAAATGCAGTTTTTAATCAAGTCACAAAAATTTCTAGTAAATGCCACGTCATCAAAAATGTTCTCTGAAAAAACTCAATTTCGATTAATTTCTCGTTTGTCTCTGTCCTCAATACAATAAAAATAATTTTACACCCTGCTTGGGTAATTCATTGTGTTTCTAGATCAATATAGTTCGGGCTACTCTATGCTTGTCGAAATTGTTTGGGTTACGTACGCATACCTGATGACTAGCTTGCATATTTGTTGCCAAATAATCGCACGTGATTTCCAACGAGGGTGTCGTAAATGCCACGGTTTGTTTACGACTTCCTTTATCTTGATAATTACCAAAAAATGGAAATTTAGATTATACCTCTCCTTTAGTAGATGGCGGTCGCCTGGCGAATTGGTTATCAATTCCATTGAAAAGCCATCGGTTCCACTTCCAAGCGATGAAATGTATTTGTGCAATACGAATTTTCGGTGTTCCGGCCCGAGTGTATCGTTCGTATCCTTGACCCTTCATCTGAACCTTTCTCTGATCGTATATCACTTGCTGTATATCGGACTAGGGAAGGGAACGACGACTGAACCACTTACGCGAACACTGACGAAACTATAGCATAACCTACGCATTTGATGTCATCTGGTATCAATCAGAAAATATCGTTGTGGTCGAAAACGAACATTAGCGCGTTATAATTAGTGCCTTAAGAGGATTTATATGATGCCAAATATCCCTGATATTTGCATTCACGAGAGAGTTGGCGATCGACTGTATTGATTTTACCCGTATCTATACAGTACGTCACTCGCATTCCAATGATGTCCGCCTGTAGGCGAGCTAACAATATTTGGCTGACAATTTCGCAAAAAAAAAACCAAACAATGATCGCACCGGTGTGATTTAGCAGAAGAGCAAGTACTATGAAAAGTAATTTCTTTGAAGTACGACACGCGTCTCAATTACGTTATCGACGTCCAAGAAAAACAACAACAATCTCATTTATCTACAGCGTTAAGCTAAATATGATTTGTGGGGCGAATGATGAGAGTCGTCTGACCCCGTTAGTAGAAACGCGCGTTTCACTTGTGTCTCACCTATAAAATCTAGGAATCCTTACCGCGAGAGTAGACTGGGCGTGCGTATTACACTTCTGCACTAAACAGAACAACCTACATGTTAACATGTAATAAATAACTGTATTTGTTATTTCCACAGCACTCGTTATAAACAAAGTTATAAATAAAATGCAACGCTCATACGTCAATAGAGAGGCCTGATAGAATCGCATACTCGAACGTGATCTATTACAAATATTATACGCACTAATTTCTTCAGATACGTAGCGCCGCCGGAGCTGGCTGTTTGTATGTATGCGTGAAGATTTGGCTTACCGCGCTAGGCTAAATTCGGATCTTAATTGACTTTGTAAGTCGATGAATGAATCGCCGGCAACGGTAATCGTCTACCGACGCGGTTTTCTTGTACAGTAGGGGGCTCTGCCAACGCTCCGTGATAATTACCGATCTCTGTACACGGACATATTTACTTTGCTCTCTACACTAATAACATTGCTTTCTAACAATGTTAGAGTTGCGCTGCAGCTAGTTTCTGGATGCAACATGAATGGGTTCCGAATAACAGCGTCAAATATTAACTTGGCGGTAAGATCTTTAGACCTCGCCACCTCGTCACTAGATTATTAGTGACGAGGTGTTATATCTTAGTCCTCATTGGTGACAACACATCAGCATTATGATTTTATCAGTAAGGAATTCGGGTGTCACAGAGCCCGCGCGAATCTTTTACATTCCTAACAGGTAATAATAAAATTATGTATAATTTTATTAAAATTTTATTTATTTATTAATTAAAATTTGAACATAATTTAATTATTACCAAATTACCAATACTGCCCTTAACTACAGAAAGGTTAGAGTACAAAACGTGTTACCTCCAAGAAAACGTTTTGATTAAAAACTATAATGTACAAACGCATGACGCAATTACTGCGCCCTGCATTGTGATTAAACGTAAAGGCGCTGAAGGACATTTAAGAAGCCTATTTATTATATTGTACTGCATTCAACTATAAGAAGGCAAAAAAAAACGTTAAAGGAATGCCTTTTTATACAAAACGTTTCCAGTCACTTATTGTGGTTTAATCAGTAGCATGATCCGTGGCGAGAACCATAACGGATTGATGACGTAAAAGGATGTTTTCAGCGAGTCGGCAACAGCGGCCGTCTGTTTATCGTCGAGGCGCAGTTAGAGCTACAGCCAGACTGGCCTATACCGAAATGCAGCTGTAAAAACACACAGAATTACACCACTTCTAGCATTAGCGATAAATGTACGTACAAAGTGATGGGCCGCTTATTACGCAACCGCACCGCTATGAGCCCACGTAAATGGAAATATAACGACAGGACCTTAACAAAAAATAACTATTTATACGTTCAGGCGAGTACTTTGTCTATACATATATTTGAGAACTTTGTCTATACCTTTAGGTATAGACAAAGTTTCAATAACAAAATGTTGAAGCCATAAGACCGATAAATAATGACCATGTTAGGAGTGGGTGTAAATATAGGCCAAACCTTGCTGGTTTTCTGGCTTCAATGATTCGTTAAGTAACGGATTCTTGACGATATTTTCAGTTCTGTGCGTTGACGCGTGTTATTTTCTTAAGGACATTCAAATAATTAACGACCTGGAATGAAATAATATTTCCGTCTGTTTATCTGAGCGCTTTTCGCATAGTACATAAACTGTGTTGTATTTTTAAATATGAAAATTAAAAATATTCTCCTTAATCTGATTTAATACCCATTCCCAGTAAAAGCAGTAAAAATATAATTTTATTGTATAACTAGAAGCAAGATGTAAAATATATTTCCAATTTTATCTCTTTACACCACACACAAAATGATTTTAAATAACAGTTTATGTGCACTCGTTACGGAATAGTACAATAAGACAACAAATGATCAGATAACTTTTTCAATATCAATAAGCTATAGATTTGAGTTTCTTTATTTTAAGGATACGATAAGATCGGAGGAAGGGTGATGCAGTGCAAAGAAACACTATGTTTGTTTCACAGACCGTAATGTGAAACTAAATTTCGAAGGTACGTGTCCATCATTATAATGTAGTCGTGAATCAAAGGACTATCGTTAAAACAAGTCCCTACTCCCGCTCGCGAGTCTAATTAGATAAAGCTGTAAAGGTCTCTGGACAAACAGCAATACTCACACACAAAAAAAAGTTAAAACTAAGAATGGTTAACGGGGAATATATAAAATAATATTAGTAACTAATAGTAGTAAGTAATATTAATAGAATTGCTCGCATGTTTTCCAAAATAAAATGGATTTATACCTACTATATATAAATAAAGCTGATAATCTACAGGTTACATAAAAAATTATATTACAAAAAAAAACTGCAAGTTGTTGGCTTTACCTGAGAATAGACTATAGAACTAAAGAATAGAAACACTAAGCACACGGTCATTTGTTTTTATATATTTGTATGTATATATATATATATACTATGTATACAATATATTTAATATATATATACCACCTCGAAAGTAGCTTAGGTTGGATTAGATCTCAAGGGTGCAATCCAATGAAAACTGGTTAGGTACTGATGTGAATTATAAATCGTCGTATGAAATCTGTGTTGGATGGTGAATGCCAAACAATGCTAACATTAGAAAGATTGAAATTGTAGACTTTTATTCGGATGTTTCTACTAAGAGAAAAAAATTCTTACGTAACTAAAGTATCGCCGCAGACGTTTTCATTCTACAGTTATAAATAAACTTTTTCGCACTTCTTTAATAAAATACCTATATTATCGCGAGTTTCACGCGCGTGTTTAAATTAACTATATCAATAAATCAGAAAACACGTAGTAAGCACAATTATTGGGGCTAGGAATACCAATGAAAACTGGTATTCCTAGCCCCAATGACAGTGTAAACTCTATCATCATACCCTGTTGACGAAGTCATTTTTACAATACCTGTTTATATTATTTTGGTATTTACACATTAAATTGGCGTTTTGTCGAACTGGCTACTTTGATCAAATAATCTGGCGTTTGGTTAGGAATTCCAAATTCAAATACATTTCAAATTTAGGCTTGTATTCGTGTGTTTCGAATTTAGTTATTATAGTTAGATAAACTTGAAATATCGCGTTATCTACGAATATGAGTTCCACCGTGACACCAGCGCTGCAGAAAAACTCGAAGGTTAATGATGTGTTAATGATAAGCTACTGTAAAAGAAAGTACGGTACATTTTTGGTTCCAACGTTTTCGTTCTGGAGATTTTGCCCTGCAAAACCAACCCCGCGGACGGCCGGAGAGCCGAGATTATAATGCAGAATTAAGGATGACCGTGGCAGTGGATCCATCGCAAACCAGGTCAGAGTTAGCGGAAGGCTTTGGTGTGAGTGACAAAAAAAATGATTCACTTGAAACAAATTGGAAAAGCTTGAGAAATGGGTACCGACGTGAATTGAGTGGAGCATACCAAAAAACACGCATTGAGTGCTTTGTAACGATCGATACTTGTGATGAAAAATGGATTCTGTACGAAATCGGAAACGCTCATCACAGTGGTTGAAACTATTAGAACTGGCCTAATCCTGTACCACACTACAGCTTCCTAAGATCTGGCCAGATGATACAACAACTGAACGAAGACGTTTAAAGACGAGACTAGTCATTGCCCTAGCCCACTGCTGCTTCATGACAACTCTAGACCCCATTACTTCATGACAGATGGTCGCTAATTTAGAAGAGCTGCGATTGGAATGTATCCGAAATACACCATACACCGGGACTTTGCTTCAACAGATTACCACTTTTTTCGGAATTTGGACAATTTCTTGCAAGGAAAAAATTTCAATCCCGATGAGGCAGTCCAAACCGCTTTCAAAGATTTTATCGATTCTCACTCCCAAAATTTTTTCAGCAATGGAATCAATGAACTACCTACAAAATGGCGAAAGTACATAGATAATAATGGTACATACTTCGATTGATTAAATATATAATTAAATAAATAAAATAGTTTTTCCATATAATACACTTATCTCATATGTAAGGACCTAATATTATTCATTAATGTATGAATTCGATAGATACAATACAAACATTTCACAGTGCCAGGGCCACCGAGCAAGAATGGGTAGGCGTGACTGGGGAGAACCATACCCTCACTTCGAGGAATAGCAGCACGGTGTTGCTGTTTCGTATGACGAGTGTAGGGTAATTGGATACTCAATTACTGGTAATAAGGCATTGCATCGGGGTGACAACGCATGTGCACTATGTATGTACTAGCCAGCCACCAGGTGAACTGTGTGCTCGTTTGGCACTATTCATTTATAAAAAAAAGCTAAAGCTGTTTATGATACTTCTTTATGGCACTTCTTTTTGACATCACTATTATAATGAATAAATAATATTCTTTTTCAATTCAATTTCCAAAGAAAAATAAATGGCTAAAAGACACATAGATATGTTCTTTTGTAACACAATTTTAAAATTAATTTTAAAGTTAAATTGAATACAGTAATGGATAATAGAAAAACGTTCTTTAATTTATCTATAGTTTATGTTCTAGGATTATTTCTGTATATTATCCCGAAAAATTATCCTACAGTGGGTCACCCTAACAGTAGGTAACGTAAAATAGTCGTACACGCCCACTTCCCGGTAGTGAGGAGAGCGTTAGTGCAAAAAGCAATAAAATGTGATCTATAGTCTTGTTACAAAATTTTTCAAGAGTTTAAAGAAAATTCTTGGCAAAAAGTTTTCCAAGGTCGCTAAGTCTAGAATAGTCATAATACAAATTAAATGTTTTCAATATAGTTATGCAAAATGTCACAGTAATATTTAGTTATTTTATAAGAATACCAGAGTGTGTATGGTAAGTTAGGTTTAAGACTTTTAATTTTTCGGTACCGTATCCTTCGATTGAGATTATCATATCATATTCATTGTGAAACTGTTAATTGGTTTGTGCTGCAAATTGGATTTGTATTAAATTTAGAAAAAAAAATGTAAATGACACATGGGAGCGAGGCTTGAAGTGTAAAGTGGGGGTGGGTCATCGATTTCTGAGAAGAATGCTATGTCGAAAGACAGGATTCTCCAGCACCGAGGCCCGCATTGTATCGCACTAGCCACTTAGCACGGTGTGGTTTCTTGCAAACACAAAACACAGCGCGCCTATTTGCCACGTCACTAATGTACGACCTAATTTGGCACGTCCCTACTTTACGACTGCTCACGTTCCCGTGCCAATAAGTTAGCCTAGTATTTGCCATACATTGTAGTTCCTTTAGGCGGGTAATCAATCTATGATTTTACATACTATCCCAGAAAATAGTCCCCATGTTTGTAGACGCCGCCATTATCACTGAATTTCTTCGGTGGTCTTCTTCCTATTCAAATTCCATTGAATTGACACCTGTGTGGATTCTTAGATCGTACTGACAAACCCATGTTTCATCTACGGTTACTATCTAGTAGCAAATTACAAATACTCTTTACAATTTGCGAGTCGTCTCTGCTTGTTCTACAAGACACGGCCGCGATACACACAGCACACAATTTTTTTCATGCAAAATTTGTTATGTACCATTCTTTATTAAATTTTGGTGAATAGTTGAACATTCGAACACGTAACAGTTTAATTATGTGGTCGGTCAATACAATTTTTTTTAATTTTTGGACGTTTTCTTTAGTACTGTTAGTTAGTTACTGGTCATATTCACCGGTTTTTTTCATCTTTGTCTAATTCCACTTATTACCAATGAGATTGTCAGTAAACCCCGAATCACGAAAAACCGATGACATCTCTTATAAATAAAAAATATTTTGATGTGTATTTCCTTCCTTAACAAAGAATTTATTCATGGGGCAATGCTCCGAAGAAATTTCTATTTAATTGACAGATTGATCGACAGATCACACAAAAAAAGGGTAATATACTGTTACCTCTTCCGAGTCTCGTCAATACTGTTATCAGTTATGAAGTGATGGCGAAGTACTACTTTAAGTCGAGAATGTATCAATAGCTGCCCGTTGAATATATCGTTATCGTCCTTTTTAATATGCATATCAACAAAACACTAATAATAATTTTCAGCATGATTTTTAGATAACAAAGTATAGTAATTGGCATAGCATATTGTTCGTTGTGTGTGATGCGACAGCGCCTCCCACAGTTATGTCCATGTGATCTTATGCTGATAGAAAGCTTGAGTACACTTTAAACTAGTTGACACACACATGAACAGTTTCGCTAAACTTAACAATTGATTTTTGCATTAGAAAAAATAAAATTCAAGTTATGTGAAAATGGCCGCATGTGGCCATGATGGTGGTTGAGTGTACGAGTATATCAAATGATTATTTTAAAGCTAATAAAGGGCAATAATGCTATACGGCAGGAGTGGCCAACAAGTCGATTGGGGTATGGGTAGATAGACCGGTCGATCTACCGGTTTATCGTCTATACTTCGTTGAAATGCACCTTATACTGAAACACAGTGTATAAACATAGTATGCATTTCACACCCCTTCTTCCCCCTTAGACTACACCTATGACAACAAGTCGATCGGAGTATGGGTAGATAGACCGGTCGATCTACCGGTTTGTCGTCTATACTTCGCTGAAATGCACGTTATACTGAAACACAGTGTAGTGTATAAACATAGTATGCATTTCACACCATTTCTTCCCCCTTAGACTACGCCTATGACAACAAGTCGATCGCAACACATTTTAAAAATAAAAAGTAAATCTTATATACAGAAAAATTGGCCAACCCTCCCATACGACATATGGATCTACGTACTGTCCTATTAGTGAAGGAAATAATGCAAAAAAAAATGATTTTCTTTCTGTACTACATTTAAATAGCTGTTTCGTTAACAATAACATCGGACAATTGTACGCAAAAGTTTGAAATTAAAGAGCTTAATTAAATTTTATAGCGATGCACACAAACAATTAATGAAAAAAAATCTCTATTTCGTTTTCACCTAGCGACAAAATGAAATACTTTTCCTATATATCACACGACGAACAATTTCTCTGGCAACCCACGTCTGTTGCTCGTGTAAAGCGAAGAGCCAAATTTAATATCGTTAGGAGTAAATACCTCGTAAAAATGAAAAACAATGTAAGCGAGCATAATCCCGCATAGACAAAACTATTTTTACAGCCGAGTTTAAAAAGTCAAATATTAATTGAATATTCAGTACATCGTAAATAGTTAAATGGTAGCTTTTACAATGGAATTTTTTTCTAAACCTTCTCAGCGATTCTCCAACCAGTCTGGACACAACGAGTTTCCAAGTGAAAAGAATTTTCTCGGAAACAATATCTGTTGACGGACGTAATTCATCGCAAGCACATTAAGTACGCACTCGTACATCGGTGGCGACCCACATCAAGAAGGCACTCACACGTGATGTGGTGTCTCTCATTCACCCGTCATGATCTACGTGCGGAACGGATTCGCGCTCTGGCATTATGCCCTGTTACGATATGACGCTTCAGCGGATGGAAGTCTTTTCCCCTTCATGCTCACACGTGGTTTACGATGTTTAGTCAATAGATCGATAGTATCTTCAAGCAATCAAAAAAAAAAAGTTTGAGTTAGTTTCGAAATGTAACTGAATCGACCCAATTATTTGCTGTTGCTAGATGGAAACAAACAAGACGTAAGGAGACTAAAACGAGAGAGGAATATTTCTTATTGGCGGGCTGGTCGGCTACGCGGGCCATGCGAATAACAAACGAGCAAAGCGAGCGCTGTTTTAGGTCAACGTTGAATAAATACCAAACGGGTCGCTCGGACGTTTCCGGGGGTTATTTCTGAACTTCTTCAAAGCCGCGCAAAGCTATGGTGCCTACGAAACTTTCGCGATCATTTCGCTCATTATAATTGCAAAAACTGAAAATAAATTGTAAAATCAAAAAGGTAAAATTGTTCAGTAATATAATAAAATCATTTTTATTATATTGATACGGCACTTGTATAAAATGAGATGAGCAAGTAGTGTTTTTCATTTTGTGTAAGAAATTAAAACCACCATCTGTCACTTTAGTTGATAATAAAAATTATTCTTAAGCTTATTTTGCGAAGTTTTTAAAATTGTCTTTTTCATACTTTCCTATTTATTAATATGAAAGTAGGAAAAAAATGTAGTGTGCATAAGAATTTTGTAGTGTATATATCATATAATAGGCTATGATAAAACATTCTATCTCGAATCTTCTACCGATTTCAAAAAAGATGGTACATAATTTGTTGATTTGACTTGATAGGTTTATATACCTGTTTATATGAGTAAATATGAGTGGAGTTTTTTGAAAACGGGCTGTAAAAAATCACTTTCATGTGTGATAAGTCAAATCATTCAACAAGTATTCATAAACATTAGGCTAGTGGGGCGTCATTTTAAATACGACCTATATACTATATATAAAAAATAAATGCTGTATTTCAACTGACGGTAGATCACGTGTAACAAAGCCCGAAATGTTATCGTTGTGTCGTGCCAACGCTTATATTCTGGTTAACTATTATGTTTAAAAATAAAGATGGCGATCGTAAAAGGTTTGATATGTCAAAACGCAGTAGATTTTATGGGGCAGTAAAACTGTAATCAATTCAGTACCGTAGCTTTTTTAAAGATCTCATGGCTATATCAACAGGTGGAATCAGTTATAACATTAATGAAGACGTAATGCGCATCAAAAAGTGTGAATCCATGTGATAAAAAAATGTGTTAAAGCCAAAGAAAATTGAGTTAAAAATAATCCGAACTACAGTTTAGTTGAAAGACAGTGTTTGTGTTAAAAACAACAATGTAAACATGTCAAAACGATTTTATCATAGTTACTTGGAAGGTGGGCCAAGCTCGACCCAGAGATGAAGGATAGATTCGGCGCAGATTGCGGAAGTGATCATTCGTATTTCGCGGAGCGGGCACGGCCCGATTGCGTCGGTCGTCGTCTCCACTTCTATAATCTAAATAAGGAGCAAAAGTTCAATGGCCGCATTCGCCGACTAGGAATAAAACGCTGAGTGACAAAAACTCATGACTATTCCATTGCCAAACTTTTTCAACGCTCATACAAGGGTTTAGAACATAGGAATTAAGGAATCATGAATGAAGATCCAGATCTTTAGTGTAAATATATTATAAAATTATTGTTTATTCGAATAAGGATTAAAGAAAGTTTATAAGTAACTGGTAGCCCGCCGGGGTTAAATTTTCATTTCGCCTATCTAGATTAATGTTACTTTTAAAACAGTAAAATATTTACATCAGGCCAGTAGTTATTAACGAATATTACCTCATATACAATGAACCTCACACTTTCCCTTAATAATATTACTTCAGATAAATATGTAATGAATCGGAAAATATTAAAATTTACTATGTGGAATGGCTAATAGCAGAACACAGTAGGTGGAATTTTATATAAATTGATATACACTTAACTTAAGGGTAAGTTCAGAACACGATCTGGCTGGCGCCTTTCGTGTGACGACATGAAACTGACTGAAGTTTGATTTTGTTACCGATATGGACGTCATTGCTAAGTAGCAATCAAAATACATTCCTCTACAGTCAGAATGGCGTCGCAAATGACGTCGCAGCTTGGCAAGCGCTAGTGCGTGAGACAGAATTGCGTAAAGGTGTCGTGAGAATTTCATCGAAACTGTCTCAGTGCCTCCGAACACCGAAAACATAGAAATACCAATAGTGTCTGTCAACAATGTTAGAAATAGATCAATGCTTTAATAATATTGTCAATATCGCGTAACTGTAAATCCTATTTTAAATCTTACATAAATATATATTTTGCCACCTACTTCATTCATTTTTCCTTCAGTTCTGTCATACGTAAAAATGTATTTGCAATATCAATAGAAAAATACTAATTCCAGTTCAACGACTCATAATTAGTATAAATATGAAGTTTTATCATAATTGTGTCATAGTCCATGAACCATCGTCCACCAAGGAGCAACTTAATCGGGAAGACAGTGTAAGCGCTTAGTAATCAAGGGGAAAGAAACGAAATTCTGTTCAAACTAAGAAGAGATGTAATCGGTTGGTGATGAAATCGGTTTGCGGGGACTCATGCTCGGGAAAAACGATGGTTTACGAGTGGCACAATCTCTTTAAGCTTGGCAGGGAATCACGTAAATTTACATGGGAAGATGCTCGGCTAAAGCAGAACTTGGAAAAATGGTGAGTGTCTATATACGACCATTTTTGAAATTCTTCATGATCATCTTGGCTTGATTAAGGTCAGCTCAAGATGGGTGCCTAGAATGTTTAAATAATCAAACAAATTGTTACTGGAGATGAAATTTGGGTTCATCATTATGAACTCGAGTTCAAGCAAGATTCCTTGCAGTAGTATAAAAAGATACACTAACATCCAAGAGTTTAAAGTGTCATAATCGTCCTGAAAAACTCATGGCAAGCGACTTATGGGACTCAGAAGGAATCCTGTTAATCGATTACAATGATCAAGGTGTGTCTATAATCGGAGAATACTACGCATCAATTCTGGAGCAGTCAAAAGAAGCCATTAAAGAAAAAAGGAGCTGAAAACTAACGAAAGGCTCCTTTACGACAATGCTCCCATCTACAAGTCGTGTTGCGTTGATTACCCAATGCTTCGATATTTTCATTCACCCACCTTATAGTCCAGACCTGACTCCCGGCGTTATTACCTGTACCCAAAAACTAGATACTACCTGTACCCTAAATAGAACTGAGTGGGAAGAAATTTAACAGCGATGAAGAAATTAAGGACGCAATTTGGGCGTATTTTTCAGACAGGAACAAAATATTTTTTATAAAGGTTTAAACGAGCTATTTGAATGGTCTGAAAAATGTATTCATCTTTCTGGTGAATATGTTGAAAAGGAAAAATAGTTATGGTTTATGGTTTTCACTCCTTGTTCCTCATTCCGCAAACTTAAAAAATCCCTCGTAATTCAAAGAAATATATGGTTCATGTAGAGATCTGTGGACTCGATTATAGGTAGAGAGGTTTTCCATCTTCTCCTTGAGGTGACAACGCATAGTTTATTTTTTGTTAAAGATGGGTGTATATATCATAGGACTCATCTCTTACCCATCAAGTGAACTGTGTGTTTGTTCAACGCACCCAGTATTACAAAAATAACTAATACTTTTCAGTAAGTAGTAGTAATTTGGCATTACGTAACGATATCATTTAACCAAAATTTTATTTTTAAGCGTCCTTTCGTCTAATTTTATTTAAGAGGACTTTAAGACCACCTACGAAAGAACATGAGGAGATAATCTGCTTACGATGCCAACTATTAATATAATATTAGGTTACTACTATACAATAATAGGTTATAAACATAACATTAACAAAAAAATAGAAACAAAATAAAAGACATTTCGAAATATTTGATGTTACAAACTGAAATTTTGGGTTACCTGTCCATGATGATTAATCAGTTTCATTACAAAATTTAATGTTAAACGATAGCCGCTTGGGTAGATAAGTACAAGAAGCAGTTGAATTATTGGACTAAATCTACGAAAACTAAACGTGGAAAAATTTTGGAGCCGTTCCAAGCAGCTGATTGATGAGGATGGTCATCTCGTGCACGGCCAATCCCAAGCTTTTTCTTATTATTTAGCAAAGTAGTGGACGTTCTATTTCTGTGACGCAAAAAACAAGCCGCCACAAAATGTGCCCGCTTGCTTACGAAAAAAAT
This sequence comes from Teinopalpus imperialis, assembly GCA_029286865.1. Classification (NCBI taxonomy): domain Eukaryota; kingdom Metazoa; phylum Arthropoda; class Insecta; order Lepidoptera; family Papilionidae; genus Teinopalpus; species Teinopalpus imperialis. Next base: position 2,712,875 of record JAGSMU010000009.1, read on the forward strand.
GCAAAGCGGATTTTTTCTTCTTCAAATAATGATGATGCTAAATAGGCAAATTATTTTAAGAAGTTTTATTAAATCACCTACGTTTTCTTCTGTTTTTATGCTATGATCTTTTTTTATATTATTTTATGTTAATAAATTACAAATGACGTCAGAGTAGATATACGAGTTCTAGTTAAACATTATTTTTATTATGTATAAGGACAAATATTATTTTTTTAAGATTCATTTGAATTATATAAATTGTTTCAGTATATTAAATTTTTGAAAGCAATGATAAAGCCGTGCTTTAGTTTAGTTTCTGACTGTAGCATGAATGTGTTCTAACGGGGAAGTACCATCACGAATACCTGCGTTGAATACCACCATAACAATGGATGTAAGAGTTTGATGGGTCGCATTCATCACTTACCATAAGGTGAATCGTATCCTTTCTCTCGTTAAAAACATGTAAAAAATATATTTAACGAATACTTAGTTTTTTAATGGTTTTTTTTTTGAAAAGAAATTACGTCTACTGACTGAAAATGGACGTGTACCAATACCAATATTAATGAAAAAGACTGAGGAAAAAAAAGCTGTCTAAATAAATTTAAGAATTAACAGTACAGTTCGAAAGTGAATTTTGCAGATGATAATATTTTATAACAAAATATATATATTAAAATATAAAAATTTCATAGGTTTTCGTGCAACTATGAAAAGATTAGATATGTAAAGGTTATAAATGAACACTGATTTTGGTGTGAAAAGCGTGGGCGCACATTGAATCAGCTGGTTTTACTTAGCAACAAGAAAATAAAACTATATTGTGTTAATCTTCTTGCTACTGCGACGGATATAATTTAATTCGTCTTCAGAAACACGTTTATAAAATTTAAATTTCTTTAATCTTAAATATTTTCATAATTACACATAAGCTACTGCTTGACAAAAAAAAGTCCCCAATTATGCTTCGTGCTGTAGTCCTAAATAATAAATAGTTCCTAATCCACCAACCTATGCAAACCCATACAAATGCAAATAAAAGATATAGTCACTTTAAAGGAGCTATATGAAGGAATATTTTTACTTAGGTCAACTGAATTCACTTTATCGAGATAGATAGATAGCATAGAAAAGTTAAAGGGGCCAAAAGAAGTTGCAATGGAGAGAAGTATGTTAAATATAAAAATAACTGATAGATTAAGAAACAATCGTCACGTTTATTGTAAATTAGTACAGACACTAATTTACAATGAATGTTATTTGTTAAACGCTTATATTATTAAGATATTCAATGTTATCTTCGTCTTGTTGATCAATAAAATAAATTAAAAATATAATCAAAATTATATTTAATAAAATAAATAAAGCTTTTTAATATAATATAGCTCTATAAGATGTGATAGAATAAAATTAAATCAAATATATAAAGACCAACTCAGACGGTCGCGGTTTGTTGCGCGAACAGGAATAAACCATCGAACGATACGAACGTTATCAATGAGCAGCACTGCTTTTGGCATTTGAGCCCAGAGAGGCTGTCACGGTTCTCGCTATAGTGCAGACATACCATATGTAATACTGCTTGGGTGATATATAGGCTACAGTAAATCTCAGCAAATTAACTGTAGCAGAATAGGCGCGGTCGAGTCACGGGCAATTACTGATGGTCTAAATCAAATTTAGAATGCCAACACATGTACATACGTATTACTTTGCAGATTATCAGCTCATGTTCCATGTAATCATTTACAAGTTCATAACTGCGCACATCGTAATTATGGTTTCGTAGCCTGCAGTCAGACATAGAACCACACTGAAGGTACTTTCTTGCTGCTTGAATGGAAGATCCGGGGAAGGATTACATCCTCACATAATACCAGTGTGAAATAGCAGCATTACGCCGCTGAGTTTAGTATGTTGAGTGTAGGGATTGGTGGATCTGATAAGGGATAACGAGGCATTCTATCTCTGTTCTCAGGAGTGAAAACGCATGTACATGTTTCTTATTTGTTGAATGCGAATGCAGATGTCACCACTTACCATTAGATGAACTGTGTGCTTTTTGTCACGCCTAATGATATAAAAAATATATTATATTGAGTCGTGTTGAATAAACAATTGGTCTAAATATATTCTTAACGTCAAGGCATTGCAACATTTAAGTATTGAAATCCCGTCTCGGACAACATAAGTTTTTATGTTAAGAATAATAACATTTCTGTATCATTCTCATATCATATTAATTATAATTATTTACAAAACAATGTCCGTACATCAAAATCCAACCAAACCAACCGGAACACACGTTTCAAGTCTTTGAACTTTCATCGACCAAGCAACTCAATCAGGAAAAAAGTATGAAATATGGAAAAAAAAACGACTTTTGCGCCGTAATGGATTTCCTTGCCAAGCAAGGAAATTCTGTACGATCCATAATAGAAGAGATATAATCGATTATCGGGGATTCTTGCCAGAGAAAAACGATGGTTTCCAAGTGGCACGATCTCTTTAAGCAAGGCAGAGAATTACTTAAAGACGACCCTAGACCGGGGTGGTCCATTGAAATGACCACTTGAACCGCGAACTTAAAAACGGTCCCTTGTAAATTCAATTAGGTAAGGTCACGGAGTCAGAATAATAGATTTAAATAACGAACGTGAATTGAAGCCCGAGTACGTCAGTGGCGTTACATCGGAATATGCAAAGAGACGACACAAAGACTTACTCGTCTCTCTGTTTGCGCTAAAAACATGGCACTATACTATATACCCGTTGACTTGATCTAGGAACCACCAGTAGATGTCGCTGTGGTCAATATCGACAGGAAGGTCATAATCGTCGTACATTTAAATGCTTCAATATGCAAGCACTAAAAATTTTATGTAACACCCACGCATGCACGACTTTTACATTGCCTACATGTAAATTTGCGTTTATGTCTCAATCACGCATTAATGACGTTATTGATCTGAATCAAAAATCGTTCGCAGGCAATCTACGATTTTATGAGCTTTAATACCAGACTTATTTCGCTACATTATAATTAAAATCAAGACAGACAGTCCTACTCATTCAATTTATTACGCAAGTTTTTTTTTTTAAATAATTTATATAGCGATATAGAGCCTGGTGTCTAGAACGTTGGTGGAGGTCACGATCGAGTGACCCTAGTTCTAATTCAAAACAATTTTTATGTACAAATGAACTTTTGATATTTTTGATTGAAACTTTTATCTTATAATATTAAGAGTGACCCCACGACACACGAGCACATAGTCAGTCACCTGATGGAGAAATAAGTTGTTTCTCTACATCTGTTCTCAATTAAAATACAAGACACACGTGCTTTATTACACTCAACAAATTGTGATGAGGCATTATGATGCTATTTCTAGCTGATAATGTGAGGGAGTGATCATTTCCCGATCGAGCTCTTTGATGCTGCAACTAGTAAAAAGCTGCAGGTCGGCTCTAACACTGTAAAATAGATTTCTGTATTTATACAAGTACGGGAAAAATTCACAGAGCTTTGTGCCCAATGTAAGACGATAGGCTGGTCTGTCTCGTATCGATCGATGTATCTCGTTTAAAACTTAACAAGCTCAGGTGAGATGTGGATAACCCTTGCTGTCTTTGTCTACTTGATTATAGACGTGAGAGATGTTCTTATAAATAATGACATTCTAACAAATCCTATTACTACATAAAAGTACCAGCGCAGGGGCATTAATGACGCTCCGCTATATATATACAATCTGTAATATATCTCGAATATAAGCTTTTGATATTGGAGAGGAAAAATATCTTAAAAGGAAGAGCCTTTGACTTGGAAAGCCTCTTTATTTCTAGACTCTAAAAGCTTTTGAATTATTTTGGAATACATTTAAAGAGCGACAGTGTAAAATATTTTTATATACACAAATTTAATTTTATTACCTATTTTCACAAAATGTTCTTGGGATGGTACTTCATATCGGCATTACTATAGAGTGAACGCAAAGAACGACCCAACGACGTATGCGGAAAGTATGAGGTAGCTATGGATTGCACTCTGTGGCCTTATGTGCATTAGTGACTAATAGTGGTTTGGAATTATGAACGTGATCTACATGATCTCTAATCATATCTACAATCAAGATCGTTTATAATCAGATCATTCAAGAGCCTCTTACAAAATAAACTACGCTTAAACCTTGAATCTATTACTAAGCCGTTAACAAAACACTACAACAGTTTTAGGTTGGCTAGTTTTCTTAACGCAATAAGACCTCGACGAGTTAAATATTTCGTTTCGGCTATTCTTTGAACTGACTGGCGCTTTAAATTCGTGTAGACGGCGTCGGCTTAATGCGACAATACAATATGACATGTTATCGTCATATATTTTTTTTTCGGGCTGATGGCCGCTGTTAGCCTGAGGGCTTTTACAGTTTCGCCGGGTTGAGAGGTGACCGAGCGTTTATACCGCTCAGTCGAGACCTCTATTAATGGGTAACCAGCACAAGGGCTCCCGAGAGGGATCCTCGGCTTGTACCGTTACCCTGTTAGTTATCGTCATATTGTTTTGTTTTTTACTATAATATAAGCTAAAATATTTTTTAAATGTTACGCCTCACGTTTATTACGTTCTAAACGGGACATGGGTGCATATTTACGTTTACCGGGTCGGGTGTAAATCTTAAACAAGTTTTTTACCTTACAGGTGATAAAAGAAACACACTTTGCACCTGACGGTGAGTGATTCCTGCGGCTCATGTGGGCCACATTCATACTCGATAAGGAATAATTTTAAAGCTATGTTGAGCCCTGAGGACTGAAGTGAAATGCTTGTCAACAGTAATAAAATCTTCGGTTTCTTTCTTTCACCTGACGTCAAGTAGCGTTAAACCAATATTCTACTAAGGCATTTTGGAAATCGTATTCCTTGGCCTGTCGAACCGACCCATTTTTGGTGCTGTTTAAAAAATTAATTGTAAGTTTTTCTATCATTAAAAGTAATTTACTTATAATATGCGATACGTGTTAAATGCATGCGGCATTCATTACCTTTGTTTGCAACTAATTGACTGATCTGTGTCTCGGCACTCACCGAAACATGTGGGTTTGCCAAGCCAATAAGCCATTCAGTAAAAAGGAACGTGAAGGTTAATTACCTGAAAATATAAAACAAATAGTCAGTACGCGGGCTTGACATTTATTTTCGGAAATAAGCGAAGTCTAGGGAAGGAAGTGATTAAGATAATTTAATAAATTAAGAGTGTTTTATACGTTATAAAATAACGTGTAAAAATAAATGATTATATTATTTAATCATAATTCTCATCATCATCGTCACCATTTTAGCTCTTTATTATTCCAATGCTGGACATCCTATCTCATAAACTCCCAAAAATATGAATGTTTTTTTTTCTGTTATGTTAAATAATACAAAAAACAAAAAAAAACAAAATGAAAAATATTTTCTTATCTTAATAATAATTATCATTTCTTTTAAAGAAAAGGCCGCATTGATTTAATTACGGTATATAAGGGACCGTTTCTTCTCCATGCATTTAGAGCTCGGAACCCAGATTCGACATCCTCATGGTGGTTTCGGGTAAACAAGTTAGTTATACGGTTGCAATATTACGGTTAAGATTTAAAAATAAATATACCAAATGACTGTAAACAATGTACGTTATAATTAGCGTATTAACAGATTTAAATCGGTAAACAAGTTTGACAGGCGCGTCAAGTTTTACAGCGTACCCACGCAGCAGGCGCCGACGTGATGCTATGTCTGAAAAATTATGTAACAACTCTCGCCGGTGCTTACACAATGTTGCATTTATGTATCCGTGTTAACAGTGTCGGGACATTATTTATTTTTATTGTTGCAATAGGTCGAAGCTAATTAGAGATTTTAAGGATTTATACCAACTACCAATGCCGATCTCACCTGTATGTAATGTATCATGTGAACTTATAGACGAGGCTCTAGCTTTATTTTTATTGTTGCAATAGGTCGAAGCTTATTAGAGATTGAAAGGAGAATTATACCAACTTTTTATATGTCAACTATCAATGCCGATCTCACCTGTATGTAATGCATCATGTGAACTTATAGACGAGGCTCTAGCTTTATTTTTATTGTTGCAATAGGTCGAAGCTTATTAGAGATTGAAAAGAGAATTATATCAACTACCAATGCCGATCTCACCTGTATGTAATGCATCATGTGAACTTATAGGCGAGGCTCTAGCTTTATTTTTATTGTTGCAATAGGTCGAAGCTTATTAGAGATTGAAAGGAGAATTATACCAACTTTTTATATGTCAACTATCAATGCCGATCTCACCTGTATGTAATGCATCATGTGAACTTATAGACGAGGCTCTAGCTTTATTTTTATTGTTGCAATAGGTCGAAGCTTATTAGAGATTGAAAAGAGAATTATATCAACTACCAATGCCGATCTCACCTGTATGTAATGCATCATGTGAACTTATAGACGAGGCTCTAGCGTTATTTTTATTGTTGCAATAGGTCGAAGCTTATTAGAGATTGGAAGGAGATTTAGACCAACTTTTTATATATCAACTACCATTGCCGATCTTACCTGTATGTAATGCATCATATGAATTTATAGACAAGGCACTAGCAATCGACTGATGAGGGAAAATGTATACTAATTTGACAAAACTATTAGTTGAGAACTTGTTTTTATTATAGGTAGGTATAATTAGCGGAAGGGTACCGGAATTTGGCTTACCAAAATCGCTGTATGTAAGGATTATAGCAATTAATACTGTCGGAATCAAACTGTACGGTGTGCAATAAATGTGCCTCCCTCCATTAAACCAGAAAGTCAAACAAATCAAATTAATTAATATAACCAAATGAAATTGATTACACTAAGATATTTAAGTACACATTTAAAAAGGCACTCGAAAATCTTGAGTAAAAGTTTGCTTATGTAGGCAACACTAACAAAATGGATTTTCTTTTTCCATGATGTTTTGTGTTCTATGGAAGAAAATTAATATTCAGTTATAAACATTTGCAATTTACACCTGATATGCTATCCTGTTTCGTTTTTAGATTTTTACGGAATGACGCAAGGTAATATTGTTCCGTTATAATAAGCACTTGTCAATCTCCTGTTAAGTACGGGATATGAGTAGACGCCGGAAAATCGAACTAGTATATACAGGAGCAGTTTTAAGGGCTACAGTTTTAAGAGCGTTGACCGGCTTCTGTACTTTAAGATTAAATAAGAAATGCTATAATTATAATAATCAACTTATTAAATAAACAAGACTTACGATAATAGATAAATAAATAATCTATTAGTAAGATATAAACTACTATTTTATTTATTTAAAAATATAAATCCTAATAATTATAATATTAAAATAAATAATTAGTTTGTCCTGAATAAATGTACATTTTTCAACATTAAAAACAAAGCCAATCTGGCTGTTTTATTGTCTTAAACTATTTTAGGTATAAATAACTATTAGGTACATAAATATAATACAAATAATTGAAAATAACCATTAAGATATAATAAAAAGGCGATCAAGTTTGATACGTCTATCAATTAGATAATGCAGTTTAAATTGCTATATCTCAATCGGTCTATACCAATATATGGATTGAAATGCCAACGAGGTATGAGCATTATGGCCGCATACACACACATGCAATTGTAAGCACGCATCACTAGCATAAGGAACTGCAAAAAAAAGTCGGTCAATTACTTTACCTGCTGCATCGCTTTATAGGTCATCCGTCTAAGTTCATTAGTCTCTGGACTGACATTATTTTCGCTTACGGCGCGGCCCGTATCGACAAGCCAAAAGGATCGGTCATTCTGGCGGCGTACCAAGGAACGCGGCGCACATCTAGATAATGTGCATTACGAGACCCAAGTTGGCATTTTGGACGGTTGTGTCACCTCGCATCAACCGACGTCTCGCTGATATTCTGGGCTGTCATTAACTGCTTGCAATTATGTAGCCAAAATATTCAGTACAAACGATGATTTTAATTATTATACATATTATTAACATGGGTTTGGGTTAGTGTTTTTTTTTTTTCATGAAACGAGCATTACGGTTCATTTGATAGTACCATCTTTATGAAAGCTTTACGATGCACATGCGGTGCCAACCTCCAAGAACTAAGATGGGCGCGCCTGGTTATCAGTTATTGGGTCTACGGTTCCCTTCTCTATGTTAAACACACGCTGCCATTTTATGCTGTTATTTTGTGGGGACGTGGTCCTCTCAGTACGAGTTAACCCAGTTAAATTCATGTTGTAAGTATAATCTCGCCACATCTTGATAAACAGGAGAGCAAAATGATTCTAGTATCTTTATACGAACGTTACATGTATTTATTTTTAAAGGGTAGTTCTGAAAAAAATTCGTACCTCATTTTTGAACCTGTAAAAGTCATATCAAGCTCTTTTATTATCGCTTTTAAAATTATATCATTTGGCGTCTTTACTTAACATACCCGAGTAATCCCTAGTTGTTGCCCTATCATCAGCTAAAAATCATTGTATTAAACCCAGAGTGAAAAGGTAATAGAGTTTATACTTTAATATAGTATTTCGCACAGCAAAGAAACCGCTGTCTGATGTCATCGTCGTTTAGACTTTAAAAATATTATAACATCACTAATATTAAACGAATTCAACACGCAGTCACCACAGAAACACGTATTTAATAAGGAATATCGCCTTAAATATCGTTTAATTTAAACAATAAGAATATTTTCCATCGGTATATGAAGTAGGGTGACCATTATTTTTTAATCAGCTCGAGAAAATCTTTATTCAAAAATCTTTATTGAAAATATTATGTCATTCCGAATTCTGACGCTGTTTTTTAAAATAGTAGCCAACAGACCGACATTATAATTTTTTATACATATTATAATTCAACTTTGATATATTTAAAGACATAATAGTTTATAAATCATGAAAGCTATTTGATATATTAAATAAATTATAGAGCCGTTACACCAGTAACTTTCTTGTGTCTTGAGGCCAAATATCTTGTTTATATTGGACGCGCCAGGCAGGTGTATAGCAGCCATTAGTATTAAGACCTCATCCTATGCGATACTATTTAAAAAATGTATCACTTTTCATAAATTCACCTAGAGTTAAGAAGAAGTTTTGACGAAGTGAGTGAGAAGTGAGTTAACGAATGACGAACATACCGTTGGTGACTTGGGCGTTGGTCTGGCACGCAATCAAAACAATAATGTTATCAGTGAATTGAATGCACCTTTCGAACATACAATATTAAATGTTTCTCAAACACGTATGGACCATATTTCCATCGACGGCCGTATCGAGCCATTGCGAAATTCGCGTACGAAAGCCAAGCGCTATGCACCCGGTCCGCCCTGGCTGGGCGGATGACGCCGCCCCCAGATGACACCGCGAATACAGAAATAAATTCGCAATCTCAACAAAACCAGCATTTCCGGCTGTGCGTTGCTGACACAATTAATCGATCCTCAAAATATGCAACTTATTAAAAGCCATAACCTAACGTTTACCTAAGCTTTACAATTGCGTAATGATGTGTATTTTTTCTTGGGTACATGATAATATAAACTCGCAACATTACATAACATCAAACCAAAGGAATTTTATAAGGAAAATATTAATATTTTCTACGTAATTCATATGTTTGAGATTGTGGATGGTTCTCGAACCGTCAACAAATATTTAAAAATAAATAATGTTTATATTCTAAATGCATAAATAATACATAGTTTCCAACGTTAAATCTTCAAAAATTATCACGTGTCACCACACGAGTATTCAAAAAGCGAAAGCACATAGTAAGTAGACAATGATTGTTGGAGGGATTGGAGGCTATTTCACAAGTCTATTTTCATGCAAATTATCCCTCAACATAAATTATATTAAGTGCACGCAATATCTGTAGTGGCCAGTCGTCCACATATTTGCCAAAACTAGGATTAATACTGCCCAGCCGCTTGTGACCGATCATTAATATTAGAACATGTAATTGTCGACTCATACATTGACCTAGGCCAATCGAAGTATATAAATTTGCTGCTAAAATTACTACAGATAATACTATAACAAACTACGTTATAATAAAATCGGAATTATACTGAACTTAAATCATTTTCGCAAATTTCGCTTAATATCGTATTATATTATAGAATTATCGCTTATTTGGTCGAAACTTGACCAACGTTTTACCTGGCCTAACGTCGACATACACACAATTTTTATGTATATACTTTTCGATTTATTGTAAGTTTTATTAACAACATTAAACGTTCACGTATTGATATTTAAATGTTGTTTAAATAAAGACAATCACCAAACCTATGTAATAGACTAAACAGACGTGGCGTAGTGGTTATAGTAACAGGGTTTGGTATCATGGATCTTCGAGATTTCGAAATATGTGCATAACAAATTATTAGTATTCAGGCCTTGGAGTACTGTATGTACGCCACGTGTCCCTGACCACCGCATCTGTACTATTGGTTTATATCCTCTGAGCAACAGAGCCCCTCAAAAATTGTAACATGTAAAGGTCGACTTGAAAAAAAGGACCACGCTTTCACACAATACCATTCATAAAACATCCTCTAGATTTTATTGTATTGTGAAAGGCGAGTAAAAACTAAATAAACTGAGCATCCACCACCTCTAAGTATGAGGGCATCTCATGTCATCACTCTGTCTTCAAAGGTAACAGAGCATATCTTTCAATTTTTTTTTGTTTGAGATTGCTGTCTATTGACAACAGTTCACATAAGTGGATGGTGCGCTCGTTGGTCATCTTTACTGAATTTATTTCAATGCAACTATTTATAAGTTTCTATTGTGGTCGATATTAGTCGGGGTTTAAGAATTTTGGCAGGCACGCTTGTCTGACACCTTAAATAGTCTCGTTTATTGCTCTTACAGTTACGTACATTACGAATTTGCCGCTTATAAACTCATCGTTTTAATTCAATTATAAACTTCCATTTATTATCAACTGTACCTCTAATCTTATTTCACATGCATTACTTACGTATAGTGTAAGAGGTGACAAGTGACTGCCATTATGATTGCGAAAATATTTACGGCACTATGATATATTCTGCGTAGTCGATGTCATCTAAAGGTTATTAACGAAGAAGACACCATTAACTGTCAAAAAGAATCCATCGTTCTCAACGTCGCCAATTTACCGTGGATATAGACCTCTCCTAATGTGCGCTATTTAATCTGATCTTCGACAACATAAATCCAATTGACGCCAGGCACCTTGCACGGATTGTAGCTTCATCTGGGAGCGTTTCACAATATCACAATAAAAAATCTGCCGAAAAGCAGTCTTCACTCCAGAATTCACTAATTCGAGCGGTTATCTGTTCTGCGAAAGTGAACACTTCCACTGCCCATTCAGTTCGCAAATTGTAGATCTACGTCGATTCTGTTTCGGTAGCGGATATCATCTGTGATAATTGTATACAACAAACGACTCGCAGCTTGCGAACTAGCTGTAGCGTATGTGTTCATGTTTTCTCACAGTAAATGAACACAGGAATGATTCTCTACCCTTGGGAGTCGCGACCGGGAAAATGACCATGAGCACTGTTACTAGATGAGGCATACCTTGTAGTCTTGTATAGTGAGCTAGGTGTGCACTCGGCTTTTACCGACACAGATAATAAAGGCTTTTTTTTTTTCTAGTTGTTCAAGTGTATGGTTTAAATTGAAGAGTGTATAAGAAATTGAAATTATTGTAATGTCCCAGCTTAGGTTTTACGTTGAAATGTCGAAATTGTTTCGTACGCCTTAGTTTGACCGAGTTAAAACATCGGTGTTAATTAAATATAACACTAAATGTTAGAGTAAGATAACAGGAAACATATCACATTATACAGGCTGTAAATTAAATTCATATCGCTTTAGCTCAGTGGCGAAAGTCCTCACTTTTTTCTGAAACCAAGAACGATCAAGGCCTGATCCAAATCATATTCTTTCTTCGCGAGCTCGAAGTCGCCTTATACTACATGCAGGGGAATAACTTGGTTCTCTTCTATAACCCCGGGCTAAAGTCCATAAAATCCTAGATTCATCCTCAAGAAAGATTTAAAATACATCTACAATGTTTCAATTAAATTAAGTTTTAACAGTGGTAGAGCTACGCTGCAGTTTGCTTCTAGCTGCAGAATGAATGGGTGCGCTCGACCAGGGTAGGGCCGGGCCACGTCCTCACGGAATACCAGAGTAAAATAGCAGCATAATGATGCTGTGTTTCGTCTGGTGAGTGTAGGGCGACCTTTATTACTGTTAACGAGGCATTCCATTTCAGTCCTCAAGCATGACAACGCATCTGGATTATGATTCTTTGTCATGAATGAATGTAGATGTCGTGGGCCGCGGGAATCACTTGCCATCGGGTGAACTGTGTGTTCGTATGTTACTCTCAATGTAATAAAAAAAATGTATTTTAATTTTAAAATACGTCGTTAAATACATATGACGTTGTGGGTACTGCTATTACTTTAATAAAAAATAATATTAACTTATATTCCAACATTTCCAGCAACTCCAGTTGCTGCACGTGCTCCAGCAACATATTGAACTATGTTCCTGTAATGTTTTTTTAGTGAGAAACCAGATACCAGTTACGGTGAAGAAGCTGAGGTCATTTTACATTGTGCGGTGTCTAAACTATCTGTAATCTGTCGAATCTACCAGTGCATAGTTTGTATAAGTAAAAAAAATAATAAATATATCAACATTCTTTTCTACAATCAAAAATTGAAATCATTGTTTCGATATATACTAGCGTTATTTAAAATAGTTTTCTACTTTTTTAAGAACAATTAATAAATTGTATCGTTCCATCAACTTCAGTGTTACTATTTTTAAAGATGGCCGAATTACGCGTCCACTTGCAACACAGAATAGATGTCACATAACTGTCCTAATTAAAATATATGTATTATATTTCTATGTTATACAAATATTTATACAGACTTTCTGACCGATTTTTCCTCGTAATTTTTTATGCTGCAAATATTTCTGGAAATTATGATTTATTAGTCCATTCTTTTTCATATTTGAAAGTGATAATATGCTAGTGCAATGCAAATACATTGAAATATTAAGTTGGTTTTGTTTAACATTTACAAAAATATCTATTAAAACCTATTTTAAATTAAACTGTTTTCACGGTAGTAGAACAACTTTGTAGTTTATTTTCTGGCTGCAAAATGAATGGGTCGGGTCCAGTTGGCAAGGACGTAGTATCTTTTACATTGGAAGAGCTACACTGCAGCTAGTTTTTGACTCAAGTTGGAAAGGACCATACCCTAAAAATACCGACCTATCGCTGCGTGTTTCGTATGATAAATGTAGGGAAGCGAAGATCCTGTTACTGTTTTGGCATTCCATATCAGCACTTAGGTATAACTACACATGTTCATCTCAAATCTTTGTTGAGGATGGACGGAGGTGTTTAACGGTGTAACCGTCATCACTTATCATAATGTGTGCTCATTTTTCACAGCTTAATTTATTTTGAAAAAACCTCGTCCGCAAAGCACCGCGACTAAAGCAATTATAACTTATATATGCTATATATATATATATATATATATATATATATATATATATATATATATATATATATATATTTCGTCACTCACCTGTTCAGTGGTAATCTAATGAATAACTGGATAGAAAGACAGGCTTTGAATAATAATGATTTTATTTAAATACTAATAACATAGTTATTAATTTTAAATACCTAAAAACGACATTACATTTGTGTACAATTAAAATAGTGCAAAGATGCAATCGTTGACTAAATTTTGTTTATGTTTTGTGTTCTCGTATCGAAACAATTTTTGCCAAATAAGCAAATGGCAGAGCCGATTACATACCGAGTCTCTAAATTATTTAAAACATACCAATTTTCAAATTCCATGTTATTTTGCTATGAACTATATAAATTATTCATGACAGTCAAACTAGACATAGATACTATCATGTCCACTTTCATAACTATAAAATTGAAAATGTTTTTCTTAAAACCAACTCTGAATAAATCATTAGTGCAGTGTTTGCCAAGCAATTGCATTAATCGTTGTCATTATGCATTTGGCAGCTGCTTCTAGCATCCTTTCAACGAAATTAAAACGTAAGCTCTTCAAAATTTATTAGTGTTGTAGGAATACAATGTATGCCTTAATATATCGGTAAATATATAGCAGAAAAGGTCAAATATATTATAAAATATTTTTTCAATATAGGTGCATTTATGTAAAGTATATATGCAATTATCATAATCAAGAAATCAGAAAGCCTATATAAGTGGCACTATGTGGTATGTGGTATTATATTATAAACAACAAGGGAAAAAGTTAACCGTTATTACTTAAAGTTTAAAAGTTTAACTTTAAATAAAAATGACGGTACAAGCGATCCCTAACCACATAGCGTCTAAAAGCTACAAGCTCAAAAGTACGCAAACTATAAAGAAGTATCCTATTGAGAGGGCAAAGGCCTATTCCTCTCGCCTGTTGTCTCGAATTCACATTAGTTACAAAACAAAATGTAAATTAAATACATATACAACTTGGTTGTATTATTTAATGTAATACTATGGTTATTGTCACATAATATCGTTAGAATCAACAAGGAAAAAATTATACGCAAACAACAGACGCCATATAGACGTAACGGCATTGACTAAGAGCAACAGAACAAAACTGGTGAAATAACATACAAAACAGTATATATTTACTATTAATTCACAAATAAGGTTCTGACATAGCTCTTAGCAAAGTTACTGATCAGTTTAAATTTAAAACTAAATAATAATAGCAATCTTCATGAATAAATTTTGTATAACGTATCGACTCCAGAACAAAAAGATATACCTAACTAATAAGTAATTAAATGACTTTATCAATATTCCATCGCTATTGTCGCATACTTCACGTTTCAATTCGATTACGCATTAAAAACTATAAAATTATCTCTTTTTCATACAGCTCAATTACAAAGGACCTTAAATTGTTATCAAAAACGTTTCACCTCGTACCTTCCAAGGTATAGAACAACTTTTGCACTCGTTTCTCTCGACCTTCACAAACAGTGAGTGTATAACCTTATTTGAAACAAGTAGTGTAATTATTATAACTCCGATAAATAATTCAAATTCTTTTAGTTATTATAAAATAATTTCATTGTTATCGTCCGTATCCATCCAATTGCATAGCACACATTCAAATATATAGTTTTATTAAGAGAGACACAATAATTGAAAAGCTGACTCTGCCCTCCCATAGACAAGACATTTTATCAATAAAATTTAAAACAAAGGTAGTGACGTTCTTCAGCTGATCGATATTTATCATTTTTCATGTCACTAGCAAAGTAAAAGTAAAGCAATTGTCTTTTTATATAGCTTAATGGCCTCCTCAATGCAGAGCGTGTGGAATTATAGTCCGCCATGTAATTAATACACTAAGCACCAATAAACACTCCATTACGGATTTCTAGTTACCACAGCTTTCAATTCATAAATATGTAACATGCAATATTTAATGAAAAAAATTATAAACTTTATTAACTTAAAATGACAGTTTGAAATAATGTCAAAATTTAATTTTTAATCAAATAATGATTTCTACAACTTTTTAATATTATAGATCAACTGGACCTCTTAAAGCTTATACTTATACTTTCATTTGTAAAAGCTTATACGTTCATTCTTCCACCGGTAGTGCAAACAGAATATTCACGGGCAAAACAAAGTTGAGATGTACGATGCTGTAAGAGAAGTTCGGGGGTTCGGATCGGACGACAAGATCCTAGATTATTTTCTGCTACCCTTCTTCAACTATGCATTTACTCACACTGACATTTCTCATCACGAATAGACTAGTGCGAGCGTATGATACTGTAAATAAATACAAACAATAAAACTGTCGTCAATTGTCCCAGTATATATTTCGATTCGGTGTTTTTCTTATCCCGGCTTTCTCGCATAAGATTCAGTCTCCGGACGATTAGACATTGGCTGTACCCAGCATCTGCCAATGCCACATTTCTACCAACTCTAGTAGCATCTAATAGAATTTTTTGTCTATATTTTAACAAAACATAAGAAAAACTATTATTTAATAACCAGGAATACCGAAAATGGGAAATACAAATACAAGAACGTAACCAACCAACCGCCATGTCAAATTACGACTAATTCTTTAAAATACTTTGGAACCATAAATTTCAGAAAAAGCAAAATGGTATTAACGTTTATTAGTGGGCAATAACATATTCTTCGTATTAAATTAACCATTTTTGTTTAGTATTTATAGCTGGCTGTGTTCCTCCTAACCTACAAAACGATAACTGCTAGAGTTCCTGGGAATGTCTGCTGCTATAAAACATATGTTAGGTAGCGCGTCTTGTAAATGTAACGTTACGTGTATATAATATGAAAATGGTATATAACATGTCCATTAATTATACACATATGCAATTATATTTATATTATTAGAGACATAGGAACCCATAATTGGGTTTTGAAAAAACCTGTGTCATAAATGGAAAGATAGATAAAAAAAAATTGTAAAGTTTATTTCTTCTCATCATTAGAGGCATGTTTTTAACTTTTAATCAATTTAGATAAACTTATTGAAAATGTCAAAACTTGACAAAAGGTGTCGTGCCCGTTTCGTCCCATTGTGTACAAATACTACAAAAACCAAAAAAAGTATTTTTATTTATGCCACAAGATGTTAAACATATAATCGTGTCTACGTATGCTAATGCTTCTGCCTGTACCTTAAAGTTCTGTGTTAAAAGAAAGTTTAGTTTAAAATTTTCCGTTCTACCGGACAGTCGTACACGTGCAGTAATTTTTATTTTAGTTTCTGCTGTAATGTTGCATTTCTTATTTGTAAAACGCCAATTAATAGAGAAGATCGGGTCAATCACCCTCAGTGAAGATTGTATAGGCCTAGAGTGCCTCCACATAAACGCAAGAGGGACGATGTATGAGAAAGCAGTGCGTCCAGCAAAAATAAATATAAATGACATTGGAGACGTGGCAGACTTTGAAAAACATACAGAATCGTGGATTTTTTGCTTATTTATCGATCATTTAAACTTTAGTGAAGTGTGTAAAGAAACTGTGATGGAAAAATTACTTTTTACATCCAAAAAAAAGGTCTTGGATTCAACTTCAAAGTTACATGTGCAAAATGTAAACAGCCTCGATTTATTTCGATGAAAAATTCTATCCGGTGTAAATGAAATGAATTACTTTTGTGATGTGAATCTTAGATTTGGGATTAGCTGGACGTGAAAAACTTTGCAGCCTTATGGATTTGTTTAGTTCAATCAACGTAGTTTGTATGTAGTAAATGTGCTCGACAGTATAGCAGAGAGACAATATCATACGTCTCACAGTAGCACAAAATCTACTGCACTGATCCCGTAGAAATTTTGCAGTCTCTTTCGGTAAATAACGAGGTAGCGAATTACTTTTTAATTTTATCGTATTTAAATGAATAATCAGTAAATACAGCACTTAAAAGTCAAAATTGACTTTTAAGTGCTGTAAATAATTGAAAAATAAATAAATAAACTCGACGCTGTTACTTGCAGAAACGTATCAACTAAATCATTTTGGTGGATTTGGTGGACAGATGATCAAATTATCGTGGAGGATTCGCCGTCAGAAAATTATTGAAAATATGCTTTTTTTGTATAGAATTAACCTCTTCTACTACTCCCCATAATAATCATTCACATAATTATAATATAGCATATTATTATATAAAAGAATTTATTAAATGGATTTTAATAGAAATTATAAATAATTAGAATAAATAGAATAGATTTTATAAATAATTTTAATTTCGTTGATAAGAAATTTCTATACTGTTATCAAATTATTTTTGTGTCTTCTTTTTAGCTCAACGACATGGAAAATTAACTATATTGACTATAAAAGAATGGTAGTATATAAGATCGTGTTATGTGTGTGTATATATATATATATTTATATAGCAAGTTATGTAGCAAATAATAAATCTTATCATTATTTTTACTCTATAAGTATTCTGATTTTTTTGATTCTGAAGAATTTGCTTTAATCACCAAGGAGTAATCTCGCTGTCTGTATCTTATCTCCTCCCGGGATATTTTTATTGTTGTTCAAGCATATTAAAATGGTAACGGTCTCTATCAGAAACTAATATATTTTTTAATGATATTGAGGTTGACACACACACACAAAATTTAATGTTAAATCAGCATAAAATCTGATGGTAAGTGATTCATGCAACCCATGATACCCATATTCAATCTCGATAAGGAATCATAATATATAATGTTTAAGATTACTTTATCAAATTCGGTAAATAAGTTAATTCTGATAAGAAATAACTTAATTCCTAATCGTTATATTTTTAGGACATAACAAAGTATCTCATAAAGGGAACATTATAGAAATTGTAATTGGTTTTTGGCGGTGTGGGACAGTAGGCCAAGAAGCTGTCGGCGATAACGGTACGGCTTATGTAGCCGCATAAGTTTGCAGCCAACCACTTTATGACGCTTCAAGTCTCTGTCATTACTATCATATAAATTGGCAATACACTGCATGAGTGTATATAGCAACATAGGTAGTAATGACTGCACGCGTGGTCGCACCCCCCACGCATATATTCGTATATAAAAAAAACACTCATTAATATCACCGCAACTAGTAGTTCCAGTCAATGCCATATTTATTTTCGATTTTGAGATTTATTATCTACCGACAAAGCGTCCACCTGGCGTTTTATGATGCGTTTAGATAGAAAAGTATAAAGCTGGACATCGTAAAATACAACAACGAGGTCAAGGTAGATTTGAAATGGGGACGTCTCCACTAATTACTCCTCAAGAACAACAAATTACGACATACTAAAAAGAAATAGTACTTTTTAGTGTTTACGGCAAACTTATGCTACATTAGTAGGAAAACACTTGTCCGTACATATACATTTTTTTAAATATTCAAATATAAAATGTATATACATTTGTAAACTAATCAATGTATCAAAGAAACAGTTAAGAGACGTAATGATATAAATATTTAAAAATAAAATTGTAGAGAATATTTTAGAGGTACTTTTAAAAAAAAAAACTGATTACTGAAAAACAACAAGCGGTTAACATGTGAATTACACAACCACAGACAGCTAGTGCCAAAATTCTATTTGTAACGACATATCGAGCCGGGTATATTTAACCGACGACCATAAACTGTCGAATATTGTCTCCAACAGGGGCCCCAGGCACCCAGTGGCTGCAATCACCACGAACATCTACTTTATTATGACATATGTTGCTTAGACAACATTTTTTCACACAATTAACTAATACCTATATATAACATAACATAATAATTAGGAATTTAAATTAATGTTATTGTGGTTTATAACGTAAGATTTTTAGGATGCCAAAGTAACAAACAAACACACAATTTATCTGACGCTAAGTGATAGCTGTCGGATATAGAGGCACCTGCAATTAACGCCAGCAACCATGAATACTAAGATAAATACTTCGTTATCAGTAATTGGAATATAGTTTTCCTCAATCTTCCCATGAAACGCAGCGTATTCCGCTAAGTAAAGGCCTATTGGATAGATAGAAATGCCTAATAAGGATAAAAATTTAAGTAAACGTAACCACTCCTGGTTAACGTTATATGTATGCATGGGGCAAAGCATCGATGTTTATCGGATTTACTCAGAACGATATCGTTTTAATTACACAATGTATGAGCTTCACTTCTGAGAATAATTATGACTTTGTTTGCGATTCCCCAAAACAAACGTTCCGTGCTTATGTGCGACGGAATTACCTACAACCTAAACGCCGACGAGCGCCGCATAAATAGATTTATTTTCGCGGTGCAAACCGACGACTTTTATATTGTACCCCAGAAAAGTTAACGTTAAAGCTATAAACACTGCAAACTAAAAACTTAAAGTTGGAAATCGTTAAAATATTTTTTGTCATTTAGTGCATTGAAATTACAAATATAAATTTGCCAAAATAATTATTGCCTCAATTCGGATGCTGCGACATAATAAATTCACATATAGAATAGTAGAATTAACATTATATTTTTGCAATTCAAGAACGCAATTTGCTGACACAATGTACGATGTACAATTTTATTTTGTTTTTCTACTTTTTTATAGAAGAGTTGGCAAACGAGTGATAACTAGCAACACATAGGCAAACAAGAAATATTCCCAATTATATTTTAATGATTTACCTATACCTTATTATATCTAAAATTCATAATTAGTAATGTAGTTAATCATCATATTAATTTGGCGTCGTAAACAATAATTTCACTTTATTAGTTTGTAATCTGATTTACAATTAATTTTGCATAAGGCGGATGAGTACGCTCCATCGTGGCGGTATTATTCGTACAAGTAATTCCTTGCACATCGTTACGCTATCTGAATAAAAAGTCATTCCACAAGACCCACAAGTGTTAACACGAGCTAACCCGATTGAAGTGATCACCGCCGCCCATTCATCACAGAAAACTGTATTTAAAGCGCACTGAAGATTGCCAACCATCAAGATGATGAGAGTAAAATTTCGTTTTCTGTCGCGATGTTTAAACTCAGCGGCTGGAAATAATCCGAACAATTCCGCAGAACACTCCCCGTGGTAAATACAGTAACGAATGCTAAGAGATGAAACATTTCCTCGCCTTCTTCAAAGCCAGTGAATCAAACCGATCGGTCCCGAATTACCTGGTCGTCGATTAGAGGCATACAAGTCGTACAAGAGTACACACAAGTCTGTACTTAGGAACTTGTGGGACTGCTAGCAAATTATCTATAGGCAAAGTATCTATCGTATATATATATATATATATATATATATATTATAATATATTTATCTTTTCCTTATTTCCTCTTGCTTGGGCTTTACAGTTTTGCACTGGATGCGGAGACGGTAAGCTGGTTGTAGCTTTCATTACGGGTTCTATTTTGTAAATTTTAAAAAATATTTCCAAACCCATTCTCGTGCAAAAAATGGAGCGAATTAGAACTTTTCAAATACTTGAATAACACGAAGCAAAGTGAAAAAATAAGAAAATATGTCGCAACACCCACACGTACACACAACATAAACCTAATGCAGAAGAAGAAGAATCCAGAATTGAGCTCATATCGTTCTGTATACATATATACTTAAAGAAGAAAAAAGATGGTCTCACTTTGTACTATGTAATGCAAAAAAAGAAACATATAAACTTTATTATTATTTAATTTTATTTTTATTTTATTTATTATTATTGTAATAGATTAAACAGTGCATGATACATTTTTAGTTTATTGAATAGGACAAATAATATTTAACTTAGTAGGGATTACATGCCCAAACAGATGATTTTTTAATTAAAAAAAAGAAAAGTATAAACAGTAGAGAATCGTTAATATTAGTATATTTTAAAAGAGAACTTGGGGCATGTTTCAATTTTTAAAAAATAGAAAATAACCGTAAAACAGTAGAAAAATTACGAGTTTATAGAAAAAATCTAGCTATGGTATGTTGAAAATGTTTTAAACTCATGTTTTGCTGCATCGATGTGTACAGGACATCTAAT
Organism: Teinopalpus imperialis; assembly: GCA_029286865.1. Classification (NCBI taxonomy): domain Eukaryota; kingdom Metazoa; phylum Arthropoda; class Insecta; order Lepidoptera; family Papilionidae; genus Teinopalpus; species Teinopalpus imperialis. The sequence goes on from JAGSMU010000009.1 coordinate 2,734,558, forward strand.
CGATAACTCTACTATAACTTAAAACCTAGCAACAAAAAACAAAGTTATAAAAGTTTTCTAGTTTTTTTTCTATTGTAAAAATATAATTATCTTTTATTGTATTTTTAATTAAAAATCTACCGGTCTGATCTCAGAGAAAATTGCAAAATTTCTTTAATTTATTACTGAAACAATAGTAATTTCATAAAACTAGTATTAATATTTCAGACCCTATCTCCCAACAGACTTAGACAGACCCATCTAGCGGCAGAATGTGAAACTGTTGTCTCTGTGTCATACAATTGTTATCGATTTCAGTCAATGAACGGTTCGTTGCGTATTCAGAAACGGAGTGATAGTTCACCGACGTTTATCTCATACATAAATATTTTTAAGGAATGCCAGCAATGCTATTAACATCACCAACATTAAAGCCACTAAAATACTCAAACTAATCTTAAAATGCTTGTTAGGAAATGGTTAGCGACAATTGTCCATGTCGATACAAACCTGCGACCTTAAGTTTCCAAAGCGTACCCTAAACCTTTAGGCTACTGACACTTAAATATACATTGAATTAACAGCTATTGGAATATATCTGAGAACTTTAGAAATCGGGCTTAAGAAATTTTGCCATACTTTTACTCACGAGCAATTAAATTGACTCACCCATCCAGTGTGCCCGTAAAAATTTCCTAAAATTGCTGAAATGATGTATGCAAAAGCTTTTCAATGACACCATTACATATATATATACTTATAACTTTTTATAATAATGCGAAATATGCGAATATTGGAAAATACGCTATGTATGGTACCCACGAGTTGTACAAGTGTAGAATATGTTTGCATGGCAGTGAAAGGGAAGGCGTCTAGAAGAGCGATTAGTGTTATTTTGCTGGAACCGTCCACGATTGCGGTTTCTGTAGGCTGGATCGCGTTTATTTAATAGTATTCTCGTATATAATATAAGAAAATAAACTATTACGATATATTTAGTATTTTTTTATGTAATAAAATGTTTATTATTTTAATAAGTAGCGAAATTGTTGATATTGGGCATTTCGATACGTCAAAACAGACGTTATTTTTTAGATGAGTGCACCCGATGCCAAGTGATCTTTAACAAAAATTCTGACTCTACTCAAGTGAAACACAGCAGCGTCAAGCTACTAAATATTCTATGTTAGGCCGTGGTACTTCCTTGGTCGAGCTAACTATTAATTCTACAGCAGCGGTAAGAAACAAGATATAGCGTGATTACGATGAATAGTACTGAGAAATTCACTAGATCACGCAAAACAATGAGTCGTGATCAACTATCAATCGCTTGGTCCAGGAATATGCAGACAAAACCACAACACGTAAATCGCTAATACCCGCAAATGATGTAACAGAATCAACTGCAATTCGAATAACTAACGCACCCCCTCTCGATGTGCATTTGTTTACGAGCTTATCGTTACATAAGATGTCCCGTGGACCATTCCAGTCACTATTTATATGCACTTTCCTTTCCCGACGCCCCGTGACACACATAACACACTCCAGTGACTAAGGACAGTCTAAAGATAATTTTCCCGCTGTTTAACACGCCCATTAGTATACTTTTGAACGCCCGTCAAATTAGCGTTTGTGCTTTATTTTTTATGCGGTCATATTTTGAAATGCTGTCCCGTTATGTAAGTTACCGTAAAGAGTAATTAAAACTAACAGAATGCACAAGCATTAAACTTTTTTTTATAAAAGCCTCTAATTATATTAATTTGCATTTTATACGGAACCCTAATTAATTATTTTGAAAGTTTTGATAGCATATTTGAAATATTTATTATATTTGAGGTTTTAAATTAAATGTTAAATAACATTGAAAGTCTATTAATATCAAGTTTTTTGCTCTAATTTAAACATTTACGTGAGTGAAGTAAGGAATTCTAACTAGAACACAGTTAGAATTTTTGAAGGAACCAGTTGTTTGTTTTAGTATTGCAATGTATGAGATGACGTTGTTGTAAAAAGACTGCGCACGGACATAGATAGCTATTTAATATATAAGAAAACAGAATATCTTTAAAAACTAGAAGGGGTTGAATCTGTAGAAAGGAATTATACAGATTCTTATATTTAATTAATACAAACATACATTTCTTAATTTTTCTAAGCTTGATTGTTGTTTCAAAACAAGCCGTTAGAATATTAATGTTAAAAAAAATATACGCGTAAACATAAACGCATAAGGTTATAGTGGTAAATAATTTGATATTTGCCAAAAAATACTAAAATATCTTGAAAAGACAATAAGGAAAGATACTCTCTATACCGTAGAAGCAAAAAAGTTTTAATATTTGATTGACATTTCAAAGCAAGGGAAGGAAACACAAAATTATGAAATTCACCAGATGAATGGAAGCAAACATCAGCAATTAATATATAAAATACTTTTAAAGACAAAGTTGTAAAAACAAGTACATCACGGCTAAGAAGATCATGTAAAAGTGGTTGTCAACAAAACACGTGGTGGTAGACGCGTGGTTTCTATCGGCCAAACAACGAATAAATTAAAAGCAAAAATTTCGTTCATTCTCAAACGTTTTCAATGTTATTTTCACTCGGTTAAGTTTCCATCGCGTTGTGATTATTGAGGCTCGTTATTAGGCTGGTGGGTACCGTACCGTCGCAGTGCCTGCAGCGCTTGGGCTCCGGGGCTGCGACCTCGTCGCCGAGTTCGCGGTGTCGTACCGGCATGGCGGCGCATCCCGCGCCGGCGCCGCCTGTGCGTCAGTACGCTGCCACGTTCCACCACGACCGCTAATGTAGCAGCGGCGGCGTCGCGGCTGCCACTGAGCTTATCGAGCCGCCGCCCGCCCCGGCCGGTAGGCGGCGCCCATTTGCAGGCTATTTCGGGCTTCACTGACTCACGGCTCCAACTGCAACGCTAGCGGCGCCAGCGCATCTCGCGCTGCCATGCTAACCCACGCCCGCCTGAACCCACGAGCTCTCACGCTCTTCGCCGCCCTACTACTTACGAGCTTTTAATTGACGGTTTTAAGTAACCCATATCAAAATGGTACATAGATAGCATTTTGACATGGTAAATCTAGATAATAATGGTTATAGTAAATTTATACTTGGTAGAGCCAATCCGTAACAACAATTGTAGCAGGACGCCCAGGGAAAATCCACGTTAAGTGTACAAGCGTAAAATAATGCCTGTCAATTGCTACACGCGCGGAGCAACTTGGTAATTAAACGAGGCTTTGGCGATCGACTGCAGGGACAAAATAGATCTTAATATGTTTACACAATACTCACAGTGATGACGGTAGTCCATAAACACCTACATATATCCTTAACAAAGATGTCCACGTGTTGTCACCCCTGCGGACTGGATGTCATAGCATGTTGTCAGCAGTTGGGCCTCCGGTTTCCCACACTCACCATACGAAACACAGAGCTTATGGCTGCTATGTAATGCATTCTGTGAGGGCATAGTCAGTTAAAACGTGCAACACGCACGTTTTAACTGACTATGCACGTTTTTTTGTTGTTAAAAGTATAAAATAAGGAATTTGCACGAAATATGTACTATATATATATATTAATATTTTTAGATATACAAATAAGTTTCCGCCGTTTGAAAAGAGATGACCCCATCCGTATGTTTTAGTTGAAATGTTCAAATATAAATACTCTTATCGTATGATTGAGCATTTAACAAACTGTAATCTCGAAAGTATTTGCGAAATTGTATCAGCATTACATACTTTTCTTCGTGGGAAAATGTCTAGTTTTGAGCTGAAAAATTTTCGGAAACTTTTGGTTCTTTAATTTTAAGAAATCTGGAGCTGAGGCGCATCGATTGCTTCTAGAAGAATATGGTGAGGCTGCTTTAAGTGAGAAGTTGTCGTGAGTGGTTCTAAAGGTTAAAGAACGGTGAGTCGACGTCGAAGACAACGCAGCGGAAGACCACAATTGTATGGAAGATGCGGCATTGTAGGCATTATTGGAGAAAGAGTATATTTTAGTACTGAAAAGGATAATTAAATAATTTTATTAAATAACAATCCCTAGCGGAGGGTATAAATATAAAACATGATATAGTTACGATAATTAGTGCTCTTCTAAGACAATCGCTGAAAGACAATTGTAATATTTGGTGAGATTAAGTCCAAGAAAATTGAAAACCACCCTGTTATTAATATCCTAATGTTCAAAAATTGAATAATTCCATTTTAACCGAAAGATCTCATAGCTACAGTGTTTTAGAACTCTTAAAGGAATTTTTAATATGTTAAAAGGTGAAATGATAAACGCAATAACTGTGCCAATTTTAAGGGTATCAATTAAAGGGTGTTTCGAAGGGGGTACTGTGAAAGATTGTGATTCAGGTTCATAAGTGATGATTATTGTCTGATCCCTAAAATAAAAATACCTTTGAGGGAAGTAATTTTCTGACAATGAAGAGTTCAAAGCAGTTTGCTGATCTCATAATACTACATTTAAACTCATCACGTTTTTTGGTACAATACATATATTTTCCATGTTTGTATTACTTATAATTTCTATTTTTACAACAAACTTAATTAATTCAAATGTTCTGAACTACAGTTTTATACATTTCTTTTTGTAATAAGGTTTTTGAAGTCATCAAATGTTACTATACCATAATTCTGTTAATTATTATTGATTATGCATTACCTTATTTTTAATAAATTATATATTTTCTGCAGGTAAAATTGTGAAAAACAATATTGCATGCCCAACAGATATGATCTAGCTGTCTTGTATGTGAGGATTTTCAAACAAATAAAGAGTTGATCTTAACTAATCACAAGAGCTATCCAATTCTGAAATCCAACAGAACAGCTCCTTTGGATCACCCTTCCTCTAAAGGCAAATAGAATTTCGGCTCTAAAGGAAGACAGGAATACACCTCAACATTAACTACCCCAGTACCGACCAGAAGATCTAAAAACTGTAAAGATGAGTAGTACCGACAGCCTAATGATTTAGGAGACTTAGTGGCCTGCAAATCTATGTTGCAGACTGGAATTCACCATTTGACTATTGTCGTGGTTCATCTATTAGCACTAGCTTTTAAGTTGGAGTTTTTAGGGGGCAGTTAGTAATGCCAATACATTTTTTTTAAAATTAAATTTTGTAAATAGTTTATATTAAATTCTCTTGTTCATGATATTCAAGCCAAAACAAGAATAAAATAGAATGAAACCAATAAACATGAATATACTGACAATACATTGAAACCTATAATATAAATTTAAGTCATTCTATAGGATTTTTACAAATGAGTGACATTTGTAGGCAATGTTGAGACATGAAACAATGATATACTATGGTGTATATATAATACTGATATTATTTAACAGCCTTGTTATTTTATTGTAAAAGATATTTCATTAATCTCTGCATCTGAAGCTCTGATCTAGTGTGGGGTTTGCTACCACCATCCAGCACCAGAAAGTGATGACATTGTTAAAGATTTTTAATCTACATTTCAAATCTGTAAGATGATTTTATACAATTATTTATGGGACTTTGATTTTTAGGTTGTTTTAGGCTTCTAGGGTTAAATATTTTTTATGATATTACAAAACCACACACACATATTTGATGAAACAAAGATCTTTTATTTTATTGATAGACATTAAACATTCAAAACAACTTTAATGCAACAATATTATGTGACAATGTTCAGCATTATCATCTGCTGTTCATCAATTACGACTAACACTGCTGGACATAGGGCTCTCCCAAGGCACTCTACTATACTCTACTTTGCTATATATCAATTAAATATTTTAATAACAGAAGTACTCCTAATTTTATCATGTTGTGTGTCACATTTTATTTTTACACCAAGTTACGAACAAAACATTTTTGTATTTCAGTGTGATTTAAAGAAACTTAAAGATTTAATATACAAATAAAATAATAAAATCGGTGTGTTATGATAATCAGTCTACTTAAGAAGTACAACTCATACTTTTATTTTTTTTTGCATATTACTGGTATGACCTAAAAATATTTAATATATATGTGCAATGAAATTTCATAATAAAGGCAAAGTAAAATACTGTACTTATTTTAAAATATCTCATTTGAACTTATTTCAAATATAAATAATGTGTAAACTTCTTAGTTTTATACAATACATAAATGCATTGCATAAGAGAACAAAAAAATTTTTGACAATGGGGTCTTTTCATTTAGTTCTTATAAAATAATGAGAAAGTAGAAAAGAAACAAGTAAATAATATAAGGAATGGAGTGTTTTGGATTTGACTCTTTAATTAATAACAAGTTTTTAAGGTTACTCATAGTTGATTTGTATTGAAGGCATAGCTTATGGAATGTTGGGTTACCTCAATTTCTGTGTCAAGGTAATATGACGGTGTGTACTAGCAGAGTTGAATGCTCATATCCATGCAGTGGTTTACCATCACAATCCTTGAACTGGGCGGAAGACAATAGTAGATAGATATGTCCACAAATTTCTACTTGACAGTATTAAATAGATTCTAGCAAATAAAGAAATAGATGACCAGCTTTTAGAAAAATCTCTTTCTGCAATTAAGAATTTTATTTGGGAATAAAGTAATAACAATATACCCTAAATGTAGTTATGTAAAAAATTTGTATAATTTAATATAATTAGCTGATTCCTACTTTCCAATTGATCAAATGAAATTAAGGAATATTTAATTTCATTATAAATTACAGAATAAAATTAGCTTAAATGTAGACATTGTTGCCTTAGTCCTTAAAAAGTATATACATTTTTCTGATTAAAGTCTCACTTTTGCAGTCAAATTATAAAGTTTATATTATTCTAGTGTCTTATTCTAAGGGTACTCCAGTTACCAACCAGAAATTCTTAGCTTCACAATATTTTGTTAATCCTATAAGTAGTGATACCAACAGACTCCAACCAATCATCCAATGGCTTTTATTTTACGAGTTTAAATAAAGTAATGGACCCAGTATCAGTGATATAAGATAAGGATAGTCTTAAACACAATATCAAATACCATTATATTTCATTATTAATGAATTACGCTATAATTTGGATAAGTATAATTATTAATCACTAACAAAAGCAGGGTGCCTAGAATGGATGTATATTTTTGATATTATTTATGTTATACTGCTAGAGATGATTTGTTTTCATGACAATTAAATAATAACCTCCTTTAGAGGTGCATTGCTTCTGTTAAATATTTGTTTAATTTTAATAAAAGCTTTAGTTCAGTGATATATATATATATATATATATATATATATAAATATATATATATTTATATACACATATATAGTCAAATTAATAAAGATTGGTCAAGCTTCTAGCAAAAAAATGTCAAGAAAATTTTACCATTGTTCTTGAATATAACATATATGTTTGCCGGAATTACTCAAAAGCCAATAAATAGCATTAAAACACACTAAGGTTTACAGTGCTTAGTTAATGATAGATCAACCAGATAATAATAACTTTGTAATGCGTAGTGTCTGGTTACCAATAAATTTTAAATGTTAAATATATCGACAAAAACAATACTAACGATTGTTTTTACGGGTATGCTATTATCGCACATATCTTACTTAATTTTGATTTTACATCAACAATAAAATATTCGATATCATTTGAGCAGATTGAAATTGAAGTGGGCGGCTGCGTAAAACTTACCTTTTGTAATGAACTTTCAGTATGGCCGCTGGTAAGAAAAAGGGACAACAAAATTATGTTTAGCTATGAGTCCAAACTCACACAATATCCGTTACACCACGTCACTCACTATATTTTATTGACTCTTAAAGTTAGAAATAGACAGATACTCTACATTTCCCTGCCATTTTGAATTTTCGTCGACGAAGTTACCATTATAGATTTCGAGAAATAATGTTGCTAGACGAAATAAAAGTAAGGGTAAAAGCATGCGAAATTTGCCCATTATACTTTACTGTTAAAAAGACAAAGATTATAGATAATGCGTGCGTCAGGCAAGGGCTTACGTAATTGTAGTATATCTCCTTTGTGAATAAGTTATGGTCATGTGTTTTTCTTATTGGCAATTAGTATGGTATCTTTTTTTTTTATTACTCTAGGAGTAACAAACGAGCACACAGTTTACTGATGGTAAGTGATTCCTGCGGCCCATTACATCTACATTCATCCTTGACAAGGAATGCGATGAAATGCAGATGCGTTGTCACCCTTGCGGACCGAGGTGGAATGCCTCGTCTCCACTAATAAAGATTGCCAGATCACTGCACTCACCAGGCAAAAGCCAGCAGCATTATGCTGCTATTTTACGCTGGTATTCTTTGAGGGCGTGATCCTACCCCGGTCGAGCTGACCCATTCACTCTGCAGGTAGAAACAAACTGCAGTGTAGCTCTCTGGTCTATTTAAGCCCAATTCCTCTGGGATAATATTTAATTATCCTCCAATCTACTATAATTGATTAAACAAGATAAAAATGGACAGGTATCTACGTCTTGATAGATTTAAAACAGACCACATTTCCAATGAAATTCCAAGAAAAAGAAATTTTCCTTGCATTGTGCTCGGAATTCGTTTCTGGGTTTCCTAGGAATTCATGCCACGGATGCCACTAATGGATACCTGATGGTGGTAACGAAGCTAGTTTCGGGCGAGCCCCGTACACCCGCGGTTACCGTTGTACGAAAGGCAACTGACGGAAGTAGTCGATAATCAAATGACCTGAGGTAGAGCTCTAGCCAGTACCGCCTCTCTTGACGTTCAAGTTCCGCGTAGTTTTAAGTAAACTTAAGCACACCGTGACTTGTAACAAAAGCTGGGTGTACTGATTTGAATCAGAAAGAAACAGCGAGTCGGGCGAATGGGTTTTTCCTTTTTTAAACTCGCAGTAGTGGCTAGAAAATGGATTTTTTTGGTGAATCAGTATATCATGTCGCTTTAAAACCAAAATATAGAAATAGCCAAAGTAACGAATGCGTATTTGAAGGCCTATGGTCTTACAGCGCTCCGCGGCTGGCAATCAGGTCTTCAACCTGAATACCTGCTGTGGGTATCTCTGTAAGGCCACCTCATAAAAACCGTCCATCCAGTCAGTGCCAACCTTATAGACACTCAATCTGTAACCGCTTCGGCAAATCAAGTGCCTGGATGACTATGGCACCATAGATTATCCCAGACCAAGGGACAAAGGTCTTCTGGCCACCTCCGCCCTCTCGCATGGGTCCTCTGTAACTTAGTCACTCAGCCAATTGACTCAACCTTGGATGCCCTTAGTCTCAAAAACGGACTGCGATCAAACACGCTCCTCTGCCAGCAGGTCGGTCGGTTTGAGCTGGTGCTCTCAAGCCAGTCTGCGCGCTCCCTCCTCCGTGGCAATCCCTCCCCGTGCCCGCTTCTCCGTGAAAATTACCTGGGACTGGTGTACCGCTTCGGTGTTATTAACGGCACCGATGTCTCTTAGCAGTAGCCCAAGCGCTAAGGGACACTAATGGCAAGCCTGAGGAAAGGATTGCCGCCACTATCCAATAACAACACGTAGTTTTGGCTATTATCAATTTTAAGGCTTAGTATAATACCAATACAATTTATATACAAATTCTGTATATATTACATACAGCCACATAAAGCGCTTCGTAGGAGTTTCTTGTGCCACTTCTTCTCCAGCGCCAGCGCACAGAACTTATCCTTATTACTGTTAACTTTATTCCGTTAGGAGTAATTGATCGAGTCGTTGTTCGGCCCTCTTGGGCACCCTGAACCAGTTTACTTACGCGAACCGGGTAACGGTCCAAGCCGAGGCCATTTGGGAACTCTTGCGCTAGTTATCCTTTAACAAAGGTCTAGGTTTCGGGTAAGCATTCTAAGCGCTCGGCCACCTTTAAATCCGGTGAAGTTGTAAAAGCCTTTGGCTAACATGTCTCACCTTAAAAAAAAAAGAGAATCTCACCCCTCACTAGTCGTATTGCTTTAATTGCGACTGCTGAAAAATAAGTAAGTGCTGAAATCACGCACCAGTTGCTCTTCTTTCCCAGGTAGGAAATTAAAAAAATTAAAAATAAGTTGAGTAGTAGGAAATCTCTAGGATTAAACAAAATTCAAGACTTATATTACTCTAAAATTCAAGACATTACGTATATAAAAAAGTCTGGCTTTGGCAAAATTTGTACATGTTTCTATGGAGTGGTGGTCCACATGTGTAACAAATAAATAATTAGGCCTGTTTATTTATATATGATAATTTTAAACACAACTTATAGACACAGTAGCAGTATCTCCGCTGTGGCTGAGTACACGTCACGAGCGAGTCGAACACGGACATTACCCCGCTCAGCGCTTTTCATTTCGTCAACGGTCGGGAGTGTCCCCACTTCCCCAAGTACACGAGACATCGAAGTGTTTTAGGCAAGCTCGTCTTTTTCCACTATCCATAATAGATCTAGCGTCTTTCCATCGTATGTAATATCTCCCATCGTACGCGATGACGATCGCTATTTCTTTTACATTACGAAAAGTTAAGTTAAATATAAAATATTTTTTATTGATTCTCTTCATAGTGTTAATTATACTTTAGGTACTATGGATTCGATATTGAAAATGAAACAATAAAAATAATTTATAGTTTATTATGAATATAAATAATCTGTACAATAAAAACATTTGGTTTGTTGGAATAAAAACAAATTCATAATTATTAGAAACCAAGTTAAACATATACATAAAATTTTGTACAATATAACAAGAGTTTAAATAAGTATAAATGATTCACTGGCATTTTGCAAATATCACGAAGCTTTAGCAATCATAATGAAAAAAATATATAATCAATACGAAATTTAACATGTAAATTGCATTTATAATATAATATTAAACGTCATCAATATATTCTTAATTGTCAAATTGTATACATATAATAAAAAAGTTATGAAACAATGCACATACACTATGAGAATAAACAAAATTAATTTAATCTCAGTGTTTACATTTTTTAAAGTGTAAACACATAAATTAGCATATTGCATTATTACGTAGATATAGTTATAGGCGGGTAAACGAGGGAATTAATAGACATATAAATACACTAAAATCTAGCTAAACGTTACTCATTTAACAATTTTCTATATCAATAAAAAAAATTATTATTTTAGAGAGTGTGACGAAATATGTTTAGTATTGTTTTTTAAGTTTAAATTAGCTTGAATCATTCTTAACGTGATAATCACCATTCTGTTTAATATGTTGTTTCTGTAATGCTTTTATAAGAGAAAACTCTTTTTGTTCCTTGCGAGTGTTTCGCAATTCGAATTCAAGGCGGTGGCGTATTATTCTCTGCACGATGTCCTCAGTTGTCATAGAGTTGCCAGAATTCAACGTCTACAATGCGAAAGAAAAAAACATACGGTATACAAAGTAGTTCATAGAATAATACTCCTATAATTATTTTGAATGATTTATATGTACTTAGCAGTTAAGGCAGAGGAAAATATCTTGACATATGAAGTTAGGCAATCCCCACTGCAGTTTGTTTCTAGCTGCAGATTGAATGGGTCAGCTCGACGAGTAAAATAGCTTAATGCTGCTGTGTTTTGTCTGGTGAGTGCAGGGATCGGGACACCTTTATTACTGGAGACGAGGCATTCCATCTCAGTCCTCAAGGGTGACAACGCATCTGCATTATGATTCCTTTTAAAGACTGAATGTAGATGTCATGGGCCGCAGGAATCACTTACCATCAGGTCAACTGTGTGCTCGTTTCTTACTCTTAATGTAATAAAAAAAAGGGCGTGTGGCGGACTATGCTTGCATACGTTTTTAGAGAAAAGCCAATTGCAGTTCGTAAATCACATAATACTTGAATGGATAGTTGGTACTACCCGTTCAAGCTTTTTCAAATTAAAAAAATATTTACCTTGAAACATCCCCGTTGTTTTGGCACTGCGTATGGGTCAGAGCCGTCCGCATCAGGTGCTATAGGCGTAAGTCCATGGCACACCACTTGAACTTTGAAATGGTCCATTAAATCGGCAGTCACACTATACGGCGCCCCTATCACCACTTCATGAACATACTGTAACATGAGACAATGATTCATATAGTAATTTTTGTCTATTCTATATTCTAAAGGCGATCGATAAAAACTTTTGATTTTTACCTTACAAGCCAGCACGGACAATACACGTTCGTGTAAATTCATAATTGGGTAGTTAGAAACTTTATACCGATTGACCTCCAAGTCGGTATGCAAGCCAACGATGAGAAAATCTCCTTGAGCGTGTGCAGCTTCCAAGAAGTCAAGATGCCCGACATGGAAGAGATCGAATGCACCAGCTACATACACCACCTGTTTGATGAGCAATGCTCATGATAAATTATGTATACTTAAATAATGATAATCTGAAAAATTTTTATACGATTAAGACATCGCAAATGTTTAAACTTGTGTATGTGGGACTCAGGTCTTTCATCGATTACATAAACAACAGTGAATATACAGAACAAAGTTCACAACAGCTATGGTTGAACTCAATCTGGGGATTTCCCGCAGCGTAAAACAATCTAAATCTATCTAAACGCTGGTATGCTATTCTGGTAAGTGAAAGCAACCGAAGACCTTGGCTTTGAGGTATTCCATCTTGTTCCTCGTGGGTGACAACGCATCTGCATTATGATTTCTTAACGAGTATAGATGTTACTGTTATTTCGTCGTTTGTTAGTTCCCTCATTGCACAACACATGAGGAGACCCATTGAACAAGTTTCTTTATACGACGTTATGCCCCGTAAGCTATATAAAGTTTCGACTTAATTATTACAATTTAGAGCATGACATTATCAGGTTAATATTATAGACCAGCTACAAGCATCTATACGAGGCGTATAGATGCCATACGGAAACGGTCCAACTCACAATCGAGGATGCTGAGTCTTGGTCTTGGAGCAAACTGGGCTGGACAAAGACGCGAATTGACACGGCAATGTGACCACTGTTGCAAGGACCAGGATTCCATGCAGCACACGCTTGCTGAGTGCCCCATATTGGATTTCGAATGACGGGGATGGAGGAAGTTTTCTATAAATCGGCGGTAAATGAAAAAAATTGTGGCCGAAAACTCTAGATTATAGAATAGACATAGGTAATTTCTACTTTGCTCGATATATTCTTAAGAATTATTTGCTTGGCCAAAGTAAAGCGCATCCAGAGAACTGTCGTTTGTCGTGCGAAAGGAACACAGTAGAGTTAACGGGCATAGATCGTGAGGCATGAACCGTCAATACAAACAAAAAATTCAAACCGGCCTAAATACTCCGCCTATTTGGAAAATTAGTTTAGTTATTTAGTTAGGAAGTCCATATGATAGAAGCTTCCAAATTGACGTTCACTTAATGTTATGGAAGCTAAGTCCAAACAAACACCTAGTTTTAGTTTTTACGTCATTTTTATATGAAATGAGAAAAGTTCGGCAATGTGAAACAAACCTAATGATGTTGTCATTTAGCTTCATTTCAAAAATACTTTTAAATAGCAAAACTAGGTAATAATATTAACTACACATGAATATTTTATGGTAATATTTTTGCCTTATCATTACTAATGATATATTGCTATGATGTATATAATAAATTACTGTATTTTGGACTATATTTGAAATGACAATAAGTAAAAATTAACAGTAGTATGTACTGTGTAACTGGGACAGAAGTGTGGTAAAACACTTAAGCGACTGTACATTGACTGTATGGCGGTTGTGACTTTTCGTTGACATTACGCCGAGGACACCACTCGCCTACAGATAAGTAATTATTGTCTACCTGCAGCCTTATGGAAACCAAAAAATGAGCAATGCATGCAAAAATAATGTCAAAACAACAAAAAGTAATACTTTCATGTGTACACACATCATGTTATAAGCTATACCACTATATGTGTAAGTTAAATCTGATAATTTCAAATAAGAGCAGTATCCTTGGTAATGCCCAAATGCAAGTAAAAGTGACATCTCCGATAGGACTGTTCAGAGGTCAGATGATGACGAGCATGCAGTACAACTCAAAAGTGTAAATTCCGTTTCTCCGTAACTTTTCTCATGACTTTCTGATGTGTAGGGTAAGATGTTGATGATCCATGATTTTCATGACAAGAACAATGGGCACGTCAGCAAAACGTAGAAATCATAGGAGTCCTGCAACGAAGTCTCGAATGAGTCCACTGATATTTTGGTAAAAATGCAGAAAAATCTTTTTTTATTTTATTAATCGTATATTAGGGTTTGTCAGCTTCTCCAAGAATATCACAATAGACACGCAATATCATAACTCACGATCATAAATGTCGAAAATTTCGTTTACACATCAAATAAATCGTTTACAAATACACTACTACTACATAAAGATGTTAAAGATCTGGGAGGAATTTTAGACCAGAAATTAACATTCGCGGCTTTGGCCTTCAAAACTGACAAATACTTCTAAAATTTTGGATTCATTATAAATAACCAAACCTTGAATAATGTTCTTTTAAGTAGAATTCCCAGTACAGTAAGTCATGTGTAATACGACGGTCATGCAATGGTCGATAAAATACTTGGGAAATTCCTACGGTACTTCAATTATCTTGATTTGTTATAAAGCGACAGCTCACGTATTACAAATAATTAATATTACGATATTATAAAAAATTTGCAGATATGATGTAGGGATGTTACGGAAGTTCGATTCCGATTCCGAAAGGTCGGAACTTCCGATTGATATTACACCTCCGATTTCGACTTCGGATCCGGTAATATTGAATCGGATGTCGAAGCATACATAAGGGGCGGCGAAAACAGACCATCGGCGCGTTCAAATAGATTTATAGTATAAACCGGAATTCCCCGTACGACATGTATAAACTTTATACATGTGGTACGGGGAATCCCGGTTGCAGGGAAGATAGTCGTATTATTTTATTTTGAATTGCATATATATTTCCTTTTTACCTCCGTCTTGGTTTCCGATTTTGATTCTGATTCCAGTTCTGGTTCCGATTTCGAATCCGATAAAACAAATTTAAAAACTCCGATTGCGATAAAACCACCTCCGTAACATCCCTAATGTGATGCTATTATAAGATGCATGGCCCAGACAGAAGCCCTTGAATGTCCACTGATACGAGCTGCTAATGAGGTCTTTAGATACGCACCAAAGTTACAGAACTAAATAAACCCCCATAAGAACCAAAGTAAATAAATGATATAAAAAATCAGTGGCAAATAGAATACCAAGAACATGCAACAAATGTTTTTCCGGCGTCCACCCCACCCGCTCTTCCAAACCTTAATTCATAAACTCTATCTTTCTTTTATATTACTTTATTACGTATTCACCAAAATTATGTATAGCCTCCCATCTTCCTGGCAGTTTATGGTTGATTGGGACTGGAAGAATTTTTAGACAGCCTGAATGACTTGCTCTTCAGAATTGACGGTTGTTTCATTCAAAAAGGTTTTAAGGAACAGAAAAGGTGGTAGTCCATCGGGACAAGAACCGGGGAGTAAAACAGAACCAGACCATCCGAGATCAAGATTTTTTTTCTTGTGTCACCCTTGCTGTATGTGGTCGCGCATTTAAAAGAATGAGGTTTTTGCGATTGACGAGTGCAAGACACTTTTCAAAGTTTCTCTTGCACTCTTTGCAACTGCTGAACGTATCAATCCGCAGTTATCGTTAAATTTGACTTCAACAATTCGTGGTGAATTATTCCTTGACAATAACACAATAAAATCTTTTTGCCATGGATGTTTGCTTTCGGATCTGGTAGGGTTGGTTGATCCTTATCAAGCCACTGTCTTTTGCGGACTATGTTGTCCATATTTCATCGCCTATTACAATCTCTAAAAAAAGGCACAGTTTTTACGTTTGGATTTTGACGATTGACATGCGATCTTCTTTATTCCGTTCACTGATATTGTGAGGTATACATACTCTTAACTTGCCGACTTTCACTGATTTCTTCAGGTGGCTGCTAACAGTTGATTGAAATGTATTGAGCTATACCTCTTGTTGATTGACGTGGATTTTGCTCCAATATTGCCTTTAAAAGGTTGTCGTCAAAGTCGGAAGGACGTCCCGCCCTCGGTTCGTCTTTTAAGGTCGTATCGCCAGAACGAAATTTTATAAACCAATTTCTAACTGCCCGATAAATTATAAGTGCTTCACCATAAACACTATATTTTTAGTGTTCGACTTAGGACTATTGCCTTGTTTAAATTCCCAAAACTTTAGATGACGAATATGTACTTTTTGACTCTCCATTTCAGAGGTTAAAAATATCAGTTTAATAAACGTTTATCACATAACAGTTGACGAAAGACTAACTGAAGCCTCGTCTATATAGAACACTAAAACTTGTTATCTCGGCAACTCATAGCGGGTAGATACGAACATTAGATTCTATTTAGCTGCATAGGACTCGACCTAATACAAACGAATTACCAGATATTAAATATTTACAACGGCCCACATAGGTGTCAAATCACAAAAATCGTAAATCTACCCAGATGATTTTTTTTCGGGCTGAAGGCCGTTGTTAGCCCGAGGGCTTTTACAGTTTCACCGGGTTGAGAGGTGAGCGAGCGCTTATGGCACTCAGTCGAGACCTCTATATATAGGTAACCAGCACAAGGGCTCCCGAGAGGGAGCCTCGGCTTGGACCGTTACCGCGAGAGCGTCTGACTCGCGGGTGCCCGAGAGGGCCGAACCTCGGCTCGGTCAGTTGCTTCTGACAGAGGATTCTTTAAATTCGCTATTATTATTAGCTATCTGTACCACCACTTCGGAATGCGTGGGCGCTGGAGAAGAAGTGGCGCAAGAAACTCCAGCGACGCTTCTATCTGTATGGACTGGAGAGAACCGACCAGTGACATGGCGGTATCGCGAATATCCTTGTTTGCGACGCCCTCGCCGTCGGCGGGGACGATATGAGGGTGCAATGTACGTGTGTTGTGTTTTATGAAGGGCTTGGGCCCGGGTGGTCACGTCATCGGGGTCATCGAGGGCGTGCCTCGGTCTTCTTCGGACGCGGGTGAATCTGTGACTCGCGATGGGATTGTAAGTGGCGGCACTTACAATCAAGGGGTTAGTGTGTGACGGCAGAGTCGAAATATCGGCGGGAAGCCTGCTACGGGTACTGAGCTATGGTCGGCAGCTCAAGATCTATGTGTAGATTTTCGTTAAGCAAGAACCACGGTGCGCCGGTGGCCTTGCGCATGAAACGATTTTGTATTACCTGAAGTCGGTGAATGTGACGCGGGGAGGCATGCCCAAAGACGGGGCTTGCGTATGTCATTATGGGTCGGATGCACGCTTTGTATAGTGTAATTTTATTACGCAGGGACATTTTGCTATTTTTATTGAGTAACGGGTGCAAATGACCTAGGACGAACGCTGCTCGATTCCGTACGCGGTTGACATCCGGACCTAAGGTGAGTCTTTCATCTAATGTGACGCTTAAGTATTTGACTGTCTGTTCCCAGGGGATTGGACGATCAAATAACTCTATAGTTGGGAGAAACAGCGTTTTGTTGCGCCGAGAGAAGTAGTTTTGGTGGGGTTAACCTCGATCCTCCATTTCCGAAAGGTGTTGGCTGCAGATTGTAGGCGTCTACAAATAGCGTCTGGTTTGAACCGAGACACGTAGAGGCCGGTGTTATCGGCGAAAAGGGCTAGCTCTACACCGCGAGTGCGCGGTATGTCGTTGGTGTAGAGTGTGTATAAAATAGGACCTAGAACGGAGCCTTGTGGTACTCCGGCACAAATGGGGTGAACCTCCGAACGCGTTCCCTCGACGCGGTAACGAACGGTTCGATTTCGTAGAAAGTCTCGTATGATAAGTACGAGTCGATCTGGCACACCGAACTCATATAGTTTGTATATGAGCCCGTTGTGCCAGACCTTGTCGAAAGCTCGTCGAGGAAAAGTGCCCCAGTATGATAATCCTGAAGAAATTTACTGAGGATGTGCTCCGTGATGTGGTGCACTTGATGTGTGTATGAGTGTTGGGTGCGAAACCCGAACTGCTCATTGATTGGTAGCCCTCGGGACAGCATGAATCCTTGAGGCGGGCGAGGATGAGCTTTTCATATACCTTACCCGAGACTTTGAGTAGGCTTATGGGTCGATAGGCTGAGAGATCGGTTGGATGTTTCGAGGGCTTGAGAATCCCTATGACGTCGGCTTCCTTCCAGGTGTTCGGGAAGGTGCCTTTGGATATGGCCGCGTTGTAGATTATCACCAGTAGGTGTAAAATGGACATGGGTAGGAGTTTCATCACTTTGTTGGTGATGCCGTCGGGGCCGGGAGCCTTGCGTGGTCGCAGGTTTTTAAATATGGACTCAACTTCGGTGCATGTGACTCGGGTAACGGAATGGCGAGGTGGTTCCATACTCCTCCGGTCGACCTCGCTGTCAACCATTGCAAGGTGAGTGGCGTCGATCGGTAGGGTGCTCGGTGATCATTGGAGCTCCAGATTGTCAGCCAAACATTCGGCTTTCTCTTCGTCTAAGAAGGCGGGCGGTTTATTAGGACGCGCTAAGGGAGGCATTGTTTGGGCGATGCCCCCTTTTAGGGATTTGAGAAGTCGCCAGAAGGCGAGATGGGAAGGTTCGATATTGGAGAGGTGATTATCCCACCGATCGTTCCTGTACTGGGCTATGCGTGACCGGACTTCACGCTGGAGGGTACGTAGCACCAGCCGGTTACTTTCAGTGGGATATAAGTCATGGGCACGAATCGCCGCATTCTTGCGCCTCATTAGGTCCTTTATGTCGCTTGGCAGGGTCCATCGGTGGTCTTCCACCGAGGGAACCTGCCTCGAGCAATCCTCAACGACCGACTGTATGTGCCTAGTGAGGGCATGTACTGCGAGGTTCATGTCGTGGACTGAAGATATGTTCCTAGGAATAGCATCTAGGTGTGGTGATGTGGCTTCCTTCAGGTCGTTCCTGAGTCGGTGCCAGTCTACTATAGTTTTGGTAGAGGGTGAGGTTGGGGCGGAGGGCCCTAACCGAAGAAGAACGGGGCGATGACCGGAAGCGAGCTCGTGGATTACGTCTATCCCTTGGAAGGCGATGTTCTTACAGATTGCAATATCAAGCACATCCGGTGCGTGACCCAAAATGTATGGAAAATGGGTAGGCGTAGTAGGCGCTACGACGTCGAAGTCGAGTGAGTCGCTTAGCGAGTCTAAAGTCAACTCCCGGGGGTTGATTTAAGTTGCATTCCACCGAGTGTGCTTGCTATTGAAATCTCCTGCCAAAATGACTGAGTTTCCAAGGGAAAGGAGTGCCACGCAGTCGCTTCGTAATACTTGTGCGTCACGTCTGCAAGGCAGTTAGACGGACGCGATTGTGATGGGGGCATGGCCGGTCATGGCTAGCTGACATACTGAGGCTTCTAGGAAAGTGAGGGTTGGCGTGTCGACGGGCACGCAATGTTAGGACTTTTTGTAGTAGATGAGAGTTCCGCCATTAGCGGCGGAAGTTCTATCATTCCTAATGATGTTTACCCAGATGTTATTGGGAATGCCTCATCGGGTTCTCGCTTACCCTACGAAACATCGTATACGATAACATATATTTTATCTCGGCGTTGTTACAGCGTACCCTAGTTGCTATGATCTATTGGTGCTATTAACTGATCTTAGTTTCAGTGTAGTTCTACCACAATGGAAAAGGAGATATTTTATCAGTTATATGAAAAAGCTATAATTAGTTCCTTAATATTTTCCTTGATTTATATAGTGTGCAAAGTGGATAAGCGTGGATCTGCGTGTTTACCTTGTCAGCGGGTTTAGGGGAAAGCCCACTACTGAATTGTATTATCTTCTGAGTTGTTGGCAGAAACTGAGAGCATCCTGTATATGGTGACCTGGCGGTAGAATCTGTACCAAGATTCGAGGAGTGATCTAAAGCCACCGTATACTCTTTGTCACCTCTCCTGGAAATTATATTATAACTTAAGTGTATTTTTTAAGAAATTAAAAAAATAACGAATATATTCACATATTTATATTTAATGACATTAAAAGAAAGATTTGATTTGCTTGACAGCAATTTGCATGATTTTGCTAGACTAAACATCAGAAGTTTTGTGTTGGATATATTTCTTTACTGAACACATAAATAGGGTAAAATCAAAATTACTACTTGTATTAATTTTACAATTAACACACAAGTATATTGCTATTTGCAATATTTAGTGACACAATATTAAGCAATTGTGTTGGTATGATGACTGATTGTTCGCTACTGGTCGCTGCTGTATAAATCACACAGGAGAAATATATATATATATACCCTGCCGGCCAAAGTTTAAGACTGCACATAAACAACATAATTATCCATCAGTTGTAATAAAATCCCATAGGATAAAAAAAAGAAATGCACATCTGCATATTCTATTGTTAATATCGAATATTTAAAGAAGCCATTCTTTTGTTTACTTTCAAGTTATTGGACAATAAACATCTATTGTTTTCAAACACCGACAAACGCTGCGCTAGAGCCAGGTGGTAGAGTCGTAATAATATTTTTATAATGTCCTCATTACAAATTACTTTGCTTTAGTTACGTATTGATTAATATTATTTTTTATTTAGCTCTTGAAAACACGTGTTTTTGACTTATTATTACTCGAGTTTATTTGGGTTTGTTCACAAACAATCTCAATTAGTCTAAACTTGTGGTTTCTACAGTGAAAACATCATAAAATGGGAAAAGCTCGAGAAATTAGCAGTGAAGTGCGTTCTGCCATCGTCGTTTTACATAATGAAGGCAAATCCGAATGTGAGATTGTTTCACAACTGAAGTTATCGAAGACTTGTGTTCATGACACAATAACTCGATACAGGGAGATAGGCAGTTTTCAAGATCGTCTAGTAAAGATAATTTAATTGTTGTTACCAGCAAGCGAAATAGACCAGAAATCCGCGTTGAAGTAAACAAAACCCGAGTTAAACCTTAATCATTGACTACAGACTGAGAGATGCAAAGTTGTATGGTCGCGTTGCCGTTCGAAAACCTCTGCTAAGGCCGCAAAACAAGAAAAAACGCCCATCGAGATTGGACTAAAGAAGATTTTAAAAAAGTGCTTTGGACCGATGAATCCAAGTTTGAACTATTCGGTTCAAAACTTAGAATTTACGTTCGACGCAGTGCCCAAGAAAAGATGATATCAGATTCTGTAGTCAATCAACCTAGCAATCAAGCATGGTGGTGGCTCAATTATGGTTTGGAGTTGCTTCTCTAGCCAAGGAACTGGTTAAACGGTTTGATCAAAAATGAAGGAATTCTGAAAAAGGATCCGTACAAAAACATTTTAGAAAAAAAATTGTTCCGGGTTGCGATCAATTGGTGATGGGTTCATTTTCCAACAAGATAATGATCCAAAGCATAGCTCAAAATTATGTAGAGGATATTTAGAAGTGAAAGGGGCACGAGAGGTGTTAAAATACATGGTTTGGCCTCCTCAGAGCCCGGATCTCAATCCCATTGAACTTTTGTGGGAAGAGCATGATAGGAACGTCCGTAATCGTGGCCTATCGTAGCGAGAAGAAATGTGGAATGCTTTATGTGAAATTTGGAACAATATATCACAAGACACTATTAACGAATTGATTTCCCGTATGCCGAGACTTTGATTGTGAGATTTTGATTTTTTGATAGAAACTTGTGCGATTTTTGATGAAAATATAGTTTAGCTACCTATAGACTGTTTTTGCATGGACTGTTAATATTTCTTTACCCTTTTAAAGTACATTGTTTGTCAATCAATGTTCTATTAGATTATTAAACAGGTTAATTAAACATTTAATATTTTATTGGAGTTTTACTTTATTTTCCTACTTTAGTTAAGGTGGTCTTTAACTTTTGGCCTGCAGTATATATATATACATGTATTTTGTCTTGTATCAAATCAGATGATGACATAATGAAACAATCTACACACTACATACTCTATCCATAAATTATAATACAAATCGTACAAAAATCATGAAAAAAATTTAATAAGCAATAACATAAATATTTTTTTTTAACATTTGCATATGAAAACGTCATTTAAAATAATGATAAATAGTAATGTAAAATTAATGAAACCATAAAACTAATATGTTATTTTACATATTATATTACAAAGGACAAATTAGCACATACAAGGGAGCAAGGCAAGCCAATCTTGATTTTCTGTAAAAATTTAATAAATTAAATTGGGTACTTGTGTAGAATAAATAATAATGTATTAATTAATTATATATCTCCATAAAATCTTATCAAATATTATTTCATTATCATAAATACCATTTACTTTCAGGACTTTATTTTGATATACTACTTAATTTTTTCATATATTTATGTTCTATTTATATATCCCAATTTTGAGTTAGAAACTAGTAGAAGTGTATAACTTGGTATATATATATATAACATCTAAAAGTAAAAATATACCTGTACAGGTCTATTTTTACTTTAAGGTAAAATAAACATCACCACCACCAATTTAAACTACTATAAAATAAATGTTTTACTTGAAATGTTCTCTTGTCAGCAGCAGCATTCTGCCAACTAAGTCTGTAGTGGACACGCCAGCTGTTCGCGATACTTCCCTTGAATTAAAAAAAAATGCTTATTAATATGAAATAATTTTCTTCCATCTGACACTTTCATCAACATATGACTATGTTACCTGTATCTACCCGCCTCTTTAACTAAATGATATGTGTCTATTCCATCTGCAGTCACTGTTATGTCATCTGAAAATAGATGAGAATTTTCAATTTAATTAAAATTTTAACATAAATGATTATGTTTGTAAAGGCAAATGCAGTCTGAGGATCCACTGGATTACAACTATGCAATATTGGTGAAATTTAATACATGCAGGGGTGTAAGTAAAGAATTGGGCCCAGGCAAATTCTGTGGTAGATAGTTCAAAAATATGAATAATGATAGCTAGAGGTGTGAAAATTGTATTGCTTCTTAAAAGAACATGTAAAAGGTATCTATCTTAGATATTCTAAAGTAACAGTGCACTACATCTTGTCTGTGCAGATAAATAGAAATAAATTGAGTACTTAATATTTTCTTACAAATTTTGTTTTTATTAACAAGGATTTGTAAATAGCACTAATCATTGAATTGAAATCAACTAATAAAAAAATTTGAGTGCCTCATAAACAGGCTGTAATAGTTTCAGTTGCTACAAAATACAAATGTCACACTTAATTTTTTCTGAGTACATTTTGTTATCAGGCCTAGGACTACAGGCTGTGTCGAATCTATCGAACACTATATGTTTTACATAGTAAATCTTAATAAAATAAAAACTACTATAAGAAGATATTATAGGGAGCAAGTTGCACTGAAATATATAAAAATATTTATTTATTTAACTTTTATGTACACAAAGCATTTATATAAGGGAAGTAATATAGGAAAGGAAGTAATGTATAATGGCGCAGCTTATTTTACAATTAAAATCACTTCCAGCAGGCCTGATGTTGGACATATTAAAGGGGAAAAAACCAGTGCACTAAAAATTAAAAATAATAAATAGAGATAGTTTTTGTTTGCTTATGTACACCATAGAGATTCAGGTGGGAGACTTATAAAAAATAAAATAGTAGGCTCTTTTATTGATATATTTAATGTTTCAGACCACCCATCATACAAACAAGACCTGGCTGTATGGACTAAAGTCCTTTGCCTTTCCCATTAGGGATAAATTAATATCATCATCATCATGATATTTTTAATTTTGTGCACACCACACCCTTCCAACATTCTTTACTATTCATATAATTTTTAATGTAGTTTAAACCCACAAATGTATTTTTTTTTAAAGTTTTTCAACAAGCTCTAATTGTATTCCATTATCCAAAGTTAGGTGAATTCACTCAAAGTTTTAAAGTTTGAATATTGTAGACTAAGAAATATTTTTTAACTATCTATCTTTATATATATAAAAAAAAGAATATATATTATAAAAAAAGAATATTAGCAATGCTACTAAATGACTAATATTTTGGTTAACCACTCCAACTAAGCTGAAATTGCTTGTGCTAAGAGATGGTTCACGACAATAGTTGAATGGTTAATAACAACCTACAATCTTACATCCATACCCTAAAACATTAGGCTATTGATGCTTCAATGTTGTAATGAGCAGTTGCATTACCAGATTGAAAAATATAACTTCTACCATCAATTTAAGATATAAATATAGTCAAATGTTCATCAATCAAATATACATAATTGGAATAATAAGGTTTCCCTGAAATATAATTAATTTCAGTATTCCTTGATAGCCTATAGCAGTCCTGCACAAAATACTTCCTCCATAAAGCCTTCAGCTCAAAATCTCCTTGTCTTTATGTAAATTATGGTAAGAGTATTTGTTATTATCAGGTTGTCAAGAATAAACTTTTTTCAGCTGAGAATATGACACCATTATTAATTTTATAATATAAGCCTGGCAATGGTAATATACAAACTGTAAACATTCATTCTATGGCATTCGAAAGCAGGGTCTGCAAAATTCTTAGTTGCACTAAGTGTTCAGTCACAAACATATTTTGCATTTGTTTAAATTCCCGCTATAGTATTGACTTTGTTTTGTCTCGAGCACTTATCAATTGTAGTTAACCTCATGGACTTTTTTATACTTTTCTGGATTTTTTTCACTTATTTCTTTCATTTCATTTAAGTTTTCCATTAGGTATCTTTGCCAAGAGACACCAATACATTAAATCTCATTCAAGACAGTTTTTTATACTTCTCTCAGTCTTGAAATGCTTTGTGGTCTAATTTTCTGATCAAGATTTCATCCTTGACTATGATCATACTCAAGTGTTCATGAACCTCAATGCTTTTGATGAATTGAAAATCAGCTAAAAGATATATGCCTTTTAGTTCTTTGTGTTATTATTCAGTTCCTAAGTTGAAAGCAGAACCAATCAGTTGGATTTCTTAGGTCCTTATTAATTTTATGATTGTCTTCAGTATAATCAACCTGTGTTTCATATACTATTATATTTTTTTTGAGGATTATTATAGTTTCTGAGATGTCATTCTAGCATGTAGTTTTACTATGCATTATTTCTGTTATTTGATTATGAGTTTAAAGTGCAATCCCAGTTAAGTATATTGTTAGGAGTATGAATTAGAATGTACAAGTAAGAATTGTAAGGTTAAGTACTAGAATGTGGAATTTATCTGGAGCTGTAGGCCAGCATGTTAGTTTTAATGAGGAGCCTGCCTAGGAGCCTTTTGCTAAATGATTTAATTCAAGTGCATTTATTGAAGGATTCAATTAACTGTTTCTGGTGGGGTTTAGTCTTAACATTGACCCCAGTGGATGCATGTTCCAATCTCCTCCACTAATGAAACTGGTCCAAGGGATGGAAAGCTTTATTCTCAAAATTGAGACCAATATAATTCTGTGTTTAGATGTGTTAATATTCCATTTTTTATAGATATAAATGCCTCATACTGGGAAATATCCACTAATTTACAACCAAGTAGCTTCAGTAGTCTCAATATTACCAATTGTTCATATATTATAGACGAAAGAATATATAGATGAAAGTTTATAAACTCCGGCCAATTGCAGCATCAAAAAACAACAATTAATTTTAATATTTTAATTATTATTAACTATTACTGTTTTTCAAGAAGAAACAGAAACAATTATTAAGCCCAATAATAATTTAAGCAATAATATTTGATATGGGAAGGAAGTATCCTTAGCTACAAAAATTATATACATAAATATAAAATAATGGAAAATTTCATTTTGTAATATTTTCAAGCCTTATGTTATAAAAACATAAAAATCTTTGCATTCTTTTATTTTATCATCTGTGATTAATTAATTTTTAACTTATGTCATGTACATTAGGTACATGAAATTATATATTTTTGTAATCAAATAATACTCAATCTCTAATGGCAATTTATATGAGCCCACACATGACAGAGATTGAGCCAATTACATTCGTACAGGGCACAAATTTAAGAAATGATATACAAAGGTACCTAATAAATTAAAACCCAATCAAACCCCAGGTCCAAGACGTGTAAAATTTAGACACATTTCTGTCAAACTGTGAGGCCCATGACAAAGCTTAAATAAATGTTTACATAAGAAATTGTTACAAGATTTCATATATTTCTTAATTTCATAGTTATACATTTCAATTATTTTGTTTTGCATTTTCATGTAAACATGATTAACTTCTGTGAGTGATTCCCAATGGAGATTTTTCATTTTTATTTGTAATTTATAATTATAGTTTGTCTTGCATAGGAAAATGCTGTAGCTATTTATAAAGAAAATAATATGGGATAAATTAATTACATACCTCCATGCACACAAAAGTCGCATTGATATTTATCTAAAGTTTCTAGGGTTGTTACATAGGGTGCTCCCTCTACAACCTGGTCAACCCATTTAATGGCACGAACCATTTTATAACGTTCTTCTTGAGTGAATACTGGAGGCCCCTTGTGCTTAGCAATTTCTTCATCGGTATGTATACCAACAATTAACACATCACCTAATGCTTTGGCTTGTCTTAGAGAATTTGCGTGGCCAAAGTGTACCATGTCGTAACTAAAATGTAATACTTATTTTATTTCAAAAAATATTATTATTATTGGCAATAATTCTATATTGATAATGTGCGTTACATTGCACCTTAAATGTTTTCAAATATAAGAGCTTAAAGTATTATATTAAATTTTTATACAACGTATCAATAGATCAGATAGGAAGTAATTACCCCATGGTAAAAATAAAAATATGTACTATTTACTTACCACCCATCACACCAAACGCGAATTTCTTTTTTATCATTACTATTATCACTCATATTTTTGGTTGTTTATTTGGACTTCAAAATGCAGCTTATAATTTAAAAAACGAGTTTAAACATGTAATTGTAAATGAGAAACGACAATATCTTGCTTTATATTGACAGTACTTCCACCCTTGGCAATTTAAAACGCTAACTGAGCTGAGGCACTGACAATTAAGGAACGATGAATGACGAAAACGATTTTAATGTAAGTGAACTGTAGAATGGAATCATTCATTCTCTTATTACACAACAGTTCACTCAGAACTATAGTAGTGATGGCCACACTATCGATATCGAATGTGTTGGCCTTGTAAATCAGAATATCAGTAGGCCTAATGATAGTATCGATAGGGTAAATTTGTTAATACTATTGATAACTTACAAAAGTATTAATAGTACCGACCATAAATAGTCACAACGTTATTGATACTCGTACTATCGTTACTAATGTTATCCATAATGATGAAGGAATGTTATTTACTCATATTATGTCTGTTATTTTGATCGTTCATCATATAATGCCATTATTATATATAGAAAAGACAAGTATAATCATAACCTTAGTTTCGAGGAATATGGGCTGTACAAAGGTGTTTTAGATTAATATTGAATCCAGCATATTCTGTCATACTATCATG
The DNA here is from genome assembly GCA_029286865.1 of Teinopalpus imperialis. Taxonomy (NCBI): domain Eukaryota; kingdom Metazoa; phylum Arthropoda; class Insecta; order Lepidoptera; family Papilionidae; genus Teinopalpus; species Teinopalpus imperialis. The sequence continues at coordinate 2,762,082 of JAGSMU010000009.1, forward strand.
TAAACATAACATATTTATAAAAAATAAACTTGGAAACATATTAATGTTATAGTTTTTTTCCAGGCCAGACTGAAAAACGACATAGTCCGTTGAGGATACCTTAGGGCTAACCAACCTTTTTTGTGGTTTTTTATCCTTATAGTCTAAACTTTGTGATATAATATTGGTTGGACAAAAATCTTTTTTAATGATAGAATCATCTATTGCCATTTCACCATTTCTATTTTGACTTCTATTTAACCTTCTGTCTAATCTTATATGAAAAAAAGAAAACTATTCTCCTGTTTAAAAATTTGAAATAATTTTTTTATTGATAATAATTATAATACAATTTTCATTGTTCTTATTTAGTAACTGTTGAAGGTGATATGATATATAATGTATTCCACAGCGCGTTCCAATTCATTTAATTAGTTTATCGTAATTTAATTTATATAATTATTATGTGATCGATATTGTTTATCATTTCCTACCCTATTCCGTACAATGTAACATGCATGGAAAGCGTAACATCTATATGCGATAAAGAAGAGTATGGGAATCGAGAGAGAAGTATAATTTTCTTTCTATGCTAACATAATTCTTTGTTTCCATGTACACTTTCCGCCAACCCTAGATACATACCTTAGTAATGTTAATCTTACTGTTCTGTTCGTGTAACTTACTTCGAATATGATACATATATACACGAAACTCTGAATAGTATTGGAACTCCTCAGGAACGTTAATAATATCAATAGCATAGCGGCTATCAAGGTAAGATATCAATAGTATTAGCAAATTTGCATTAATCGATAATACTATTCCCGATAGTACATGTAGTACATATAGTGTCATACACTACCGATAGATTATCAATATCCGCATTTTGTGACTAAAAATCGTAACTAGACTTTCTAGTCCTCAGGGGTGATAATACATATGATTCTTGAATCTTAGTTGGGTATGTGTATTGAGCCGCAGTCATCAATTACCATCAGGTGAACTTTGTGTTCATTTGTCACACCTTATGTTAAGAAATTAATCGAGCAGCATCAATAGCCTGCAGTATCTCCAAATTAGGATTTCATATTTTCGTAATTATTGCAAAAAATGATAATGAATATATAGGACATATTGGGAAAATCAATACTTTGGTGGAAAAAAGCTGCTTACAGTAAATATTGGTAAATTAAATTCGAAAACTTAGGCAAAATATATACAAGTAGGGTGCAATTTGGAGTCAAAGCTAAGCATATTTATTTCCATACACATTAAAAATTTACGTTTAAAAATTTTAAAATAAAAATGTTATTCAAGAGGTAACAATAAATCTCGGAAATTGAGTAGAAGCTAGGTAAAGCAAAAATAAATACTTTTGGGTATTAAAATTTCGAGAGGTATGAACAAAATGTTAGTTAAAATCTAGCAGCCTCTAGTATTTAAATAAAATAGGTCATAGTCCTATTAGAAGGGCAGCGACAAGTCATTTTTTATGCTTTAATCCTGATTCTATATTGATGAAAATCTATATTTTAAACTTCAGTATCACATATAAAATAAAATTAAAAATTATATGATAAAGCGATGATTGATTTTATGTTGTGTTTTGTTTAATCATGCTGTAGTACGCCACATTAATGACTGAAGCATGGACAATGTTATCTAATCGTGAACACTAACTTAATTGGCTCAAACGAGTCACGCCACTTTAAATGACGAATACGAGACGGTTTTGTAAATGTTTGGACTTTGGTTTCTTCTACATGCGGCTCCATTCACACGCGGAGGTTATTTAAGTTATCTGATCTATTCTATTCGTCGATTGAGAGGACATTAACTTATTTATTTATTTACATGTTTGTAATCGATAAATTAAAAACTTATAGTATCGTCTTTTACTAAATCGTTGTAAACGGTGTAGATAGCAAGTACAATCAATATTTCACCTTGACATAATTAGGTCCTAAAAGTAAAACGGGTAATTTAGCGATCGATTATTATTTGTGCGAATGTATTAGAAAATCGGTTGCAAACCAGTTGTGATTCAGACCCGTAACAGTATGCCATGATCAATTATGTTTAAATACTTGATTGTTTGATTTTATTGACTTGATGGTTTGATTAGGTATGATTTTTTAATTTGTAATTTTAACACAATTGTAAGAATTTGTTAATTCTAAACAGATATTATTTAGTATATGGCCTCTACTGTCCATATAATGTTCATCTAAACATTCAAAAAGTTGATGACATAAAAATATCTAGACGAGATAAGGATGTTAATTTTTAAACGCACATAAATCTACTGCATCCGAATACCGAAATCAATATATATATTCACTAACTTGTAGTTAATGTGAAAAATAGTAAAAGTGCCTATTTTGCTATCTGCCAATCTTTAATCTCATATTGCAGAACATTATAGGGTGGTGCCTCAAAAACAAATATGCTTAGGTAGAGCGTGCGCAAAGAGCGATTTTAAAAGTGTGCTATCTCAAGTCTATTCTATCTACTTTGTCAAATTTGCAAAGTCCGTCAAAAATTCATTTTACATACAATTATCAAATCTTATTTGCTTTAGATTCATGACCGGAATGTATGCAATATGCAATATAATAGTATTACCTGTCATATCCTTTAAAACCCCTTTGAATATATTTAAATTACACAGGTTCAAATGCAAAACCTACATCCAAATACTCCATGGCCACTTAACCCTTTTTGACACCCTGCCCTCTGGGGACTTTATGTGGGAATTGTACTTACTGAATCCCTCTTGCATTGGGAGGAGCTTTGAGATCTCCCACAGAACGCACTAGTGCCCCTATGCACTGATACCGATAGGCGAGGCATCCCCTAGCAACCTTGCTGTGCCGTAGCATCCCGTGAACACTTTTTATTGCCTTCCGGGTTCTCTATCCTGGACGATCAGAACCCCCACCTTGATCATCAGCGAACCCCTATTCCTCTTTTAGTCGCCTTGTAGGACAAGCAGGGGGTCCTTACACCTATTCCGAGACTAAAGAGCACATTGCTACTTAGCCTAGATGATACGAAGGAAGAGTTTCTGAAAACTATATTGTGAACTAAGAACAGTGTAGGTTGTACTTTTTAAAAAATGTCACTCTCCCACATTTGCACTCACTTACGTAAACACACAATAAGTGCAAGTGTATGTACGAACACAACACATACTATAAAATTACATTGTTTTTTTTATTCATATATTTTGTTTATTGCATCGTTAATTTAATACTATTTGTTTTTAGATTAATATTTAAACTATTTTTTAAATATTAAAATTATTGATATTATTATTTATAATTGAAATAATTATACTTAATTTTATGAACTTAAAATAATGTCTTTGTCTTGTGATTAATATCGACATTATCTGTCTGCTGTGACATTGTTTGTACGAATAAAAATTCAATATACGTTGTTTAATATTTTAGTGAATAGAAATAAAACACTGATTTATTATTGTAATTTCGATATTTTAATTATTACATGAGTATTAATCCTTAGCATCGGAAACTCCTCCATTAGTAATTGCAAAAGTTACTTCACTCTCAGGTAGATCAGGTGAATCATAGATTTTAGCAATCCTGTTCTCTCCCCTTCCTTTTCTAAGTGCAATTCTTGTAGTAGATGCATGAGCTAAAATATTACCTCCTATCGGTTTTTTAGGGTCCGCTTGAAATGATAGTGTTGCACCTGGATCCGCTGTCATTTGGTTTGTTATAAACACGGCTATGTTGTATTCTTCCGATATCTAGGTACAGTACAAAAATTACTCACATCTTGAATTTAAATTGAAATTAATTAATGTTCAAATTGTTAAGGCTTATCGGAACATGTTTATTCGATTAAAATTTAATCATGACAAATAAATATACATCGACATCCTATGTTCACTTAATAATGAATCTTTATCAATGCAACGTGTAATTTTGAGAGTCCATTTATATCTCTGAAGTAATTACTCAAAAAGTATATTTTTTCCTTTTTACCGCCTGTCTAACGGAATGATTATTTTTGTTAGTAGGAGTAGGAGTTTAATGATGTCTCTGTGATCACGAGGATGTAAATAATCAGTGATCATCGAATGGTAGGAGGCACATTGAACCTTAATATTAAGTTGTAAAGGCCGCGTCTGGTAAATTCCATCTGTCTCCGCTTCGTCCCCCTCGTACCTTAACCAACACCCCGAAAGCTTCCAGCTCGAAATGCATAATCGCATCCAATGCCTAAAAGATAGTGATATAGTGGACGATATTAACGCTAATCAAGACAAGACCCATTGCAAAAGTAGAAACCAAAAACTCTCTGATCACACTCTAAATCACATGAGTTACAAGACGCAAGATGAAGCTGCAGTCTTCAATTGATACGTAAGTCTACTATTTTTTAAGGTAAATCTCCAAATCTTTAAGGCGATACTTACGCAACTTCAATACAGCTCGTGTTGAGGAATCAATAGAGTGAAACCAACTCTCCAAACTTTGACTGAGAAGGAGAGCTGTACACGTCGTCGTTGGAGCCATGTGCAAGTGTGAGTACATATGGTGGTATTGCTCTAAGAGATCATGTCAAAAGTCCATGTCACATCTATACCGGTTGCTGTTGGGAGCACTACGCGAGAAGTTGTTGCCGAGTATGTTTACCTAGGGCAAATACTACGGTTAGGTAAATCTAACTTCCACCAAGCGGTCAATCGATGGATTCAACTCGGATGGGCAGCGTTTGGGAAACGCGTGGACAACGTGGAAAACACTCAAAGGATCAGTAAGCTGAAGTGGCAATGGGCCATAGCTCGTGGAACCGATGGGGAAAAAAAGGTTCTAAAGTGGAAATCTCGTAGGGTCTATTGCAGCGTATTATGACCCCTCATTAGATGGGGTGAGAACCTGTGCAAGTCTGCGGAGAGTAGATGGATGCAGGTGGCTCAGGATCCTACCCTGTGATTAGCAGTGTGTGGGGGTGGGGAGGGGTGAGGGTCTATGTTCAGTAGTAGGCCAAGGATGGAATGAAGTGGGAGGTGGGTTCAAAATATGTTGGTATAATATAAGACGTTACAGGGCCAAATTTTCGGACAATATCAAAATCTCCATCAGCAAAAAATATTTGAAATAACAAGTGTATATCAAGTTATGTTACAGTTCTAAACTTAATTTGTCTCGGGCCGTTCGGGAACGGGTCGCCTTTAAAGTAGAGACATAACATTTTCATTTTAAAGAATGAAGCGCTTTCTCCTCGGTTAGAAATATTTAAATAACGATGTATTAAGGTGTTTCTAACACTTATTTAATTTGTTTTATAAAGCCGCACTATTGCGCACTTGTGCTGTTTTACCACTAGGACGACATATCCTACTATTGAGGCGTCTATTTCTTAAAACTAGATTTGGTATGCATTAATAACGGTTCTGGTTCGACTTTAGATGAACAGCTATTTCTAATAAATATAAGGTTATTTTAATATTTTATGACTTTTAATATATGACTTTCAAATATCGTTCGTTTCTGGATTAAACATATACATCTTTTTCGAGCCACGAATGCCGTTTCTTTTTCCTATGAGTTACCCCAAAATTTTATAGGTAGGTTTCCACTTCACCATAGCATGCAGTAAGGAGTGCATCAATGTAAAGGGTCGGGGATAGTATATGAGAGTTACTCATCTTTGTACGCAGTGATTTTCTGTTCCATCCACCAATATCAATAGATCGAATATTATCCTAGAAATCTGGTAATTTCTACTTCATCGAGATTATTATATTCTACTCGAAGATTACTAGTAAAGATTTAACGTTGACTAAAATGTATTATTTTTGTTTTTTTTTAATTATTGTCATCTAACCATTTTATAATTGTTTTTAAGTAAATTTCATATCTGCTCATATTGTCATGACTGCCACTGTCATTTGCAAAAACCGTCAAAGATGTTCTCTGCATGTCGGAATATTTATTTACCTTCTGATCTTGTATGGACTCGGATATATTGTTTCACTGTATGTATTGTCTTGTGACAATTATCTTTCTGGTTTTCTTTTATACAACATATAAAAGAGACATCAAATAGATATTCAAAATTTATAATAATATGTAAGACATTATCAGAGGATTATCACGACTGTGTTTTTATGTTAATAAAAATAAGTCATTTTATTTAAAAAGCAAATACAATGACGCACCTTTTGCAATCGCGATAGTACTTGGGCCAATTTCTGCTGTCTGTCGGCGAGCTCCCCGCGGCCAGAAAAGTCGACCCGAAACAATGCCATTATGGAGTCGATGATTAGGAGCTTAAAGACACCAGCCTCTTCATGGAACTTCGCTGCTACGTGGTCTAACAATTCTGCCTAATATTTTATTCATTTATTTATCTACATACACACAGTAAACATATTAAACCGTATGTCTGTAGACAAACATGTTTTAATTTACCTGATGTTCAGACGTATATGCTCTTGCATAAAGTACATTATCTAACACAGCATTTTGGTCCAAATTAAATCTATCTGCGATGGGCCTCAACCTGTCTGGGCGACTGAAGTACATATAAGGTTTTATCTTTCTTATACAAAATATTTTAACCCGTCCCATACGCAATGGTCGCGTCTATTTGTAATACATTTTGTTTTATTATAATTTACGCAAATCTTTTGAGCTCCCTAAATATAAGCCCGAGTATGAAATAGTTGAGGAGTGGACGAGAGTTTATAGACATAAAATTAGTACCTAATAATTTATTAGGTACTAATTTTATGTATTACATGTACATATAATTAGTTATCAAAAATTAATAGATATCTAAAGTTAAAAGACGTTCGCATAAAACTTACGCATTGTATTTATTTATATTGAAGGTAAACCTTCCAAAATATACATTATAATATTAGTCCGTCTAGACGTCCCCCTCAGTAAACACGCTGCCCTACAGTCCTCTCCTCCAGAAGACACTATCCAATATTACTCCTTCCCCTGTCGTTATACAGTCAAACCGAACCATTTACGCTGCAGTTAGATACTACACTGTTTTGTTTTATTGTTAAAATGCCGAAAAGGGAAGTATATACAAGTGAAATGTAATTGTAGTGTAAAGTTCGACTATAAATCGAATGTAATTGTTAAGAAGACGGTCAAGCATATTAAGGAGATCCTTTTTAACGTCGGAGGTAGTAGAAAACATCAGCTTAATCAATTATCGAGAGATCTATACCAGTAACGATGTCCTATGACAGTTGTCATCTATATCACGCCTAATGAATTACATATTTTAGGACGATACAATGCACACGACCCAATTTTTTTTTCTAGATTCTGTTGATTTTGATGCTGTTAGCCTATGCTGCTCTTACAGCTTTATCGAACACAGGGCTCACTGAGCTGAGGGTTCCATGAGCGCTGAGGGGTCCGTGAGCACACGATCCATGGTCGTACTACATTGGTTTTTGAAGCGTACGTAACATAAAGTCTGTTATTACAGATTATAAGTCATCGTTCATGCATATAACATAAATCGAGAGAATCGTTTTATTTTAAAACCAATATCTAGATTTGTATTTTAATAAATTTATGCACATTATTCTATCAGCAGTGTATGAACGAACAGCGGTTTAACATTCTGAAAAGTATTAGTTTCGTATATCAAAAAAGAGAGAGTGAAACGGGCGTATTAAATTATTATATTCTAAATTTGTGAAATAGATTATGGATAAGTAATCCAAGAGTACAAAATATTAAAAAATTAATGTAGACTCTAATTGACCATAATAGCTCGAAATAAATAACAGGGTGCCCAGGTAGGTTTAAGGAATTTTGTGTTAACGTTAAACGAGTGATTTAAGGAATTTTCATATTTTGGGTTTTATAGATTCCTATGGAAATTTCATTTAAATGAACCATAACTTATATGAACCAATGTTAAAATTATAAATTACCTTTAAAAAAATTACATACCATACATATTTTACACCATATCTTACCCCCGTCATAAAATAAGTTTTGCCCTATCTGTATCTTGCCTAAGTATATTATTATTTTAGGGAAAATCCCGTTATTTTAGTGTTTTCATCTAATCACGTGTTAATGTGTTTTTAAGCTTATAAATTCCATATATAAGACCATACATATACATAAAATAGTAAGACATATATATTCATAAAAGGATACAAAGTGTGCTCCGTATCAAGAAACATGACCTTCCCGCCATGGAAGCCTGAAGAATTCGGTATTTGTGTCGTGACGCAAAGAGTATGTGACAGTTGAGTCTTTCCGGTACGGAACTCGCCGAACACCTCCGTAATAGCCATGGACTCCACGCCACCAGCCAGCAGTTTGCTTCAGAACAAGTTAAAAACACAACATTAACTATCTTATGCAATTTTGCGAATTGTAAAACATGCAAATAAAAAGTGTACTTAAAATTTAAACAAATAAATAAATAAAATATTTCTTCTAATTTTTGTAATAAAGTGGCTAAGACTTTGTATAAAGGAACAATTAAAACACAGAGCAATAAATGTGAAGCGTCCCAAACAAAATTTTGAAGCCAAACCAAATTACAAGGTCAAAATTTGGTGGTATCAGTAGATTTCAGTGGAAAGAAGTATCTCCAATCGACCAGGTTTGAACATGGAAATTCAAACCTTGTCGGTTCAATTTTAATATATCAGTCGGTATATAAGATAGTGTATCTTATATACCGACTAGCCGAGCTAGCCGCTATTTTAAAGTTAAGGTTACAAAACCACATATTGTACGAAAATTTTAAGTAAATAAACAGTCTCCCAAAAAAAATGTGTGAAATATTGCGTACAAATTACCGGATAATTTAGTTTGTTCATTAGCTATTGAGAAAGGTTATCAAAAACTGTTATCAAAAAACGACACGGCTAATTTACTACCCTGTCAAAAAAGCAGGCCACCCGTTTTTAATTAATGCTCTACATTGGCTTGCGCACATGCGCGGTAGCCCAATGTGCCTGAACCTTGCGCTCGTAAATTTAATTAAGGAGTTATACAGACAATTGTTTTAACAAATTAGAAAAAAAAATAATTAGTAAATAAGTTTTTCATTACAGAATTATGAAATATTTATAAATTTGTATAAATTCGATTTTGTTTTACACCAACTAACGTCCGGCGAGGGTTGTGATACCTTTTTCTACTATATCAGAAACTTTCATACAAGTGCATTACAATGCAATTCATTCCAATTAACGATGCGCGCTCGCATCAAAGACGAAAGCACAAACATTAATTTTACATAAGTTTTCGTATTAACACACACTACACATTTGTGAGATGTAGGAACAAATTGATCTTTCTAGATAGGATAGTCTAATTATACATTTAAATACTTTCATTCTTCGTAACTGGAAGTGACTTGTAACGTAACTGTAACAATTTTCCTTGCATGTCAAGATATTAATTATCCAAATATAAGGTAATAGGACGTCACGCAACTCCCAACTTCCTAAAACCTCAACCTGTAACTCATCATATTCGAATCATCTCTCCTGAGCAGTAGTAGCGTCCTCAGCAGATCCTACTGCAGACGCAACTCAGCTTTCAAGGTCCGTTGCAACGTATTTAGACGATTCCTATTCCTTCAGCTTTCTGTGATACAATTTCTCGACATGTTTCACAGTCTACGTCTCGCACTCGATTACAATTAGACTTACATCAACGATCAGTACATGCATTCGCGCCGGCATAACGGATAAACCGGCCCACTGGTCTGATGACATCAGCACCACCTTCAACATCGACCATCGGTCTGAGCAGGTAGCACTGTCGTATCACACAGAACAGCAATAGTACAGCGAAATCTGAATCGATGTTTCGGAACAACACTGTATAAATACAGACCGGCCACCTAACTTTGCGGGAGGCTCCCTAGCTATCCCAGTCTTTATTACCTTCAGACGAAAAATGTACGTAAGCTTAAATAATAAATTATATAAGCATGAAATAAAATAAAATAATAGGCAGTTTAAGTGAGAGAAGGATGCATTAACACGTACAATTTTTTTTAGTTCGTAACTGTAAGTTATTCTACTTATTCCTTTACTTAGCTATAATATAATATAATATAATTTTTCTTAACAATAGAGTCAACTTAAGGGTAAAAATAAATAAAATCAATGAATATTAAAACAAATTAGAAATAAACTTACTCGAAATCGGTACTTCCTGTACTTATTTTAAATACATGTTTACGGCGATCACTAACTTCTAAAGCAGTCATAAACCCAAGAGTTACTACTTTTTGACATGCTTCCTTAATTTTTTCCACTTTAGTTTCCGAAAACCCTTTTATATTGCTTAATTTCTTTTTTGTAGACATTTGAATACCTTTAATAGTGCATATTCCAGCACCTTTTAATTTTTTTATGTCCGCTACATTAATTCCGTGCTTTTGTAATATATCTACATCTTGAAAGTAATTTTCTTCTTCATCATTTTCAGATATGTTGTCATCAAGGGCTTGTTCAATCATTTTTAATTATAATTCAAATAAACTGATAACACGACTGAAATACAAACTTTGCCGCGCAATTTTTTTATTATGATGATGATGATGATATTAATTTATCCCTAATGGGAAAGGCAAAGGACTTTAGTCCATACAGCCAGGTCTTGTTCGTATTATGGTTGGTCTGAAACTCCTTCTTTTTTTTTTACTTTTAACGACATTGTCAATCTCAGCTGAGTTTATTGTGGTTGGTAACACTGGATAAATATTTTTTAGTTTTGACATCAAATATAATGTTATTATTCTATAACGATAACGATAAGTGGCTCACTCTTACTCTGAGAGACACAGGTATATTTTTGTAGACACATTTTATCTTCATTACTTTCGCTATCTTCTTACCAATACGTGTACACGTATGTATATTTGTACATATTGCAAACGTTGTAATAACTAAAGTTACCATTCTAACTCTTTGTCTGTCTTAAAGAAATGTATTTTGTCGTTTGCACAAATAAAATAATTTCATATAGGTTAACATGTGTCAGGTGCTGGCTTTAAAGGTCACCATTGATCTGAGAAAAAAATTACACATAGTTGATATTGTATCTGGGCGATTTAAAATTAATATTATGTTGTTTAAAAATTTAAATACCTCATAATATAACAATTTCTCTGTTATGCAATATTACAATATGTGGCGTTATGTGCGGATTTCCGAACGAGACTTGCAAGCTGCGGGGACTGGCGACACAGATGGGCGGTAAAAGAATAAAAACGCTCACGGACCTGAAGCTGTAAGAGCCCCAAGAGGCTAACAGCGTCAACATGAACGGAATCCAGGAACGTTTTTGCAGACAGATTTGAATAATTTTAATAGACTTGAATTGACTTGACGGTGAATTTGCTCCTGTGGTACTTCCTGGGGACGACAATAGAAATTAATACGTTGTTTTGTTCATTACTATCCTCCCAACCTATAAAATAATTAAAGACTATAAAATATTAAAGATTAATTTTATTTAAATTTTTATTTGTACTTTATATTTATATTATTATATGCTCATGCTTATTGCAAGATATTTTATTTTTTGTATTTACAGTTTAGTAAAGAAGTATCAAGAAATTTTACTGTAATTTAACATTATATTGATGCTATTTCATAACAAAGTTGTTTTCGTGTATTTTTCCTATGTGGTATAATGTATTACTGGGGTCGTTATTGTTCCTCTTCGTGTGATAATTCGTAGCTTCATTAGACAAGACACAGAATAAAAAGTACCAACCAGAAGAGCTAGCTCTTACAACTCCTTTGGCATGTGTGGAAACCATCTGCAATGCCGACTCAACGACTCATCGATGGGCGCAGGCGATCAATTCCTTGGCAGTTAGTCTGGACGTAGCGAAGGCCTTCGATCGGGTTTGGCACAAAGCGCTTCTATCGCTGCTTCCTTCTTATGGGCTTCCCGAAATAGAAAGAAAAGAAATTATGCAAGTGGGTCACCAGTTATCTCATTATCATTAATTCATCATCATTTTCTCATTATTACTTATCATCTCGATGGTTGGCAATCCACCACTGTGCGACATGAGCGAAATTTCCTGCCGCGCAAAACTACTCTGTGGAATCAGCTGTGGCCAGCGGTGTTTCCGAACCGATACAAGATAGGAAATGAGCTGCTTGCTCGTTTGCCATCTATTCTATAAAAAAGCCTCCTTTGGTGTTGCGGATGGTCTTTAAATTTTGTTGGTATACAAATCACAAACAAAATTCAACACATTCAATTAATTTATTATTTTAATGTATGTGTCTGAATTATACTGAAAATAAAAAATAAATATTGATTAATATTAGTAACTGCTATCCATACTGTCCCGTTCGTTAAACTATTTTTTTATTTAATGCCAGTGTTTTCATGAGTATTGATAGTACGATCGATACTCTCGATAGTTTTGGTATAGAACTCCTCAGGAACATCAATATAATGGTTTTATCATCAATGGTATTATTATAACTATCAATACTATCGCCAATATACATAGTCCTAACGATATTCGTAGTATTGCCGTGCAAAAAAAGACTATCGAGTATCATCACTAGTCTTTGTCTTGAGTCTATGCTTTATGCCATACCTACTTTACCTACCATAATTAGTTTATGCCTTCTACTGCTGCGATGAAAAAGACTTGATGCGGCGCTAACTGGAGAATTTCTAATTATATATTTATAATTGCATCAAGAATTTTATCGTCTTATCCATCTAAGTTAAGGTAAGGGCGTAAGGTAACCCTACGGAAGTTAAGAAAAGTGATTATTTATTATGTTCATATATATTTCCTCCTATATCACAGCCATGTTGAAGTAGTGTTGATTTTAATAAGTTTTCGTCAGTTTATCGTTTACTAGAAAGTTAAAGTTCACAAGTATATGTGACAGACCCAAGTTTCGTTTGTGTTGTGATTACAAAGTTCAAAAAGTCTTTACAAAATGAAAAGTGTTATAAAGTGCCACCGAATCTGGCGTCGAGGCGTCATCTTCAAGGTAAGGCTGGATGTGTCTTCAATATACATCAGAACGTTGTAGTTCTTACTAAACAAGTGACATCGATTCAAAGTATAAATCTCAATACTATGTTGCTAAAAATATTAAGGTTAATTTAATATTTTGGTCGATTTACTTTTGCGTGAAAACAAGATGACTTGGACTGAGTGCCACGCTCTATGATATAAAATAATTGTCATTTTATTTTTCCAAAAACTGATATAAGTATATAATTTGCAATTCCTGATCTTATTATTATTTTTTTATCTTATTCTTCTAGTTTGTAATATCCACACACATATCTGGACTTTAACTAATTTGAAGGACATCAGTATTTTTAGTTAAAATGTTAGGTATATTTGTTTGTTGCATTATTCTAAAATGTGTTTGAAATTTAAATTGTCTTGACTTGTGTGAACATTTTTGGCAGGTTGACTACTAATGTTTAGTAATGATTGCTTTTTGGGCCGGGTGAATTTACCTGAAATAAGTATTGTGAACTTTACAAATGATTATCATCTGTCCTCAGGAATGGACTCTGAAGATTCTCATGATGCTACTGGGGATGTTCACTCTTCTTCAAGCAGTAGTAGTACAAGCTCCAGAAGTAGAAGGAGCTCATCTTCAGAAAGAAGTGAAAGTTCTAAAAAGAATCCAAAGTCTCCATCCTGTTCACCTGCTTCACTCAGATCTCATGGACCAAGATCTCCCTCACCTGAAAGTCAGTCCCAATCTTCCCAAAGATCACATTTCACAAGTAAACCCCCATGCTCACCAGATAACTTAAGCAGGGCACATTCTGATATCAACTCTCCTGAAAATTCAATGCCTGCATCACCACAAGGTCCAAAATCACCTGATGCTCCTAAATCTCCAAGTGATATTGGTTCAAATATTGGTTCGCCTGAACAACCTGAACAGTATTCCTCAGCACCACCTTCTGTGAGTGAAGGTCCAAAAACCCCACAGTCACCTAGTAGCTCTGCAAAGTCACCACCTGGTTCTCATGGCTCTAGATCACGGCCAGCCTCTCCTGATTCGGCATCACAAATTAACATACATTCAAGAAAGGCCCCAGAGAGACATTCTCCCACCTCAAGTCCTTCACCAGATAGGAACTCATCACAATCATCACCAGTAAGATCATCATCTGTCAAAAAAGCTGATTGGAGTCCTAAAGAAAAGTGGAGAAGGCATACTAAAGCAGAACAAAAAATGGTAACTATGCCACACCGCCGCAGCAGATCAGAATCTAGTCAATCTAGCAGAAGTTCTTCTTACAATAAGAGAACTAATGTTAAAGATCCAGCTACTGAAGAAATCTCTGAAGGTTTTTATATTTTTTTATGGTAATAGATAATTGTAATGTTATTTACAATTAATAATTTACTAATAAATTATTAATTGTTTTTGTTTATGAATTCCATATCAATTTATTCAAATATAGACATAAATTACAATTTATTTATTATAACATTATGCGTGTATGACTAGACTGAGTTTTAAATCATATTTTATTATATTATTCTAGGAGAAATGGAATCAGATCAAGAAGACTTAAAAACTTGTAGTAAGACAATGACAAGTGATAAAAATAATGTCAAAGATCTTAATATCAGTCATGAGGATTTATCAGATGTGTCTGATTTGGATTCAGTGGGACCAGAAGATGTAGAAAAAGAAACAAAGGTATATATTTTATTTAAACTGGTATTGTTTTTCAACTATTTTGGCACAGTGTACAATATGCAATGACAATGCTTTACACATTGTCAGTGCATATTGTACACATGTTAATGAATTAGTTACCATTTATTCTGTTAGTCTAGTTCTGTTCCACTTTTTATTAACTATTATATCACATGATATATGGTAAATAAAACCCTAAAGTCCAAGTTTTGCCATGAAAAGACATCTAGTCCTATTGAATTACTGCCTCTACCATTGCACCTTAGTCCAGTAAAGATGCCGCCTTGTAGTTTTCACTAATATATTCAGTCAGTTTGGATCCAGAATCTTGGCTTTAAGTATTGCTCTTGAAGTCTTCTTACCATGGTCACCAATAGACACTAAAACATCTACGCTAAAAGTTAACTGCAGAAATATGTCAATTTTGAACAGTATGGTTATTTGTTAGATTTGGTACATGTTCTCTTATAATTCCAAGTCTCCTGTGATATTCTCCCAATCTTTAAATAAAGTTTGTAATCATTCTGTATTGCTGATCAACTTAGGTTTAATCCTATTGCTTCGATTCACTGACTTAGGCTTTTGCACATGAGTGCCGCAATTTTAGCAATTCTTGGAATGTGATAACATCATTTGCACTACTGGAAGGCTTGTCAGTGGCTTTAAAAAAATGTCAAGTGCTTACTCGCACATTAATTTATATTGTATTGACCACAACTTATATTTATATTCGTCAGGAGAAATGAAATGTCTTGAGTTGACTAAATTAATTGTTAATAAATTTAAATATTTTAAGCAAAAGTCACCACTGGCATCTCCTGAAAGAAAAGAAGATATTAATACTAATGGAAAAGTTGGTGCAAGTTCACAATCTTCACCTAAATCTGATAATGGAAAAAATGACACACCAAAATTGGGCAAAGTAAGAACATTTCTGATACTTATAAAATACTTGTGGGTTAATATAACATATAATGTCAGTTTATCCTGAAAATAAAAATATATTTAGGTACCGCATGAAAAAACAAGCAACACAGAGGATGGAGAGGAGCAGTTGGATTTTGAAGCTGAAGAAGGTGAATGTATAGAGCCAAAGCCCAAAGATAAAATAAATGGAGATATTGAGCAAATGGGTGAGATAGGTATGTACAAAAGTTTTAAGTTGTAACAAACATTAGAGCTACCAGCAATCAATACCACTGACATGTCATATATATGACACACAAGGATAAAAATTTATTAATTGTAGTTTTACTATTAAAATAACTAAAAAAAGAAAGGTAAATTATTATTATTTTTTTAATTTGGTGAATTATTCATTTAAAAAATTCTGAAATTTTTGAATTAAAAAAAAAATTCCAGGTGATTTTATGGGTTTGAAGTACACACATCAATTTGTAGCATGCTTTTACTCGGTTGACATTTATTTTAACAATTGTAAGAATTTATGTTGAAATCTGAGTGATTCTGGCAGTTAGAAGTTTCAATTTGTGATTATGTGTAGATTAATCAGTACTTTAGTTGATAGAGTATCAAACAATAAGGTATAAAGGAGAACAATATAACAGTAATTTTTTGTTTATGGGTTTTAAACCCTTACTGAAATTAACAATGTTGGTTGCGTATTTCTGAACTGGTTTTTATTAAAATGTTGTTATGTATTTTAATGAGAACAGACGAAGTAAAGGCGGGTCGGCGATCTCGTGGATCTTCTCTAGAAGAAGGAGAGGTATCAGATGAAGCTGAGCGTAGACCTGAGGAGAATGAACCGCGCCCCATTTGCCGATTTTTTTCACGTGGCGCATGTACGTGGGGTGTAAGTTGCAGGTACTAATTCAGAGTATATAGACCAGATTGTTTTAGTTTTACTTTGAGTCTAGTTAATATATTTATTTAACTAACATAAAAAAACTTGCTTTTATTATAACTATGAACTAAATATTTTTTTTTACAAAATAAATAAATTAACTTGTGAGTATCTAAGGATTTAACCCTTGTCCATTTTAGCTTAATTGTAGAGTAAACGTTTATTGCATATAAGACACAAAGTACGATATATTGGACTCAACAAAATGAATCATACAACCCCAAACTCTAGAGGTGTACTTATAGCCTTATATATAACTTATAGTGAAGAATCCGATTGTCCATCTCCTGGCTCTATCATCAGACATTCGGAACCAAGTGCAATATATTGGATCATCAAAAGGAATCATGACTCGAGGGCTTACTAGGAGCCACTGAAGAGTTCCTTGACATCAAAATTCAATACAGTGTTAACCTTTAATTATTAATGTTATACATTGTGTATGTCGTATTGTGCAGTATGATATAAACAATTGCTTTTTCACCTTGTTGCTACATTTCGTGTTGACTTTTATCATGTTACTTTTGACAGTTTTTGTCAGCTCGACTGGGGTATGACCATGTTGGCTCCTTTTTTGAGATTCTCTACACAAAGTTGCATTAGTAATTTGCATCATATCCTTCATGAAAGTTTTTAAGTCATTTTAATTCTTTACAGATTTCTCCATCCGGGTGTGACAGACAAAGGCAACTATAACATGTTCGACGTAGTACATGGAGTGCCCACTAGTGGACCCTACACCGCTCCACCGAGAGATGTCGCGCCCCCCGAGTCGGCTTGGGAAAGGGGCCTGCGTACTGCTAAAGAAGTAAGGCTTTCTTATGTACCATCCTTGTTACTTCAGAACATCATTAGTGTTGGATATAGACTTATTTCATATATTGTCACGAATGACAATCCAAGATGTAAATGGCTCTTATATATGTTATCTTTAGTATATAATTTTAACTGTGTTTTACGGTATAAGCATGATTAGTGCCCCCCGAGTCTGCTAGGGAAAGGGGCCTGCATACTGCTAAAGAAGTAAGGCTTTCTTATGTATCATCCTTGTTACTTCAGAACATCATTAGTGTTGGATATAGACTTATTTCATACATTGTCACGAATAACAATCCAAGATGTAAATGGCTCTTATATATGTTATCTTGAGTACATGACTTTAACTATGTTTTACAGTATAATCATGAGTAGTGAGTACATTATTTCTCCAATGGTAAGTGATCTCTGCCAGCCATCACCCTTATATTTATTTTTGATAAAATATTAAAGTCCTAACAATATTGTCATACCCTGTAGAATATGATAAAAATGCCTCATTACTACTCATCTTAAGAGTAGTTAGCTCATAAAAGTTCTTCATTTTGTTTGCTCATGAAGTCTTGAGGTTTATAATTACAAAATGTTTGACCATCAGATGCTGAGGATAGCAAACAAACGCAAAGAGCAGGACATGGACTTTGAGGAAAAGAAGCTCCACTTGTCTGTGGGGGGTGTGGTGCATGATCCTGACGCGGAGCTAGCGTATGCGGCCGCTGCTGTGGGCGCCTCGCCTCCGCACCAGCACGATCTGCCCGCTCATCGTGACCCAGAACTCTACAGGTGATGTTACCAACTATACTATAAAACGAAAGGTGTTTTAAATACTTTCTCCATCTCTACATGTTTTTTTGTTTCTCCATCTCTACGTCTTTTTTTGTTATTTTAAACAACAAATACACAAACTTTGTCAATCATAAAATTTCTTCTGTATTATTTAACAAAATACATTTCCTGATCACACACCTGTTATGAACAGAGATATGACTTATCAAACTTCTGTAACAATAATAACTACCAGAATAATAATATGTACAATACGCCTTTCTACATAACTGTATATAAAGCTTTAAGGCTGCAAGGCAAGGCTGTAGTGCAAATAGTTGGGCTCAACCGGCGAAAAACCTCGCTTGCAAAGAAAACCGTTTATTAGTCAATTTCACACAATTTTATCTTCAGGCAAATTCATCCTTCAGGGTTGCCTTGTGAATTCCTTGTCGAAGGTGAATGAGGATGACATAAACTACAGGAATCTATTCACTATAAGGTGAACTGTGCACTCCTTTGTTACCCCTAATATAAAAAAAAGTAGACAGGTTCAAAGCCCATTAGCCGAGTTCACGTTTTTTTTTATCTTTAATCTGTTTTTTTTAAATGATATTGTGTTAGTAAATTGGAGCTGTAATTCTTGTCAACGTTTTCGTTGGTGCTGGTGTTTGTGGCATTGGATTACAGTTTGGACGTTTTCTGTGAAGTTTGACGCCTGGCCCATGCCAATAAAAATCATTCTTTTGATATTAATTAATAAATATCTGCACTTGACAGATGGTATTTTATAATACTACTTATACATTTAAAATATGTTTTTCTTTGTATGAATCATTTTAATAGTATTATTTTAATTCGAGTTGTGATTTACAGTCGGCCGTACGGTCCAATGTACCGCGGTCGGTTTCCACGACCTGCTATTGATGAGCGCGAACGCTACTATGACCGAGAACGTCTCTACGAGCGCGAGCGCATGTATGAGCGGCCACAACATTATGATGAGCGCACCGCCGTACCCGAAGAATTACCATTCCATAAGGTAAGAGAGCACGGCATATACACATATCACCTGGAGATTATTAGGTTCCAAATGTGCATGAACGAGCCCTATCTACGCACACCGGACAGTGACATCCACCAGTAATTTGTACTTCGCCAGAATCCTAAAACCATCAAGTCATTGGTGCTACTAAGTTAGCACCTATCCATAAGGTTAATTTGTTATAAGCCCCTGATATTGACCAGGTTGATTTAGTTATGACAGAAAATTCTTAATGTTATATTTAATTTGCTGGAACTCAAAACCAAATGCCATCACTGTGGAGTAAGGTTCAATTTTAATGTCTAAAATAAATAATTTATGTTTAAATCTGTCTAAATGAGCCTAAAATTATTATAATTTTAGGCTCATTTATTCCATTGATTCCTGACTTTGGCATCAAACGTTTCATACTTGCATTCAAATTTCACTAGCCAATGATATATCACCAGCCCAAGGGTATCATAGGCTTTGTGATTATTCTCCAGCTTGGGATATCCAGACAAATATTCTGAGTAAAATCGTGTTTCCGAACATGCAATTTTCAATGGTGCAGAGCAAGAGTAGTTATAAATAAAATTATGTAGTTGAACTAAATCAAACGCTTTTATCACACAGTGAAATAATTAATTTAGTTAAGATATAACATGGATTTGGCCCTTGCTAATATTTCTTAAATTTCTAATTATTAAATGAAAATGTGAGGCTAATATACATGCACACAATACACAACAAACACACTTATAAAAATTAAAATCTAATTTCTTGAACAACCCGTATATGCATGAATGCATCGGTGCTCTTTCTACCCACCTTTACTTCTGTGTGTGTAAATTAAGATCTTCAGTGTATTATATTTTTAATTATTAATGTAGGTACTTGCATGTATTGCTCAACATTTTTATTGTAAGTATTATTGTCAAGTAACATTCTCGACAAACCTCTGTGGTTTTCTGAATGTTATTTTTTGTACTCAAAATGTTATGTACTCTTATTATAAATAAATAAATAAATAATAATAAACATACACACACACCAAATACAAAATCCGCATTGTTCTTAAATTTTATTTTTTAATTATATAGTATATTTCTTTATTTTACTTTTCAGTACCATCTTTTTACCACTAATGTTTCCTCATAATATGTTCGTACTGGTGAACATGAGGTGGGGCCTGATTGGGGGTGATTTGTGATACAGGTGAAAACCTAGTACAAGCTGCAGCTCTCACAAATACTTGTATCAATTTTATTTTTTCCATACCATTACTTGTGATTTAGTTAATGTTTGTGGTGAGAAATCAAGAATTATTATTATTATTAAAATATATATATATATATATATAAATATACTTCATTGACAACAGAGCAAACGCAAACATATATTTTTAAAATAATACGTGATGGATGATAGATAGCCTAGGTAGGTAGGATTAATAAGATTTTCTTTTCGCGTTTAGGAAGACTAGTGCTAACCACAACAGGGTTTAGTACGGTGCCCTGAGGTGACGCTTACGATATGACATTTTAAACCACCCTTTTACAATAGTTTATTAACCATTCTCCATCATAAGATCAGCGCCGAAATAGCAAATTATTGTTTTGTCATCCAAACAACATATAAATACTAAGTTTCACTTCGACACGACAATAAGAAAATTTCCAACATATGATTTCATTCTGTCTTGACTGTCAGTTACAAGTGAAGCTAATAAAAGCGTATATAAAAAAAGATATACGTATTGTTTACTTCTACATACGAATATTTAAAATAAATATAGCCATTGCAGAGACGTGTCCGTTCGACGCGAGAAGTCATAGTGCAGCGGGCGGAGGTAGAACGTCGCGAGGGCCGGGAAGGGCGCGAAGGACGCATGCGTGAGGGACGGGGGGAGGGTCGAGAGATGAGGGAAGGACGGGACGTGCGCGGTGACGACTGGGCTGACCCGTGGATGCGCGCTGAGCCAGCCGCGCGCCGTCGACGCTTGCCTTCTTCTGAAGACTCATACAGCACCTCCAGGTACTGTATGCTCATACAATTATAGCTTATTTTCAATTGAAAGATGCCCATAAATTGCGTGAGTGCGATTTGACACTGATATACGTTGACGATATAATCCGTCCCTCTCTTATTTCTTAGCAGTCTTAACTCCTTGCTATTATGTGGCAGTTATTCCGTGTAAAAGTTTAAAGTTACAAACTGTTATTTTATTTGTTTCGATATAGATATTTCATTAGAACATCTCGCATGCAGATATTCGATTCATGTAGGCATTCGTACTTCGTCTCAAGTCTTCATACTTCTTTTTTCTACAGGTATCATTTTTCATAAACATGTGAAATTTCTTTGTGTTCTATGTATGTTCTTTAAGTTTTGATATTAATTTCTTTACATATTCATTAAAATTAATACATAATTTGCTTGGTAATAAAAAGTTCTTTTGAAATATCTATTACAGGCTTTTATAAACTTAAAGAAAGAGGAAAACAGTGACTAACAGTGAACTAACCGACCAATTTCAAATTTTGTAAAAATGTATGAACTTAAACATCATATAAGTGACATATAAAGCATAGAAAACTAAGACTTCTAAAAGAGATTGACAAAATTGTAATAACTACATAAAATAATTAAAATTCAATTGTGTTAAAACTTTTACTTTGTTTATTATTATTTTTTAATGTTTTTGTTGTAATTAATGAATTATTTTAAATAGTATAATCAAAATGTTATTGATAAAAATACATATTACTAATTTCAGTTATTATTTTTTTTCCAAAAATCGTCTTATATTGAAAGTTTACTAATTGGAGTATTCACTCCCCCTCGCTTCGTCCCTCCACCTCCGGCCAATGGGTTTGCTTTCATTCTAATGTCGTGGTGTTATGGTATTTAATTTCTGACGGATCTCATCTCTCTTCTCCATAACTATTGCATGTTACATTACTATCGTAATGTTGAATCATTGGGATTCGCTTATGGCTGAGTGTGTACGTGTGTCTGATGGAACGTGCGTACGTGTATGGTATGCGTGTGCGTGCGTTGGTTGCGTGTGTGCACGCCCCACCTCCCCCGGCGTCCTTTTGAGTCCACAGCTCTTCAAATTCCAGCACGCGTAGTTCGGGCTCAGCTGGGGCTAGGCGCAAGAAGAGGCCGTCTTCATCATCTCGTCAAAGGTAATTGTATAAAATAGCTTGGTTACTTTTACCAATTAACTTAGTTGTTTTATGACACTAACCTTTAATACCACTAATAGCAATGGGGATGCTGCTCACGTGATTGATAAATATAGGAATTGTATATAAATCAGATATAGCCCATAAGTTTATATATAAATAAATAAAATTTTATATAGCATTTAATATTAAAAAAAAACTGTTTACTAAGTTGATTCAAGCAGAAAGGAAATTAAATATTTTTATTTAAAGGAAAAAAAAATTGTCCTAGTTATGCATAATATGCATTTTTTGTTGGAACCCAACAAAAATGCATATTTGATAATTTGAATTTAATAACAAATTTAATGTAGCTTAATCTTCAATTTTAAAACCTCAATTAACATTTGTTCTCTTCCTTATTTGTTACTACCTGTTGCAATAACATTAATTTATAATTATTTAACGTTAAAGAGTTGTATTGTAACCCTTGTCGACATAAATTAACATGTCTAACCCAATAGTAAAAACACGTAAGCATTAAATTGCATGAACTGTAACAGACTAACTAAATGTTAAGATGTCAGGTTTTATCGTATTCGTTACTATAAGCCATCCAATAATATTAATATTTTTAGCTTTGTACAATCTGAATCTATTAATTGGCATATATTTATATATTAAATTGGAACTCGCGATAGTCTGAGATTATTGGATATTCGTATTGTAGATAAATGTATATTATGTTAAAGATGTTTCGTTTTATAACATATGGATAGCATACCCATCCCTGCGGGGGCACGGGTGGGTTATGTCGAACTCGCACCGACTAAAACCCCATGGTGTTCCTCCATGATCGCGTATAGTGGGGTCACGGGAACGCTATCGCACACATCCGCGAAGCCGCCTGCGCTGTCCGACTAGGCGCCTCCTCCTCCGGGGAGGACACCCGCCCCTCCAGGCAAGGCGCGCCGAACACGAGCACGCGTTCCTTCTCGGCCTCCTCTGCAGGCGGGAAGCGGACTCCCACGAGTCCGCCCCCCAGAGCAATGCCTATGGGTCGGGAGCGGAATAAACAATCCCAGCCCCCTGCGGCAGATCTGGTGTAAAGGTTTACTGCCAACCATAGTTCGGCCGCGGAGGACAGAGAGAGTGGTGGGTAAACCCACTGGAACCGGCACCTCTGGCATCACGACCACACACCCTCCGTATATTTCTGTCAGTGTACTCGGATGATTTTAATTCAAAAAACGTTACTATCTACCATCGCCCACTATTTTTCTACCTAGACCAGGAATCTTATAGTTTTTACCAATTAGTAAAAAATTAAGGAAAATTAAAGGGTAAACGGTTTTTAAGTAAAGATGCCTGGCTCCTTGGAAATCTTGGGGTTCCTAAGGTGTCGAAAGAGTACTATAACATGTACTACCCGCAAGAGTTAACTTGAGACTTCGATCGGATGACGTAAGAGCGAGGTACTGACTGAAAAAATATCGTCTATTTGTTGATTTTTTTTTAGGGTAGTAACATAATTAATTATACAAGCAGAAAATTTAATAAAGTTTTTTTACATATTTAAACTATTTACTGGTTATTTATAGATTGTATTCCACATAATTCGCAGTCGATGTCACAATCTGAATCACTCTCGTATCCTAATTGAATGATTAGGTGTTTCTTGGATTCGATATTTCACCCAATATTCTCTGCGTAATCATATCTAGGTGATTGACATCCTTTTTCCAGTCATCAGGTGTAATCGATGCAATTGCGTCTCTCGTTAACTTTTCAATTTTCCGCTCTTATTGATTAATATTTTTGTCTGCCACCCTTTGCTCGACTAAATTGCATATATACTCTATGGGGTTTAAATAGCTTAATCGGTTATCACTTTTAAAATAAGATTTCGTTCAGCGCTGTTTACATAAAACTACCAAACTGACACAATCAGGTAAAAAAAACAAACGAAACTAAACGCACGTACGTTAATTGTGCAATTGCTAACGGTACTGACACGTCGTCGGCGAGAGCGGTAAGAAGGCGGGGGTCGGGAGGGGAGCGCGCATTCCGCTCAGGTCTTAAGTTAACTCTTGCGGGTAAGCGGGTTGTACCTGTAATAAAGGACAAATTTTATAGTATTTGAGTATCTAATTTATTTTGGCATAGTCTAGTATTTCTAAAATAAAAGAAAATTAAAATGTAATATATTTCAATATATTATAGTCTAACATTCAACATTAGGTAAGCCAGGAATCTATGTATTATATAACAATTTGTAAATTTTATATCTATATGTAAATACATAAAAGTCCTATATATATTGGGTTGTATAATAAATTCTAGCCTTTTTATACTTTTAATGAAGATTTAAGATTTAATCAAGCAATAATATAATTATTTGTTCTCCATCATTATTTACGACTTGCTCCAACGTATGTCTCCTGGTGTCGTTACTCTTATTTGCTTCACATTAACGTAAAGACATCGCCAGCGACAATTCTGAAGAGAAATCGTTGCACATGATTGATGGTATTGAAAATAGACCATCTTTTCTGTCGTGTTTGACCGTCTTCCTGAACGACGATTAATCGATCGATTTGAGACGATCTTCGTCAAAAGGTCAGCTATCCTAAGTGCCGTTTTGGATTGGCCAAACCAGTCTTGGACCGTACTCGGAGTTATAGCATATTCCAAACACGTCACAAATGTCACGAGAACCTTATTTGCGTTTCTTGGTCTCCGGGAACGTCCATTTAAAAAAACCACTTGTGACTACATATAAAGATCGAAACACAAAATTGGAGGAAAAATTAAATACAAAAATCGCGGAATATAACTATGCACAAACTAACTCTGTGTATAAAAGCCTGTGGCACATATCTTCATATGGAATCCAATACCGCGCACGTAATTACTGACAAAACTGAATGTCGCTTATATTATGGCTATATAAAAAAATATGATAACATTTAACTTATTTAGTTTACAATATTAACAAATATTATAATAACCAGTTCATAACATTTGTGATAGATTTGCAATTACAAAAACTTTTATTTAAAAAAACGCGGTATTGGATGTGTTACATGTTAGAGGTTGATACGCAAGGGGAACTCGAAGGATGTCTAAAACTGAAGTTATTAATTGAAACGTTCGCGCCAGGCTGTCGCCGTCCGTCATCGTGCGCGAAAGACGATTGGCGACGGCGCGCGCGACTGCCATGAACCCACCTGCTCCGCGACGTCGTGCCCCGTCGCCCGCTGCCGCGCGACAGCTGGCCGTCAACCCGCCGCCGCCCGCTTCGCACCGACACAAGGTAATAATATATAAGGCGTCCTTTTTGCACAAAACCGGTCTGACATAGTGATAACCAATTGTTGTTCAACTACACCTGTCCCGCTCATACTCATGTTTGGTGTAGCACAAGTATTAAGTGCTTTGTCTCATCTATAGCGAGGAGAAAGTATGATCTATTGATAATTGTCTTCGCTCTTAAACTGAAAGTGGTAGAGCTACGCTGCAGTTTGTTTGCAGAATGAATGGGTCAGCTCGAGGACCACGGCTCAGCGTAAAGTAACAACATAATGCTGCTATGTTTCGTCTGGTGAGTGTAGGGAACCGGAGACCTTTATTACTGGTGAAGAGGCATTCCATCTCAGTTCTCAAGGGTGAAAACTCATCTGAATTATGATTCCTTGTCAAACGTTGATGTCATGGGCTGTAGGAATCACTTACAATCAGGTGAACTGTGTGCTCGTTAAGAAAAATAGAGTTATGACTAAAATGGACTGGCAATTGCGTAAACCGGGAAGTAATTGAACCCAGGACGGGGCGACTAGACCACGCAGTATTTTGCACAACACAATTGATGGTTTCCTTTATGTTGGTTGTAGCTACATATGTCCTTCGGCCTTGCATCTGTTTTAGTTAACCGAATTTATTTAACTAAAGCACTGTAGAAGTTAGCTTTTATCCTCTCATGCACAAGCATTACATCGTATTATGTACGGTGACGGATTCAACGCCGTGGTAGGCAGCCTCGATGTTTATCAATTATATGATATTTTATAAGAAATGTGTTATAGATCCTTTCCTAGTCTTCTACGACATGCAACAACATGCACTTTTTTTCAGACATACATTGTGTATACGAGAGGCCTTCAATGCATTCTGAGTATAGACATGAAAGAATAAGCAGAAAATTCTGAATAAAATTTATTTTTCAATATAGACCTCAATTCCCTCAATACTCTTTATTTCAGCAGGAAAGTAACTTTTCAATACTCTCTAAAAATATTTTTCTTCCTTATCTGAAAAATGGTCAACAATTGCCGCCCCCAACTCTTCATCGGCGGAAAGATTCTTCGAAGATCTTTCTTGAGGTTGGGGATCATAAAGTAATCACTAGAGGCTACTCTTACTGACACTGCGTTGAGTCCATAAACGTCACAATTTTTTTTCGCGGCTTTTGTAGCATGTTCCCCTTTTTTGTAATAAAAATTCAAAATGTATCGCATTTTTTCGGTAGATTCGATTATTTTGGTGGATAGAAAAACAATAGAAAAATGCGGAAAACCGTTTTCACTTTTTATTTTTCTGGTTTCAAAAGTCATCTATCTAATGGTATCAATAGCAGCCAGATTCAAATAGTAAAACAAAAGAGATTTTGCTGTAACTTTTTACTTATAAAATTACAGAAAACTTTTTCCCCGACCCATTATTTAAAAGATGAAAACATTCATATAGGTTTATTACAAATTTATTCGCTTCTCTGTCGCTAGTATTTTATAATCCCAATGAGGCGAAGAATGTACATTCTTAATAAAATATTTAATAAATTTCCAATGTTCAAATGTACTCTTTTAACAGGAGGAACCTGATCCGTATGGTCGTAACAAAGCGACCAGTCGCAATAAAAATAGTAAGAAATATTCAAAAACGTCGTCATCTGGATCAGGTAAACAAATGTTTATACTATAATCAATGAGCTGTTCGAAATTATTTTCCGTCAAAAATTTAAAACTAAAATGTTGCAGTTTCTTAAATTTGTAAATGTTTATTAAAACGCTTACAATGACAATTTTCAAAATTAACATTAGTAACTGTTCAGTACTGCTTATTTTGTGTTAGACAATGTCAATTATATATAGTTTATACTATAATCAATGAGCGGTTCGAAATTATTTCCCGTAAAAATTTAAAACTAAAATGTTGCAGTTTCTTAAATTTGTAAATGTTTATTAAAATGCTTACAATGACAATTTTCAAAATTAACATTAGTAACTGTTCCATACTACTAATTTTGTGTTAGTACATAGTTTATTTGTTTAGAATCTTCATCATCGTCAAGTGAATCAGAGAGTGAGACGCATTCGTCTTCGACGTCGGGCAGCTCGGGAGCACGGCGCGCCCGCCACGCCCGCTTGTTGAACGCTGCGGCTCGACCTAGGTTAGTACCAACTTAGATTCACAACCTTTTTTTAAGAACTAAGAGAGACAACAACATGCATAATTTCCTAATGGTGGGTAAGCTTTATTTTTTTTTCTATAATATATCCTCATTAAGAAATCGTGATGGAGACAAATTGTCATTTGGAATTTTCAACGGTACAGATACACTGCTGTTGTTTCTGGCTGCAGAATTAATGGTCAGCTCGACCCTGGTAGAACCACGATCTCACAGAATACAGATAGACAGACAGAGCAGCTTTATGCTGTCTAGTGAGTGAAGGGATCCGGAGATTCTTTTCTTCAGATTATTACTGGTGACGAGGCATTCCATCTCAGTCCTCAAGGGTGACAACGCATCTGCTTTACGATTTCCTATCAAGGATGACTGTAGATGTCATGGACCGCAGGTATAACTTACCATCAGATAAACTGTGCGCTCATTAGTAATTCCCAATCTAATAAATAAAAAATTATAATGTATGAAAAGCCTCTTTCGAAAACGAAATACAGCATCACTTAAGAGCTGTCCACAGCTACAGATGTTTTATAATGTTAAACATACAACACACCACAAGTTTTTTTTATTGGTTTTAAGTTACGCAACTACTAAAACTATTTTGATATTTTTTTTACTTAGTTTTATATTAGTCTATTTAATGACATTGGAGAATACTAAAATAAAAAAAACGACACCTTCTCTGCAAATCCATTGTAAACTTTCAATTGTTCGAAAAATAATACATGCCCCGATCGATTTCAGTAATTGACAGAAAAATTTCCAATACAAATAGTAATATTGCCAATTAAATATCTTTTATTTCTATTCGGCCAATTCAAGTTTAAGAGTCATTTGCTTAAAGGGCGCCATATGATGTTGGTAGTGGAATGGAGGGAAATATTAGCTGCTTCTCAACCATATTCACGATAGGAATCGAAATGCAGATGTTTTCCTCGAGGACAGAGATGGAAACATTGTTACTATAGCACTATCACTTACTTGCGCAGTTCGTCTGATGGTAACCGATCATTGCAGTTCATGACACCGACATATATGTGCTCATAATTATGAAAGTGGTCTAAGTCAATTTTTTTTAAAAAAATGAGTTAATCCACTTATTTCACACCACATTATTTTAAACTAAATTTATTCAATGTAATTTTCACGATATCGTCACAAATGAACCTGTGTAGTGTGAGTGGTAGTGGTTGTTATTTCAACGGAAATTTTCATTTAGTGTTAATTATGAAAGTGGTCTAAGTCGAAAATTTTAAGAAATTATACAAACATAACTTGAAAATGGCGCGTGGCCGACGCGTTTCAGAACTACATAATAAGCCGGAAAAATAAATGACAATCAAATAATGAAAAATGATTCGTATAAAATGTTCTATAAAACTTCTTTAGATGATTCTAAATTCCACGTTTTGGATCTTTCACCTAAAAGAGGAAGACCAGAAATATACGGAAATATTACATTACTTCCATTATACACCACCAGACCAGACCAGTAACGGAAGAAAAACAAAGATATTATGTGTTTACTACCAAACATCCCTCCAGATTTTAAGAATCTTAAATCCTCGAAATGATAAAAATGGATTAATTTTTAAAAATTATTATGAATAAATGTTTATGAATTATTTCATTAAAGATATTGTTTCAAATAAAACTCATAGTTCTTTATTGCTTTAGGTCATTTATAGGACGTTCAGTTAATTTTGAAAATGGTCTAAGTCAAATTCAAGCTTTAAAAACAACATTTTCGTAAGAAATTTTGACAAAATTCCATATTCATAAAAAAAATCCATTAATCAAGACTAAAAAAATTATAAATTAAAATGTCATCTAATGTAAAAATATTTTTTAATTCGTTCAAATGCAATTAATCAAATATCTCGACACAAGAAATATATGACTTATACCACTATAATTTACTACATATTGACTTAGAACATTTTCATAATTATGGGCACATATGATAAGGAGGGATCAATAACACGAATGTCAACCCTGAAAATTAAGATAAGGCATTCCTCATTTATAAACAAATAATTCGGTCCCCATTGTAATGCTATTTATTTGACGTCAGTATTATGTGGCAGTAAAATTACCCATAGAACCACACTTCAATTGATTGGCTGGAGTTTCTTGCGCCACTTCTTCTCCAGCGCCCACGCATTCCGAAGTGTACATAGGTAATAATAAATAGCGATGTTAACTTAAATAATCCTCTGTCAGAAGCAACTGACCGAGCCGAGATTCGGCCCTCTCGGGCACCCTCGAGTCAGACGCTCTCGCGAAACAGGGTAATGGTCCAAGCCGAGGCTCCCACTCCGGAGCCCTTGTGCTGGTTACCCATATATAGAGGTCTCGACTGAGCGCCATAAGCGCTCGGTCACCTCTCCCCCCGGTGAAACTGTAAAAGCCCTCGGGCGAACAGCCGCCATCAGCCCGAAAAAAAAAACCTTAAATTTGTACCAAAATAAGCTATAACTTTGCAAAGGGGATAATTTTAGTTTTGCATTAATATACTAAATGTAACAAGAAAAATGCTGCCTATTTATATATTGCCTATTTTTAAATAACGTAGAGAGTAAGTTTAAGAAATAAAAATATTGCACTGTGTAATGTCTAGTTTAAGATTCTATTGTTCACTTTTATAACCTGTTGCAATGCTTTTTATTTTAATCTTTTATTTATAAGTTTAATTAATATTTTATTTTAATGGATATAATGTTGCTTAGATACGTAGATTTTAAGATGCTAAACTTCTATACACCTGTAAAGGCAAATCATTAAGATTTAGTAAATATAAACTATAATTGTAAAATGTAAATTGATATTGTTCTTGTTGTATTGTTGATGGTGTATCTTTCCCAATAAATAAAATAAAATATAATAATATAAATAATTTAATATAAAAAAATCTAGTTTTATAAGATTCATTGAAAATTTATTTTGAATTAACTACTTACAGATCAAACACAAAACCAAGTGCCGGTTTAGCGGCTGCAGTTTCGACAGTCGTTGGCAAAAAGGAGGCACCAAGTGACAAAGGTAGTAATTATCACGATCAATGTATTGTCATGTTCAATACCCACGATTTTCCAGAGATAAAGTGTTTTTTATTTTTTTATAGAAGTTGCCGGAAAGAAACGTAACGCCACGTCGCCAGTGAGTGGCGGTCCTCCGGCTAAGAAATCAGTATCAAGACGGGAAGAACTCTTGAAGCAGTTGAAAGCTGTGGAAGACGCGATAGCTAGAAAACGTTCCAAAATATAGATATTATTTTTGATACATTACAGACTTGAACGGCTAGCTCGGCGTCCTGGTAGCTTTGTCTGAAACGGGACCTATTTTTTATCAGTGTCACTATATCCGCTAATGTAAAGGTCTTCTTCATAGAAGTTTTGTTGCGATACCCTCAACGCATTTTCCCTTACACGTATTAACGTTGTATTGTATAATTAAACTTATTTTTCTATTGACAATTTGACTAAGTTCTGAATAGAGTATCTTAAGATTAAAAAATCTTGTAAAGTAGTTAATATGCTAAACTTTCAACTTTGCAGTAGATGATTCATAGTGTATGTGCGCACATATTCAAAACTTAATAACACTTGATATAATATTTATGTGACAAATCAGTTTGTTGTTTGTTCATCACAAAAAAAAACAAATAAAATAATTGAATAAGTTTAGCTGAAGTTTGATCACCTAGGATGTGAAATAGGAAGGGAGTAATTAGTAAATAATTTTATAAAATGTCAAAGGTATATTTTATTATATATCTCCTATTAATTCTGCTAACATCCTTAGTAAATCACTGATGATTGAATTTAAATTATTAAGGCAAGATATTTGGACACCAATTTTAAAAACCGTTCGGGTACGAGAAGTTGTTATGAAGGTTCCATAAATTATTGAAGAATAAAAATTGTGAGCTGTCAACCCTGAAGATTCCTTTTCAATATGGTGTCCTTAGGTGCTGACTCTCATCAACCTTGCGACATACAGCAACATAATCTAGTTTTCTGCACGACCAGGGAAGGGCCATCCTTCCCTGGCCTCTATTAGTGCTGGGCCTACGACATTTAAAATATCTCATTGACTTTGGACGGTTAATTCAGTCTAGGTCTAAAGATGCCGAGAAGAATCTAGGAGTCCTTGCAAAGGAACGGTTTTTCACACGCTTTTGTTCAAAAGTTAAATGAGCGATCTTTAACTGTTACACATATAACCAGACAACAGATTTTTAACTTAAATAACAGTCGAATATTGTAGAGATCTAAATATTCCATGTTCTATTTTAATTAGGAAAAACAGCGGTGACCACTACTCAGAAATGAGTGGAATAAAAGACGTAGATAAGTTTTTTTTCTTCGAGATATTAAACACTTGCTTCTTTCATAAATAAACGTGTTTTTTAAAAATATGTTTTGCTTATCCTACCTAACCGTTTCGATGTCATAAACACACAGACAAACGTGAATTAAAATAAATAATTTATGAATGACTCAAAGCTAAAAAGGCTAAAACTACATAAAATGTAGGAATATTGTCAAACTTGTGAGATTCAACAACTTGAATATCTATTTTATTCATTGTTGCAACGGGTTGGGTGTTTCCATAGACAACCGCCAATGTTTTAAATCCTGGTTCAGACGACTAAATCGTTGTTTGGAAACTGATGTAGAAAATTCCTAAAATTATATGATTGGTTTATATATTTATAATGTATATTCTTAGTTTTACCCTTACGGCGCGTTTAGAGCAAGCTTTTAGAGAGCAACGGAAGTCGCACTGGCACAGTAACGAAAATTCGAGTATATTTTATCAATTTTACATAAAGAAAAATAAAGTATAATTTTTATATGACAATAAATACCTAAATATTTTTTAAATTTATATACTATAGATAAATGTATATTATTTTAATTTAATTATGTTTTAACCTTTATTATTCGTATAATCTCGTAATAAAATGATTGTTACCATCACTTAAGTTATTTGCATGCGGGAATATTTTATTTAGTTACGCTAAACAAGTATAACTATCGTGCTTATATAAGTAAACGCGCCCGATTTTCTTATCTCAGTTATTAGCCGTTTTTAATACACCAAAAGAGAGATGCATTGGTGTTTCTTAGAGGTTGTACGTCAGGGTAAGTAAAAAAGGTATCTTGTACGTCAAGTAATTAACTAAATAACATTAAAATTTTCTAGAACGAAATTTTAATATTTATTTTTATTTATTTAAATATTTAAGTTAGTACAATGTATATTCTATGTTAGTACTTATTCCCATAAGTTAGTGAAATACAATTAATATTACTGAAAAATAAAATACTTAATAATTAAGTGACTTTGTCCGTTTGACCTGTGTTTAGTGTAGGACTAACGGGTAGTCGGACTGGGCGCCCACTATACCCAGGATATTGTCGGAGATGTTTTCTTTCGACATACGGCATTGATTGCTCAGGTAATAGCTGAAGCGCTACGGAATCGTGGCAGCCGCATAAAAATCCTAAACGCCTTATAAAAATAAAGTATATATAAATACTAAACCAATACATGGTTACGTCGATCGAATGCTTATATCAAAATAAAAGAATGTATGTTAATCCATTATATATATTTTTTTATTACATATATACATTTCAATTTAGTCATAATGTCTATACAGTTTTAATTACTTGAAGTTTTGCTAAGCGATATTTCCGTGACGAAGTATTCCTTACAAGCACTTTGTCTAGTCCAGTTTTTAAAAGATCAAAAAATGCGTTGAGAGCAATATAACCAACACCAACACTTTTTGCTTCAGTGAAACTGAATGCTCCATTGGATACATATCCTAATACTGGTCTTGAACACGAGTTGCGAACCGTGGTTACATTTGATGGAACCCAAAGCTCTCTCATAGCTTTAACATACTCCGATGGCTCTCTTTTGTTTGCTTTCGTCATAACATTTTTGACCTGCAGACGAAATAAATTCTTAATAATTCTTTCGACATAAAATAAAATATATATGCTGTGTACTATTGTAGTGATTTTACCATAGATCCTGCTTTTTTAAGTTTACTACGCTTTTTTTTTATTTGTTTCAACAATTGCAGATGTTGCTTGCGTTTCTCTTTTCTTAATTTTTCATTTAAGTCCTCATGTAATGGTTCAAATAAAGTTTTAATGGTTTTAATGTCATTACTTTGAGGAAGGCATATCAAAGCATATTGTTTTAAATTTCCTTTGCCCTCCATATGCAAGCATACAGGAAGCAAACATGATTCTGCCTTATCAATATGAGGAATCTCTTTTTTGGTGGTAATCCAGTCCTGAAATGCAGAAATGTATGTCTAATAAATTTTAAAGTTTTTCGTCATAAGCTTTTAAGGCTCATTGAACACAATTATGAAACAATGAAAAACTGTAATATGTTTTTCATTGTTTTATAAATCAATAAAAATACGCCTATATTCCCTTACACAGCTTCATGGGCTTGTAAAGTCACTAGATGTGACTGTTGATATTTAAGATTTAATTTCTCCATGCCACTTTCAATGTAATGTTTCCAGATAATAACAATATGCAATCAAACTTAAAACAGTAAATGTTGTTTCCACTGAACTACATTATTGCCACAGCAGAAGAGTTTCTGTAGTGCTGAGATATTTTGTTGTAAGCTTCTAACAAAAAAAAAGCTGTATAAGTTTTTCCATTTGATTATGTAACACCACTTTGTGACATGAAAGAAATATTAAGTATATAATAATTGTTTTTTATAAAACTTAGGGTAACAAGCACACTGTTCTCATGTTATGTGATGATGTCAACCCATAAAACACTTCTATCCAACAAAGTGTTATGCTGGTATTCTGTGAGGGAAAGTTCCTTGCTTTTTCAAGCTGACCCATTCATGCTATACCTAGAAATTGCTCTTGGATGGCTACCGCAGTTAAAATTTGTAGTAGGATTGATCTTACCTGTAACATATTTAACAATTTTCTATCTCTTAATACAAAGAATTCATTGACATTTTTACCACTCCAATCTTTCAGCAGAAGTTTCCATGGGCATAGAAATGGGCTGTTTATGGCAAACTTTTGATAATTGACTCTTTTACTTGGTGGGCGACGGAAATACTTTTCTTTTAGGAGTAGTTCTATTCTCTTCTCTTCTAAGTTTCCAGCATCAGAATCTGGTGGTAAATAGCAATCACCCATTTCAAAGGTAACATTCTCTGTCTCACGAAGGCCTCCAGAACGCCCACCAAACATTATAAAAGTTTGCCAAAATGGAAGTCCATAACCAGCAGGTATGATTATATCCCATCCACTGCCATAACCTGTAAGTAATTTTTTAACCAAGATTTTTAGTAAACTTATAGTGGAATTCAAAATAATTGTATTAAGTGATAAAACAATTCTTAGCATGATGAGACTGGATCTTTAGACTGAATATGTTTTGGAACCATAAAAAGTTGTTCGATAAAATAACTTTGCATACCAATTTTTTTATAGCTGTGTATTTGCGATCCAGGTCTTTGTATTAATACTATTGGAATATTTTGCAAAACTGGATCATCCTCATTGATTTCTCCAGGCACTAATTGTGTCTTTGTTATATGTTCTATGAATTGTGAATTGGTCAAAAATCTTTTTTTAATGTGTTCATGAATATTGGAATTCCACAGAGGCGAGGTAGAGAGGTAAGCTGGTGTATCAATTAAAGATGTCACATTTATGTCTTCACAACTTTTGTTTTGTGCTTTGGTGCGGTATGAAGGTCTGCTTAGACGTGGATCTTTTATTATCAACCCAATAACAATACCTGGGGGTAACAAAGAAGCAGAATTAGCCTGTTTAGCATTTTCCCAATATTCATATTTCTGTTTCAAGTGGAGAGCTGACAAATTTTTAATATGTGATGGCCAGCTGTTTTCAGGATATTTATTGAAACTGGTTACACATTTTATAGTAGAATGTAAAATAGTGTTACTTTTAGGTCCTGTCAAACGAAATCTGTTGAAAACCCCAGACATAAAATTAATTCTTACATCAGAATATTTGCTAGAAATCTTTCTTTTCTTTTCCATATTTTCACAAGTTGAGTTTTCTAAGGTAGAGCTTGTTAAGCATGCAAAGACCGATTCTAACAGTTTTGATTGAGAAGGATGGACAAACAGCCATAATTCCTTTTTAGAACTATGATTTACTATCCATATAAACTGAACTTTTCCAATATAGCCTAGTGGATAAGAATCTGGATTATAAATATGAATAGATCCCTCTCTAGTTCCTTCAATATAGGCTTTAGCATTGACACTGAGGCCACATGATCTATTCGTAATAGATTTAAACATGTCAATTATGGCATCAATTGGCCCAATTATTTGTACTGGTGTGTAATATGAAATATCTTGTAATAAACAATGTGCAGAACTTGCTCTATAACATGCACGAAAAGCTTTATCGTAGGGACGGTCAGCAAGTCGGTATCCCCAACGTTCAATCATGTGAAATCGTTTTGCATGCCAAATGTGTGTCTCTAGCCAAATGTTTTTCTTTTGTCGTCTATTATACTCATTTAATAAATTAGCAGGGCGCCGCCGATATTTTCTAGATGGTCTCTTTTGTCTTGGAGGCTGCCCGCTTTTCTTTAGTTGCTCTAAGTGTCCTTCTCGCAGTCTTCTCGGTAAGCGTTTACAATTGTGACTCATAACTCGACGTCTCATGTGAACAGGAAGAGTTTGGAAAATTAATTTTGTTTTACTTGGACGGAGAATACTTTCAGACATCGCTGCAATTTCAATGCTTCTCGAAGCAGTAAATTTAAAGCTATTTGCTGAAAATGGTAAATGTTCTTCACCACCTAAAGTGGCATCAAATTGTGAAGTTTCCATTATGAAAACTTCGTTGAGATGTTATATATATTATGAAAGAAAAGAAAAAGATTTTCAAATTAAACCCGTATTTGTAAATACAGACACAATAACCTCACAAGATCAATTCACATTTTTTTCCTAGTTTGACAACGAAATCTGCCAGTGTCAAATGACAACTTTACAGCTAAACTTTTACACGAAAAGTTTTGTGGTTGGTTAATAATAGTAATGAAATAAAAAATATTAAACAATTATGATATAAATATACATCATTTAACAATAATTTTAAATTTACAGGACGTGAAATATTTTTTGGGGAAAATCATAGTGTCAATTTCGGACAATAAAAAATACATGTTTAGTTTTTCTATCGTAATCCCTTATATATTTTTGGAAATCTTTGCAAATTTGCGGAAACAATCCAATTATGAGAAGTATTTCATTGATATCATAATTTATAATGGATATCTTAAAAACAAAAATTCCTTTTCAGGCAAAATGTGCATATGCACGTATAATAGGTTTGAAGTGGAAGGCTTCTATTCACTTCATTGTTCTTGTTTCTATTTCAGAAATTCTATTTAAATGTATATCAAAAAATTTAAACGTGTCTTAAGGTTTTCTTTTATAAAATATAATAATGATAGATTATCTATCTTTTAAAATGTCTTGAAAGACTCCTTTTCTGTGTTATGTTAGAATTATCTTTAAATATTTTACTCAAAAATATAAAGTTTCAAATATTCACTATTTAAAAATGCTTTGGTAAAGGTCCTCTATATATTTAGCTCTTATACTTTTTTCAAGCTATGTAAAGGATCTCACCTTGCATAGCAACAGTACTCTGAACTGAAGAAAGAGAAGTTATCCGTAAAGTCTCCAGTAGTCGTTAGTGCTGTCGTATTATTTTTGTCGTATTATCGTGGTATTTTAGAACAATTAGTTTAAATAATCAAAAACGAAGAAACGTTGTCGTATTGTTGTATAAAATGGTGCATAAATAATCCCATTAATAATCATAAGATGAGGTTGCACTCCTTAGTAAGTGCAATTAAATAATTACTAAAATTGAATTGGAATTTCTTGCTTGTTGGATTTAGGATAATTTGTTAAGATAATATGTTTTCTGTACAAAAAATTGTAACCATGGTCTTTCATAAAAATCATAGACTTTATAGACGAACCCGTGCATGTTAGATTGCGTTATATTTTTTTTTCTGACTAAGCAGAATTTTGCCATATAATTATTTATTTTTGAGCAGGGTAGTCTCGACAAGGTGATTTACAGCTGGAGATTAAGTGTTGGTCTATGGAAATCTATTTTGGTGACGATTCATGCAAACTGCCAGGATATTTGAATCCCAGGCAACGTCCAAATTAAGGCGAACAGAGCTCTAGGCGTGGCTGTTTAGTCGAGGGTGTCAATAATCTCTTTGGCAAGGACCGCCTCTTAGCCGACATATAAACCCTTACCTCCATAGCGGAGCTGGTGACACCCTAGTCCCTGCTGGATGATTCCACCTAACTTGGCTTAGTAGGCCTGGCAATGATCCACCGAGCATGAGTGACCATCATCATCTAATTGACTATTCCTAAGTTAATACGCAATACCGCGTGTTGGATACCACGTCAGTGATGACATTTCCGTGACCGCTGGTAATCCAGATTCTGTTGATGTCGATGCTGTTAGCCTATGCGGCTCTTACAGATTCATCGGACACGGGGCTCACGGAACTGAGGGGTCCGTGAGCTGGTTAAGTAGTTTTTGGTTCTCTTACTTACACACAGCGCTCATAAACTGAGCGTGTCGGTCAACTTTGATCACGTTCCTATCTGATAGTACCACCCAAGTTGCCAGTCCCCTAGCTATCGAAAGATTCTCCAGAGGGGAGAATGGATGGTGATGACTGCCGACCGTTCGAGGTTTGGTTTGCGGACCTAGCCTCTGACGGACGCTACTTGTTGTCTGGTCAATCTGAAGCTGTGGGCGGTGAGAACCGCCCTGACACGCGGGTGTATCTAGTGCTATCTAGTGGTAATCCTTCTGCCAGTGCTTTCTTATTCAGGAATAGTCCACTTGTGGCAGTTGGCAATATAGCACCGTTCCATACGAGTTATACGCAAGAATTGAGCATAAGCTGCAACAGAAGTGACCACTATTGCGACAGGATCAGCTTCAACCACGGCACGTTAAAGGACCGAGTTATTCCAAGCGCCTATCAAAACGTGGAAATCTAAAGTGGGCAAGTATCCTAGCAACGTAGACTGGATGGTATGAAGGGACCTCCATCAAGTCATCCCCCGATTCTCACTTCTCAATCTTACACATATAATTGAAATCGAACTGATCATCCTTTGTTCCGTTCTTCGCGAAGCCCAATGTTTGTAGAATACACAAATAATCCCATTTCGCCTAATAATTGCCTCGTGTCGTTAATTGCATCCGACCGTTATTCTGCCCTTATGTTATACATCGGATAAAGGAATTCGATGATTAAAGAGTGCGTTTCCACGAATGCTTGTATACTAAATAATATTTTTGCAGTTTATATCATCTGATAACCACTAGGAGATATCGGCGTGACACAAATCAACCTGGGGATCTTGATCTTCGAATCGGACAAGCAAAATTATGACATAAAACTTTCGACTTTCTAAGTTCTTTAAAACATAATTTTAGTGTCTAAATTATATAATATAACTTTACATGTAAATTCATGTAAAGATTATCAAAAAAGGAATTTGTTTTTATGCCCTCTGTCGGGTAAGAGTATCCTCCAATATTTTTTTCTGGAGTGTATCTTCTAGAAAACCGTCTCTTTCCCAACACATTCTTTTGAAGCTATCATCATTATCATTATTTTAATATAAATATTATATCCTTCTAAAATCGCGATTAATTAGTTTTAGTAGCTAGGAACTAGATAGGAACGAACGGTTGTTATGTAAGTTCTTTAATGCTAGCTTCTAGCTCCTAGCCACATGTCACTATATTTTTTTCCTGGCTTGCTTGCTTGGATTGTGTTCTGAATCTGTTTTTGGTTATCATATTTTGGATCATAAAACTTATTTGGATTATTAAGTCCGGAGAGACTGGATGAGAAACCAATTATTAATTATGTTATGATTTAGTATATGTATATCAAAAGATTTTTTATTTTTTATTTTATTTATTTATACACGTTAGGAAAAAAGTCGCCTCACGCTATTCGTCAAAATATTATCGTAAAAAATCTGTTGCTAAGATTAATTTTTTGACTAGAGTAGATTAAAGGTGAAGATATAGTTTTAAAATTACACAAAGTTCATATTAATAAATTATTTTTATTCATAAAAAAAATATTTATCCAAAACTCTAAAATAAGGAAACATTCACTATTCAATATTTAGTGTTACCTCCCCTGGCTATTAAACCTCGTAATCGGTTCTTCATAGACCGGATAAAATCCTGCTTCTTGAGAAATGCCATCCCATTCATTCCGGCTTGAAACTCCGGTCTCGTAGCTGACGCAGGATTTCTAACCCGAACTTTTCTTTTAAGCTCGTCCCACAAATGCTCAATAGGATTTAAGTCCGGACTACATGCCGGCCACTCCATGTGCTCCGAAGATGCAGTATGTGGACGGCCATTGTCCTGCATTAGCGCAAAGTTTTCACTGATAAAATCTGCGCAAGGAATGACATGATCCCTTCAATATATGGGTACGCCGTCAAACCTCCACTAGTTTCAAGAAAAAACAACGGTTTTTGTCTCCATTGAAAAGCCCGCCCGCATCACACAGTAATCTCTTACAGATGCCACATTTTCAATTATGCAGCACGGTAAATCGCTCTCCAGGTCTTCTGTACCCATTGTCGTCTATCATTGCTATGGAGGCACACTCCGCTTTCAACTGAGAAGAGAACAGAGCTCCACTGTTCATCTGTCCAGTTCATGTGTTTTCTTACGAAAATTATTGGACCTGCTCGATGAGCTAAGGTAAACTTAAGGCCAGTAGCCAGCCTTTTCGGAGTCAGGTTAGCCGCCTTTAGTTTTCTTCTTACTTGACAGGGCCCGATTTCTGATCGAAGTACTGACGACGAATGAGTCATCCCTCTCTGATGTGCACCTTTTCTGTTGGATGATTAAAGCTACCAGTCCCCTGGTATCACCGGTAAACTTTAGACAGAGCGGACTGATCACTGTTTAATAATAAGGGATAAGTATATCACTTGACGTTTGACAACTAACTGATAATGGTTATGACCTTTTATAGGGTATGACAACCCCTAATTAAGAGCTACTGTAAACAGGTGCACAAATGGTGCTTAGCAATAACAACATGTTTTTGGATCGTAATCTTGGAAAAGATAACATGTGTTTACATTATTTAGAAGCTAAAACATACAGCATAAAAAAATATAATTCAGGGCATAGTTATTTTTTTAAAGACATTCAACTTCATGCATGACGCTTTTCTGGCTCAAGTGTATGCACCGAACTTTACAAGTAAAGCAAACATTTTACAAAAGCGGGATTTAATGTCCCAAATGACATTCTTTATCAGCATACCTTAGGGTTGAACAGAGAATATGTTCCAGGTATAAATGTAATAAATAAATATAATAAAAGTAATAAATAGAAATAATATACATATTAATTAAAGTTCTGATACGTATATACAAATATTATATTTATATATAAAATTGATTTAAGTTAATTGAAACAAATTTTAATTGCTATCTATTAGGGTGTAACTTTACCTGGAAAACGGTATTCTATAACGTAATTTGACAGCTTTCAATGGGCTTCAAATTTATTGCTTACGACAAAGATGTGTGTACCAAGAATATAATATTGTATATATAAATTTCGTTCAGGCACTGTGTATGGTATATATACATTTCGTTCAGGCACGTGTGTCAGAGTAGTTTTTAGTTTTTGGGTTTCGTTCTAAACTGAAGTAAATTTGGTTAATTCTACGCTTTTAACATAGCATTCAAACATTTATTTGAAGTTATCATACAGGCTACATTACATTGATCAGGAAAGAGGAGGATAAGAGAATGAGCCCATGTTTGGGAAACCATCTGCGCTATTCAGTAGAGATTTTTATTATTTCATTTTTAGCGAAAAATAAAAGATGTCGCTGTCATCATCAATTACAAGGGCTACAACAATATGACAACAAAAAAGTTTTTTCTTTAATATAAATGGAGTGACAAATAATTTCATGATACCTGTAATCTATCGGGGACATACATATCTTCCTAAGGAGGAAGATGCCCGGGGAGCTAGACTTTCAGCGGCGTACAGACAAATTTATTTAGAATTATGATTGTAGTTTTATACTGTATTTTCTTTAAAAAAAAAATTGAAAACTCCCATGGAAAATAAAATAATAGAAAATGCCCATGTAACAGCCCGTACCCATATTCTGGATATGGAATCAAGTTGTATTTGCTAAAACTCCTGTAAGGCGTCTCAAAGAAACCTTTTGACCCAATTGTTACGTTCCGAAAAAAGATACTTCACAAAAATTTTGAAGACAAGAAAAACTCATCCGAGTTGTCGTGTGAGATTCGCAGCCTGCGTGATAAAATATTGACTTTGTGTGACCAACTTGACAATGCAGTCGCCCTTATGTTTAGGTTTGAATCTAAGCTCGACAGTTATGCGACCCAAGTCGAGGCACTTCACGATAAAATTGGAACATTGGCTCCATTAAACCTGCGGCAAGAGCCGCATCGTGCCGTGCTCTGAGCAAAGAATCTTCGCTTGATTTATCGTCACCAACTACGGCCCTAGTTGACGATACTTTATCTGGTTCACGACTGAGATCATTCAGGATACGAAGCGTAAGATAAAAATTATATGGCATTTAGAAGTGTACAATTTGAAAAAGCTTATGGTAAAGACTCGGCTTGCGAAGCTGATATATAATTTCGTAAAGACTTTCCCTTAAATAAATATATAGAGTTTGATATTAAAGTCATTCCACGCAAATTTTTAAATCAAACGATTTTCAATTCGTCAAGCTACAAATATACATTTCTGATCTAAAGATTTATTATTTATTATCTATTAAAATACAACATATTTTAGGCCAAAAGCTGCGGAGGCGTTTCCAAACTATTTTGCCAGTTTTCTTACCTGTCACTTTTCTGAAATTGAATACCGGTAATGTTAACATGCTTGATTATTGCAATGACATTGTCATAAACTATACGACTCTATTACCCTAACAATCAATAAAAATATGAAGCCGAATAGTACCATAGATGGCGATAACTTACCATCTTATATAATAAGAAATGCTAAGGGGTTATTATTTGGCCCGCTCTGATGCATATTCAACATGACA
This sequence comes from Teinopalpus imperialis, assembly GCA_029286865.1. NCBI lineage: Eukaryota > Metazoa > Arthropoda > Insecta > Lepidoptera > Papilionidae > Teinopalpus > Teinopalpus imperialis. The sequence continues at coordinate 2,805,104 of JAGSMU010000009.1, forward strand.
TTCAAAGACGTAGTATACCCTCCTCACTAAAAGTTGTCGAGGGTAACAAACACCATTACCTAAAGGCTAGAGCAAAGCTAATATTTTCAGGCTAATTCAAATCTAACGTCATCGACAAAAAAAAAATTGAACACATTTTGTATAGGATAAATATCTGGGCAATGTATAACACGATTTCTGTAGAAAATAAACGGTGGACACAATTGTTTTAACTCTTGTCGACTATTTATTATTATTTCGATATTATATTTACTATTTCTATACACCTTGACTTATACCACATCGTCGTAGACATATCGATAGGTCGATTGCCTTTACTTTGACCTACGGAGAGCATTTTATAGGGTTAATAATGATATCTGCTTATTAAACAAGCCATAGATTTTGGTTCAGGTTTCCTTCAACTCAGCATGTACCAGATTGCGAACCTGTCACACATGTTCTCGTTAATACCAGTTAACGCCAGGCTAGATCTACGATCGATTGTACGTCCTCTGCTGATCTTGTTAATGATAAATGCCCCCCCAACGCAATTTTGTGGTATGCTGGTGACTTAATGCTTTTCTGAAACCGAGAAGTGTCTCTTTGCATTATGAAGTGGAACCAGTGTAGAATTGGGAACAAGCTAGATTTTAAACTAGATAAGTGTTACTCCATATCTTTAGGTCGAAGATACACCATATCTGCTATAATTAGAAAATCGTCAGCCACATTTTGATTCCATCTAACACGATAAAATAACTTACTTTTGATCGAAATCTTACATTTTATATTAGCATTGGCTAAGGTATCATATAAATGCTTGGGATTTGTTCTCAGGAATGCTAGAGACTTTTGTAACGACAGCGTGTTATGCTTTTTATGGCATAATACATAATAAATTAGTTCCCGTTTCCAAAGGACTGTAAGTAACATGCCTATGGAAAATATTCAAAAGGCCTTCTTGAGATAACTATACGGCGCCATTATGTTAATTATCCGTATTTATATCCTATCAAATTCCTCCGCGGTTCCGTGCTTCCTTGTAAAATAATTTGCGGGCATTGACGTTCTAGATGTGAATATTGAGCTGTATCGATTTTTCCTCCTACCGTCGCAATCGCAAATATAATCTGATCGTAATGCCTCTCGCCTGTGATTCGCGCCACCACCGCGTTCACAACCCTTGTGGACACAAACCTTGAGCGTGACAAATTAACGATTGACTGGACAGTACTATGAGAGAGATGAATGAGTTTTCATTAAATATTATACAAATTGGTTTGAACGTTTTAATTAAAGTAAAATAATGAATTTACGTCTTCAACCGTGAGAGCTAAGATGGATGACTCGATTCTAGTAATTAGGTCATAATATAGGTATTTCTCATGTTGATGTTAATGGAACTGTAATAGACTTGAGGATTGCGTCACAAAGATATGCAGGCGTCACTGGATTACTCAAAATGATTACATCATAATTTAGATGTTTACTTCTTGATCCCTTTTTACACAATACTTTGAAAGTCATGTTTAATGTGTTTTCAAAAATATAGGTTATTTCATGCCACAGTTCGCCTGATAATAAATAATGACGTGACTTCCATTCATCCTAAATAAGGAATTGTAATGCTCACACGTTGTAACTCTTAAGGATCACGATTGAACACTTCGTTACCAGAATTAATGTATCCGATTTATTTTTTTGCACCGCAATAAACAGTAGCGCTAAGCTACTATTTTACTTTAGTATCCCGGAAAGTGTGAGTCCTAATGCTCGAACTAATTTACTAATTTTTAATTTTAGATACGGCTTACTGTGCACTACGCATGTTTAGGATTTTTTTTTATGTTTATGAGTATTGCTGTTGGTCCAGTGACCTCTACAGCTTTATCTAAATAGACTCGCGAGCGGGAGGCCCGCTGAGTAAGGAGACAACGACGATGCTGCGAAGCGAAGCACGAAGACCGCTGCGCTCCGACCCCTGTGGACGAAGAACGTCGACGACAACAGAGGGGGGGCGATAATACAATCCGAGGGCCCCTCATCGTGAGGTACGAAATCTCGACTCGGATCGCTATCTAAAGTGAACATGTTTAGGAAGCTACTTATTAGTCTTTATAGAAAACAAAAATGTAAGCGTATATTACATAACTTTTGCACTAAATTAACTTTAATATATCCTGACAAGATTAATAAAATATAATATTATTAAAATCAACTATAACATGTTTTAATGCTAAGATTGAACTAGTCAATACAAATATAGAATCGCATTATTACAACGTTTAAAATAATATTTCGCTGACAGCATATCGTTAACTATTGTAATCAAACTGCAAATGAGGAAGAAATCGGTAATGAGGAGAGGAAAAAAAATCTGGGTTGCCATTATTATTAGACGTAAAGGTTATTTAGGTGTCCATATAAACTATATACAAGGCGCTACAATATATTTTACATATGTGGAATATTGCTATATGAAAAACTGCTTACGTATCGCTTTACCCGGTTGATGTAATTTGTGTTGGCGCTTACCTGGAAAGTGTATAATGTCTGAAAATATCGTATGTCTCCCCGCTTACGTAGTTACGCATGGATATAGCCTCAATTCGCGGAATTTCAAAGTAACAAAATAACAAAACAGAACAACTAATGCATCAATGCATAAAATAAGTGCAGTATTATCTTTTAGAAAGAAACACAATATGACAATACACTGTATTACATTATACGAAGGAAATAAACAAAATATGATCTTCAAACATTATATGATTGCGTTCTTCTTGCCTTCTTAATTATCGTACTGTGGTTGAAGAATACAGCATCCCACGTCGTTATCTTTATTCTCTGTTATAGGAACAAAATCAGCTTTCACAATGATCTCAGAATTTGAAACAATCTGTCAAATCATTATGAAAACCAGTTTCGTAATTCCTTTTGCTTCTGTCTTCTATAGGCTTCTGTTGTTACGAGTTGCACGGAAAAGAATTCGAAACGATGGTCTCGATGACAATGATAAACATACTATATAGAGATATATAACTAAAGTGATCTAAGACAAGTATTAAGGCACAATAGAAGAGTATGAATGGATTTGTCATCGCTCGATTGGGTGAAGTATGCGCGGGAATGGGATGTGACGTGAGTTCGTCGGGACGCTCCCATTAGCTGGATGCCGCATGCCATATGACATCATGCTGACTAAGACCGCACCAGCGCCCCATCACTCTTGTTTAGCCGTTCCTGTAATGTAAAATACCAATGGTCAATGCCTGTTGTAATTAAACGTTTGGAAGTGTTTCAGGATGTGAAATGATCATAGCATCGTTGGCTAGTCAAAATAATCCCTCGATAATTTATTTTATTATATTATTTACTTTTATTAATTAATAAAAGTGTCACCCACATGGCAAAAATTCTAAATGGCACATGGATAGTAATTTTGAGAATTTGAGTTTCTTTCAGTGGTACTGAAATGTTCAGGCGGCGCTAATGTTATATTGTTTACATGCCACGCCACACACATCAAGAATTAATATCATAGATAATTAATTAAGCTTTTCGAAAGGATTATCTTCCTAGCAAATGGGACGTTTGTGGAATCTTATCTATTCAATTATTTCGGAAAATATTGTTTTTTTTTTATTTAATTTTTAATGATTGTTCATTTTACATTAAAAGTAAATCAATTGTCTCTGAGGGCTGAAATGGAACGACACTGTACCAGTAATTGGATATTGAAATTTAAGTTCTCCCACAGATTCAGTTCGAAAGACAGATTTCGTTAAGATGAAATTTGACCACCTGATAACGAATTCTATCTTAGTAGTTCGATGACAAGACGTAGCATAGGTACATATGTATGTATTAAGAGGATTGATATTTCTATCAATGATACTTACCATCTGAAATTTTAGCTGGTACTAAACAAAATAAAAAAAGTACTTTTTATCACGGATGAATGTATAGGCTTTAGTGATCATACTCACAATGATGAACTGTGAGTCTGTTCGTTACCCTTACTAAAATCAAATATACGATTTTTAATCCGTCAGAAGTAACTGACCGAGTCGAGGTTCAGCCCTCTCGGACACCCTCGAGTCAGTCGCTTAAGCGCCCAGGGTAACAGTCTCAGCCGAGGCTCCCTCTCTAGAGCCCTTTTGCTGGTTACCCATTAATAAAGGTCTCGGCTGAGTGCCCTAAACGCTCGACCACCTTTCAACCTGATGAAGTAGTGAAAGCCCTCGACCTAACAGTGGCCACCGACCAAAAAAAAAACAAAATATACGATGTTGAAACTCAATGTAATCGGTATCTAAAATAGGAATAACGAAGGCGTCAGGGCTTAAGTCGGCGGAGCAATGCGGGTTCACCCACACCGCAAGTGAGCACTAATTAGGTACGGCGCACTGCTGGTGGCCACAAATGGTGCGAATGAGCGCCTCCGGCCATGTTGGGCCCGATGCGCGGGAGTCGCTGGTAAAATTATGCCACTCATATTGCGGAAAAATATAATACTAATATCGCAGAAGGATATTTGAAGTGGACTGTATCTTGATGTAAATCAATATGTTGGTTCTTCTAATAAATTAAAAATTAGAGAGAATTAAGTTTTCTCGTGTTTAGTATTGTTCTTTAGTGGCGTTGGTGGTAATGTTTCTCTACTGAGGGTTGGCAGGTGCGAGGTGGTGTGACGTCACGTCCGCACTCGAACGGCCGCGTATGTGGGGCACACGTGTCACCCACAAACACTGCTCTAATTGCTGACATCTATGGGAAATAGCGCAAATGTGTTACTTTTTATCGCGAAGCATGTTTACGCTTGTGATAATGACATATGTGTCGTCCCAGTATTGGGTACTTGTATCTTTATCGTTATAACTGTACACGGGGTACCGAAAACTTTTAGTACTTATACGGGCTGAAAATCGATCAATAGGTTTCTCCACTAAAACCCTTATAGACAATTATTAGACACATAATTGATAGACAAAAAATCGATTAAACAATTTATAGTTCTCGGTTTATATTTATTCAATTTTATTGAAACATCTCCAATAAGATGTTGTATCAAAACTGAGTATTGTTTCAATATTCGGTCTGTAAATTATCGAAGTAGAAACTTAAGGCGTTCATATATTATAGGACACTACACTGCAGTTTGTTTCTAGCTGTAGAATGAACGGGTCAGCTCGATTGGGGTAGGACCACGCCCTCACAGAGTACCAGTGTAAAATAGCATCATTGCTGCTGTGTTTCGTCTGGTGAGGGTGTAGGATTCCGGAGACCTTAATTACTGGTGACGCGGCATTCCATCTCAGTCCTCGAGGGTGACAACGCAAACAAAATGATTCCTTGTCAAGGATGAATGTAGATGTCATTGGCCGCTGGAATCACTTGTTAACAGGTGAAATGTGTTCTCGTTTGTTACTCTCAATTTAATTTAAAAAGAATAGGAGATGCTGTAATTTAATTGTTCTGATAGAATTGTATCATTGACAAACATTAGGTTGTCAGTACCAAATTCAGATTTAAATTCGTATATTTCTGCAAATAGGCCGCGCTTGTATGTAAAGATAATTTAGTTGAATGCTTCGGAAATATTCACTATATATATATATATAACCTAGCTTTCCGGATTACCAGCGTAAATCAGTTTAGCGCAAATGTGTTTGGCTGGTGAAACAAAGGAACCGGATACCTCATTACGAAGATGAGGCAATTCATCTTAGTCCTGAGGGGTGACAACGATGAATGCGCCGAGTGATGGGCCGCAATAATCTCACACCATCAGATGATCACCACAAATTACTTAAATAGCACCGAATAATTCAGATATTTTGTAAAATTCAAGTGTTGGTGAAGTGATCACGTCGTTTACGTCATTCGGACCGTAGTACCTTCGAAATGAGGAAAAATGGATACAGATAGGAATTTAGCACGTGAGGTGACGAAATAGGCTCCTGGCTTGCGACGACGTGACGGGTATGTAGGGCGGCTGACGCGTCGCCTATTGATAGTGCGCGCGCTACAAACGAGCCGAAACGTTTTAAACGATTCCACGCGGACACGTAACGTATATTTACGAGTAAACTTTTTTATAATTTAGCACAATAGCGTTGTAATTATAGATTAAATTTAGATTTTTTATTACTCAAACTATCGCTAAATTTATTATTTTTTTTTTACAAAAAATCAATTTAAATTAATATATCTATTTTTTTCTCTATATTATATAAAAAGAAAAAATCAAACAAGAAATATTAATGTTAAAGATAAATAAAATCCATTCAACTTAATTACTAGAGTTGTTTATAAATTATAAATAGATAGATATATTCGTATCGCAATATATCCTCGTTACATAAATATGCAAATCATATTGCCGTACGCGAGGAGATGCGTTCGTTAGATGTGTCATTATCAGTGGGGCTCGGTCGCCGTTATAGGTGCGTGGCAGAGATAGAGCGAGCATTCCGCGCCTCTAACGGTCAGTTATTTCGCCGAGAGCACACGGTGCCGGCGTGAATGGCCGGGATGCAGCAGGCTGCAGCGCCCCCCCTCTCCCCCGGTACCCCCCTTCCCCCACTGCATTCCATCGCTCGCCGCTTGCGCAACCTCCGACGCCGCATTCCATTCATAGCGGCGCGCGACTCAAAGCCCCCGGTCGCGCCCGCCGTTCGCCCGTCGCTCGTTCGGCCACCGCCCTCGCCTTCCCGGAATGGGCCAACGATTTTCGAATTTTAGAGCGTTACGCCACATTTCTTTGTAAAGTTCACGGCGGTCGGACGGTGTGAATTCCGTCGGCCGTTGACCCGCCCCACTGCGGCTTTCTCCGGCTGCCTGTTTGCTATTGGAACGAATCTATTAATTGGAGAAACTTAGTTCACACATGAGCGTGGAAAGTAGACTGAGTGGCTACGGGTACCGTGTCACACAGCGTCTCAGTGTCGTGGCCGTGCAGCAGCGGCGACGAGTGATGCCTTAGATTTGGCGATAAGTGAAATGTTATCACTCGATGCAAAGCTGTCTCTACTTCATAATTTGTCACAGTATAAGCATCTATAAAGGGGAACAATGTAGCTGAGCGTGTGCTTTTTAAAGGGGAATTCCCGATGAAATAGGTAGTCGCCCGTATTCTAATGGTACGTGTGAGTGCAGTCCGCCACGCGCTCGGTGCGGTCCACGAGGGCTCCGGCCGAGTGCGTGGCACGCGGTTGAATGCCGGAGGCTGCATTCCGCCCCTCCGCCGCGGGTGAAATGTCACCAAACGGCATTCCGAAATATTTGAAACGACCTTTATGGCGCGAAAGAAAGTGTCCGGGGCACAGTGGCGGGGACACGGGGACGCGGGAGGGGGGCAACGCGACCGTGGGACAGCGGAGCGCGCGCCAGTCGCACGGCGCCCCTCCGTCCCCCCGCGCACCGCCTCCCGCATTCCAGCGCGCCTCCCTCCGAATTTATTCAGCCGCGACCCGACTGCGCGCACCAGCGCCCTCCGCGCTCACCCTACTCCACCCGCACCTCTCTAAGCAGTTCATGCCGATACATACTATACACAATCGTAGCATCTACCTAGACCCGTTATTTTTGTAGCGTGTGGAATATATCATTGTTTTCAGGAAAAGACTTCAACGTCAATTAAAGTTTGGGGTGAAACTATCGTGATATAAGTTCTGTTCGGTTTCCCTGGTTCCCGGGCGATGGTGATGGCGGCGGTGTCGCAAATAGCCCGTGACGTGGCGGGCGGCGGGCGCGGGTTGCGGGCGGCGGGCGCTGCACTTTCGCGCGGTCATGTGCCCGGCGCCGCGGCCAGACGCTCCTATGGCCCTCTATTTAAAAACGTCGTCGGCGGCGCGGAATGTTAGCGACAATGCTCGCGTCAACGACCGCTCGCGCCGGAAGCGACACACTTCCAGCCCGGAAACTCAGCCGCCTCAAGGGACCGCCGCCGGACTATTTATAACGCAGCCCCGATGCACTCAACGAAGCAATGATTATTTTGACGTCGAGCCTCACATTACGTTACAGCAGACGTCCTTAAATAACGCTGATAGACAGTAAACATCTAGCAAGATAAAGAAAAGAAAGAAAGCTGTTAAATTATTAATAGAAAAAGCGCTATGACTGTCATTTTGCGTCAAAGGCCGTATTGTAGGCTCAGGACAAATAAATAAAAAGTTAGAAAATCGTGTTATTACGAATACTAATTAAACAATAAAAATTGTAGTGTACGTTTACGACAGAAAATATTTACGGAACATGAAAGCTCATGTCGTTTAACGGCAACAGAAAGTTTAAAAAGAAGGTGGTGGTAAGAAAATGGTAATGACTCTATCATACCACATTGGGGCAGTGGTTCTCATGGCGTTCCGCGTCGCGCGCTCGTTAGGCAAGAAGCCGGCAAGGGCCCACCGGAGATAAGGTCAATAAATGCGCGCCCACCTCGCTCATAATTAATAAGTTGCTAGCGATTATACTATCTAGGGAGCAATTACCGAAATGTCTCGCCTCTGCACACGCTACTCACAACTTCCGCTACCAAAAGACGTTACAATTTACGTTCGAGGAAAAATGATTCTTATTTCCAATGATGTAATGTTGGATTTCCCTAACAATCCGGAAATACCTACAAATGCATAGAGGTAATTTAAGCACGGACAGGGCTGTAGGAGTAGCCTTAGTGTGTCGTTACTTGTAATACGTTATAACAGGTTCCGAGATAGTTCGCTGACGTCAAAAAGCTAGTAATACCAATGTAAAAGCATTCCATTACCCTATATTACGTATTGAATTAAGAAATATTTAACGTACGGCGAGTAATAAAGGGGGACAGCTGATGTACATTTAATATGTAGTAGGGGCGATGTTTTAAGTCGGTGACACGACTTCCCCAGCTAATAGCTCCTACGTGCGGCTGCTCCGTGCCGCATGCTAATGCATTTCAATTAAGTCGGCCTTTTTCAACTGTTGCTAACGATTGTTTATTAAACTATCATATTTATTACACAATTTTAAATGTTAAGTGAAGTCTTGTATGTCCATAATTCTAGCTTATAATTAAGATAAAACTATCACAATATTACACCTTATTACCTTTTAATTATTATCCATTAATTGGACTTTAGTGCGTATTCAGTTCTAGCTTGAAGGTAAGATTAAACGTTCGTATTTGTTACACACGTTTATATGTTAACCGTTAAAATGACTAGTCTGTAGAACTGTGTGGTTCTAGCTTTGAGTATTATTAACTTACATCACATGTTATACTTTGAGTTTGTTAACATTTAATTTGATCCTAATATCTCGACAGATCTAGATTTAAATTATTATAATACTTTATTTGCTACGCGCGTATAAATGTTAATCTTTTCTTGGACTCTAGTTATTCGACAGTTCTAGCTTTAAGTATTGTTTAAACTATCATATTTGAAAGCTATAAATATTAACTTTTGATTGGACTGTGGATTGTAACTTTAAGATAAGACAAAACTGTTATACTTATTGGAAGCTTTTAAAATGTTATCAATTATTACCAGAATATCTACAGTTTTAGTTTTAACTAAGATTTTTTAATTTAAGATTAAAATATCTATTTTTTTGAACGCCTTAAAATATTAAGCGTTAAGGAGACTCTAGAGTTCTTACTTCAAACTGAGATAAAGCTGTCACATTTGTTGCACGCTTCTTAATGTTACCCTCTAATTAGACTTTAGTATCTCTATAGTTCTTGTTAAGACTATGAATTTTATTACACGTTTTCAATATTAATTGTTGATTAGACTTTCAACAGATCATACTTTAAAAGCTAAGTGCTACGTAGCGGCTACGTTGCTACGAAGTGACAGTTATTAAGTGATATGATAACTTTTTTGATTTGTTGTAAATTGATCGAAAGATTAAAATATTTAGATAAGCAAGATGGGTTAAGTGTTTTCGTGAATAGATATATTTTCAGATACGCTTTTTCAAGTATAGGTTTAAAATGAAATGATTAACTGAATGGAGTATTCATTACCTTTTTAGATTAACTTAAGAGTACCCAAATAATTACAAAATACTGCAGGGATAAAAAAAAGTGTATAAATTAAATATGACTACAATTATTAAGATTTATGTTTAGTTAGTTGAAAAAACTATAGTTAGTTAAAAACACATCCATGTAGGTATTATTTAGTACGTATCAGTAAGAGAAGTATATACAAGCATGTGTATTCAACTGCAAAGTAATGAAAGAACTCGATGAACCTACTTTTTAATATATATATTTTATAATAACAATGAGGACTTTTTGATAGTTTGACTTTTAAATATTGAGAAGACGAGCACAGTTTCACACATTAGTTACGTCCAAAGGACACTTTACGTCTGTCCTCAACTCAAAATAAAATGAAAATTTTATTACACAACGATTAATTCACGTCGAAATGAGAATGAATTCTCTCATTTCATTTCTACTTGTCCTGATTCATCATATATACTAGATTATGTTGTGTATATACAGACAAAGGAACATATAATTCATATGATGATTGGTCACTCGTATGACATTTGTGTTCTTCCTCGATATGGAAGTATTGTAATCCTTGAGGACTATGATAAAATGCCTCGTTACCGGTAATAATGCCATTCAGTTACTAGTCTACGCTGGTGTTCTGCGAAGCGTCATCTTTATATATCTAGGTTTGTTGTGTGTTTGTTGTGTTTACCAATGGAGTGGTGTGGAGACTGTAATGGTGACTCTTTGCCCAATGGTTAGAGTGTCTGGGTGCTGCTTCGCCGGTTCCGGGGTTCTCAGTTGCGGAAAAATATTTGTGATTCGTAAATTATTGAATTCCTAGTGTTAGTGTGTTGTATGTGGGCCCCTATGTGTGACGCTGCGTCCTGACGGTTTGATGTTGTATGTATCTTGATGGTACGTAAGACTAGTAGCTTTGTTGTTTGAAGTTGTATGTATCTTGATGGTACATAAGACTAGTAACTTTGTTGTTTCATGTTGTATGTATATTGATGGTACATAAGACTAGTAACTTTGTTGTTTGATGTTGTATGTATCTTGATGGTACATAAGACTAGTAGCTTTGTTGTTTGAAGTTGTATGTATCTTGATGGTACATAGGACTAGTAGCTTTGTTGTTTGATGTTGTATGTATCTTGATGGTACATAGGACTAGTAGCTTTGTTGTTTGAAGTTGTATGTATCTTGATGGTACATAGTACTAGTAGCTTTGTTGTTTGATGTTGTATGTATCTTGATGGTACATAGTACTAGTAGCTTTGTTGTTTGATGTTGTATGTATCTTGATGGTACATAGGACTAGTAGCTTTGTTGTTTGATGTTGTATGTATCTTGATGGTACATAGGACTAGTAGCTTTGTTGTTTGATGTTGTATGTATCTTGATGGTACATAGTACTAGTAGCTTTGTTGTTTGATGTTGTATGTATCTTGATGGTACATAAGACTGGTAGCTTTGTTGTTTAAAGTTGTATGTATCTTGATGGTACATAGGACTAGTAGCTTTGTTGTTTGATGTTGTATGTATCTTGATGGTACATAGTACTAGTAGCTTTGTTTGATGTTGTATGTATCTTGATGGTACATAGGACTAAGTAGCTTTGTTGTTTGAAGTTGCATGTATCTTGATGGTACGTAAGACTAGTAGCTTGTTGTTTGATGTTGTATCTTGATGGTACATAGGACTAGTAGCTTTGTTGTTTGATGTTGTATGTATCTTGATGGTACATAATACTAGTAGCTTTGTTGTTTGATGTTGTATGTATCTTGATGGTACATAAGACTGGTAGCTTTGTTGTTTAAAGTTGTATGTATCTTGATGGTACATAGGACTAGTAGCTTTGTTGTTTGATGTTGTATGTATCTTGATGGTACATAGTACTAGTAGCTTTGTTGTTTGATGTTGTATGTATCTTGATGGTACATAGGACTAGTAGCTTTGTTGTTTGAAGTTGTATGTATCTTGATGGTACATAAGACTAGTAGCTTTGTTGTTTGATGTTGTATGTATCTTGATGGTACATAGTACTAGTAGCATTGGTGTTTGATGTTGTATGTATCTTGATGGTACATAGGACTAGTAGCTTTGTTGTTTGATGTTGTATGTATCTTGATGGTACATAGTACTAGTAGCATTGGTGTTTGATGTTGTATGTATCTTGATGGTACATAGTACTAGTAGCATTGGTGTTTGATGTTGTATGTATCTTGATGGTACATAGGACTAGTAGCTTTGTTGTTTGATGTTGTATGTATCTTGATGGTACATAGTACTAGTAGCTTTGTTGTTTGATGTTGTATGTATCTTGATGGTACATAGTACTAGTAGCTTTGTTGTTTGATGTTGTATGTATCTTGATGGTACATAAGACTGGTAGCTTTGTTGTTTAAAGTTGTATGTATCTTGGATGGCACATAGGACTAGTAGCTTTGTTGTTTGATGTTGTATGTATCCTTGATGGTACATAGCACTAGTAGCTTTGTTGTTTGATGTTGTATGTATCTTGATGGTACATAAGACTGGTAGCTTTGTTGTTTGATGTTGTATGTATCTTGATGGTACATAGGACTAGTAGCTTTGTTGTTTGATGTTGTATGTATCTTGATGGTACATAGGACCAGTAGCTTTGTTGTTTAAAGTTGTATGTATCTTGATGGTACATAGGACTAGTAGCTTTGTTGTTTGATGTTGTATGTATCTTGATGGTACATAGGACTAGTAGCTTTGTTGTTTGATGTTGTATGTATCTTGATGGTACATAGGACTAGTAGCTTTGTTGTTTGATGTTGTATGTATCTTGATGGTACATAGGACTAGTAGCTTTGTTGTTTGATGTTGTATGTATCTTGATGGTACATAGGACCAGTAGCTTTGTTGTTTAAAGTTGTATGTATCTTGATGGTACATAGGACTAGTAGCTTTGTTGTTTGATGTTGCATGCATCTTGATGGCACATAGGACTAGTAGCTTTGTTGTTTGATGTTGTATGTATCTTGATGAATTTTTATAGGACTAGTAGCTTTGTTTGATGTTGTATGTATCCTTGATGGTACATAGGACTAAGTAGCTTTGTTGTTTGATGTTGTATGTATCTTGATGGTACATAGTACTAGTAACGTGGTGTTTGATGTTGTATGTATCTGATGGTACATAGGACTAGTAGCTTTGTTGTTTGATGTTGTATGTATCTTGATGGTACATGGGACTAGTAACTTTGTTGTTTGATGTTGTATGTATCTTGATGGCACATAGGACTAGTAGCTTTGTTGTTTGATGTTGTATGTATCTTGATGAATTTTTATAGGACTAGTAGCTTTGTTTGATGTTGTATGTATCCTTGATGGTACATAGGACTAAGTAGCTTTGTTGTTTGATGTTGTATGTATCTTGATGGTACATAGTACTAGTAACGTGGTGTTTGATGTTGTATGTATCTGATGGTACATAGGACTAGTAGCTTTGTTGTTTGATGTTGTATGTATCTTGATGGTACATAGGACTAGTAACTTTGTTGTTTGATGTTGTATGTATCTTGATGGTACATAGGACTAGTAGCTTTGTTGTTTGATGTTGTATGTATCTTGATGGTACATAGGACTAGTAGCTTTGTTGTTTGATGTTGTATGTATCTTGATGGTACATAGGACTAGTAGCTTTGTTGATTGAGGTATCGCCCGCACTATAATATACATTATACCACACTATATACAATATATATATTTTTACAATGGTAGAGCTACGATGCAGTTTGTTTCTAGCTGCAGAATTAATGAGTCACAATACACCAGCGCGAAATAGCAGCATAATTGCCATGTCTCGTGTGGTGACGAGGCGTTCCATCTCAGTCCTCAAAGTTGTCAACACATCTGCATTAAGATTCCGCAGGAATCATTTACTGTCAGGTGAACTGTGTGCTCGTTGGTTACTCTCAATGTGATAAAAGAAAAAATATATCACGTGCAATGTGTAGTTGATGCGTAGTAATAAAGTGTAGATATTGTGATGTAAAGCGAGCAGGGGGATTTAGTGCGTAGTGTCGCGAGTGCGGACAGTGTACAGTAGGAGGTATATTTCGAAGCCGGCGCCAAGGCGCGGCGCTCTTGCCATGTTTTATTCAACACGGGCCTCGACCTGCGCCGCCCCCCGAATTTTGTGTTGCCCCGCTCTCCGCTCTCCGCGCCGCAGACGATTCTAATTACATACCGACATGACCGACTTTACTATGTCACGATTATTTCGATTATCGGTAAAGTCAACAACTCGCCCGCGTTACAATAGAAAATTCCGATGCGCGAATGTGCTGTCGCGTCGCCGCAAGCTCTCTGGTGTTAATCTATCAGGTGATCTGGCAATAGATGTCGCGAGTGGGCCGGACGCCGTGTGCCGGGTATCTACCGGGGAGAAGGGCGCAGTAGTCGGGTCGGTCGGGTGTCGGCTCGGATGGCGCGGAATAGTCCATTGTGTGCGTTCACCGAGTAAAGAGGTCAAGGTTTTAATGGCGCCCACCTGACGTCCAGACAATGTTCATGTCTGCTTCGCTAACTATTTGCTATGGAAAACGATTAATATTTTTTCTATACATACCAAAAAAATAATTGGTAAATGTAAAATAAGTACATCGGCGGGGTGAAGCACCTAGCCAGACATCTGTACGTACTCGTAAATGGGAACAGTAGCAGTTATACTACAGTATAAATATTAGTGTTCGGATAACGTTTACGAAACAAACCGACGAATGGGCAGTTAATAAATATTGTATCGTATGGTGCTCTATTCCTGAAATTTAGTGTACAAGTTCATGTAAACGCGCGCGGCGCGAGATGTGAGGCTCAGATTAGGTGCGAAGGTCAATGACCGATAAGATTTGCGTCGTGCCGACCTCTATTCCCCTCATCACCACTATCGTCAAGCAACCTATCAACAAAAAATCATACGTAAAAATCCACTCTTTTTCTTTCCGTGCAACGTGATCCCTTGGCTACGTATTGCCAGACTCCTACCGACGTCACGGAATCCGTACGGTACACAACAAAATCATGACTAACACGAGCGTTTGGCAAACAAATAAATGTTTAACTTGCATTGCGTGATGGTAGAGCTATCGAGGTTCGAACGAGGGGCGCAAAGGTGCTGACTTTGCAATGTTTTGGGTGAGCGGGGCAGGGGCAGGGGGCCCCACTATCGGCGCGGACGCAAGGTGCACCTTATCGCGCTATTGTTCGCGCCAACAGATTTATAACTTCCCTTTGCCCTCAATAAGGGCCCGTGACCTGCGAGACCACCTTCTACTTCTAAACAAGCGATACTTTAAAGACATGGAGACATTTTGTCTGTTATAAAGTAATAAAAATAATACATACCAGTATCTCCATTGAGTTGTATTCGATTTAGGGGCGGCATAAATCGTCTTTGCGATTGGTACATCCGTCAAGGCTGAAAAGCGAAATAATAAATATAAATAAAACAATTAGCGAAACACTTCCACAGACCGACAATCAATAGTGAATTTACATTATTTATAACTTATAGAAAATTTGCTTTTATTTTCCCAGTCGTGGTGCAACAATTGGTGAGAAATTCCATCTCGGGATTGTTATGGTTATTTGTAACGTGACTTTTCTACATTGATTGTGATTTTTATTTTATTTTTACATTAAGTAGGTTTCAAAATACCTTGCTCTATTCTACATCTAAAACATCCATAACATATACTTTTAATGGTCATAACAGAAAATAAGATCCAAAGTATAATAATTACATTTCAACGTCGATAATTAAAATGTTTCAATTGCAAATGCTACAAAAAGTTCTCCGCATCTGACTTGAATAGATTGCGTCCATTTGAAAGCTGTACTGTATTCCTGTTCACCCGGCGCGGTATCGTGTCCCTGGTGACGTCACAAGTACCTACGAGTACCTCGTGACAAGAAGCGAGCGAGCGCGAGGAATGCAGCTAACGGTCCTTTTGCGAGATCTCCGTGTTACGTTCCCAGGCTTGGCACGTCGATCGACGCCACGAGATAAGCACGGCTCCTATACGAAACCCAATAAGCCATTTCCTTGAACCACTCACAAGAGAACCGCTCCCGCGATAAAAAAAAATGACCAAAACCGAACAAAAAATCCCTGTGAATAAGGCGGGAGCGCGAAATAAGAATGGAGCCAGTTCTGGGAAGGCCCGGCGCCGGTGCAGTCTTTACATCCATTATAATGAACGCTTTTTGTGGAGCGTCCCTTAATGGCTTATCGTGGAACTGGGAAACGGCTGCCATTATCGCCGCACCGTCGCCGTCGCGCATTCACCTACAATCGCTCGGAAGTGTATGCCGAAGATAGTGCGTGGACGGAAGCCGTGCCGCTGCGATTACGGATGTCGAAACGGCATTACATCAGTCGCAACGTCGACTAAAGCGCTATTTATAAATCATCCTACACCGGGTTAGGGTAATTTCTGGAGTCGAGTCGGGGCAAGGACCCAGTGGGAGGAAGGAAACGCTGATGAAACATTATCCTACTCCCGACGGAAACGGAGTCGACTTGTCCGTCGGATATTAGACGTCACAGCCTAGATATTTCTAAGAAATCTAGGTAGAAAAAGGCGAAAATGACGTGAAGGGCGAACGAGCAAGTGGGCGAGGAGGCTACGTCACCGATATGCTGTGACCTGTGACTCACGCGCCGATGACGTCACATCACACTCGTTCCCATTCTCACATTCTCCTGTTAATTTTTTGTACACGGAATACTTGTGAAAAAAAAACCACCATTTTACCAGCTTTTTGTTACTAACAATATTCAAACTTTTATAATGCATATATATAAGTTAAGGGTGTTTCTTAATTTAAAATAGTAAAAAGGATCCTTTCAAATTGCAGTATGTCATTTAATTATTATATTGAGTTATAAATCAGTAAGAAAATCTAATTAAATGTTTGCACACCATTAAGAAGGTAGGTAAAACATAGATAAGAAATTATAATATTAAAAAAAATCTATTAATGTTGTGTAAAATTTGTTTTTACCTCTCAAGATATTTTAATATTTTTTCTAAGTTTTAAACAAAGATTATAGATATACTTAATATTATAGGAATATAAACAAACAGAAAATAATTTATTTCTAGTATATTATAAATTTATATTAAAATAAATATGTGTATTAAAACTGACTGAGAAAATAATAGATATTTAGAATATGTAAATTATTATATAGTGTGCTAGCATATTATGCAAAATAAATTGAATTATTAAAATACATATTTTTTAACAAAAAAATTTATGAAATTATTTTCTTTAGAATTTATTGAAAAGTTTCTATTTGAATTCGAAGTTTTTTTTTTTCGAAATGAGAATAGTTTATGGAGAACGCAGATATAGCTGAGTGTAGGTTGTGGCGGGTGGTAAGGCCGGTGCATGCAAATTGGAGCAAGTCGGCGCCGCGCTCGGCCGCCGCCCGCGCCTCGGCGCATTGTCTCCACCCGATATGAGCAAGATCTCTATCACCTCGCAGACGCTTATCATTGGTGCTGTTTGCACGAGGGTGTGATTTCGGTCACACATAGTTCGCGTTTTATTTTGTATGAATTATTCGTAGGTATTTGCGCCCACACCTTTTCAATTGTTTCAGATTTTTATTAAGTAATATTAATGTTAAATTTTAAATATAAATAAAATAGCATTTTTGACTTGCGGCGGGTAGAAGCATAATTTAGTCTGACACCGACGTACCTAAGCCGTGTGTGAATGTGTAGAGGAAATAGAATAAAGTAAACACTTTCAATCTTACGCTATCGGATGTAACATTCCATTGATAAAGAGCGTAAATCACTATTCAACTCACTATGCACACAACTTCCACAGTAAAACGGATATCGCTTGACGGACGGAACGACACTCATGTTTGCGGCACTTGGCACCAAGTCCGGCTCCGGCTGGCGGCGTTCACCAAACAACACGCGATAATACAAAAAGAAGTCAGAGGTTAAGATGTTATCGATGGAGACATGAATATTCGAAGACGCGAGGGTCACGAGTGAGCGGTCGGCGTAGCATCGCACCGCGCCGTGAATGGAACGACCGACATTTTATGAATCGAGAGCCGTCGCTCATTGACCTGGGCCGCTGCTGCCCGCCGCGGGCTCGGTTCCGGCGCGGCCCGGCCCGCCGGAAGTGACGTTCCCGCCGAACATGGCGGCGCGCGCGCAGGAAGTGCGCAGCTTACCTACCGGGACGTCTGCGCGCGCGCGCGCCGTCCGCGAGCCCGCATGCCATCGCCGCAACCGACACTCGCAAAAGTGCGCGCGATCACTAACTTATGAATAAATTATTCGCGCTCTTATCTAAAAATATTCGTTTGCGACGCAGAGCGGTCCGGTCGGCGAGCACAACAGCATAAAGACACACGCGCACCGTTTCCCCGCCGCGGGGAGACTGATGAGGGCAGGCCGCGCCGGCGCCGGCGGAGGCTCCGGCGCACGCGCATACCGCCCGCCGTCCCTTTCCGCACCCGTATACAACCTCGCGTGCGAGCGGGACCACGACACCTCATTATCACAGTGCCGACTCGTGAACACCAATAGACCGAGGAGTAGGGACAAAATATTCGACCTTCACTTTACGTACTCGCACACGCGCGCAGGCGCGCGCGCACACTAGCACGTTTGCGAATTGCCCGCCGCCGTCGCTCCGCGCCGTTGTGCTACTTTTGACAATTTTTCCAGAAAACTGACATGCAGCGTTGCCGTGGCCGCGCCACGTGGCTCCCGTCACCAGCTTCGGCTTCCGATCTCACCGCTTCCCTGCCTCAAATTGTATCTTTGTCAAGAAAAGTATGTGTCCATTACCACAAAGAATGACATATGAACTTCTAACGTACAACTTAATTTAAAAATCAAAATCGATTAAAACATTAGTCAATGATGTGATAAAGGCAAAATACGATAGAAAATTCCTAAGTATGTTGTAGCGAACATTAGGTTTTTGTTACAAAAGTGCTAGTTAGTGTTAGTATTTTGTAACTTTAGACTGTTCCACATTTAAGTAATGTACGATTACCAAAAGTTTTGCAATTAAAATGAAACGAAACCCTTAAATATTTCCTGTCATGCATAATCTTTATACTTTTATCTATTTTTGCTAGCATTAACAAAAATTAAAGCATAAGAACAATGTCATTTTTATTCTTTATTTGTAGTTTTTTTGGTAGATGATACAAATATATAATTTTATTTTACAAAACAGTATCCCATTTATATATATTTTTTATTAATATATTAAAACTGGAACAAATGACAAAGTATAATTGAAAACTATAGCAATGGAAAAGTAGCAGGAAGATAACAGAAAACAATAAGTATTAATAAGCTTTCCTCGGAACAGAAAAATGTCAAGTTTCCAAATAAAGACAAATAAATATGCATATAATGCAATGTTTAAAAACTAAACAATTAATAAGTAACGGTTTTAAAATCTATATAAAAAGTAACGGCTCGCTAACTAATAAAATTATTTCTATAATAAAAACGTACAATTATTTTCTGGCAACACTTTATTCTTTAGGAATCATTCCAACCTTTACTCAAGATAAATTGTAAAATATAACATAATTTAAAAAAAATCGTTTAAGTATCAAAACATTAATGGTAGCTAAGACTATGGTGCAGATAAAGAAATAGAAATTAAAAAAATAATGTAATAACTATTTCTTGTTTCAGTAATAATAACATTAAATTTATGTTGTTAAATTTTTGGTTAATTAGGTGAATTAATATACAATTATTATTGCTATGTATAGATATTTCAAAATTGTAGCCAAAATAAATTTATGTCAAAATAAAATAAGATCACAATTATACTAAATAATTGTTTTTTTTTACTAATGTAGATATCTCATCTTAACTTTATGCCTACTTAGAACAAATTTTGTGTCTCCTAAATTGTAGATAAATGATTAAAAAAAATTAAGAAATATATATTTTCTTAATTAATAATATCTTTCTTATTACAGGCATAATTACAATAAATTATTCTTGTGTAATTCTTACTTGCATTCACGTCTTTAGAAGATCTGTAGCGTATGGAGTTATCAACATGGATAGAGCCTCTAAGATCAAATTAATAATTCATAGGAAACCTTATAAAATATTTCACATAAAACTAATAGTTTCTTAAAACTTTTTTTCGCTAAACAAACCTTTAGGAATAATTTAATCATATTTAAACAAATAAAGTACAATGTATGGTATCAGAACAGCATGCTCTTCTGCATTTTATTGACAATTTTTTTTAAAAATATGTCAGTTTTTGTATATAATTGTATTCTGGACATGTAAATAATGTATATCGAAATTAAAACATATTAAAAAAAAACATTGGAAATAATAATCTCCTGGTTTTCAAGTTTCATACCAATCTCCGAGTGATACCCCAGAAGGTGTTCATAAATTGACTATATTTTATAGAAGTTATTTAAAAATATTAAGTTTTTTGTTGAGTAATTATAGGCGCTGAGTACTAGATGCGATAAAACCCTAAAAATTGGGTGAAAAGTGTGTGCCAGTGTTGCCAGACGCGCCCGCAACTATGCGAGTGCTCTAGCCAAGGCGCGCTGTCGCAAGTTGCCAATAACAAGTCATTTTATTGCCAACAATATTATGTGTTATTTTGTGATATTTAATTTAAATATTAAAATTACATTTATCTTATTTATTATTAATCAACAATATAGGATATACTTGACGCTTATTTTGTTAAGTTACATTCAAAACTAATTTACATTTTAAGTAGAAGAAAATACATCATTTTCTATATCTACTAAATTAGTACATTTCATTTTATGTTACCTAATATGTAAAAGGTATTTTTTTTTAAATAATTGTCTTTTAAAAGAGTTCATCAATATTTTAATAGTTAAATTATTAACAACATATAATGTTATTTGGGGCGTTGTATTGTGTTGGAATCCGGTATTCTTATCAGGACGTAGGGCTATGTCTATCTAATCTTGGTCTCCCTCTTTGCCTCTAAGATAAAACCCACTTCTTTTTTAAACAAATTCTTCAAATTACCATTCGTGTCTATGGTTCATATTATAAATACCTACGGAAATTTTGTAATTTTACTTTTATTACTAATTACTTGTGTACATTATAATCCTTGACTATTAAACTATCAATGATATAGATTACTATTGAATTTTTAATATTAAACAATAAAATAACATAAAGCGACTAAAGTATAAAAAACTTATCTTTCTATATTAATAGTTTTAATACGTTATACCTAATAAATTTAATATATTATGTTACATAATAATCTTCTAATAAGTACCTACTAAAATTTACCAACACACTATTTTGACGAACGCTGCATAACTAACGCTATATAGGAAAATATTCAATGTAAAATATACACAATTACAGGACTTTGAAAAGTTACAAATTTTAATTGAACCTTGTTTATTATAACGGTTTAGGTATTGTCAGACTCAGCAGAAGCTTGAAGTTTGGTATTAAACATAAACATTAAATAAGCTACTAAATAGTACCATGGACGAGCATATTTAATAGGTATATATATATATATATATTTATATATATATAATAGTTTTCTCGTATAGATTTTTTTACTAATTTAATATTAGTAGAAAAATCTATACGTGAAAAACATGAAAATTAAAATTGTATCTTAAAAATTTAGAATACAAATATGTAAGTATTATAAACTATTTGACGTAATAAATTTAAATGGGTCATATAATTATTATCGACACATAAATTACTTAATGTTTACAAATTGTCTATACATCAAGTAGTGTCTTGTTGTATTAAAGTATCATTTTAATATAATACCTTACCTATAAATATAAATACTTAGACGATCAATTTCGTGAATTCAGTAATGTAAATATTGTAATTTTTCGACCATGGCGTGGCCCTGAATTAAAGTAATTATTGTACCTTTGGATGAGAGTGTGTAAAAGCAGGATGTCTAGGAGGATTCGCAACGGCGTTCGGATTCCTTGGCGAAAGACCGGGAACGGCCGCGCGGGCACGGTGAGCTGCACTCGTCTTCTCTCAGCCGTGACGTCCGACGGGGTCAGCGAACGGAGGGCCGGTGGCTTTCTTGTGCCCGACAAACGACCCTCCGAGATGTCATTCACACGCTTCCTTCCCTTCCCGGATCACTACTACTACAACTCCGTATACGGGACGAGCCCTCCGGTCCGATCACACGACACGATCATATCACAAGTCCACGTATGCATCGCAATGCTTCTTGCCGACGGTGTCTCAATTAATAACAGTTGTATAATGCGCTCGTACGCGTCGCCTGCGCGGGCGCACTCATCAGCGGTAACAGATTGATCGCGCCAATGTATTACACGTGCAGTCCGCGCTAGCGGCCCTTCTATTTGTAAACCGGCGCCGAGGGCCACACATTCCGAGCGTGCTTCGTGCCCTGCGCCCTCCTCCTCCACGCACCTCGCTATTGATTTCCCATCCTCTCGCTGTACATTGCCGCCGAACTTTAGCCTCTAGTCGCACAGCCTGCACTATCACCCAGCAGTGGAACACAGTCACCACGATACGGGCCCGTAATGGCACAGACTATGCTTCCACTCGGCACTCAACTCTCGAGTTCTATTAAAGGTAATGCCACTGTAACTGTCAAATGCTCGATATTGTTGAGAAGATCTCGTCAAATTCCATCGCTGTATTTGGAGTTGTGAATGGCTCTGAGCGAAGGGTTTAAGTAACTATTGAATTGTTACATATTCCCTTAAAAAAGTTTTGTTCCATCTAAAATCATTTTAGAAAGAACATAAAAACTTAATTAATGATAAATTTTCTTACACACTAAAAAATGCTATTTATACCTTCTTAATTATTCACAAATAATATAATGAATAAATAATCAATATGAAAACACAGTTTAAATGAATAGTAAGATAAAAACTATAGGAATTTGTAACACTAACAAAAACAAAACCGCCGAGAACCCCACATTGAACGCACTATTTATCCACCTGTAAGTTAATAGTGTCGCGCAAATAAAGCTAAATGATGTCCATTGAGAATGTGGCGTGCGTAGTCCCTACATTCCTCGCGGCGGCGCGCGGGGCGCGGGGCGCGGGGCTCCGGGACAAATGAAAGCCACTACTAGTTCCAACAGTTCTCCATCACACCCTAATTTTCGGTTTAGTTAACAATGGCGCATTAAGTGGCTGACCCCTTGCTTACGTTTCAAAAGGGTCCTCAACTGGCATATTTTATTTTGTAACCACTCATTGCTTTACTATGCCTTGTTATCGGTATAAATGGTAGTACCGGGCATACAACTCCACTGTCAGTGACCACTTTTGTGTTTTGTTAAATAAAATTAAAAACAATAACAATTACAACGCGGCCTCGTGTCACTTTCCGCCCACTTTCTGTTGACGATTACTGCATGTTATTAAAGATACAGTCAACAGAATGACAAATGAAACACGTATGCCTCATATTACGTAAAGATAGGGACTATAATCACTCAACTTTATTATACTTGCCCTGCAGTTAACAATACAATAAAACAAGGATTGATTTGAATTGTTTGACGATTGAATGGTATGAGTGACTTTTAGTAGTAACATATTACTAGAAAGAGCTAGGTTGCAGCTAAAGGTTCAATTACAGCATTATCATTACATCTCACTGCGAATGGATAAGAATACATCTACATTTGAAGGAAACACCATCAGATGCAGCATTGATGTCGGCTCGCACGGGGATGACCACGCTCTTGGACAATCCTAGCGTTTAAATAATAGCATAACGCTTCTATGTTTCGTATGATGAGAGTAGGGACCCAGAGACCCTATTACAGGTTACAGGCATTCCATCTTAGCTCCCAGGCGGCAACGCGTATGCATCTTGAATTATTGTAGTGGATTGATTGAAAACTATCAGGTAAACAGAGTGGTAATTTCTCCTCATTGTACTGTTGTGTGCTAAAAGTAATTAGATACTCCCGACTCATTTGTTTGATACTGAAAAGTTATACACCATCACAAAGGAGGTTTTATTGCTGATAAACTTGAAAAAGCAACACTTATTAAATCGAATTATTCTATTAGTAAATGGCAAAACGACAAAAATGCCGAGAGAAATTGGCGTGAATTTGCTCCCAACAATGGAGCTTACTCGACGTGATTTTCGCGTTATGATTTATTATGACTATAACAAAGGATTAAAGACGCAACACACATTTTGAACTTTTACTTTTAGCCACAACTTTTGTGGAGTCTGCTTGTTCACGATTAAGAGTTTTTAATAGGTTTCCTGAATTTATAAGAAGACTTGGAAGCTTTGCAGATAAGACGAAGACTGGTCGGCCGCCAACTCAAGAAAATGTTCAAGCTGTTGAAAAAAATATTGGTGAAAAGGCTTGTGCGAGAACTGCGTATTGAGAAGAGCATCATTATATACTATCATTCATGGATGTATCTTCGTAAGGGTTGTTCCAGGTTGATGCCACATAAAGTTAATGATGAGAAGAAAAACGTCACGCGTTTTTTCTTCTCATCATTAACGTTTAAATTCGCACGTAAAAAATCGCACCAATCTGGTGCAAATTTTATAATTCATTTAATAAGATAATTTGGACGCCGGCAAGTAAAACATAGGTAACGAAAGGTGATTGTATAACTGTGATCTCGAAACAAACCGAAAGTGGATGGTATGGTGCTTCGAAGATGAACTGATTCTAACAAAATGCCACTATGCACCAAGAACACAAAATCATCAGTTTATTTCAATTCTTTGCAAGATACAATGCAATCTTTGGTGCTAGAGGATCAAAGAAATTCTGAAATTCAAATTAATTCTGAATTATATGTGGCAGTTTGTGCCTCAAAAGTGTTGTCAGCTTGGTTTGACTAGCGATCCAAGTCAGGAATCCAACTTCTATTGCATCACACTTCAGCCAGAACTCTCAACTATTATTTCAATACAAAAAACGTGTTTAGCCTACCACCACCGCACCAGCCAGATTCCCCTAACATCTTCCAATTTTTATCATAGTCGAAAAATTAAAAGGCAAGTGGGCAAGGCCGAAATTTGAATGCAAAGAAAATGGCTGCTTATAATTTTGAGATAACTGAGGTGTCTAAAGAAGAGAGACGAAGACAATGGAAAAGTATGAACGTGTCCAAGGTGAATTCTTTAAAAAGATCAATGCCTGTAATAAAGAATAAATTTTATATTTTTTAAGTCGATGATGATTTAATTTCTATAAGTGTGACTCTCGTATATTATGGATTTTGCCCCGTTTGTCAAGCTAAATGTCATATCATAATCATACTTAGACAAAATTTATATCATTCTAAAACACTAACATATGTCTGAGAGAGAAACATAATTGCATATACGCTAATTGTGTTTTTCTCTAGGTAATCTGTAAAAGTGCATGGCCTTTCTTAAGTTATCTTTATTTATTTATTTATTCTTTACGTTATTTAAATAACAAGTTTACAAGGGGGGACTTAATGCCCAGTGGCATTCTCTACCAGTCAAGCCTTTTTTGAATGGGATTAAAGTACATGAGTGTCTTGCATAATGTACACGAAAGGCTTACAACTTACAGTAGTCACCAATAGTTCAATCATCATATTATATTAAAAAATAATGAAAATATTAATTTACACTTAAAAAGAATTTAAATATTGTCAAAAGTTATGTCAAGTAGCCTATGATGCTCCATAAATGTCTTAACAAAGCATGCTGAGCGTGAGAACGGGGTCCTCAGGAAGAGATGGGGTAGTTTTTTCTGTTCCGATATCATTGGGCTATGAGCGTCGACACATTTATTATTTTATAAATAAACTGTATGGCAGAAACAAGTCTTAAGTCTTTTATATCGCTGAAATGATGAGAGAAATTTCAGAAATTAATCGTTATTGATCTCATAAAATTTGCAGTGCTAGAGAAAATTTTACAGCGTGGGAAAAAATATATATATGTATGTATATATATGTATTATATATAGAAATTAAATAATGATTTCGCTCACGGCGATATTTTCTGCTTATTATCAGAAGACATCAACTGTGCAGAATTTTCTATATTGTGAGGTAAGGGAAAGGATCATGTGTGGCAGTAAGATCTACCCTGCCGGCCAAAAGTTTAAGACCGCACATTTTTTCCATCAATTGTAATAAAATCCCATAGGATAAATAAAAGAAATGCACATCTGCATATTCTATTGTTAGTATCGAATATTTTAAGAAGTCATTCTTTTGTTCAATTTCAAGTTATTGGACAATATCTATTGTTGAAAACATAATGTCCTCATTACAATTACTTTGCTTTTGCTACGTATTGGTCAATAACTAGGATTATTTAACTCCTGAAAACACGTGTTATTATTGCCTGACTTTACTTGGGTTTGTTCACAAACAATCTCAATTAGTCTAAACTTGTGGTTTCTGCAGTGAAGACGTCATAAAATGGGAAAAGCTCGAGAAATCAGCAGTGAAGTAGCAGCGTTCTGCCATCGTTGTTTTACATAATGAAGGCAAATCCGAACGTGAGATTGCTTCACAACTGAAGTTATCGAAGACTTGTGTTCATGGCACAATAACTCGATACAGGGAGATAGGCAGTTTTCAAGATCGTCTAGTAAAGATAATTTAATTGTTGTTACCAGCAAGCGAAATAGACCAGAAATCCGCGTTGAAGTAAACAAAACCCGAGTTAAACCTTAATCATTGACTACAGACTGAGAGATGCAAAGTTGTATGGTCGCGTTGCCGTTCGAAAACCTCTGCTAAGGCCGCAAAACAAGAAAAACGCCCATCGAGATTGGACTAAAGAAGATTTTAAAAAAGTGCTTTGGACCGATGAATCCAAGTTTGAACTATTCGGTTCAAAACGTGGAATTTACGTTCGACGCAGTACCCAAGAAAAGATGATGTCAGTTTGTTTAGTCCCAACAATCAAGATCAAGCATGGTAGTGGCTCAATTATGGTCTGGGGTTGCTTCTCTAGCAAAGAAACTGGCGATTTGATTAAAATTGAAGGAATTTTGAAAAAGGTTCTCAAAAACATTTGAGAACAAAATGCCGTTTCTTCCGGGTTGCGATTAATTGGAGATGGATTAATTTTCCAACAAGATAATGATCCAAAAAAATTATGTAGAGGATATTTAGAAGATAAAGATGCACAAGGGGTGTTTAAAAACATGGTTTGGCCTAGGGCCCGGATCTCAATCCCATTGAACTTTTGTGGGAAGAGCTTGATAGGAACGTCCATAGTCGTGCCCCATCCTCGTGAGATGAAATGTGGAATGTTTTATGCGAAATTTGGAACAATATATCACAAGACACCATTAAGAAATTGATTGCCCGTATGCCGAGACTTAGAGAGAGAGAGAAAAAAGTCATAAATGTAAGGAGGATTTTTTGAAGAAAAATCAGTTTAACTAACTATAGCCTTTTTTTGCATGGACTGTTAATATTTCTTTACGTTTTTAAAGTATATTGTTTGTTTGTCAATCCATGTTCTATAAGATAAAACAGGTTAAATAAACATTTAATATTTTATTGGAGTTTTACTTTATTTTCCTACTTTAATTAAAGTGGTCTTAAGCTTTTGGCCTGTATATAGTGGATCTATATTCTATGAATATAAAATATTTAAACTGGAATACAAATCAAGAAAAGTGGGTAACCACCGACATTTTACTTGATAGACAAGAATGTATCTTTTAGTAATTGAGGTAACAATTATTTTTAGCACTTTGTACATCATGCGAATCAAAGCGGAGATATATTCTCTAAATATACATTTTAACAGTGCATTTCTACCTGCTACATAAATAATTCGGCTCGATCAGGAAAGCACTATGCCTCACAGAACACTAGTGCAGAATGGCTGTTTTCGAATGGTGAGTGTAGGAAACTAAGGATGAAATTAAGGGTAACGAGGCATTTCTTTTCAGTTTTGAGGGTTGTCAATATATGAGCGTCTTGAGTCTCTGTTGATAATGGTAATATCTTTATTGTCATTAATTTCATTGATGTCATTAATTACCATACATCAAGGTGAACTGTTTGCTCGTTTGTCACCTCTAATATTGTAAGAAATTAAATCAGTTTCAGTTAGTGCTCTTTTCTCTATCAACAAACACAGCCAATTGTAAATCCCAACTATATACAGAATATTACCACTAGAACCAGTTCTGGATTTGTTGGTATTAGAGCCAGTGCGAACCGCCGAACTTCATAATTAAGGGTAGCGGCAAATCAAGCAACCAACTTATAACTTATCCCGTTTCTTGACGGGTAATCAGTGACTTAATATTGATAATGCGGATTTCCATCTTTGTTCCGTTCCGTAGATTGTGGGCGTCATGGGCTGTACGTATCAGTTGCCTTCAGGTGAAATATGTGCTCTTTCGAAGCCCCCAAATTTTATGAAAAAAGGAACAGAAGATCGACACACATCTACTTTACATGCCGGCTCTGAATAAAAGTATGAAAAGAATCCATTCAACTTTTTGTAAATAACTTATTCTTTATTAACTATATCAGTGCGCCTCCGTCATATTTGCCTTAATTTAGTTTTTACATTATCTAGAAAGTAGAAACATTTCTGAACATTCGTCAACATTTCATCACTCGACGCAATTTTATGACAACTTTTAATCCTTTATCTGTATACCTCTCCGTCTGTCTCTGTTCGTCTGTTCTGGGAAACTGTACTGTAAAGAATTGACTCAAAAAAGTATAATAATAAAGTAAGTAATATAATATAAGTATAAGTATAGTATCATATAGTCAAAAATAAGCATTAACGTGAAAAACTTTTCTTTAATCAGAAAAATAATAAGGGATTTTAGGGATGCCGACAACGGCGATATCGATATAACTAAGGACTTGATTGTCGCGAAGTTCCTGTATAACAGGAGTTCTTCGTAGGGTGATAATGAACTTTTGTAGCTCGATAACGCATAATATCGCCCGATAATATAAGAATCGAGAGCAAAATTTCGTGAAAATGTAAATAAAGTGGTAAAAAAAAATATTGATATTGCTCAAAGGTTCAAACACGTGGCAAAGGATCGGTCAATTTATTTTGCCACGTATTGTATAAAAAAAAGATCTTTGACAATTTGCTACAACGGATCTCGTAATGAAACTTTAACTAGCACGGACAACAGATTTTATATCCGTGAGTGCAAGACTTTTTTTTCTTTTTATATTATAGATTAGGTAGCAAACGAGCCAGCAGTTCACCCGATGGTAAGTGATTACCGCCGCTCATGAACATCCGCAACACCAGAAGAGTGGCAAATACGGTGTCGGCCTTTAATTAAGAAAGGTATGGCAAGCAAGATATAGAAATGAATTATAATGTCAATCACTTTTAAGCTTTTTAATATACGATTATTGTTTTGTGATTGTGTTCTCGTTTTGGTGTATCCTAAATTTTATATATTTAAATTTTAAGATAAATGAAATACCAAATCAAAATTGTAGGTTTTCTTTAAAAGTATTGATTCGCATAGTATGTAAAGTGCAGGAGAGCCGATTCCGGACGCAATTATTGATGGGGACCTTGGGCTACAGATTGAATGTAGACGATTATGGACTTTCATGATATTAGAGTGACAAATAAACAAACTTTGAGGACGAACAATTAGAACTGCCACGTGTCCCGATTTATAGCGTTCAAGCAGACACGCAGACTGATTTTTTTATGGCTGATAGACACAGTTAGGTTTTTACAGCTTCACTGGGTTGATAGGTGGCTGAGCGCTTAGGGCACTCAGTCGAGACCTTTATTAATGGGTAACCAGCACAAGGGCTCCCGAATGGGAGACTCGAAGGTGCCCGAGAGGGCTGAACCTCGGCTCGGTTAATATATAAATCTACAATAACTATAATTATTGTAAATCTATACCATTTTACTTTACCTTCTCTGTCTGTAAAGGATCTCGCTTCTGAAGACAGTAGAAATAAAAACATAAAGCTGAATGCTCGTCAGCTATGACTGGATGATGGAAACCGATTACCAGCAACGATGCTATCTTAGTTTTTTACCATCAGGTAGACAGTATGCACGTCTGTAGTTTATATTGTTTTAGCGTAAGCAGCGTAGTGGTCGGAGTACATGGCTGCTAGTTTGCGGTTCGTGGGTTCAATTCCCAGCTGACAAATTGCTTGGTTGTTTTCAAACCTGGGAGTGTTGTGTGTACATGCCATGTCCATGACATTGCACCTTTCTCCGATCTTATTGCATATGCATCACATTCGACTAGGGATGGATGTAATGGATGAACAGTCTGTGCCTCTGTGTTTGCGTGAATAATTACTGCACCATTATGTGATAATAGTATGAAAGGCGAATTATATATTATGAACACTTTAAATAAGCCAAAAATATCGCTTTAGTTGAAACATATCATCACCGTCGTTTCACTAAATAACAAAACTGCTATCGATCCACATGTGTACATTGTTACTATTGCCAATCTACAGACTTTTTCTCCGACGATTTTATTTATTTATTTATTTACTCTTTATTGTATTAACCTTAACAAAGTTAAAAGTTCACAAAGGGCGCACTTAACGCGAAAGGCATTCTCTACCAGTCAACACAAGGTGTTGTGAGATATATGTATAATAGGTGTAGCAATAAACTAATTAATAAAAGAAGAAAAAAAGTTCTCAACGTTTTTCAGTTGTTTTTACACGATTGGTATTTTGGTGCGTTTCTGAGTCCTATATCCACAACTTAAAATCTGAAAAATAATATATTTACGTAATGAAAAGTCTCTATAGGCAAAGTCGTAGAAAGGCAGAACTTAAGTGCAATTAAATTGAAACTCGGAGTTTTTATAACTTATTTATAAGCAATTAGTATTTTTCATTAAGTATTTAGTATTTTCTTTTTTTATTTTTCATTTTATTGATTAGGTTAGATTAATGTTTGTTATATGCTAAATGTTCAGCAGTAGACTAACGATAAAGTTGATGATGGTAGAGCCATGCTGGAGCTAGTTTCTAGTTGCAACATGAACTCGACCGTGGAGTGACCCCGCCTTCACGGAATACCAGCGTGTAGCGTAGCGCTACTGTTTCCTATGATGAGTATATGGATTCCGGGGATCCAATTACAGGTGACGAGAAGTTCCATCTTAATTGTTTGGATAATGATGTTATCATTGCAATTATTACGATGATGATACAGATATCCAGATAAATGACAGTTTGATACAATTGTACATATGTGGATTGTAACACAAACATTCGACCCTTGTACTATCGTAAGTAGCTACATCATTATTGGAGGGCAAAGAGAGTAGGTACGAATAACCAGTTTATGTGCGAAATTTCACGCATGTATTGTCTATTACCGTTCTTAGGTGGCCCATTTTTGCATGCAAGCAGAGATTAATAAAGGGGTTGATTGGTACAAATCTTGTTTATTGGTTGATTATAAGACGACAAGTTATTTAGCATTAAAGTTAAGCCTCGAAAGATATTTTAATGAAAATAATAGTGACGATGGAATACACTGTTAATTTGATGGTAAGTGATTACATAGATCTGTAGAAACGTTCATTCATTCTCGATAAAAATCAAGATGGAGATATGTTACTTGATTTTACTTTGAATTGATATTACGAATTATTGATGTGTGAAATCTTTTTAAAAATAAAACATAGAATGTTCAACTGTTTCTGAAAAAGAAAGAAATAAGATCAAGTGATGGTAGAATCATAATGAGGCGATGAGTGAACTGTGCGAAATAAAGAAATAATAATTGAGACAGGTGGCGTGGGATACATTGTTTTTCCCAGGAGGAGTTACGATAAAAATAGGGTTTATTACATAAACCATGCATCGCTTCGGCATTGAACTTTTGGGACTTGATAAATACATTTTCACTCACCTCCACCTCCACTGTTGGAAGATCACGCTTTCACAGAAGAATTTCATAAACTAGCTTACTGCTGCTGTGTTTGTATGTTTAGTAAAAGAAACGGGAGAATGTATAGGTAGTGTCGAGGCACTTGACGGGTCACTCCTCGTGAGGTGAATTATCTGCATTCTGATTTGTTATCTACTTTAAAAGTATATCATCAGCCAATGGATCAGTTACTATTTAGTGTATCGTACACTCGTTTGTCTCCCCTAGTTCCTTTATCGGAAAAATACGCATTACATGATAATAAAATTAACTACTAAAAGGACTTCTACTTTTCAAAATTAAAGCCAGATGCAATGAAAGAGCAGTTTTTGACCGTTTGCTTATCTCAGACTATCGTAGACTCGAAAATTTGACAAATTTTATTTCGGTTAGAAGTCGTAATTGTTGCAACTTTATCATTTTATATTTGTTGTAAATTTAAGTACTTTAGTAATTATGTCTACCAATTAAGTATTCTATTACTGATGAAAATCTGTCAGGAATCCATTCAGGTGAGTCATTGAGAAACCTGTAATAAGTTTACAGTAAAGAGGTAATCGGAGTCAAATGGCCTGATGAAGTGTTAGTGTTTGCTGGAATGTTAATGAGTGCGTTGCAGTGTCATAACTGAGTCATAGCGATCTTTGAACGGACAGTCAGCATTAGACATTAAGAACATGTTCTGTTGGAATGCGGATGCTTCCGAGAATTAACAGCTACGCTATCAATTTGATCGCCTTCTTCCCATCGCATGGTTGTATCAGAGCCGAATGAGTCCAATAAATTAGTTTTCAAGCGATCATGCCCTTCGTCTGCCGATCCGTGCCTACTCATCTTTTGTACACTACATTTTGGCAACTGTTAGAATATTATATTATCATTGCGATCAAAGGCAAAATATTTTTATTTGAACTTTGTTTATTGTTACAAACTTTTCTTATACTATATAAATACTTATACTATTGCACACCGCGTACACTCCTCTGTCCACCTAGTTAATAATAAAATTTAGGAAACATATACTGATGAATAAAAAACGAAATGCAAATGACACATTATCTAAATTATTAGGAAAAAAAAAAGAAATTCTTTCTCTGTGATCACCTATTTTATTAGTTATAAACGGATAATAATAGTTACAGTATTGAAATTAAATCGGGTTCTACATAACATTCTTAACGTAATAAAAAAAATGGATTCATTTATTATTAAGTATACGTCCCTACATACATACCAATTGACGTCCAAATAAAACGCTAGACCACCCCCACGAAGTAAGCCTAGCGGTGGTACCGTGGGGGTTCATAAAGATCCCTCGGGAGGGTTTTTTAGACGGTGTTACCCCTAATACTAGGGGTTGAGTCCGACACTCTGCGCGCAAAGGCATTTTTACTCCATAAAAAAAAGCCTCCAAATAAAACCATTATTTTTATAACAATCTTAATAAAATGACTTCATATGAAAATAATTAACCTTCTTCTACATAATTATTTGTTATATCTTATTATATTTAATCTGTTATTATGTTTATTAGGTATGTTACATATAATGTTAATATTTAGGATTCTTTTGGTATACCTACAGTTAATGTTTCTTCATCTCAAGGATTGACTTGTAGAGAAAGCCAAAAGACTGCCCATTGTTCCCTTTTTTTTTAAAAAAAAATAAGGTGTTTACAATTGAAGAATTAAATAAATATTAGTGAAATTTGAATAAATATAGTTTTACGGATTTTTACTTTTTATCCCGTTTCGAGTGGTTTACAATTAAAAAGACGGTATTTCGGGATAACTATGACATCGATACGTCAATCACTTCAGCTCTCCCCGTAACCACGAGTGCTGTAAAGCACTCGACGTAAATAATATAATAAATAATTTAGAGAACTTTTATTAATTTGAAATAGATCACATGATTTTTTTTAACCGATTAAAGATCACAACCTCGTCCCGATGTGTGAAATAGATTAGAATAGATTATAGATTTTCGAATTCGAAGTTTCAAAGAAATTTTTAGAGCCTTTTTATTGAAATGATAGAGTTTAATAATAGAAATGAAATTTTATTTCCTTAGATACGCCGCCAATTTTATATTAATACTCCGGAATACTTAGAAGACCTTTGTTTTACTGCACGAAGCGTATAGTTTTGTATATTTATAATGGTTGTATAACGAGTTTTGTATTTATGTAATATAATCAACTGCACTTCGAGAATCTGCAGTTAATGATATACTTGCGTAATCATGCGAGGCAAAATTCATGAAGATTATGGTGCCGGTTGACAAATGTATACAGATAGCATTACAAATTAGCTAGTAATACATATTTGAATTGTTCTGTATTCTACATAGGAGTATTCTTGTATTATATGTGTAGGTTATATTCTTATATAATTCGATAAGCCAAATCGTTTCCTTCAATTCGAATAAAAAAAACGTTTAACGTGCCTCTTTCTCGGATCGGTATTCTGTGTTAGGTTCTAATCTAGTCCGTTGACGTCTATATAGCAGCATAAATAAAGGGTTCAATACACTATCATTCCACTGGCATTCCTCGGTAATGATGCACCGGTGCGGCTACATTGTAGGGTAGTGGACAGCCGGGGCGGGACTGCGCGTGCGCAAGCAGGTGCCACAACAGCCGCAGCACATCCGCGAGAATCACCTTTCCGTTCTAATTGCTTCTTGTTTAGAGTTCCCTACCCTCACCCACCATCGACTGGCGTACCTTATGCATTGTACATGGTAAAACTGAACGTACATTCTAATTATAAATCACAATATTATGTCAATTAAAATATTTCTTTAATGATGCTTTAATCGACCAACATATTATTATTTAATTTGTATTTATATTGCATATCATGTTATCACTAATGGGTTGGTAATTTACCTAAAATATGTAACCAGACACATTTGAAAAGATTTACATTTTCGCTGTACTAGATACGTTCAAGAGTGTCTTAAATCAATAATTTCTTTTAATAGTAGATTACTTTAAAGAAATTAAAAAAAATTACAATTAATTTAGTAAAAGATAACACTTTCTTTGTTAAGGAGACATTTGATAAATAATAATTTATATGCTAATAATAAATAGGGTTGCATTTTTAAATTTAAAATT